>OY293308.1:2289860-2983520 GCA_958502075.1 Orchestes rusci | reverse complement strand
ATTTTTCTGTAAACTTTCTAAATTTCAATTGATTTTTTCAAAAATAACGGGAATTATGATTTTTTATTGATTATAGTGAATTTTTAAGAAGTCAACTTTCAACGTCCAAAAAAAATATTTTCTATAATTGCACACCTTGCAAATCATATTATAGCATTGAGTGAACATTTTTCTGTAAACTTTCCAAGTTTCAATTGATTTTATCAAAAATAACGGGAATTATGATTTTTCTATTGATTTTAGTGAGTTTTGAAAAAGTCGACTTCCCACATTAAAAAAAAAATATTTTCCATAATTACACACCCTGAAAATCATACTGTATCATCAACTGATCATTTTTCTGTAAACTTTCCAAATTTCAATTAATTTCTTCAAAAATAACGAGAATTATGATTTTTTATTGATTTTAGGGAATTTGATAAACGTCGACATCCAACGTTCAAAAAAAATATTTTTCATAATTGCACACCTCGCAAATCATAGTATATCATGAAGGAAACATTTTTCTGTGAACCTTCCAAATTTCAATTGATTTTTTCAAAAATAACGGAAACTAGTTTTTTTTATTGATTTTAGTGAATTTGGAAAAGGTCAACATCCAACGTTCAAAAAAAATATTTTTCATAATTGCACACCTCGCAAATCATAGTATATCATGAAGGGAACATTTTTCTGTGAACCTTCCAAATTTCAATTGATTTTTTCAAAAATAACGGAAATTATAACTTTTTTTATTGATTTCAGTAAATTTAAAAAAAGTCGGCTTTCAACGTTCAAAACAAATATTTTTCATGATTGCACACCCTGCAAATCAAAGTATATCATGGAGTGAACTTTTTTTTGTAAACTGTCCAAATTTTAATTGATTTTTTTGAAAATAACGGAAATTATGATTTTTTCATTGATTTTAGTGAATTTGGAAAAGGTCGACATCCAACGTTCAAAAAAAATATTTTTCATAATTGCACACCTCGCAAATCATAGTATATCATGAAGGGAACATTTTTCTGTGAACCTTCCAAATTTCAATTGATTTTTTCAAAAATAACGGAAATTATGATTTTTTTTATTGATTTCAGTAAATTTAAAAAAAGTCGGCTTTCAACGTTCAAAACAAATATTTTTCATGATTGCACACCCTGCAAATTAAAGTATATCATGGAGTGAACTTTTTTTTGTAAACTGTCCAAATTTCAATTGATTTTTTTGAAGATAACGGAAATTATGATTTTTTTATTGATTTTAGTGAATTTGGAAAAGGTCGACATCCAACGTTCAAAAAAAATATTTTTCATAATTGCACACCTCGCAAATCATAGTATATCATGAAGGGAACATTTTTCTGTGAACCTTCCAAATTTTAATTGATTTTTTCAAAAATAACGGAAATTATGATTTTTTTTATTGATTTCAGTAAATTTAAAAAAAGTCGGCTTTCAACGTTCAAAACAAATATTTTTCATGATTGCACACCCTGCAAATTAAAGTATATCATGGAGTGAACTTTTTTTTGTACACTGTCTAAATTTAAATTGATTTTTTTGAAAATAACGGAAATTATGATTTTTTTATTGATTTTAGTGAATTTGGAAGAGGTCGACATCCAACGTTCAAAAAAAATATTTTTCATAATTGCACACCTCGCAAATCCCAGTATATCATGAAGGAAACATTTTTCTGTGAACCCTCCAAATTTCAATTGATTTTTTCAAAAATAACGAAAATTATGATTTTTTTTATTGATTTCAGTAAATTTAAAAAAAGTCGGCTTTCAACGTTCAAAACAAATATTTTTCATGATTGCACACCCTGCAAATTAAAGTATATCATGTAGTGAACTTTTTTTTGTACACTGTCCAAATTTCAATTGATTTTTTGAAAATAACGGAAATTATGATTTTTTTTATTAGTAAGTAATCCATTTATTTAGCATAAAGCTACACAAGTTTACAGTTTTAAATTATTGTATAAGTATAATAAAAATGTATAACAGATATGTATAACAGATATGTATGAACAAATAATACAAGCATTGTACATAGTAACAGTAAAATAGAGCAGTAAAAAGTTAAAAACTAAAACAATTAAAAACCTGAAGGTAAAAAATTAAAATGGAGATGACAGGATGTGTGGCTTCAATAGTTTTTTGAAAAGACCAAGACTAGTACAGTTCTTCAATGTGTTTGGAAGCCGATTGAATTCTTGTAAACCTTTGTGCAAGATGGAGTTATGCAGCTGACTAGAATGACATCTTTCGAACAAAACAAAGTTATCACAGTTTCGAGTCTTATAACTATGTACATCTCTAAAAGTTTTTACTTTATCACAGATATAATTTGGGAGCAGGTTATTTTTTATTTTAAAAAGAAATACATTTACATCAAATACAATTTTTTGTTTGACTGACAGCGTATCAACAACCTTTAACATCACATAGATAGGAGTGTACCGGTTACACTTGAGAATAATTCTTAAGGCCCTATTTTGAATTTTCTGTAGTTGGTCCATTTTATACATAGGTAGATTGTACAAGAGCGTGGAGCAATATTGCAAATGTGGCGCTGCGATGGTGTTATATAACAACATTTTTGTATATAGAGACAGTGGTTTTCCTATTCTAGATATAAAGCCTACTTTTTTGGATATTGATTTCAGTAAATTTAAAAAAAGTCGGCTTTCAAAGTTCAAAACAAATATTTTTCATGATTGCACACCCTGCAAATTAAAGTATATCATGGAGTGAACTTTTTTTTGTACACTGTCCAAATTTCAATTGATTTTTTGAAAATAACGGAAATTATGATTTTTTTAATGATTTTAGTGAATTTTGAAAAAGTCGACTTCCAACGTTCAAAAAAAATATTTTCTATAATGGCACATCTTGCAAATCATAGTATATCATGCAGTGAACATTTTTCGGTAAACTGTCCAAATTTCAATTGATTTTGTCAAAAATAACGGAAATTATGATTTTTTTATTGATTTTAGTGAATTTTGAAAAAGTCGACTTCCAACGTTCAAAAAAAATATTTTCCATAATGGCACACCTTGCAAATCATAGTATATCATGAAGTGAACATTTTTTGGTAAACTGTCCAAATTTGAATTGATTTTTTCAAAAATAACGGAAATTATGATTTTTTTTATTGATTTCAGTAAATTTAAAAAAAGTCGGCTTTCAAAGTTCAAAACAAATATTTTTCATGATTGCACACCCTGCAAATTAAAGTATATCATGGAGTGAACTTTTTTTTGTACACTGTCCAAATTTCAATTGATTTTTTGAAAATAACGGAAATTATGATTTTTTTAATGATTTTAGTGAATTTTGAAAAAGTCGACTTCCAACGTTCAAAAAAAATATTTTCTATAATGGCACATCTTGCAAATCATAGTATATCATGCAGTGAACATTTTTCGGTAAACTGTCCAAATTTCAATTGATTTTGTCAAAAATAACGGAAATTATGATTTTTTTATTGATTTTAGTGAATTTTGAAAAAGTCGACTTCCAACGTTCAAAAAAAATATTTTCCATAATGGCACACCTTGCAAATCATAGTATATCATGAAGTGAACATTTTTTGGTAAACTGTCCAAATTTGAATTGATTTTTTCAAAAATAACGGAAATTATGATTTTTTTTATTGATTTCAGTAAATTTAAAAAAAGTCGGCTTTCAAAGTTCAAAACAAATATTTTTCATGATTGCACACCCTGCAAATTAAAGTATATCATGGAGTGAACTTTTTTTTGTACACTGTCCAAATTTCAATTGATTTTTTGAAAATAACGGAAATTATGATTTTTTTAATGATTTTAGTGAATTTTGAAAAAGTCGACTTCCAACGTTCAAAAAAAATATTTTCTATAATGGCACATCTTGCAAATCATAGTATATCATGAAGTGAACATTTTTCGGTAAACTGTCCAAATTTCAATTGATTTTGTCAAAAATAACGGAAATTATGATTTTTTTATTGATTTTAGTGAATTTTGAAAAAGTCGACTTTCAAAGTTCAAAACAAATATTTTTCATGATTGCACACCCTGCAAATTAAAGTATATCGTCCAAATTTCAATTGATTTTGTCAAAAATAACGGAAATTATGATTTTTTTATTGATTTTAGTGAATTTTGAAAAAGTCGACTTCCAACGTTCAAAAAAAATATTTTCCAATGGCACACCTTGCAAATCATAGTATATCATGAAGTGAACATTTTTTGGTAAACTGTCCAAATTTGAATTGATTTTTTCAAAAATAACGGAAATTATGATTTTTTTTATTGATTTCAGTAAATTTAAAAAAAGTCGGCTTTCAAAGTACAAAACAAATATTTTTCATGATTGCACACCCTGCAAATTAAAGTATATCATGGAGTGAACTTTTTTTGTACACTGTCCAAATTTCAATTGATTTTTTGAAAATAACGGAAATTATGATTTTTTTAATGATTTTAGTGAATTTTGAAAAAGTCGACTTCCAACGTTCAAAAAAAATATTTTCTATAATGGCACATCTTGCAAATCATAGTATATCATGAAGTGAACATTTTTCGGTAAACTGTCCAAATTTCAATTGATTTTGTCAAAAATAACGGAAATTATGATTTTTTTATTGATTTTAGTGAATTTTGAAAAAGTCGACTTCCAACGTTCAAAAAAAATATTTTCCATAATGGCACACCTTGCAAATCATAGTATATCATGAAGTGAACATTTTTTGGTAAACTGTCCAAATTTGAATTGATTTTTTCAAAAATAACGGAAATTATGATTTTTTTTATTGATTTCAGTAAATTTAAAAAAAGTCGGCTTTCAAAGTACAAAACAAATATTTTTCATGATTGCACACCCTGCAAATTAAAGTATATCATGGAGTGAACTTTTTTTTGTACACTGTCCAAATTTCAATTGATTTTTTGAAAATAACGGAAATTATGATTTTTTTAATGATTTTAGTGAATTTTGAAAAAGTCGACTTCCAACGTTCAAAAAAAATATTTTCTATAATGGCACATCTTGCAAATCATAGTATATCATGAAGTGAACATTTTTCGGTAAACTGTCCAAATTTCAATTGATTTTGTCAAAAATAACGGAAATTATGATTTTTTTATTGATTTTAGTGAATTTTGAAAAAGTCGACTTCCAACGTTCAAAAAAAATATTTTCCATAATGGCACACCTTGCAAATCATAGTATATCATGAAGTGAACATTTTTTGGTAAACTGTCCAAATTTGAATTGATTTTTTCAAAAATAACGGAAATTATGATTTTTTTTATTGATTTCAGTAAATTTAAAAAAAGTCGGCTTTCAACGTTCAAAACAAATATTTTTCATGATTGCACACCCTGCAAATTAAAGTATATCATGGAGTGAACTTTTTTTTGTAAACTGTCCAAATTTCAATTGATTTTTTTGAAGATAACGGAAATTATGATTTTTTTATTGATTTTAGTGAATTTGGAAAAGGTCGACATCCAACGTTCAAAAAAAATATTTTTCATAATTGCACACCTCGCAAATCATAGTATATCATGAAGGGAACATTTTTCTGTGAACCTTCCAAATTTTAATTGATTTTTTCAAAAATAACGGAAATTATGATTTTTTTTATTGATTTTAGTGAATTTTGAAAAAGTCGACTTTCAAAGTTCAAAACAAATATTTTTCATGATTGCACACCCTGCAAATTAAAGTATATCATGGAGTGAACATTTTTTGGTAAACTGTCCAAATTTGAATTGATTTTTTCAAAAATAACGGAAATTATGATTTTTTTTATTGATTTCAGTAAATTTAAAAAAAGTCGGCTTTCAAAGTACAAAACAAATATTTTTCATGATTGCACACCCTGCAAATTAAAGTATATCATGGAGTGAACTTTTTTTTGTACACTGTCCAAATTTCAATTGATTTTGTCAAAAATAACGGAAATTATGATTTTTTTATTGATTTTAGTGAATTTTGAAAAAGTCGACTTCCAACGTTCAAAAAAAATATTTTCCAATGGCACACCTTGCAAATCATAGTATATCATGAAGTGAACATTTTTTGGTAAACTGTCCAAATTTGAATTGATTTTTTCAAAAATAACGGAAATTATGATTTTTTTTATTGATTTCAGTAAATTTAAAAAAAGTCGGCTTTCAAAGTACAAAACAAATATTTTTCATGATTGCACACCCTGCAAATTAAAGTATATCATGGAGTGAACTTTTTTTGTACACTGTCCAAATTTCAATTGATTTTTTGAAAATAACGGAAATTATGATTTTTTTAATGATTTTAGTGAATTTTGAAAAAGTCGACTTCCAACGTTCAAAAAAAATATTTTCTATAATGGCACATCTTGCAAATCATAGTATATCATGAAGTGAACATTTTTCGGTAAACTGTCCAAATTTCAATTGATTTTGTCAAAAATAACGGAAATTATGATTTTTTTATTGATTTTAGTGAATTTTGAAAAAGTCGACTTCCAACGTTCAAAAAAAATATTTTCCATAATGGCACACCTTGCAAATCATAGTATATCATGAAGTGAACATTTTTTGGTAAACTGTCCAAATTTGAATTGATTTTTTCAAAAATAACGGAAATTATGATTTTTTTTATTGATTTCAGTAAATTTAAAAAAAGTCGGCTTTCAAAGTACAAAACAAATATTTTTCATGATTGCACACCCTGCAAATTAAAGTATATCATGGAGTGAACTTTTTTTTGTACACTGTCCAAATTTCAATTGATTTTTTGAAAATAACGGAAATTATGATTTTTTTAATGATTTTAGTGAATTTTGAAAAAGTCGACTTCCAACGTTCAAAAAAAATATTTTCTATAATGGCACATCTTGCAAATCATAGTATATCATGAAGTGAACATTTTTCGGTAAACTGTCCAAATTTCAATTGATTTTGTCAAAAATAACGGAAATTATGATTTTTTTATTGATTTTAGTGAATTTTGAAAAAGTCGACTTCCAACGTTCAAAAAAAATATTTTCCATAATGGCACACCTTGCAAATCATAGTATATCATGAAGTGAACATTTTTTGGTAAACTGTCCAAATTTGAATTGATTTTTTCAAAAATAACGGAAATTATGATTTTTTTTATTGATTTCAGTAAATTTAAAAAAAGTCGGCTTTCAAAGTACAAAACAAATATTTTTCATGATTGCACACCCTGCAAATTAAAGTATATCATGGAGTGAACTTTTTTTGTACACTGTCCAAATTTCAATTGATTTTTTGAAAATAACGGAAATTATGATTTTTTTAATGATTTTAGTGAATTTTGAAAAAGTCGACTTCCAACGTTCAAAAAAAATATTTTCTATAATGGCACATCTTGCAAATCATAGTATATCATGAAGTGAACATTTTTCGGTAAACTGTCCAAATTTCAATTGATTTTGTCAAAAATAACGGAAATTATGATTTTTTTATTGATTTTAGTGAATTTTGAAAAAGTCGACTTCCAACGTTCAAAAAAAATATTTTCCATAATGGCACACCTTGCAAATCATAGTATATCATGAAGTGAACATTTTTTGGTAAACTGTCCAAATTTGAATTGATTTTTTCAAAAATAACGGAAATTATGATTTTAGTGAATTTGGAAAAAGTCGACAAACCGTTCAAAAAAAGTATTTTTCATAATTGCACACCTCGCAAATCATAGTATTTAATGAAGTGAACATTTTTCTATAAACTTCCGAAATTTTGAGTGATTTTTGCAAAAATAACGGAAATTATGATTTTTTTTTACTAAACAAGTGATTTTAGCGAATTCTAGAAAAGTCAATTTCCCCGTTGATAATTTTTTTTCCCATAATTGCAGAATCCGCAAATTATGGTATATCATAAAGTTAACATTTTTCTCTAAATTTTTGAAATTTTAAATGGTTTTTGAGAAAACAACGGGAATTATGATTTTTTTCTACTGAACATGTGATTTTATCGAATTCCAGAAAAGTTAACTTTTCACGTTTATCAAGAATAATCATAAAGTGACTATCTTTCTTTGAATCTTTCAAATTTCAATTCATTTTTGAGAAAATAACGGGAATTAGGAATTTTTCACTGAGGAAGTATACATTAATTTTAGCGAATCTTCAATAATTTTTTTTTTTATTAAATATGGGGTTATATTTGAAGATAATGAAGTTATCAGTTGACGAAAATTAAGTCTCATCTGTTACAGGTATCGAAGGAACTGACAGTACCACCCTCCAAAGAAACAACACATTCACCACTTACATCACTTTAAACCGCAAAAATCGCATGTCAACCTATCAGAACCCATCCCGCAATGCCTCTCTCGTTAGAAGCATCCAGAACACCAATGGTTTCAACAATAGCAGAAGAAAGAAGAATTTCAGCAATATTGCTGATGAGCCCATTTAAATCTTATATATTATTATCCTAATGAGTGTATAGATTGAAACTAGAGTGACGTCAAAAATAGGTAAGAACTCATTTTTTTTTCTGCCGCTGGAAAAATCTAATTATTTTTCTTAATGGCCATTTTTCAATAAATCCTTTTACTGTACACTTAAAAGTTTCACTTTAAACCTTTTTTACACAACTACAATTAAAAAAGTTCAAAATGTATTATTTACAGCTCAATAAACTTTACCTTTCCAGTCCTTTATGTGTATATAAATGTAAATAGTATACATTGCAAGAAAGTATATACTAAGTATAATCTGAGATTCTAGTCCTAGTATATAAATTAATAAATCTATTGGCTTCAATCAACTTTGCTATGAATGTACATAAAACGAAGATGGGGAAATTTACTATTATCAATGTGATTGTATGATATTTAAGATTCATTAAACTAAGGAATTTTGTATTTTGTTGTGATTTTGTCTTTTAGTGTAAGAATTGGATGTATGTGAGAAAATCAATCAAATTAAATTATATTTTCCATTGGTGCAGCTGTTTATGTTATTCTCCCATCCTTTATTTTTTTTTTTCATATTTCTCCTGTTTTAACTGAGGTGAAACATTTGTTTGATTATCCTTAGAAGTTTAAATACAACTTTTTTCGTTTTTTTTTTCCATTTTTCTTTCTGTGTTATAAATGCCCATTATTAGACTATTTTTTTCGACATTATTTCGTATCTGTTTCCGATTAATTTTCATTTTTCACTTTTTTAATCTCATCATTATTTCATCAGTCTTTTTTATAAAGGTTTTTGAGTGATTGTTTTCTCATTTTTAGATTTTTTTATCTTATTACTTTTTATCAGATCTTTTGTGGGAAGTTCCTCAAAATATTGTTTTCCCATTGTAAGTAGGTATGTATATATTTTTTTATTTATGTTTTGTTGTGATTCTTATTCATTTTAAAGCAACGTTTTTTACTTGAGGATGGTTTTATAGATTGCTTCATGTTTTGGATAACTTTTTTTATTTTGTAAGCATTCACTTTTAATCATTGAATTTTTTCATTATCGCTTTGTAGCATTTTTCATCAACTGTTTTTAAATTTTTTGGGGATTTCTACTTATTTTCAGATCATGTCTTCAAGTTTCTTGTGGTTTCCTGTTACGTTCCAGGTTTTTTTATAGATCGTGTTCATTTATTGTTGACTTATTTCTTTTTTTTACGATTTTGTTCTGCATTTTGAGCTTTAATTCCGTCTTAGCAGATTTTGGGGGCCATAATAGATTTAAATATTGAAAAATTTATATAAAAAATAAGAAATATACCCAAGTATTAAATAACAACAAAATTTGGATTAAAAATAATAGTATATTATTAAGTAAACTTTACCAATACAAAATTCCAATAATTCTCGACACGAATATGAAATAAAGATATCATAGCAGTAGAAATATAAAAAATAATTACTTGTAAAAATATAACCAAGTGTCTAAAACATCCTAAAGAAAAAAAAAGATCAAAGGTGGAATTTAAAGATTGTAAAATTGTTTTAAACAAGTTTTAAGAAAAAATATACTTTTACACTCTAAACAAAACAAAGTTTTGCACTTAAAAAACTCAAAATAGATCTTTTAGAAAAATTTTGAAAGCTTAAAATTCGTTTTAAAGTGATTTCAATGCCTCATTCGATTTACTTTCCAAAATCAACCCACCAAAATATCAAAATTTGCCAAAAACCTTTATTAAATTTAAAACCCAAATCCCCAAAAACATTTATTAAAATCATGAAAAATACTGTCAGGAAAGTTTTTGGACATGAAAAGTTTAAATTAAAAATATTTCAAATCAAACTCATTCAAATAACCAGTCAAACAATCCACCAAAATCTTAAAACTTATGAATACGTTCAAAAACATGTAACAAATCCTTAAAAACGATTTTAAGCCAACATACTTTTTTTAAATCCTAATAAATACTTTCAGGAAAATATGTAAGTTAAAAAATGTCAAAATACCCTGAAAAAACTTCCCAATTGATCCTGAAATAAGTCTAAAAACATTTAGTAGACTCCTCAGAATATTCCAAACTAACATACATTTCTAGAAATAACAGAAATTATTTTCAACAATAACGTTAAAAAAAATGATACATAAAGAGACAAATAAATGGATGAACATCACCATTAAAAGTCTGTAGCATAGAACAGTGAGAAAAGAAACTGGACAAAAGCCTTATTAACAAGTCCATTCACATTCAATTTTCCACGCCGCCTTTCAGATTGAATTTTTTTTTCCCGGACTTTTTGCTCGAGCTGACAATAAGATACAAAATTTGATCATTACAGAGCAGAATGTCCAATTAAATTCAGACGAGGCTTTTTGAAGTATTTACAGCTTTGAATTGGCGATGTTTTTCCAAATAAGCTGTTTTGGAGTGAGTTCATGTTCATCAAAAGCCAAAGAAATCAATGAGCTAATTGGTCGAAAAAATCATATTTCCGCTATAAAAGCTTTCCAGGAGGCCATGAAATAAATATTTGACTTCTACTGTGACGTCACGAGTAACACGACGTACGGGCGTATCTAGTGGTTTGACCAATCTTGGCATTATTCATAAAAGAAGTACTAACGAGGTGTAACGATTTATTTCAACATTTCTACTAACACTCTACTTTTTCTTCTTAAGAGCGGGGGCCAAGGAGCACATTCTTCTGAGAAATGCTGAAAATTATCAGTTAGATATTTTTTTTATCAATGCAAAACTCACGATCATATTCAATCTGTCCTTCATCATCCTCCTCGTCCAGGCAGTCCTCGCAAAGCTCATCAACCTCCCCATCAGTAAGTTTCTCAGCTACACAAATATAAAAATCACCTTAACCAACGTGTGCGTGACTTACCCAGAGCAAGAAGCATATGGGACAAGTCAGATGCCATCATGTGTCCATCTTCATTTTTATCGTACAACTTGAGACATTCAACAAAGTCTTCATAGCATCCTTCATCCTTCCTCTGTTTCTTCAATTCGATGATTACGGGGACGAGGTCTTCAAGCTTCATGGTTTTTTCACCTGAATGAACTTCATAATATAGTTAAAGTCAATTGACAGACAAACCTTTCTTTTTTGATTGGCCAAGTTTCTCCAGAGTGTCCAAGCTCGGGTTGCAGTCCATGGCCCTGCATACCATTCCCATATCGGTGCCATCGATGATTTTTTCGTTGCCGCCGTATACTTCCATGGCAAACTCCAAGGCTGGAAAATTTTAAGTTGACTTCATATTTGGTTGGATCAAGGTGACTTACACTCCAGCTCCTTTTTGGTTAGTTCTTCAGTCTGCAATGGAAAAATTGGCATTCGATTACACAGGATCAAAAAATAGATGACATTTATGTTGGACTACGATAATTTGGTAGAGTGTAAATAGGTTTTGGATGGTAGCCAATGGCACTTGTTTTTCTAATGATCAATAATAGTTAATTTTTATACGGGATTGATATTAAATGGGTCATAAAAGTTATTGATATGAAATTTGTATTTTTGGTTGTCGATTTGGTTTCCAAATGTTAAAATCATTAAACATCTTTTAACAGGTTTGAACAGAGCTAAACAGCTCTAGAACGTGTTCTATCTTAATTAGTTTTTGAGGTATGAATTTTTTATTGGAGGATTTTTTTGTGAAAATGAAAATAAATTTTCAAGGCAATTTTTCGTTCAAGGAGCAGCTATTTTTATTATCAATTCTCATGAAAAATTTACTGGTAAAAATCAGACTTCTGTTTTGATTAATTTTTGAGTAATGTATTTTTAATTTTCTTAAAAAATTCGCAACGAGAACAAATTTCCGGATTTTTAATTCGAGCTCGCGGGAGATTCGGCAAGAAAATTTCATGCCAAATCATTTATCAAAAATATTTGTCATTGTTTTTAACAGCTGTCAAAGCAGTAAGCACTCGCAGCTGGATGTAGCTCCCATGCACCAACCACAGTGTTGCCGTTTGCCTTATCTCTGTCAGTGAAAGTTGGGTTGGGTTGGGATTGTTAGGGAGAGTGGGGACGGCAACACTGTAATCATATGGGAGCTACATCCAGAGCAAAGCCAGGGAGATTTCCACTTACTAATCTTTCAGTCACGTGATTATGAGTAGGGTGATTTCCAATAAAATTAGGTCGTTGCCATAGCAACATGTTAAAATGCAAGCCTTTGATTGGTTAGAATTGACTGGTATGAAATTTTCTTTGAAATTTTATTATAACGGAATGGTATCAAAGATATCGATTCATTTTCGAGTTATGAGTTGTTTTATGAACAATATACGTATATTTTTCGCTATCTTTTCCTCTAATGTTAATTTGTAGCTTCATTTTCATAACTTTTTATAGAAAAACACATTTTCTTCAAGGTTATGACAATGACAGAGAAAAACTCATTAAAAATGAAAAAATCCTCCACTAGTTATTGAAAATAGAAAATAATGGCAATTGATGATAATCAAGAAAAATTAAAATAAAAAACATTTCCGTAAGAAATAAAAGATTAAAATGAGGACCAACAGTGGACGTAGAAAAACAAAAAAAAAACTACGGAAGTCAAAATTCAAAATAAATAAACATTTAAAAAAAAACGAAATCTACAAAAATTATCTCCAATAAGATAACAATGGGAAATAAAAATGAATCAATTTAAAGATAAATTAGAACCTTCATTTTTTGATTTCTAGGGGGAAAGTGAAACAAGCTATAAAGAACAAGTACATAAAAACAATTAAAAATTAATAAAGCTAATAAAAAAGACAAAAAACGGTTTAAAAAACTAGGAACAATGACAAATTATAATTGAGGAAATGAAAAAAAAATAATTTTGTTGGTTTCCTTATGAGACGAGTGACTGAAAATAATAACAGAGAAAAACTTGACAATTTTACAGGACTCAAAATTAAACACAAATAAAAATAAAATGGAATAAATAAATAAATAAATAATAATAATATATTTATCAAGCTAAAAATGCTATCACGCTTCATGTGAATGATATACAGGATGTTCAGAAACTAGTGGTCATACCTAAATGATAGGACAATCAGAGAAAGTCAAAATAAAATGATTACTTCTTATAAGATTTTTTTTTCTGTTTATACCTTTCGTACCTGTATAATAATGAATTCTAAATTAAAAATTCATAATAAATAATCAAAATGATAATTTGACTGTTTTATTTTTAAACTATTTTTATTTTTTAATGAAGCCCAATCATTAAACTTCTCCTCACATTGCTCCACAAAAAAAAAGTCTCAATTGAACGTCTTTTTATCTTCATTTAGATTGAGGTTTCATTCAATTTTCAAGGATTCATTCTTAATTTTTAGTTAATTTTCTGTTTTTTTATCCATTATTGCTTTTAGAAGTTTCACTTTTCAGACTGACTCACTATTCAAATTGTATGCAGTTTATCTTTCGACTTGTTTTTTAATTTTTTTTTTTTATTTAATTCAAGTTGAACGATAAATTATTTCCTTTACACTTTTTAGTCTGTTTAATCATTACTTGTCTGGCTCATGAAACATTAACAAGTTTTAATTTTATCTAGTTTTTAAACATTTAGTGAAAATCATTTGAAAAAGTTGAGTAAAAAAAAAATTTAAAACATTGCTTTTTTTTGGTTTTCATAGACGTAAAAAAATAAAAGGCGACAAACGATGAGACGTTGAACAAAGAAAAACTAAATTCATAGAAGTTAAAATTGAAGCTTTTGAAAAATATAAAATATAAAAATCATTCCATATTGAAAAAAAACAATGGTAAATGATGATTAAGATTGAAAAAAACTTACTTTGATAAAGCCAATACGAAATAAAACAAACACCCAATTGCCAGTTAAAAAAATCTGAGAGCAATGTCAAATCATTATCAAGAAAATGAAACACTTTGAAGAACATTTTAATATTTTTTTTTGTGTTTAAAGGAAGATCAAAGAAGAACAGTGACTAAAGGAAAGCTAAGAAATCTTATAGATCCAATAACAAAATATTGAACACAATAATTCAGAAAAATGAGACAATTTGAAGGTGATTTTTTTTTGTGCAGGAAGGAATTTTGAAGAAAACCCAAGAGCTAGGTACCAGGGAAGTGACATAAGTGTATAGAAAAAATCTGGGTTACCTACCATGATGAAACACACTCAAGTTGTACTTTGAAGAGAGATTTCAGCACTGAGAGCTTTTATATAGACGAAGTCTTGAATTAAATCCAAGTGAAGATAGCTCGCATCGTTGGGATATCGCATTTTGATTGGCGAGTTCGGGCCTATAAGCGCACATTCGACCGGAAATCCTTTTTAAATTTAATTTGCTACAAATGAGCTTTGCAGATTTATTTTGTGAAGTTGAGCGACTGAGGTTATTTGTCTTGAGAGTTGTGTGCTGGAGAAGATCAAAAACAAACATTGAATTTCACCACTTCACTAGCCACTTGGTTGTTTCTTGACATTGCTCCCTCCTCGGAGCGTCTCGTCTCGCAATGTTTTCATGATGGATAAGAACTAGTCAAGAGATCCAACAAAAAGAAGAAAAAAGCGAGCATTTTATTGAAATGTATCGATTTATTTCAATTTATCAACATCATTTTTACTAACTACTTTTTTCTCTTGAGGGCGGGGGCCAAGGAGCACATTCTTCTGAGGAATGCTGAAAATTATCAATGAATGACTTTTTTTCCCAACGCAAAACTCACGATCATATTCAATCTGTCCTTCATCATCCTCTTCGTCCATGCAGTCCTCGCAAAGCTCATCAACCTCCCCATCAGTAAGTTTCTCAGCTGTACAAATATGAAAATCACCTTAACTAAGGTGTGTATGACTTACCCAGAGCAAGCAGCATATGGGACAACTCCCCTGCCATCATGTGTCCATCTTCATTTTTATCGTACAACTTGAGACATTCAACAAAATCTTCATAACATCCTTCGTCCTTCCTTTGTTTCTTCAGTTCGATGATTACGGGGACGAGGTCGTTAAGCTTCATGGTTTTTTCACCTGAATGTGTTAACTTCATTATATAGTTAAAGTCAATTGACAAACAAACCTCTCTTTTTTGTTTGGCCCAGTTTCTCCAGAGTTTCCAAGCTTGGATTGCAGTCCATGGCTCTGCATACCATTCCCATATCGGCGGCATCGATCATTCTTTCGTTGCCACCATATACTTCCAATGCAAACTCCAAGGCTGGAAAATTTCAAGTTGATTTCTATATTTGGTTGGATTTAGGTGACTTACACTCCAGCTCGTTTTTGGTTAGTTCTTCAGGCTGCAATGGAAAAAAATTTGGCAGTCGATTACACAGGATCAAAAAATAGATGTTTACATTTTTCATGTTGGACTACGATATGGTAAAGTGTAAGCTTAAATAAATAGGTTTGGGATGGTAGCCAATAGCACATGTTTAGCTGATGATCAATAAGTATACAAGTTTGGAACGGAAATTTATAAAAGTGATAAATATCAACAAAGCTACAAGTCAAGAGCAATGCTGCATGAGTGAATGATCAAAGTCACTTCTTCAGGATAAATCAAGAAAACAAACGTTCAGCAAGGGGCGCTACTATGCAGCGGCGCTCTAATTGTCAACCCTATGACAGCTCGGCGGAAATGAACCTCTCAACGAAATTCATGTATCAGGACAGCAGAAGTGGGCGGAGATCAACGCACTGAGTCCCCATCATCGGCTGGGGTTTGCTACAGCCGGAACCTTGAGGAACGAGGTGAATTGTTAATTTACCATAAATAGACAGATTGGTGACATTGTTTGGATTTCTGTTAGTTATGTGTGAAGTTGAGTGTGATTTTTTTTTTTCGGAAGCAATAAAATCGTCCAGACAGCGTATTCTTGCATTTTTAGTATCAATGCGAGGTGATAGGAGTCCTTCTTGGCAAGTTGAGAGCGGTGCGTTAATACAGTTGCTGCCTTTAGATGCGCGCAAACTGAAAGTTTGACATGCTGCACCATACAGGGCAGGTATAAGTTGAAATATATTTATATACATATTACATAAATCTTGGCCCAGTTTGGAACGTGGACACAAAATAGGATTTAATCCGTCAATGAATGACTTTTGCAAAATAAAAGAAGTGTTTCGGACAAATTAATTTTTCCTACGAGCAAAGTTACTTTTCCGTACGATTTTTCGTTTTGAAAGTTGTACTTCTCCGCTCTAGTGCGGAAAAATTGCTTTTCCGCACTAGTGCTGAAAAGTTACTTTTGCGCACGATTTTTGTATTGTTAAAAATGATAGATATTTATGACTGATTAAATGATTTTTGTTACTTCAAATAAAATCGACAAAAACACACGAAGGTGAAAAAAAGCACTTGACAATTTTCTAGAAAAAATCTTCTTTGATAACTGATGCAGGATCCAAGAATCCAATGTTTCCGATGAATATATCATTATTTTTCCGTTCATACAAAAATGAACATGTTTAGGACTAATCAAATGTTTAATGTTACTATTCTACCTTATGTGGCATTTTGAGGCATTATTAGAAAATCTTTGCCTATCAAAAACCTTTTTTTTTATAAATGAGATGGACAAAACTACTCGTAGGAAAAACATTGTACCTAACTCTTGCTGAAAATGTCTTTTCCTACGAGCGTGCGGAAAAGTTACTTTTCCACACGATTTTTCGTTTTGAAAGTTGTTCTTTTCCGCACGATTTTTGTATTGTTAAAAATGAGTCCATACAAAAATCGTGCGGGAAAGTAACTTTTCCGCACTAGTGCTGAAAAGTTACTTTTCCGCACGATTTTTGTATTGTCAAAAATAAACATGTTCAGGACTAATTAAGTGTTTTATGTTATATTCTACCTTACGAGGCATTTTGAGGTATGATTAGAAAATTTTTGCGTATCAAAAACATCTTTTTTTTATAAATAAGATGGACAAAACCACTCGTAGGAAAAACATTGTACCTAACTCTTGCTGAAAATGTCTTTTCCTACGAGCGTGCGGAAAAGTTACTTTTCCACACGATTTTTCGTTTTGAAAGTTGTTCTTTTCCGCACGATTTTTGTATTGTTAAAAATGAGTCCATACAAAAATCGTGCGGGAAAGTAACTTTTCCGCACTAGTGCTGAAAAGTTACTTTTCCGCACGATTTTTGTATTGTCAAAAATAAACATGTTCAGGACTAATTAAGTGATTTATGTTATATTCTACCTTACGTGGCATTTTGAGGTATGATTAGAAAATCTTTGCGTATCAAAAACATCTTTTTTTTATAAATAAGATGGACAAAACCACTCGTAGGAAAATCATTGTACCTAACTCTTGCGGAAAATGTCTTTTCCGCCCTTAACGACTTGCCCGAGCCCCGCTCCGCGTCGTTCGTGCAACTGCCGTCGCGTGCGGAAAAGTACCACTTTCCGCACTTGTTAGGTAAATAACTATTACAGATTTCATGTGGATTTTGTTACTAGATGAACATGTATAAAGGTCGTTACCAATAGCACAATAATTAATTTAAATAACTGAATATATTCCCACTCGAAAAATCAAATACAATAATAATGCCGCCTCAAAAGTAACGACTCGACTACCTTTCCCTGGATTCCGCGCTATCTCGATCGTCCGATGTTTCGACGGTTGGGGTGACTCACACGTTTTTGTGCCGAGATATTTGTCACCATAACAACTCTTTATGATCCGGGATGTTTGGTTTGTCACAGTCGACCACGCTACCTCTTTTCCGTCCCGGAAACAATTTAGGCTACCTATGGAAAAATACATTAGTAAACTCGCACCAACAATATTTACAATTTGAAGCCTGACAGACACCGACAGTGGTGGCCAGTCACCAACAGCATCCGTCATCCTCAAATCATAAAAAGATACAAAATATTCAAACAAAAATTATCGAACCATAATTCACAGCTACATTTAGCTTTCTGATACTTTATCAGACTTCTCGTTATCCAAGACTTTTTCGGATTCCTCTTTTCCTAAGTCGTTCTCTGACTCAGACTCACTACTCTCAAGAGCAGCTGTGAAGGGCTTCATTTTGTCTGCAGAACAAATACCCTGATATTTCCTTCTTGCCCGTTTTGACCCCGCTAGGTCTTCCACAATGTACCTATCATGGTCTAGTACCTCTTTGACTTGGTAAGGACCACTAAACTTCGGCAAGAGCTTCTTACTCTTACCCTCGTTCAAAACATTCGTCCTCCTTAGGACAACTTGGTCCCCTACGCTATACTGATGAGATTTTCTCCTCTTCGCGTCAAAATAGGCCTTTTGCTTACTCTGCGCCATTTTAATGTTCATAGCGGCTTCCTGTCTAGATTTTTCAAAGTCTCTTTCCACTGAGTCGTCTACTACCGCTACGCTCAAGAATGCATCTCCCATTGCTCTAGGTCTATAGCCAACTAATAATTCATAGGGACTCTTCCCAGTAGAACTATTTTCGGCTGAATTGATACCAAACACAACGGCACTTATAGATGCATCCCACTTAGGGATTAAATCGCGTTTGGTCATAGCCGTTCTCAAGGCATTGCAATCAGTTATAACCTTGAATGACAGTCCAAGAAGGTAAACTCTAAATCTCTGAAGAGAATTTACCACAGCCAACGCTTCCAGTTCAAAGGAGTGGTACTTCTGCTCTTCTTTTGTCGTCTGTCGACTAAAATATAAGACGGGTTTCAAATTGCTATCATTTTGCCTTTGTAAAAGAATTCCACCAAGTCCGACTTTCGAAGCGTCAGTATGTACCTCTGTTTCTAACTTGGGATCGTATATAGCAAGCAAAGGCCGTTTGATCAAAACTCCTCTAAGTTTTTCAAAAGCAGCCTGCTCCGCTACACCCCATTTGAAGGCAACATCTTTCTTAGTTAGATAGGTTAAAGGGCGAGCAATTTGTGCAAAATCTTTGACATACTTCCGAAAGTAGCTACACAGCCCAATAAACTGACGAACTTGATGTACATTTTTGGGAACAGGAAACTTTTCCACTGCGACAATTTTCGTAGCACCGGGTCGTATGCCGGCAGCACTAATCTCGTGTCCCAAATAGTCTATGTTTTCTTGGAAAAACTTACATTTTGACATGCGTAAAGTGACACCTGCTTCTCTAAAAGTTTTGAAAACATCACCAAGAGCTATTAAGCCAGACGAGACGTTAGGGGAGGGAACTAATATATCATCCAAGTATGCCATTGCCGTGGAGAATCTCATTGAACCCAAAATGTGGTTTATTGTCCTCTGGAATCTGGCTGGGGCACCAACCAACCCAAATGGCATCCTGAGATATTCGTACTGCCCATCTGGAGTCACGAAGGCTGTTTTATCTATTGATTCCTTGGCCATTGGTATTTGATGGTACCCACTTGTCATATCCAAAGTCGTAAAATAATTACATCCCTTCAAAACCTCCAGATGATCATCAACCCTTGGCAGCGGGTAGCCGTCCTTTATTGTTTTTGCGTTGAGGGCACGATAGTCGACACACATTCTAGTTTCACCGTTATTTTTCTTAACTAGGACTATTGGACTCGAATATGGCGAGCTGGATTCCCGTATAATATTGGCTGAAAGCATTTCGTTCACTATTTGTCTTACATTCTCTCTTTCGCATATCGAGAGTCTGTAAGGTCTGTAGGTAACAGGTTTGTCATCCGACAGAGTAATTTTCATCTCTGCGTCATTAATAAAACCCAACTCATGTATATTTTCCGCAAAACAATCACGATATTTGTTTAAAAGCCGCAAAAGATTATTGATATCCGATTGAGATAAATTGGAAGAAACCCGACCATTCAAACTATTCAAAGTAAATTTTGGCAATTCACAAGTATCAACTTTATGACAGATACTTACATTTTCAGATGCGGGACTACATACAACACCTCTTGCCATCACCTGGCCTTGCGTGAAACATATTGACTTCCCTGAAAGATTGAGGATTGGGATCTGCGCTCCCTCTGCCGATATCACCGATATCACACAACTTGGAAGAATATATTCCCTGCCAGGCTCAGTACAATTTCGTAAATCGACGAACACGTCACCGTTGTGGTCATCTTTGGACAAAACGCTCACAAATCCAATGTGATTTGATGGAATTTCTGTCGTAACTTTTGTTGTTAATACTAATTTTTTTTGGTGGAAGTTCATCAAGTTCGGGTAGCTTTGAAAATTCACTGTTGAAAAGCCTCACAGTTCCTTTTCGTACTACAGTTACGGCGTCGTTTTTATTCAATACTGATCTGCCAATCAGGACCGGCATTGTTTGCAAATCATCCCGCACAACAAACACTGGTACTTCAGCTTCGAACAAATCTACTCTAAGATAAGTCTTGGCAGTACCCAGAACCTTGCAAACAGCACCTCCATAACCAGTCAGGTGAATATCACTTTCAGTCCAAGTCAGACCAGCTGATCTCGCATTGCTCTCGCGAATCAAAACCTCTTCGCAACCTGAGTCGATAAAACCTCGCAAACTCTGTCCATTAACGTTGCAGGTAACATAATAACCCTGGTTTCCTGATTGGTTAGGCTTGGTTTCGCAAATCAAGGCTTTGTGAAAGTTATTTGGTTTACTTTTGCGGCAGTTGGCGGCCAGATGTCCTAGCTGTTTGCAATATGCACATTGGGCCTTTGGTTTTGGACAATCTTTAAACATGTGGCCGTATTCCCTACAATTGAAACATCTTGACCTTTTAACTTTCTGTCCAAGATCGGGTTTGTATGGATTTTGCCTAGGATTTTCCACGCGCTGTTCGTGTCTTCTAGGTTGTTCCAGATGTTCTTTAATGGGCACTGATGAACAAGTAGACAGGTATTCCTTGAAAAGTTGTTCGGGAGTAGAATATCTGCCCACCTTCGCTCCAGCTTGTATGGTTTTATCGGGAATGCCATCAATGATCATAGCTACCGCATTTTTACCCGATATTTCACATCGTCGAAGTAATTGCATTTTATTGAAATAATACTCCGTCCATGATTCATCTCGCAACTTTTTGCGTTCAATCAGGTTCCTAATGGCAGTAGGAAAATCGTGATGGTCGGGAAAAGCCTGGATGAGCAGACTCTTCCACTCACTCCAGGTATGCCTATAATCATCCAAACCGTTGTACCAAGTTTTTGCCAAGCCCTCTAGCCTGGTCTGCATATGGAAAATTTTCAAGTTGTCGTCCCAGTTGTTTATTTGACCCAGTTGATCAATTTTATCCAACCATTTAATGCAACTTATTTGTGACTCATCACTTGGGTTAAATTCCGGAATACAGTTTGGGTTGACAGTAACCTTGTTGCGATTATTGCCACTAGAATTATCTAATAATTGATTCACTAGATCCTCCAGATGTCTAATTCGCCTCTGCGAATCATCTTCCTCAACAACTGAACTACTACTTTTTGACGTAACGTTTACATCTGTAGCCTGTTCAATTTTATCGAGGTCTGGCTGTTTTCCACGCTGAATATTAGTAGTGACATGCTCTACAGGTTTATTACTTTCCAAAGTAGGTGTGAGACTTCGCGAATTTTGTACATGTACGACAACCCTTTCAACATTAGGCCGTTTTTGTGCGTTTCTACCCAAATTAATGTCTTTCGTACTCACGGTTTTTCTATATTTCCTGCTTTTTCTCTTATATCGTCCTATATTATCCTCACTCGAAGACGAGGAACTCGACGATGAATCACTCGAAGTACTTCTTTCTCTTTTATTTCTCCCCATTTTCAGTTATCGGCGAAACCAACAAAAACTTATGATAACTTCAACAAACAAAACAATTCAACCAAATAAAGAACAATAACTTATGACCAGTCTATTCGTAAGGAGTTTGAACAATCCTACCGCTGCACTATAAAGGTCGTTACCAATAGCACAATAATTAATTTAAATAACTGAATATATTCCCACTCGAAAAATCAAATACAATAATAATGCCGCCTCAAAAGTAACGACTCGACTACCTTTCCCTGGATTCCGCGCTATCTCGATCGTCCGATGTTTCGACGGTTGGGGTGACTCACACGTTTTTGTGCCTAGATATTTGTCACCATAACAACTCTTTATGATCCGGGATGTTTGGTTTGTCACACATGCATGGTTATTTTATTTGACTTTATTTTATTAGTTACTTATTAATTGATATAATATATATATATTGTATCTTGATCAATTTTGTTATTATTATTATATTTTGTATGGTGAATCAGAGATCCTCAATAATCTTCGATTAATAAATCTTTTTTTCTTATGATAATCTGCAGCTTCATTTTCAAAACTATATATCTATGGATAAACCACAACAAAGCAATCAATGACATAGAAAAACTAAATAAAAATACATTAACTGAAAACAAATAATGACAAATGATAATTAAGAAAAATAAAACAATTTGAAAGATATTAAAGACATTTTTTTTCATTTTAAGATTATGTGAAGACTAAAGATAAGAAACATTGGACGGAAAAAAATTAAAAAAAGTTAAAATCAATGACAATAAACATGTAAAAAGTAAAAAAAGATAACCCAACGTTTAAAAGAGATAATAAACAATACAACAATCACTTCCAATAGTAGGTGAAAAACAGAAAAATAGGAAATAATGATTAAGAGAAATAAAACAAACGATAAAGAGCAAGTCAAAGTGACAATAATTGCTTTTTTTCGGTCTTCATAGAGGACGTAGAGAAATTAAAGATGACAAACAATGAGGTAGAGAAAACAATGAAAAAAAAATTAAGACAATAGAAATTTTCTAGAAAATCATAGAGAATACAAAACTCGAGAAAAAAATAGTTGGAGAATTATTATTTCTTTTAAAAATTATCTTTACAGGTAAAGTAAAAAGATTAAAAAAGCTCAACAATGAAAAACAATGGACAATAAAAACTAACAAAAATCAAAACTAAGAACAAATAAATATTCAAAAAAAGCCAACAAAAAAATGTAAAATCATCTAATTGCCGATTAAAAAAAAAAGAGAAGCATAGAAAAAATAAACAGGGAACTAACCCAAACCAAAAAAACAAAAAATTAAAGAAGCTAATAAAAAAAGAATAGAAAGGAAAAGTAGCAACTGGTAGGAAGTTGAAAAAAAAAGCAATTAATGACATAGAAAAACTAAATAAAAATACATTAACTAAAAACAAATGATGGCAAATGATAATTGAGAAAAATAAAACAATCTGAAAGATATTAAAGACATTTTTTTTCATTTTAAGATTATGTGAAGACTAAAGATAAGAAACATTGGACGGAGAAAAACTAAAAAAAGTTGAAATCAATGACAATAAACATTTAAAAAACTTCATACAAAATTTAAAAATCATCCAATAGTAGTTGAAAACAGAAAATAGCGGCATATGATATTTGATTAAAAGAAATAAAACAGTTTAAATTAAATTTGAAAAAAACAATGGATAGAGAAAAATTAAAAAAAGAACTCAACATTTAAAAGAGATAATAAACAATACAACAATCACTTCCAATAGTAGGTGAAAAACAGAAAAATAGGAAATAATGATTAAGAGAAATAAAAGAAACGATAAAGAACAAGTCAAACTGAAGAAAAATATAATATTGCTTTTTTTTCAGTCTTCATAGAGGACGTAGAGAAATTAAAGATGACAAACACTGAGGCTTAGAAAACAATGAAAAACTAAAAAAAATGACGGCAATAGAAATTTTCTAGAAAATTATAGAGAATACAAAACTCGAGAAAAAAATAGTTGGAGAATTATTATTTCTTTTAAAAATTATCTTTACAGGTAAAGTAAAAAGATTAAAAAAGCTCAACAATGAGAAACAATGGACAATAAAAACTAACAAAAATCAAAACTAAGAACAAATAAATATTCAAAAAAAGCCAACAAAAAAATGTAAAATCATCTAATTGCCGATTAAAAAAAAAAGAGAAGCATAGAAAAAATAAACAGGGAACTAACCCAAACCAAAAAAACAAAAAATTAAAGAAGCTAATAAAAAAAGAATAGAAAGGAAAAGTAGCAACTGGTAGGAAGTTGAAAAAAAAAGCAATTAATGACATAGAAAAACTAAATAAAAATACATTAACTAAAAACAAATGATGGCAAATGATAATTGAGAAAAATAAAACAATCTGAAAGATATTAAAGACATTTTTTTTCATTTTAAGATTATGTGAAGACTAAAGATAAGAAACATTGGACGGAGAAAAACTAAAAAAAGTTGAAATCAATGACAATAAACATTTAAAAAACTTCATACAAAATTTAAAAATCATCCAATAGTAGTTGAAAACAGAAAATAGCGGCATATGATATTTGATTAAAAGAAATAAAACAGTTTAAATTAAATTTGAAAAAAACAATGGATAGAGAAAAATTAAAAAAAGAACTCAACATTTAAAAGAGATAATAAACAATACAACAATCACTTCCAATAGTAGGTGAAAAACAGAAAAATAGGAAATAATGATTAAGAGAAATAAAAGAAACGATAAAGAACAAGTCAAACTGAAGAAAAATATAATATTGCTTTTTTTTCAGTCTTCATAGAGGACGTAGAGAAATTAAAGATGACAAACACTGAGGCTTAGAAAACAATGAAAAACTAAAAAAAATGACGGCAATAGAAATTTTCTAGAAAATTATAGAGAATACAAAACTCGAGAAAAAAATAGTTGGAGAATTATTATTTCTTTTAAAAATTATCTTTACAGGTAAAGTAAAAAGATTAAAAAAGCTCAACAATGAGAAACAATGGACAATAAAAACTAACAAAAATCAAAACTAAGAACAAATAAATATTCAAAAAAAGCCAACAAAAAAATGTAAAATCATCTAATTGCCGATTAAAAAAAAAAGAGAAGCATAGAAAAAATAAACAGGGAACTAACCCAAACCAAAAAAACAAAAAATTAAAGAAGCTAATAAAAAAAGAATAGAAAGGAAAAGTAGCAACTGGTAGGAAGTTGAAAAAAAAAGCAATTAATGACATAGAAAAACTAAATAAAAATACATTAACTAAAAACAAATGATGGCAAATGATAATTGAGAAAAATAAAACAATCTGAAAGATATTAAAGACATTTTTTTTCATTTTAAGATTATGTGAAGACTAAAGATAAGAAACATTGGACGGAGAAAAACTAAAAAAAGTTGAAATCAATGACAATAAACATTTAAAAAACTTCATACAAAATTCAAAAATCATCCAATAGTAGTTGAAAACAGAAAATAGCGGCATATGATATTTGATTAAAAGAAATAAAACAGTTTAAATTAAATTTGAAAAAAACAATGGATAGAGAAAAATTAAAAAAAGATAACCCAACATTTAAAAGAGATAATAAACAATACAACAATCACTTCCAATAGTAGGTGAAAAACAGAAAAATAGGAAATAATGATTAAGAGAAATAAAAGAAACGATAAAGAACAAGTCAAACTGAAGAAAAATATAATATTGCTTTTTTTTCAGTCTTCATAGAGGACGTAGAGAAATTAAAGATGACAAACACTGAGGCTTAGAAAACAATGAAAAACTAAAAAAAATGACGGCAATAGAAATTTTCTAGAAAATTATAGAGAATACAAAACTCGAGAAAAAAATAGTTGGAGAATTATTATTTCTTTTAAAAATTATCTTTACAGGTAAAGTAAAAAGATTAAAAAAGCTCAACAATGAGAAACAATGGACAATAAAAACTAACAAAAATCAAAACTAAGAACAAATAAATATTCAAAAAAAGCCAACAAAAAAATGTAAAATCATCTAATTGCCGATTAAAAAAAAAAGAGAAGCATAGAAAAAATAAACAGGGAACTAACCCAAACCAAAAAAACAAAAAATTAAAGAAGCTAATAAAAAAAGAATAGAAAGGAAAAGTAGCAACTGGTAGGAAGTTGAAAAAAAAAGCAATTAATGACATAGAAAAACTAAATAAAAATACATTAACTAAAAACAAATGATGGCAAATGATAATTGAGAAAAATAAAACAATCTGAAAGATATTAAAGACATTTTTTTTCATTTTAAGATTATGTGAAGACTAAAGATAAGAAACATTGGACGGAGAAAAACTAAAAAAAGTTGAAATCAATGACAATAAACATTTAAAAAACTTCATACAAAATTCAAAAATCATCCAATAGTAGTTGAAAACAGAAAATAGCGGCATATGATATTTGATTAAAAGAAATAAAACAGTTTAAATTAAATTTGAAAAAAACAATGGATAGAGAAAAATTAAAAAAAGATAACCCAACATTTAAAAGAGATAATAAACAATACAACAATCACTTCCAATAGTAGGTGAAAAACAGAAAAATAGGAAATAATGATCAAGAGAAATAAAAGAAACGATAAAGAACAAGTCAAACTGAAGAAAAATATAATATTGCTTTTTTTTCAGTCTTCATAGAGGACGTAGAGAAATTAAAGATGACAAACACTGCGGCTTAGAAAACAATGAAAAACTAAAAAAAATGACGGCAATAGAAATTTTCTAGAAAATTATAGAGAATACAAAACTCGAGAAAAAAATAGTTGGAGAATTATTATTTCTTTTAAAAATTATTTTCACAGGTAAAGTAAAAAGATCAAAAATCTCAACAAAGAGAAACAATGGACAATAAAAACTATCAAAAATCAAAACTATGAACAAATAAATATTCAAAAAAAGCCAACAAAAAAATGTAAAATCATCTAATTGCCGATTAAAAAAAAAAAGAAGCGTAGAAAAAATAAACAAGGAACTAACCCAAACCAAAAAAAAAATTCAAAGAAGCTAATAAAAAAAAGAAAAAGAAAGGAAAAGTAGCAACTTGTAGGTAGTTGAAAAAACAAACAATCCAAAATTGATAAATATCTTGTTATAGAGAAAATGAAAAGGTTCTAAGACAGGACAAAGAAGACCCTTAATGAGAAGTATAAAAAAATGGGATTTTTTCTGGCACTGAGTAGGGGTAAGAAACATGAATAAAAGTAAAAAGGAAGAGATAAGAAAAATAATAAAAGAATTTGGTGACCTCTATGTTCATCTTCAAGATTCATGATCTTGGCGCAGAAATATTTCCATAGAATCACGTCTTTCATTTCTGTAGGCGAATACCATACCAGAATTTAAAGCCAATTTTTCGATCAGTCAGATGATGGAGGACACTAAAAAAAATGGTGGTGGTAGCAGGCCAAAACCAAAACCAAGACTGAATTAGGATATCAAATGTGTCAGCAGAAATAATTATCGAGATTTCTGTAATCTGGGTTACCTACCATGATAAAACACTGGCACGCACACACGCAAGATGAACTTTGAAGAGAGTCCTGGATTTCGGCTCTGGGAGGTTTTATATAGACGAAGTCTTAAATTAAATTCAAGTGAAGATAGTTCGCATCGTTAGGATATCGCATTTTGATTGGCGAGTTCGGGCCTATAAGCGCACATCCGACCTGCGGTTAATTTCCTGCTAATGAGCTGTGCAGGATTTGGGAAGTTGAGCGATTGGTGTTATTAGTCTTTTGGGTTGGACGTATGTCGAACGACAGGTGGAGTAGTTTTGTAGGATATTTACCGTGTAATGTTTGGCATGTCGAAGGTAGGATATTTATCAAATTATCTCTTTATACAGGGTGTAACAGAGTAAGTGTTACAACGTGAAACTGTAGATTCGTTATCAAAAAAGAAAAAAAATTTTCCTCAACGAAAATTTTCCGCGAGCTTTCGTTTTCGATATATAGTCAAAGTTATGAAAAAAAAACTTTAATTACTTCTAAACCACTTGGAATATTTTTATCAGATTTGGTACAGTGTCAAAACTCACTAGTTAGGATTATTTTATAAAAAAATCGATTAAAAAAATTAACCAGTGGCGTAGTTATAATATCGAAATCGAAAGTCCGCGGAAAATTTTTTCTAAGGAAAAATATTTTTCTTTTTTGATAAAGAATCTACAGTCTCACGTTGTAACACTTACTCTGTTACACCCTGTATATTTATAATTTTAAAATTAAATGATTTTTTTTTCATACATAATATGGTACTGATTATGATGGACTCAACATCAACATAGTAGGCCTCATTTCCAAATTGAACTTAAAAAAAAAACCGCCGCAGTGAGAAACATAATATGACTGCAACAGAGCATCCTCTAATTAACCAAAGTCCAGTGCCAAAAAATGTTCCACAAAGGGTCTGCTGTTCTGGCTGATGCCAGACTTATTTTAATATACACCAAATGCTTCATTGCTTTAATAAAACTCCAATTAGATTAATTTGCACTTGTATATAGAGAATATTGTTTTAGGTGTTTGCAAATTAATTTGCAGTGGGTTTTTTATAGATCTGTTGGAAGGTGACCAAGATCGGGGACCGGGTGTTGTTACTTGTCTTTGAGGTGTTGGCACTGTTGGCTAGTGGTGGATGTGGTTTTGTATGAGGATTTTGTTGAATTTTTTGTGTATATTATGATGTGAGTATATTCTCGACATTTCTTTTTCGAAAAATGTTGACAAAATGCACTTATTTTGTATCCATTTTTTTTTCAATATTTTTCAATTATTTATTTATCAAGATGATAATAATATAGCATTTTTATCTTTAATTTTTTTATTTTTTGATATATCGAGATAAGATGTGCACCATTTTGTCAACAAAACATGTAACTCCTTCTTGTTGTTTTTTGTTTGTTATACAGGGTGTCTCACGGTGACCGTCCATTTGAATATCTCGGGAAATAAAACGTATGGTGAGGTTTAAAAGGATGCTCTCTTCAAATGAAGTTATAGCTACGTTGCGCGACTTCCGGTTATACCGGAAGTCGTGCAACGTTGCTTTTATTTCATTTGAGAAGAACATCTATGAATATCCCACCATACAAATTTTCAGAATCCCAATTGCTTTATTTCCCGAAATATTCTAATGGACGTGAGACACCCTGTATAATTTAAGCTGCAAATTTAGCCCTATGTGGTATTTTCCGTTTACATATTCACATTGACTTGAACGGAAAAAGAAAATTTTATTTATGGACCCTTTTCAGACTATCCAAACAGTAAGCCGATATACCCTTCAATACCTGACAAACGATGAAAAGGGTCCAACTTTTATCAATGACCTGAAATTGATATTCTCAATCCTTATTTTTTCATTTCACATGGACCCGTTTTGAGGAAAAAGTGATTTCAACAAAGTTTTGAATACATATTACGGATTTGTGTATTTTTTGGCCTAAAAGGGACAGAGTTTGACGACGACATTTGTTACTTCATTTATAATAATATAAGCCAAATATCAGAGTGATTCTTGGCATTGTTTTGAGATGAAGAGTGCTCGTATTGCCATCTAGTTTGAGCCCATCGAATCTGATTTTCTTTCATTATGTGCCATCTGTGAGTTTTTTAAGAATATTGTTATCGATTATCATACGTCATTGCAATTTGGCAACATCTATAACCATTATTGTGAGGTTACTGTTGAATTCTCAGACGAGCTCTGTGAATCAATTATGGAAATGATATATTGATTGCTTCCAAGTTCCATGCATTCTATGACTGTAAGTGGTTGTCAGGCAGGATAAATTATAAAATGTAAGGTCAAAAAATATAAAACGTTTATTCCATAGAAAACTCAATAATCTAATCCTGCATCACTTCATTTCGTCAGTCAACAACTGCTCCATTTCTCCAATCGTGTACTCCAAATGGATCATTTTCTGTCGAAGCATGTCTTTGGGATCCGGAATTTGTATTGTTACCGTATCCTTTTTCGTTTGGCGGTTTTCCAGCGCCTGATTCCAGATGCTTTGCCAGAGTTTGAACTTTTCGGTTGTTTTCGTTTTGTCCAGTATTTTGAGGAATTCCCTTTTGTCTGGAAATAGTGTGAAGAGGATTATAAAACCTATTTGCAGTGTATTTTTTTTAAATAAAGAACTTGAATTTTCAAATCAAATCAATCTCAACTTGGTTTTTTTCATAAACAATTATTTTAAATTTTTGAGGTTAAGTTTGTCATACATTGGCGGGTGAAACAGAAGGATGCTAATTTGCGTCACTAAGCAAGAAAGAGAGAGAAAAAGAGGAAACTTCTTAGCACAAAAATGTCGTAGGAATTTTTAAAAAGGTCCTATAGAAATGTGATTGGTTATCGAGATATAGGGTGTTGAAGGTTTGGCAAAAAATCAGATTCATTTTTAATAAAACGAATAAAATTGACAAAAAAATGGGCGACACTGGCTTGTTCTGGAAATTTTGTATTTCTTTTCACATAGAGCAGCTAAAAAAAACTACTTTTTTGTCACTTGAAATTTTTTCGTATCTTTCTTCGTTTTCGAGAAAACAAATCAAAACCACTTTATTTGCATGTCGAAAAATTGTTAAAATAAAGTGGTTTTTATTTTTTTCTCAAAAACGAAGAAAGATACGAAAAAATATGAAGAGAAATAAAAGTTCTATTTTTAGTTGTTGAAAGCGAAAAAACAAAAATTTTCCGAAAAAGCCAGTGGCGCAATTTTTTTTGTAAATTTTATTCGTGGAACTGTCTCCCTGGACGCCACTGGAACTCAAAATTAACATCTAGCTAGTGCTGATTTTGTGCCTTGTAATAATGAAAGACTCTACCAAAATTAAACAAAACTTTGAGATATTAATAATAAATTCGATTTCTTTCTAAACCGTTTACATCCTGTATTCCAAAAAGCACTATTTCGGACACATTTTTATTGAAAACAGCTACAAATACAACTTTTTTGTTTTCTGATATTTTTCCGAATCATTCTTCGTTTTTGAGGAAAAAAATCAAAACCACTTTATTGCATGTCAAAAAATCGTTCAAATGAAGTGGTTTTTATTTTTTTTTCTCCAAAACAAAGAAAGGTACGAAAAAATATCAATTCACAAAAGAGATGTATTTTCACGTGCTTCATCTAAGAAAAATATAAAATTTCCATAAAAAGTCAGTGGCGCACATTTTTCTTCAAAGTTTTTCGTGATTCTACCCCTCGGGACGCCACTGGAACTCATAATTATAGTCTAGTAAGTGCTAATTGAGTGCCATGTGACAATGAAAAACTCTGCCAAAATTCAAGAAAATCGGCAAAAGGATCTTGGAGATATTAAAAAAAAAACATTTTTCTAAACTTACAACAACCTGTATCTCAAAAACCGACTATTCAGAACACATGTTTTCAAGACATTTTCTACTTGAATTTGGTTCAGAAATGCGTATGACGTTCATTAGGTAACACCCTGTATATCTTAATTATTAATATGTAAAGCAGTGTGTCAAAAAAAAAATCTTTATTCCATACTGTACCGTAAAGTATCATTCACCGGACTCAAAACCAGTCCGGTAAATGACACTTTACATCATCAGAGACTGTAAAAAAAACTACTTGACTACTCCAAAAATGACATTTTGCATCATTAAAAACTGTGAAATTGTGTAATATAAAAAAAGTGAATCTCTGAATATGTACTTAAATTTTAAAGTGTATGTAAGAAACGATCCACATTGAAAAAGTTCAGCTTTTTATAAAATATGAAAATTCCAAAATAAAAAACATTGAAAAAAGCTCGTGCAATGAAGATAAACAATAAATTTTGTGGAAGTTACAAAAAATAAATAATAAAACAACATTTTCAAAAGGTAAAAAAAAAAAAAAAAAAAAAAAAAAAAAAAAAAAAAAAAAAAAAATCGGAAAATCACAATTTTATTTTAATACATGATTTTTGGATTTTTTTTTGTGGGGGTCTTGAGAAAATAGCTATTTTTGGTACTAGTGCGTTGTGCTGAAAATAAGTCACGCGAGAAGTCCGATAGGCCGAGTGGTATAAATTCTCAAGTGACTTGTGGAACATAACGCACAAGTGCCATACAATGTTTTATCCAACAAATGGTGGAAATCGTTCTTTTATGAGATCATTATTAAATATAAGTTCCAGAGTCAAAATGACTGGAAAGTGACATATGTTTACATTTTGGTCAAAATAGGATATTGTTTGTTTGTTTGTCACCGAAACGTGAGCTATAATCCATAACTCACTAGTGACTAGTGAGTTATGGATTATTAGACACTAGTGTGTTATTGAACACTTTACTTGACCAAAATGACATCAATAATGACATCTATAACTATCATGCGTTAGATAAAGGATATTAACTTTAAATTTTATAATCATACCAAACACTGGGTAAAAATATAAACGTTACTTGCCCGTGCATTCGCCAATTTATACTGAAACCGAATTCCGGCAAGAACAAAGAAGACCATTGTTATGAAATAATCTAATTATCAGTAAAATAAATCGAACAAACTGAGAAGAATGAATAAAAGTCAATAATTTCGAGATAATTCAAGAAAATTACTCACATTGTCTTCTCTTAGCTTCACTCAAATTCTCCATATTTGAACCATATTCACTCGTAGCCACTTTGAAGGAAACTGAAGACTCTTCAGGCCACATCCTCAACTCGGGATTGATGTACGCCACATTGAGTGCCTTTTCTTAGATTTTCCAAAATACACAAATTATTATATTTTTAGATAAAACGGAAAAGCCGTTTCCGAATAGACAGGCTAAGATATAAATCATACTGTGTTTTGACGCTTGAGTGCGTTTTGTGTGATGATTGAGTGTGCGGAAATGAACCCACCTTTCCTTCTCCTGCTTCCTTTATTTCCTGGAAAGAAGCAGACATCAGGCTGTTTCTCCTTAAACCTTCCCGTCTTCATGGCCTCTTGCCCAAGAGTTCTTTCCAGATTTTTTGATAATTTATCCACAATAGCTTGAATGTCTGCCTCACCCCTATATAAGAAAATTCAACCAACTTGCCCATTTTGAAGATTTAAAACCTTCTCTTATGCCATCCTTTCTTCAACGAGCACAGTGCTTCTTCCAGCACATCAACCACCTTGTTCTTCAGATCCTTTCCAGAGTTCAACATATCCTCCCCCCACCTCCATATACTCTCAGTTGGTATGGACGAAGGGCAGTATTCTTTTTTAGATTTGAATGTCTGCTCCATCATAACAGGGTTCACTTGGTACGATCTGTTGGGTGGGTCGGGGTCTCGTTTTCTGGACTGGAATATTTTTCATAGAAAAACATGGTTGTTGGTTTGTAGGTACTTACCGATGTACCTTGGATCATCTGCGTCACATTATCCATAACTTTGTTGATGACTTTTTTGAAGTAGTCTCTAGGAATGGCCATTTCCTCTTGATACTCCACCCTCTTCTCTAGATCGACGATTCTTTTCATCAGAGCTCTAAACATGGCTTCGCACTCTTTATGTTCCCGTTGCTCGTAATAATCTTGATAATGCCGTTTGGACGTGGATGGTTGGCGATTTTTAAAAGTAACCGATTTGTCTGGTGGAAGTGGCTTTTTAGGTTCTTTCGGAGCTCTTACGGGTTCAAACGCGAGGAATTTCTTTTGGGAATCCGCAAGCACTCCAGCAAGAGCACAGTTTTCACAAGGACATGGATCTTCTTCTTTGTCACTATTTCTTCGTCTATGTTTATTTCTAGTGCATTCAAATTTCTTTTCTAGGTCAGCAAATGTGCGGCGTGAGGTCGTGTAGATTTGTTGAGTGTTCTGGGGCTACAAAGGACCCAGCAAATACAAGAACATAATATTGATGTAAAAATTATGTAACACAAGTTACCAGTTACGTCAATATGTCATAACAACAAGGTAACCAAAAAGAACACGAACAAAATGACAAAATGGCTTCTACTTCTACTCTGTTGGGGTGAAGCTGCGTGGATGAGATGACCAAAGGCTCGATTTAGGATTTGCGCATGACGCTTCGACGTTACATACATAATATTGACATGAATCGCCTATGTAATAGAGACATCCATTTGTTTATGTGAAATTTATGTACTTCATGTACACCTTGATGTTACATCACGTATTTTACATAACATTTACGTTATAATGATAGATCCAAAGGTTACATAATCTTCTTCATATAAATGTTACATAATTTTTACATAAAAACTATTGTGGGAATCATAATTACGAAATTTACATAAATGTTACATCAAAATCACATTTATGTGTTTACTGGGGATAATGCACAGATGGACAGAGTATGTCATACCTGATAGGCGGCATCACCCTCATGGATACTGTCCCCTTGGTCCATAACAGACTGTTTACGTCTTGTAAGACAAGATCTTTGTTTTCTGCCCAAACAATTATTATTCTCGCCAAACAACCTCTGCAACAGCTCCTTTCTAGTTCCCTGATCCAAATGTACTGACTCCAGCAACTCTCTTACTTGACTGGACTTGAGAACTTGAGTTTTCCTGGTGTAATCATCAATGCCTTTGGGCTCGATAACTGTGACATCTAGGAGTGTTGTTGGACATTTGTCGCGGATGATATTTCTTACCTACGACAAGCTATCAAAGATAAATCACGAGGGCAAGAACCTACTTCTTCATCTAGCTCCACCTCAAGAGCAAGCTCCTTGGGGCGTTTGGGTTCTTGGTCATGTTGGAACCTAGATGTCATTATATTCCCTCATTTTTAATTTTGTTGATTTCTGGAATTTAGAAAATGTGTCAAATGGGCACCTGCAACGTCACTTGACATTGCACATAATGTCAGCCTTATGCGAAATTGTTGGCACTGGAGATGGCGAAGTGAAGCCCAGCAAAGTTGACGGGGTTATAACGCATTCCATGGTAAAAGACATTATTTGGGAGATTGTAGACCAAGCCATGGACATTGTGGATAATGCCAAAGTGGGATGCAAGGACAAATCACCTACCAGACTGATTGGAACTGGCGATCAGAGTGATGGCACTGTGGAGGTTCAAGATAGGATTTATCACCCTCCTGTGGAAAAAAAGAACAGACTTACCGATCTGGTGAAGAATTCCAAACAAATTCTCCAGAGAATCATGATGAGTGATAGCAAGTTGTCTTTACACGAGCAACAAGAGGCTGTAGAGGAGAACGTGCTCAAGGTAATCGAACTAGACTGCGTGCACGTGTCTGATCTTGTCAAGACCACCCAATCGTCCACCCAATCTTGTTCCAAAGATACTACTCCTTCTACCCCAGAGGATCTAACAGAACGTGAAAAGACCATGACCTTTCCCAGAACCACTGGAGCAAAAGCAAAAGCTGCCTTCACTGCTAAGTGCAGAACATTGAAGAGAGAGGTGAACTTGAAGAAGAAGAAGTGGAATGTTGGTGGAAGGCTGGTGAGGTTGTTCAAAAAAAAGGGCAATGATGATGACAAAGAGGAGGATGACAAAAAGTGAAAATGGCTGTTTCATTGAAATTTGTTGTATGACGTGTTGGTGAATATATTTTGGTGCTATAAAACTCACTTTAGGTTTTTCTATAATATATTTTTATGACAATAATAGTTATATTAAACAATTGTACTGAATAGACAAATCAAATACAGCTGGTGGTCGAAAATCTGCCGGATGTCATGGCAGAGGTACCCGAGTGGATGGTTTCCCTTAGCTCTAAGTGCTGATCTGGCACCATTCCTGGCACCAAGTGACAATCAAAAGGGCTCTTTTCTGTCAGCACACGTTCAGGTAACTGGAATTAGATTTCTAGTTAGAACCTTAAATTGGCAATGAATCCCCAAGCTGGAAATAAACAACAAAAAGTGAAGCAGCTCTGGTAATTGGCAGTGAAAAGTCTCAAAAATACCTTTGCGTGGTAGCGAAGAAATTAGAAGCAATTGCCACAAAAACGGTCGAAAAATAACTACTTACTTATAATACAAAAAAATAACTAAAATTAGCTTCTTACGCCATCATCTTTTTAAGGAATGCTGAAATAAGTGGAAAATTTGTTGAAGCTACTACTGATGATTTGTTTTAGTAAAACTAACGTTTTATCTCTAATAATTGCTGATGAAGATAACTTACGTTCGTAAGGGATGAAGCCTTCTTCATCTTCTTTGTCCATACAGTCAGCCAAAACTTCGTCGGTTTCAACATCTGATAACCTTTCACCTAAAAATTAAATTTAAAAAATGGAAGAAGTGAAGATAAAACCTACCAAGGGACAAGAGGGTGTGTGCAAGTTCAGCAGCCATCATTTTGCCGTTTTCTTCTTTGTCGTAGAGTTTCAGACATTCAAGGAAGTCGTCGAAGTTACCCTGTTCCTTGTCTTTCTTCACTTGGCTGAAGATGGGCAAGAATTCCTCCACCTTCATCTTCTTCTCATCTATGGTAAATCAGGTAAGTGAAATGAAGTAGCTAGATGTTTTTAATGCTTACTCTTCTTTTTGGTTCCTCCAAGCTTCTCAACGGAAGCAAGGGTGGGGTTCAAGTTGAGAGCACGAAGCATGTCTCCAAGGTTGACGGCATCGACGGAACCATTTCCTTCGAAGTCGTAGATGGAGAAGACAAAGTTTGCCCCTGGAAAATTTGGTTATGAGGTGAGTTGCTTTAAGAAGAAATGTATAAAATGATTGACAAAATATTTTCAAAGATGGAATCTGCTCCAAACAAAAGAAAGTTATTTGCCTAATTGATGAGCATCAATCTTCAACAACAGGAATGTACACGAAGAAATGCATTAAAAATGAAAATATTAAGAATTACAAACGCAAAAAAAAACTACAAAAAATTGAAAAAGAACGAAGAGCATCAGTAAAAAGTAGAAAAAAACAATTTGAAAAAGATGACTAAAAGAGATAAAAACGATTAAGAACATAAAAAAACTACAACAAATAAGAATTTGAACATTTCAATGATGATCAAGGTAAAAAGAGGAAAAAAAAATGCAAAACTGAATATGTTGGAGCAAAGAATACCTATTCTGGATTAAGTGTGATAAAAAATCACAAATATCACAAATATTCCCTACAAAGTGACGCAAGACTCATCAAAATTGGTGAAACCATGGAAAATTTTGGCTGTCATCAAAAAAGTTGCAAAATTGAATATGTAAAAAAAAGAATATTGTGAATTTTGTCAAGAATTCTAGAGATAAAAATCAAAAAAATTCTCGGAGAAAGAAGATCAAATTCCCTAAAATCAAAATCGGTCAATCCAGTAAACAGATATACTATTATAAAAAATTTCAAATTGGAAATCTTGAAAAAAGGATATTTTATTACAAAATATATAACACGAAAAAAAACGAGAAATCAAAAATGTAAATGAAGTGTTCAATAATTCAAAGAAAACTGCATGGGTAAAAAGCAAAAACGGAAAGAAAAATGTGGAGATCAATTTAAAAAAACTAAGCTTAAGAAATCAAAAGAGATAACATTGATGACAAACACCAAAAGAAAAAGAATGCATACTCAATAAAGTTTTAAATAATTTAACTAAAGAAAAGCATTTGTGAAAAAGTTTTAAAAGAGAGAAAAATAAGATCAATTTGAAGAAGTTAAAATAAATAATAACGATTACAAATTAAAAGACAACTGATTAACAGAAAATTAATTTAAAAAATGTCCAAAATCAGAAACTAATAAAGATGAAAAAAATAAAATGAGTTTAAAATCTATACAAAAGTTCGAATAAAAAAAAACAAATCAAAATAAAACAAAAATGAAACAAAGCACAAAAAAAATAAAAAAAGTTGTCAGTAATAAAAAAAAATAGAATAGATAAAATAAACAGGATAACATATTTCTCTATTGTGATACGCTAAAAATGGAACATGAATCTCATTCTGAGGAAATTGATAAAAAAAACTGTTGAATGGAAACCCATTCAACTGCCATTAAAGTTTCACATACTCAATGGGATTCTATTTTAATCTACTACACAGAGACAGTGTTGAAAGAGTGGAAAAATAATGGAAAAAACAGGGCCAAAATTCAATAAAAAAAAGTTTGGTTGATCTATGTTAAAATGCCAAATTATTGGCATCATTCCTGCCTCCAGCAGGATCCAGTTACAGTTCATATAAGGTTACCTGAAATCGGAATGGAACCGCCTTGGCTCGATTCGAAAATAGAACATCAGTGGGGAAAAATTGACGTGGACGAGAATAGAACGACCATTAGGATTGTTTTTTCGAAAAACGTCATATAGTAGCCTAGATTTGGAGATGGGAAAAATGACTAGACGGCAATTGTTTATTGTTATTGTCAGGATTTTTGAAAAAAATTGTTAGTTCAATGGAGTTATTATTACACATTCTTTGGCAATCATGATAAAACAATCAATTTTTTTCGAAATTTCATTCATTAGAATTTTGTTTTTTTTTATGTTGAATTGTTACTAATTGATAATTTGTTTGATTTTTTTGCTTTTTTATACAGGGTGTCCGGAAATTACGCGTCAGGATTTTGGTGGGCGATTCTACATGAAAAATTAATGCAACAAACTTCCATACAATTTTTTCAAAAACTCAAAATTAAGGAAGATACAGGGTGTTAAAAAATAATTTTTTTTTCTTATTTTTTTTAATAACTTTTTTTCTAGTGTAATGATTTTCGCCAAATTTTGCATGCATGTCACTAGTGTTTCTTTGTATTCAACCTATTAATTTGACGCTAGTCGTCAATGACAAAAGGCTGAAGCTGTCCTTCACCTTAGGAAAATTACTTAGAACTTTTTTGTTTTAATCTTTTTATAAATTTGGATGTCAAATTAGTAAAGAGCATCAAAATATTTTTTAAAAAGGTGCTCGTGTTGCATCATCGTAGAATTAACGGTTTCCGAGAAAAACGACTTTAAACATTAACCGTACCTTAAATAATTAAAAATTCGTACTTTGAAAAATTTTTTGAAGTTTTTGAAAAAATTGTATAGAAGTTTGTTGCAATAATTTTTCATGTAGAATCGCCCACCAAAATCCTGACGCGTAATTTCTAGACACCCTTTATTGATTTAATTCGTTTTTCAAAAATTAATCTCCACAATTTTGAAAACATATTTTTTCAAAAATAATAAAATAAAATAAAAGAATGGAAAATCACTCAGGCTTTTAAAAATGGAAAAAAATGATATGTATTCAAGAAAGAACATAGAAAAAAACTAATTAAACCAAAAATAAAACTTCTTAGGATTTAAAAAAATTAAATAAAAAGAAACGAACAAATTTAAATAACAAGAATGACCAATAAAAAAATATTTTCCAGATGAGAAAGTAGCAAAGAGCTAAAAAGGCACAAATGATAAAAAGATTCTCAAGAATGGTAAATCTTCACTGAAAATTAAGTAAACCTCCCAGGATAAAGAGGAATAGAAAAAAAGTTTCAGGTAAAAATTCGCAAATTTGATCAGGAAATAAAATTGTAAAATAAAAAAAAAAACAACATACAGAACAAAAAAAAAATAAGGTCATTTGAAATTGAAATAAATTGTTTTTAAAAACACTGGACAAGTCAACAGATTTTCTGAACTGTTTAGTATGGGATTGCTTTTGTTTTTATTTAATAAATCTACTATCCTTGAATCGATTCTCAATAACAAAAATCAAAACTACAAAAGAAGAAATCAATAAATCTACATTTATTGAGGTGACACCCTTCAAGAAAGAAGAAATCTCCAGTGGTTCCCTGACCCTTTTAAACTTTTGAAGTTTAAACAAAGACATTTTAATAAAATAAAATAGGTTTAATACTCACTTTCAACGTCCCTAGCGCTAAGGTCTGCCTGAAATTTGTTTAAGAAGAAAATTATAAATTTAAATGAATAAATAATTTGGCATCTATCCATAACCCATAATTTAAAAAAGTTTTATCAAGGTTATCGATAGATTTGGTCATGACAATTTTGTAAACTTGGACGTCACAATTGAAGCAGATGACAGACAAATCAAAATTCTATGATAAAATAGCATATTTTAAAAGTCGTTTTCCGCTGGGTAAGCAGCGGAAAAATTCGTCTAAAAATAAACCCATAAACGTGGGCTTTTTGAAAATAGACTAGGAATTCGAACTGACATAATTACGAAAACCCTGAGCTTTGGCATAAGTCCAAATCAATGTTGAAATGGCTAAATTTAAATGTGCTATTTTGTCATTGAACAAACACAAAAACAACAACAGACGAACACATTGGTACGAATACAGACACAGATTTCAATAGACACTGATCAATCCACATAAATTGGAACAAGTCCAAGTACCTCCGGTCCTTAAACGCGTTTAAAAATTAAAATTTATAAAAAGGCAGTACTATTTTGCTCTTGTAGACATTACGCTTCCAGTACTTGATCGCCTTTACATACGGCGCATCTCCGGTTATTTTTGGCAAAGGCACATTCAACGGCTCTAAGGGTCTACTAGCTCTATCTCTTTCTCTTTCTTCCACTTCAGCTGCCACTTTTTTGATGAACTCTTGAAGATCATCGCTTATGTCAACCACTGATTGTTTCCGATCTGGATCTTCGATATCTGGATCAACCGTTTCGACATAGGTAGCCATTGCCGCGGTATTACTGATAATTGGCGAACGAGTGAGCAGAAAAATCTTGGCATTACTGGCCACATCACAATGTCACTCGTTACTTTTGAAGGATGTGATTATTTAATGGTTTAATGAGATTCGTAGTGGGTAAATTGCGACATGGATTAATGGTTATGGGTGTGTCCAATCAAGGCTGAATACTGATGAAGGTCATCAAATGGGCTCTAAAGCAAATAGTCACCCACTGGTTTACAAATAAAATTTGGAAAAGGGTCTTACGAGAGGAATTTAATTAAAAAAAAAAACTCACTGATCACTGTGTCTGCACTGTACAATCACTCTTTGTAACACACTTAGTACTCACCATTGTGTATAATGTGCTGGTAAGTTGCCTTCTGCGAGTAAAAACCAGAAGTGGAGTTCTAGGTAGAGTTGGTTTTGAGTTTTATGGGCTGCAGATGGCGCTGCAACGACAATCGGTCTGAAACTGAACCCGGGTCAGGCTGAGTCGCTTTTTGCGGCGCCCATTCCGGCCGTAGCGTCGGCGTCGCTTAGCAGAGACGGACTTTGATGGGGGGTGATATTTGATATTTAATGGGTTGCAGTAACAGTTTACAGGGGTTCAATAATAAGCAAGCAAATTAGAAAAAGGAGGAAAAGTAGCATAAAAGGACAGGTAGTTGGTGAGGATGTCCATAAACAACTATTGATGGTGAAGGGTAGGTAGTGGAGGAAGCTTCGGAAGCAAACGCATCCCGCTGAGAGGAAGAAGCTCAACCTTCATCCAGCGTCCAGAATTGTTGGTCTTCTACAGGGACCATATCATCGAGCAGGCACACTTTTTCAATGCTCCTGTGACCACAAAACCCTTCAACAGAGAACCAGTATCATTGTTACCAAGTAACTATCTCAGAAAGCTACTGCAGGAGCTGATGCTCCAGCATATCTTGCATCTTAGTGAATGAACCTAGGCTACCTGGTTAAGATCCTTCATAGATTGGTGAATTATTCCAAGTCCACCTCTGTGCTGCAGCAGGACTACGTTATAATTAGTCGGATTCCTAAAAATACGTTGAACAAAACGGATTTTTACGTGTAGTGGGAGAGTTAACATTTTTGGCAATAAAATGCAGTACCTTTTGCCGGTGCTGTAGATTGTTTAGTTTGGAATTCTCTGGCTTGGTTTATTTTCGGGGTGAAATAGGTCATTGTTTTAGCAAAATTGTAATTATCTTCGAGAGTAGACATTTTGGGGTATTTGGAACAGATATTACTGTTTTGATGTTTATTTCTCTTGTTTCTTCTTCCTGCAATGATTGAAGATCTATGGCCGTTGTCAACAAATATAACAAACTGACAAATTTGACTGACACTAATGAACTTTTCTAAAAATATCTTCCAAATCCCAAAAAATGAATCTGGAACAAAGCCTACCTCCACTCTTAACAAGCTCTCCAGAACTACTTCTTTCTTGAAAAGGTCATCATTAGTATTCGGAGGGATGGTCTAAAACTGAAAGCTTATCTGGTTAAAAGATCAAGAACTTTTCACGAACAATATTCAGAGAATTTTATTTTAGAATTACCACTTTCAGGAAACTGGAACTTTGTGTTCATGATCCCCTGCTACGGTCTAAGTAGTATTAGGGCTTTGCAAGACCAAGACCAAGACCAGGTCTTGGTCTTGGTCTTGATAGTCTTGAAAAAAATATGAACCTGATTTATAGCATAACAATTCTACTATACAGGGTGTGGCAGAGTAATTGTTACAACGTGAAACTGTAGACTCGTTATCAAAAAAGAAAAAGATCTTTGTGTGAGATGCGGGGTATGTGTGACCTACAGCGCTGCCATGTCTTCCGATCTTAGCACAGTTTATTAATATTAACAATAGGTACACATTTTCCTATAAATGTTCTTTATACTTATTTGAAGTGAATAGAGACATTAGCAGATTTTAATAAATATTGTGTCGATTTTTTTTCAAGACTAAGACCACGAGACTCTCGAGGTAGAGTCTTGGTCTTGGTCTAGGTCTTGTCCTCAAGACCAAGACTAGTCTTGTGGTCTCACGAAGCACTAAGTAGTATAGTGTCCAAATTTGAAGTCGTTAGCTCAACAGGTTCTCTTGGTAGAACACTATTGGACCTGACCGATATTTTCAAGGACATCCTCTTTGATGTAAGAGATAACCAAACAAATGAGGAGCAATACTACTCCAAGCACTATAAGTAACTCAGAGAAGAGGGTTTGAGGAGTGCCTAAAATGTAACTCACTCTTATACACCTACTCTTTATATCACCATGAATCTTGATTTAATAAGAAATTTTGCCGTGCATCACTTGATAAAATAATTTATGGGATCCAAATTTAAAATTCCTGGAAAGGCGCAATATGGGTAACTCATAGAGAAAGGTTTGAGGAGTACCTCATGTAAAATTCACTCCTCCAAACTTGCATGGCTACCTTGTCGTACACCACAATAAAATAATTGATGGGAGCCAAATCAGGAATTTCTGGAAGGGACCAAAATGTACCACAAACAAAAATGTAAGCGTCCTACATTGTGAACATGTTCATGGAAGAAGGCAGCTTTGGCCGTAGATGATGGAGACGCTACAAAAGTTGGAGAAATTCGTGGACTATATGATAAAGGAGTTCAAGATTTGTTACCCTGCCCAAATAACATCAACCAGGAACCCTTGGAGGACTGTCTTGAACCCCCTTCACCAGTGCGGTATTATCAATTTCCTCTATGGTCGTGTACTCTTTTTGTTAAGATAGATAACTGGCCTCTATCAAGAAGAGGACTTATTTTAGCTTAGCAGGAGCTTGACTTTTGTGTGCGATCTCCTTACAGGTCAAAGATTCTTGAAGATTGAAGACAAATTCGGAGAAGATCAGCAAGCACAGACTTCTATCTATCATCCAAAGGCATTAAGGTACTTGCACTAGAGATCCTGAAGGAAATTGGGATTCCATGGGATGCACAGACATGTTGATATTGGACACTATTTTTATGCTTATACTTTTATCATTGAACAGTAAATGAATCGTGTTGTAGTGACGTTTATGCCAGAATATTCCTCTTCACCAAACAACTCCACAAGGCCGGTGCTGTTTCCTCGGGAGTTCTTTTGTTAACACTGCATTCCGAGACGATAGCCTGCAACAAAAATTATAATTTTGTGACTAAAGCAAATCCAATGTACCTGTCGTTTGTAAGGGTCTCTTTCAACATATCCAACGAGATGCTTGACTCCCTCTTCATTAACTCTGCCATTTTGTCCCATGATGCCCATGCCCTTGGACATGCACACCATGTGTATTCCATAGTTTTCCGGAAGATGGCTAGCTTTCCCGTATTTTCTCAGTTCATCAAAGACAGATTCGTCCACGTGAAGAATGGGGTCTTGTTGGCATTTTTGGTGGACGGCTTGCATGTTGTGGGCGTTGACCTTTAAGGGGGTGAGGAATTATTTATTATTCTATAAAATCGGAGACTTACCAAAGCAATTGCTGCAAAGAAACCAAGAACAATGAAGACTTTCATGATGGGTCACTGAGAAGTCACTGGTCAGCCATGGTCAATATTCAATATTTATATACCAGCTTTCTTTGTTCATTGTCAATGTTAAAGCTTAACGTCCTTTGATGTAAACAAGTGGACAAGTAGACCTTGATTCTATAGGCGCTTTACATAGAATTTTTTTTTCATTTTATATACATCGAGTCGGGGGGAATGTTCAAAAAATGTTATACATGGTGTCCCGCGTGGTAAAGTAAAATTTAGCTACGTATTCTTTAGGTAAATTCGAGTCGACAATGTCCTATTATGCACATGGGTTAGCAAATGCAGGGTGTTGATTTTTTATTTAAAGTAGGGAGCAGTGTAATGGGTGACTCTGGCTCTACTACAAGGCACGCTGAGTGATGTCACAGAGTAGGCCTAGTGACCCCATCGCAAGAAATGATTACCGCTCCTAGGACCAACTTTGAGGTGATACCGATACATTAGTTGCATTGTGGCAACGGTGTGTTGACGGTATTACGTGAACCATGCCTATAAAGCCACGTTGCCGCTGTGCTGTTTTTCTAGGAAATATCCTGCTTACCACTTATTTCTGGTATTATACCAAAAAGTTTTTCATGGACATGTGGGAAAATGTTTAGGGGTTCTGATGTGGTTTTCGATAAAATGTGACTTCTTGTTATCACTAAGACACCAATCAAATATATTTCAACCATATAAATCAACAAATTTAATGATGGTGATGTTCTTCACTCTCACTGCTACCACTTTCGTTGCTGTGTTTATGTTTACGACCACCACCCACAATGTGGTTCTTGGACAAACAACCCCACAAGTCCTTTGCTGTTTCTTCAGGAGTTGCTTTGTCTACACTGCATTCAGTGACGATAGTCTGCAATAATAATCCTGTGACCACTGTAGATATAATCTATAAAATAACCTCTAGTTTGGTGGCGTCCTTTTCAACATGTCCAACGTGAGTCCTCACTCCTTCAACATTAACTTTGCCATCTTCACCCAAAAGGCCCAAGCCTTTAGCCATGCACACAACGTGTTTGTCGAAGTTTTCTGGAAGTTGGGCGTCTTTACCATGTTTTTTCATCTCTTTGAAGACAGATTCGTCGACGTGAAGAGCAGGGTCTTCTTGGCATTTGTCATGGACGGCTTTCATGTTGTGGGGGTCATGGTGACCTTGTGGCTTAGCCTTTGGAATAATGAGAAATATTTTTAGTTATTGAAAATTCACTTACCAAAGCAACGGCAGCCAGGAAACCAAGAACAATGAAGACTTTCATGGTGTATATCTTTTTGATTAGTGATTAGCCATGTTCGGAATCCGATATTTATATTCCAGTTTCTTTTATCAATTTCAATGTTAAAGTTTATCGTACTTTGATTGGCGTGGTAAACAAGTGATAGTGTATAATTGTTTACATCATAATAGACAGTGTCTTAAGAAAAATTGATCATTTCTTCTTGGATGCGAAAATTTCCAAGATCAACATGTTTTTGCCAAAGTTCGACTTTGAGGTGATTTTCTTCAGTTCTTTGTTGACATGTATCGATGTATTCCAGAAAGAGTAATGATGATTAGCTGATAATCTTTTATCGTTCTAATACATACATCCTATTCCTTTTTTATTGAATTCTATAATATGTATTTTTTTTCCACTTTATATTTTTAAGCGACAAACTTTTGAAATTATTTATGAAATTATTATTATTTAAAGTAATCTTCCCTTTCGATGTACCTATCTTATTATTTTGCATGGTTCTAATTTGGTTGTTGATTTTTTTCTATCTAAAGCTTGGTTTGAGTTGGTTTCGGTTGGTTGGAGTAGGTTGGGATTAGTTTTTTTCTTTTTAAAGTATCTCTTAACTTTCCTTGGTTTAATCATGGTAAGTGTGGGTTAGTTTTTTCATTTTCGAAGTATTTCTTCATTTTGCCTGCCTCCGATTTTTTATTTTGAAATTTTTCAGGTTAGTTTTATTTTTTATTATCTTAAATACTTCTAACCTTGACTTTTTTCACCATTTTGTGATAATTTATCTAATGTCTTTAGCTTTATTTTTTGTCTATTGTTCATTTTTTCCATCAAAAATGTTTTCAATATGCAAAGGATGCTTCATTCAACTTTTTATTACCTTAACTACCCTCAACCTTGAATTTTTTTATAATTTATTTGATGTTTAAAGTTTCATTTATTATCTATGGTAGATTTTTTTCATTCGGAATAGTTTTGTTCCATATTATACAAAAGATTTAGTTTTTCAGTGGATGTTTATATTCTTTTTTTTTCACTTTATATTTTTAAGCGACAAACTTTTGAAATTATTTATGAAATTATTATTATTTAAAGTAATCTTCCCTTTCGATGTACCTATCTTATTATTTTGCATGGTTCTAATTTGGTTGTTGATTTTTTTCTATCTAAAGCTTGGTTTGAGTTGGTTTCGGTTGGTTGGAGTAGGTTGGGATTAGTTTTTTTCTTTTTAAAGTATCTCTTAACTTTCCTTGGTTTAATCATGGTAAGTGTGGGTTAGTTTTTTCATTTTCGAAGTATTTCTTCATTTTGCCTGCCTCCGATTTTTTATTTTGAAATTTTTCAGGTTAGTTTTATTTTTTATTATCTTAAATACTTCTAACCTTGACTTTTTTCACCATTTTGTGATAATTTATCTAATGTCTTTAGCTTTATTTTTTGTCTATTGTTCATTTTTTCCATCAAAAATGTTTTCAATATGCAAAGGATGCTTCATTCAACTTTTTATTACCTTAACTACCCTCAACCTTGAATTTTTTTATAATTTATTTGATGTTTAAAGTTTCATTTATTATCTATGGTAGATTTTTTTCATTCGGAATAGTTTTGTTCCATATTATACAAAAGATTTAGTTTTTCAGTGGATGTTTATATTCTTTTTTTTTTCACTTTATATTTTTAAGCGACAAACTTTTGAAATTATTTATGAAATTATTATTATTTAAAGTAATCTTCCCTTTCGATGTACCTATCTTATTATTTTGCATGGTTCTAATTTTGTTGTTGATTTTTTTCTATCTAAAGCTTGGTTTGAGTTGGTTTCGGTTGGTTGGAGTAGGTTGGGATTAGTTTTTTTCTTTTTAAAGTATCTCTTAACTTTCCTTGGTTTAATCATGGTTAGTGTGGGTTAGTTTTTTCATTTTCGAAGTATTTCTTCATTTTGCCTGCCTCCGATTTTTTATTTTGAAATTTTTCAGGTTAGTTTTATTTTTTATTATCTTAAATACTTCTAACCTTGACTTTTTTCACCATTTTGTGATAATTTATCTAATGTCTTTAGCTTTATTTTTTGTCTATTGTTCATTTTTTCCATCAAAAATGTTTTCGATATTCAAAGGGTGCTTCATTCAACTTTTTATTACCTCAACTACCCTTAACCTTGAATCTTTTATAATTTATTTGATGTTTAAAGTTTCATTTTTCATCTATGGTTGATTTTTTTCATCCGGAATAGTTTTGTTCCATATTATACAAAAGATTTAGTTTTTCAGTGGATGTTTATATTCTTTTTTTTTTCACTTTATATTTTTAAGCGACAAACTTTTGAAATTATTTATGAAATTATTATTATTTAAAGTAATCTTCCCTTTCGATGTACCTATCTTATTATTTTGCATGGTTCTAATTTTGTTGTTGATTTTTTTCTATCTAAAGCTTGGTTTAAGTTGGTTTCGGTTGGTTGGAGTAGGTTGGGATTAGTTTTTTTCTTTTCAAAGTATCTCTTAACTTTCCTTGGTTTAATCATGGTTAGTGTGGGTTAGTTTTTTCATTTTCGAAGTATTTCTTCATTTTGCCTGCCTCCGATTTTTTATTTTGAAATTTTTCAGGTTAGTTTTATTTTTTATTATCTTAAATACTTCTAACCTTGACTTTTTTCACCATTTTGTGATAATTTATCTAATGTCTTTAGCTTTATTTTTTGTCTATTGTTCATTTTTTCCATCAAAAATGTTTTCAATATTCAAAGGGTGCTTCATTCAACTTTTTATTACCTCAACTACCCTTAACCTTGAATCTTTTATAATTTATTTGATGTTTAAAGTTTCATTTTTCATCTATGGTTGATTTTTTTCATCCGGAATAGTTTTGTTCCATATTATACAAAAGATTTAGTTTTTCAGTGGATGTTTATATTCTTTTTTTTTCATTTTATATTTTTAAGCGACACACTTTTGAAATTATTTATGAAATTATTATTATTTAAAGTAATCTTCTCTTTCGATGTACCTATCTTATTATTTTGCATGATTATAATTTTTTTGATGATTGAAGCTGGTTTCAGGTGGTTTGGGTTAGTTGGAGTAAGTTTGGATTATTTTTTTCCTTTTTGAAGTATTTCTCAACTTTCCCTGGTTTTGATTTTTTTATTCTGAAATTGTTGAGGTTAGTTTGGGTTAATTTGGATAGGTTTGGGTTGGTTTTCTCTTTTCGAAGTAATTTTTCAACCTGCCTCTGATCTTTTCTTATTCATTGTTTCATTCTAAAATAGTTCGAGCTGATTTCAGTTGGTTTGGCTTAATCGAGGTTAGTCTGGGTTAGTTTTTTCATTTCCGAAGAATTTCTTTATTTTGCCGGCTTCCGATTTTTCGTTTTGAAATTGTTCAGGTTAGTTTTATTTTTTTTTTTTTTTAATACCTTTAACCTTGACTTTTTCACCATTTTGTGATAATTTATCTAATGTCTTTGGTTTTATTGTTGATTTTTTTAATTAGAAATGTTTTCAATACACAAACGATGCTTCATTCTACTTTTTACAACCTTAACTACCTCTAAACTTAAATTTTTTAATAATGTATTTGATGTTCTCAGTTTCATTTTTCATCTATGGTTAATTTCTTCCATCCAGTTGATGTTTATATTCTTTTTTTTTACTTTATATTTTTTAGCGACAAACTTGAAATTTTTTTTTTTTTAGTAATCTTCTCTTTCGATGTATCTTATTATTTTGCGTGGTTCTAATTTTTTTTTGTTGATTTTTTTCTATCTGAAGCTGGTTTGAGGTGATTTGGGTTAGTTTTTTCCTTTTTGAAGTATTTCTTAACGTTTCCTGGTTTTGATTTTTTAATTCTGAAATTGTTCAGGTTAGTTTTATTTTTTATAATCTTAAAACCTTGACATTTTTTACCATTTTGTGATAATTAATCTAATGTCTTTGGTTTTATTTTTTGTCTATTGTTCATTTTTTTCATCGGAAATGTTTTCTATACACAAAGGATGCTCCATTCTACTTTTTATAATCTTAACTACCCTTGACCTTGATTTTTTTATAATTTATTTGATGTATTTCGTTTCATTTTTCGTCTATAATCCATTTTTTCCATATAATACAAAAGATTTGATTTTTTATTGGATGTTTATATTCTTTTTTTTTACATTTTATACTCTTAACAACTTTTAATCTTGACATTTTTCATTATTTTTGGTTTTATTATTATTTTGAATCCAAGTAAGCGTTATAGATTTTGTTTTGGTTTTACACACACTATTATTGGATGGATTGGGTTAGTTTTTCCTTTTCGAAGTGATTTTTGATTTTGACTTGTTCGTTTTGATTTTTCAACGATATTAAAGTTGGAAATGAAAGACAAATCAGTAAATCTCTTAAACCTTAAAATAAACAATACGATTCCAAGGACGAAGAAATAGGCAGTCAAAAATTAAAAAATTTCAATACAATCAACATGTTTTGTACGGATATTGATATGATTAATTTGTTTTTGATGTTTTGATTTGTTGAAAAAAAATAAATAAACAAATGAAATTTCCATCTAAACAAGTCATATAATTTTATTTTCAAGATATTTCTTTGCAGAAAAAGAAAGTGGTGAAAAAAAATCATGACAAAAACTTTCATCAATTGACTTTTTTCAAGGAAATGTCAAAAGTAATGTAATGCTTATTAAATTTCTGAAAAAGTTGTGAAATCAAAAATATTAACTGATGGTCTCAACAATACTTATCATTTATAAAACTGTTTACATAATATCCACTTTGATGTAATTCACAAACAAAAACATATTTTATCCAATTTTATCTTGTTTTTGATATTAAAATCGAGTAGTTGACCCGATTTTTATGAGACATGACCTGGTAGTTGAAATTCGACACTTTGAAGTCCGTTGTGGAACAACTGTCAAATTTGAAAATCTCAACCTATCGTTTGTTGAACTGAGACGGAAATAACATTCTACTGCGCACGCTTCGATTGAATGTCATTTACGTCAATCCACAGACCAATGAAAAGTAAGATAGGCACCGTTGACAAGTGTCACAGTGAATGGAGCACTATTTTTGTTCTAGGAGGTATTCACTAGATTCATTGCTTATATATTTGTCATCAGACGTGTAATACAGACTTTTCTGACTGTATTTTCTTTTTTATTGTTATTAGTGCTGTGGTGGCTGAGAAAAAAAATTTACCGGCACAGATTATGGCACCTTTCGCGCATGAGTATGTGTAAGTGTAGCCGGGAAATCGGGATCTGTGTTGGTTTGACTGACTTGTGGATTCAAAGAAGGTTTTACAAATCAATGTACCTGACTAAAACTCAATTAATACTCCACGCATCCATACTGCTCCTCGTTTATTTTTAAACCCAGTATACAAAAATGTTATTTTTATCACAATTATCAATGACGGACTTAATATGAAGATTGGATTTCTCACTTGTAACAATCTATACAAAAACAGAAATTACAACTAGTAGGGTTAAAAGGTCGAAACTACTTTCGAAGCTAATTGATTGAGTAAAATTTTGAGCTAAAAATCTGAGTCTAAACTACATAAAGGCACCATATCTGGGATAATAATCGATTAATGCCGTCTATCTATCTATCTTAGCTCTAAATAGCAACATCCAAATGAACTCAAATCGATTTTGACACATTTTGATTTTAATACCTTAGGATGTTATGTAACAATGAAATTCCCAACTTTATCTGATAATATATGACTAAGCTCGTGGTATTTTTAGACTTGAAAATAAAATTATTTCACGCCAAGTGTTTTTTATGACTAAAATCTCGTTGCCTTTCCAAATCATTAATTACGAATAATCTGAGGTCATTTGTCTTTTTTTTTATCTAGGCCGCATTACTCGTTTTGTCCAACGTCCGTCTTCTGCTCAATTGTCTCCAAAAACGCCCATTTCTGTTGTCCTAAAATACTCAACTGTACTGGGACCATATTCATGGAAAGTGTACATACTTTGCTACTCTTGGGACTTTTAGTAGGCGAATAAGTCGAAGCATCTGCAACGTCAGTCTCTTTCGTAAACATATTCAGCCTGTTTTCAGGAAATCGTTCGTAAATTCGTCGTTCTGTTCTGCGTACGTTGAAAAATTCAAATCTGGAACACATACTTGGAGTCACATTATCATTATATTCATGACAAACTCACATTTTGATACTCCTAGTCCTAGGCACCCTTTCTATATTAACAAACCGGGCACTTGGTCGAAAACTATCAAACAACATGCCAGGATCCATTTTCATGCTGCTACCGACTGCCACTTCCAAAATGGCGTCCTCCGCCGCCTCCACTATCTTCCTGTAGCTTTCCGATCGTGGCATACTCGCACTTGCTTCTGCGCAGCCGTCTACGCAGACCCTCTGCGCTTCTTCCCACTCCGATGACAGACTGTGGCTGATTGTGGTTGGGCAACATGACGTTGACGGCGGAAGAGACCGATGGGCTTCGTTCTCGTCCGGTGATGTCGATGTTGCTCGACCACTTCCGCTCGCGCTGCTGCTCGGTCGATTTCGGACGAGTTCGTTTGGTGCGAGTTCGACAACATCTCGAAAACATATGTCAGCAGCACTTCCACTTTGGTTGCCCTGCCCGTAAAATAGTCAAAAGAGGTGGGTTTACAATTTTGGTAATGGTACACACACAAATTAGGACACCACAACCAATTTTGACATTTTCTTTGGAATTGATAATATAAACAAGATTTACGATGACCTCCACACTTTTACAGACAATCTCAACTAACCCAAACAAATGGTACTCAAAAAATGTATCTACCTGTTCCGAGGAACCAGACTGAGGCGACATCGGATCAGACGAAGAAGTAGAAGACGTTGTATCAGAAAAGTCCTCTTCAATAAGAGGCTCCAAAGTCCTCCTCGGCAACAGCCCCCTCAAAATGGCCCCCGTAATAGGGGGAGCCATAAGCAGCTCGTCCATCATAATTTCAGTGTCGTCCACATTGTCTGTATAGTCATTGTTGGGCTGCAGAAAAACATCAATATACCAGGAGCTATTAAAAATAAGAGCACACACCTCTTGAACCAAAACTTAACACTAATTCATGCACTTAACACTAGTTAGTTATCATCATGCACTATTAACTTTTCGTAAAACTCAGTCAATTGTCTAACCGATAGTTTCCCCTCAAAGTTGGGTGAAGTTGGAGAACGTGGCTCGTCCATATCCCCACTGGTGGGTGTCCCCCAAATCTCCTCCCCTGACGTTGCTCCTGATGTTTCTTCTTCTTGGGCATCATCTCCGTTAACGTCTGGTGACTTTAGGTACCTAAATAAATGTTTAATTGACGGAACTTAACGGGGATACAGACCTATCAAAGAATCCTCCACCACTTCTATAGTCCTCCCCCAGCTTCTCAAAGAAGTTCATCTTCTCAGCTACAAAGCTCCCAGCTCTGGCCGTCCAGCTCATGATGGACGAGTGATTGAACGCTTCATTATCAATACCCAAATCATCATCATCACTTTCGGATGAGCAATGGTTTTCGCACACCTTGTCTTCAGACCCACATCTTTCCAAACTGGAAACAGTGCCGTATCTCCGTAACGTCTGCACCGAGCTGCTAAGGGAGTGATAAGGAGGCTCCTCCACTTCTGGAGAGTTATCAGGAGATAAGTCCGATTCCATAGAGTCATTAGGATTGCCAGGACATATGCAGTTCTGGCAAGGGTTGTTTCTAGGTAATGGTGGAGTAGGTGGCGCCACAGATATATTGGGCGTTGATTGCTGGAACGGATCGTACTTGACCAGACTAGCTACAGGGTTGGCGCACATGCCCAAGAGCAAAAATGCTTGCCAGTCGTTATTGTCATCGGGTTTTGGAGCTTGGTCAAGATGGTTGTTGTTCTTTTGATTGATGGTACAGTCTTGATGGTGTTCTAGTTTACTATTAGCAAGGACATGGGAAAGGCAATTTTTGTGGCACTGGCGGCATACTGGGACGGCTTCTGGTACTATGGGACTGGACCTTACTGTAACCTGACTCTCAGTGGTGGTACTTTTGGACGGACTATGCTCATCATGGTCACTCATTATTATCTCCTCACAAGCAACATCGTTCCTTTGTGGATCACAAGCAATTGTTACATGACCTACAAGCTTTGCCTGAGTACAGGTTTGACAAATATATGATAAAACCTTTAGCATCAATCAGTTGCAGCTCCTCACTCCTCTTCCTTAGCATTTCAGCAGTCCAAACCTCAGCAATCTGTTCTATAACAGGACTGACTGGGTCAGCATTGTCCAGTTGACCCTTCATCCACTGTTCTAGATGTACGGCATTGCATTTGCCATTGTAGCTGCTCTTGCCCATTTGCTTGCACTTGTGCTCTATCAAAGTTTCCAGATGTTTTTTGACATCACGATCTGGACAATCGTTGTTGTTGTTGGGCTAAAAAGGGTCGGCTATTAAAAGCGCATTTCGTTCTTCGATTGATGGCAAGCAAATTTGGAAGATGGGCGTTGAAAATGGAATTTGCCACGTCACTTACCCACTTGGTAACATTTCCATTTTCACTTGCCTCCATTTGTTCTTAAAGGAACTAGCGGCTACTTCTAGCACTATATCTATAATCTATCTCTCGATACAGGTCGATAGACCGCTATGAACAAAAACCAAAACTTCTAAACAAAAACAAACAGATCATTGAAAAGCGACTTGTAAAAACTTAAAGCATTTATTTGCAAATATATTACAGTATCTGTAACAATTGATAGACAAACTCTTCTAAGTAAAAACAAATCTAGACTACCATAATAGCAGTAACGTAGGCATAGACAGATTGTCAACAAGAAATTTTAGATACTAGCGTACGCCACTGCCTTATAACGTAATAAATGTAAAATATAACAATTCTTGCTAGATTGTACAAAGGATGGGGGATAAAGGGAGGTTCGTGTGGGAATTTGGCATCTGTAATTTTCCTTAGTCCTGCATGGTATCTCCATCAAATTATATCAAAATCTTCACCCTTCATCCCACCAACTAATTATTGCCAAAAAGCATCACAACCAACAATTAAAAGTCATCAATCTTCGGAGTTCTATCACTGGCCTGCGATATTCCATCAATGTTCAAGCTGTTCAAGTCATAGTCAAACTGACTGATATCCCAAAGGTCGTCCCTCAAGTCAAAAACCCTATCCCCACTACCATCAGAATCAGAATTGTCACTACTAGGAGTCAAAATGGCACTGGGACTTGGGGCTTCACCCAAGAACCTTGGAACTGCTTCAGCAAAAACATCGTCACTTGGACTTCTATTGTAGAACGAACTAGAATCCAAAGTACTTGGAGTATCGGAGCTTTTGTTAGAGGACAACAACCGTGTTGATGTCCTACCAGAGGACAAATAGTTGGTAGAACTGACATTACGATTAACTTCGAAATAGTTATTAATGTCCGAGTCAGGTGCTGATGACGAAGGTCTGGGTTCCAGCTCATCATAGAGACTCTCAATTTCGTCAGATGAAATTCGCACCCGACACGACCTGGTTAAGGGTTTGGGTTTGGGATGGGGGGCAGGGATGAGTGTTTGTTGATTTAGCTGTGTTGCTGCGGTGTCAAAAAAGGCGACGTTGCCATGTAGTAGACGCACCTGACGTCGGAACGAGCTGGTTTCAACAGACTGCAACGTTCCCACGGAGGAGTTGATCGGCACGTCTGGCGACTCCATAGGCGAGCTGAGGGAGCTGCCGTCCATGCCTGAATTCAAATGGAAGCTGCGTGCGCAAACAACTAGGGTTAAGGCGAGTGTCTGGGATTTGATTAAAAAGATTGAAGATTGATATGAAAGCAGACCTTAATGGTCAACATTTCGGAGTAAAAATAGCACAGCGTCCCAGACACTCTTTGCTAGTCTATGCTACTTAAAGAGAAATAAGGCTAAGACTAGGTTCACTAGTTCTTGTAGTGAGACTATAATAATGAGTTAACTAAGCTACAAAACGTAAATTGATTCACTTACATTTGCCTTTGAAGTAAGTTCTGCCACACCGCCTTGAGTTCAGTCGTAGGTGCACGCAGGATCACAGTTTTCTTGTTCGAATTCTTCTTTGGCGTTCTACTCAAATCTGGTCCACAATGTATAGTAGGACTAGCAGCTTGTCTGTTGACATCAGAGTCGACGCATATTCTAAACTCAGTATCTACAACACACTGTTACCACTCAACTACACCATCACCTGGGCTGACCTTTTTTCCTAATACTAAACAACATGTCTGTAATATAAACCAAAGGCAATGGGTCTTCTGTTATGAAAAGTACCCTATCTCTGGAAGCCTTGGCAAAAAGCAACAGGTCACTGAATAGGAGAGTCCAGTATTGGCGCACGTTTCTGCCTTCGACTCTGCTAAGGTCACCACCAAATATCCACTGGCGGCCAGGTTTGCTCAGTACAAAAGGCTGCAATAAGTTTGTAAAATAATGAAGCTGCAGCTGCAGGACTGGATTACCTTGCATTTAGTGAATACCAGTCGGTTTTCCAGGTCTTGCACAGATAGAAGGGGACGACCCTCTCCGGTCGGTTCCATAAGGCCACTCTCAGAGGTGATCAATCGATAGGTAACCTGCATTTCATGAACCACCTGGTTAATGGCAGGACCATCCTCATGCTTGGCTGGAGTATGACTCTGTACCAGCATGAGTATCTTTAGTATTTCCCTGAAGTGTTCCAGGGGTTTATGTATGAAGGTGGTCAAATCAGGCCTTCGCCTTGGAATGGCAGGAGTTTGAACAAATCTGGAATTAGACATTATAGTGATGGTAGTTACTCTATGTTTAAATATACCTAGCAAAATCCGAACTGTTATTTTTCATTTTATTAGCCAAAACACAATCGGCTCTTTTAATTCCTGCACAGTATTTTTTATAAGAGGTTGTGATTTCGTGCAGCTTCATCCGATAGACACTAGCCAGCAAATTCGTGTCCATTTCTCCGTCTTCATGCACCAAATGGTCCAGAATGTCTTCAGTGATTCGTAGAAGCTTTATATGTATAAATTAATAAGTGGTTTTATTGGGTATTCACTCACCTCCTCGGAGTTTTGGAACAAAACCTTATGTTCCGTCGCTGTCAAAAGATCACGCCTTTCTGCCAAAGCAGACACAAATCTGGAAATGGCAAATTGAAGGGCGGTAGCGTATTGTTGTTCTTTTCCAATGAGTTGGTAGATTGCGCGTTTTCTGCTTTCGTCAGGTGTCGTTGTGGGTAACTGTAATAAGCCAATACTCAATAAAACCCACAACTTAATCTTCCAAATTGGAATGGAATGTAACTGGAAACTTTCCAGTTCCAACTTCTCAATAATTATCCACTGGTTAATGAATGGGAAGTTGCCATTAAGCAACTTGAAAAAGGATGGTGTAAAATGGAAGATAAAAATCCTGGATCCTGGCCAAAGAGTCAAAGCAACAAGAGGTTGTAGATGGTTTTATGATTTAATGTGCACATAAAACTGGCTTTAATGTTGGTTTTATTGTTTGCGATTTTGACGGATAGAACTCATAGTTTTTACTTAATTTCTCACATCGTTCTTTCTCAACTTTCTTCTTTCTTGTGTAAAGAACACTTTCATTAACGTCATTTACTACATTGTCACCTCTTTAAAAAAAAAAAAAACTGCTGTTTTCCTTTCTGTTTCCTTTTATAAGGGATAATATTCCGTTTCTTCTGATCTTTTCTTTTTGAGTTTTTGATTAGTTCAAATTTGACAACTTATTATTTTATTGAAATAATTTTATTTTCATAATTCACTTGTAGTAGATTAATATCATCGCACAAAATCCCAAAACAAATGTTTCCACATTTAATTGATGGAAATAAACGAAAATACATAACCTCATGTGAGGAAGAACCCAAAAAGGCAGGTGAATGCGCCATATTCGTGTGTTTGATTTTCGTCAAGTTGGTCTCATTACTAGCTTCACTTTACAATGGATAGGTAGCGCTAAAACTTCAATGTAAGAACTACATTCACCATTGTTACATGGTGATTAGGGTGAATGAAGAAGGTCTACGCTATGTTATTACAAAAAAAACTTAATTCTGTTGGGAATTCACTTGACTGAACGGACCCAGACCGTTTATAAAACTTTGGCCCTTGGTCTTGTTATTCCATGGGAGGCTGGACCGTTCAAAGGGTGCAAAAATCCGTATTGAGATTGAGGAGTGTTTTTGAAATAGTGAGGTTAAAGTAACCTACTCCAAAATTGGAAACTCCATTACCAATACAAGGAGAAGGGAATGTGAAGAGTACCTCCTCAAAATTTAACTAGTCCAGCCTTCCAAGAAGGGGATGGTTAATCAACGTTTCTCTGAAAAACAACGTCTTGCGGAAAAAATCACATCCTAAATCCAATGTGATGAAAATGAAGGGAGTTATTAAAGAGAGTGTGAGGAGTGCGTCTTCAAATTTTCACCCTCTCCATTTATTTTTTATAACTCTCCAAAGTGGAGAGGGTTTTTTTCTAAACGACTTACGGCAAAAATCAAAAATCCTTGATCAAAAACATCAATGTAATAAAAATTGAGGAAGTTATTAGAGAGAATGTGAGGAGTTCCTTTCCAAAATTCCAGCTCTCCAACTCGAGGAGGGAAAAAGTCACAAATCCTCAATTAAAAATCCCAATGTAATGCAGAACAGGTAATTATTTAAGAGAGTGTGAGGAGTGCCTTCTCAAAATTCAACCCCTCCAACACACCTCATTTATTTTTTTTAGCCCTTCCAAGTAGGGTCCCTATATTTTTTCAATGTTTCTCTTAAAAGCAACGTCTTACGAAGAAAATCTCAAATCCAAATTAAAAAAACTTCAATGTAATGAAAATAAAGGAGTTATTTGAAAGAGCGTGAGGAGTGTCTCCTTAAAATTCCACCCCTCCTCATTGATTTTTTATAGCCCTCAAAATAGGAAACTGATTTTTCAAACGTCTTACGGAAAAAATCACAAATCCTAAATCAAAAGCTCCAATATAATGCAAATAAAGGGAGCTATTCAAGAGAGTGTGAGGAGTGCCTCCTCAATATTTTAACCCTCCAACTTTCACCATTCATTTTTTATAGCCCCTCAAAGTAGGGAATGTTTTTCCAATGTTTCTCTTAAAACAACGTATTACGAAGAAAATCTCAAATCCAGAATGAAAAACTTCAATGTAGTGAAAATAAAGGGAGTCATTTGAAAGAGTGTGAGGAGTGTCTTCTTCAAATTCCAACCCTCCTCAATAATTTTTCAAAGCCCTCCAAAGTGGGGAATATTTTTTCTAAACGTCTTACGGAAAAAAACAAAAACTTCAATGTAATGAAAACAAGGGAATTCATTGAAATGAGTGTAAGGAGTTTTTCCTCAAAATTCTAACCATCCAAGCCTCCTCATTTATTTTGTATAGCCCTTCAAAGCGGGGAATGTTTTTTAAACGTCTAATGAAAAAAATCCCAAATCCTCAACAAAAAACTTCAATGAAATGAAAATATGGGGAGTTATTTGAAAAAGTATGGAGAGAGCCTTTTGAAAATTCCATCTCACCAACCCTCCCCACTTATTTTGAATAGCCCTCCAAAGTGGGGAATTTTTTTTCTAAACGTCTTACGGAAAAAATCAAAAACTTCAATGTAATGAAAACAAGGGAATTCATTGAAATGAGTGTAAGGAGTTTATCCTCAAAATTCTAACCATCCAAGCCTCCTCATTTATTTTATATAGCCCTTCAAAGGGGGAATGTTTTTTTAGACGTCTTATGGAAAAAATCACAAATCCTTAACGAAAAACTTCAATGTAATGAAAATATGGGGAATTATTTGAAAAAGTTTGAAGAGAGCCTCTTAAAAATTCCACCTCACCAACCCTCCCCGCTTATTTTTAATAGCCCTCCAAAGTGGGGAATATTAATTCTAAACGTCTTACTGAAAAAATCAAAAACTTCAATGTAATGAAAACAAGGAAATTCATTGAAATGAGTGTAAGGAGTTCCTCCTCAAAATTCTAACCATCCAAGCCTCCTCATTTATTTTGTATAGCCCTTCAAAGGGGGAATGTTTTTTAAACGTCTTATGGAAAAAATCACAAATCCTTGACGAAAAACTTCAATGTAATGAAAATATGGAAAGTTATTTGAAAAAGTGTGAAGAGAGCCTCTTAAAAATTCCACCTCACCAACCCTCCCCACTTATTTTGAATAGCCCTCCAAAGTGGGGAATTTTTTTTCTAAACGTCTTACGGAAAAAAACAAAAACTTCAATGTGATGAAAACAAGGGAATTCATTGAAATGAGTGTAAGGAGTTTATCCTCAAAATTCTAACCATCCAAGCCTCCTCATTTATTTTATATAGCCCTTCAAAGGGGGAATGTTTTTTTAGACGTCTTATGGAAAAAATCACAAATCCTTAACGAAAAACTTCAATGTAATGAAAATATGGGGAATTATTTGAAAAAGTTTGAAGAGAGCCTCTTAAAAATTCCACCTCACCAACCCTCCCCACTTATTTTGAATAGCCCTCCAAAGTGGGGAATTCTTTTTCTAAACGTCTTACGGAAAAAATCAAAAACTTCAATGTAATGAAAACAAGGGAATTCATTGAAATGAGTGTAAGGAGTTCCTCCTCAAAATTCTAACCATCCAAGCCTCCTCATTTATTTTGTATAGCCCTTCAAAGGGGGAATGTTTTTTAAACGTCTTATGGAAAAAATCACAAATCCTTGACAAAAAACTTCAATGTGATGAAAATATGGAAAGTTATTTGAAAAAGTGTGAAGAGAGCCTCTTAAAAATTCCACCTCACCAACCCTTCTCGCTTATTTTTAATAGCCCTCCAAAGTGGGGAATTTTTTTTCTTAACGTCTTACGGAAAAATCAAAAACTTCAATGTAATGAAAACAAGGGAATTCATTGAAATGAGTGTAAGGAGTTTATCCTCAAAATTCTAACCATCCAAGCCTCCTCATTTATTTTATATAGCCCTTCAAAGGGGGAATGTTTTTTTAGACGTCTTATGGAAAAAATCACAAATCCTTAACGAAAAACTTCAATGTAATGAAAATATGGGGAATTATTTGAAAAAGTTTGAAGAGAGCCTCTTAAAAATTCCACCTCACCAACCCTCCCCGCTTATTTTTAATAGCCCTCCAAAGTGGGGAATATTAATTCTAAACGTCTTACTGAAAAAATCAAAAACTTCAATGTAATGAAAACAAGGAAATTCATTGAAATGAGTGTAAGGAGTTCCTCCTCAAAATTCTAACCATCCAAGCCTCCTCATTTATTTTGTATAGCCCTTCAAAGCGGGGAATGTTTTTTTAGACATCTTATGGAAAAAATCACATATCCTTAACGAAAAACTTCTACATTGAAGTGAAAACATGGGGAGTTATTTGAAAAAGTATGAAGAGAGCCTCTTGAAAATTCCACCTCACCAACCCTTCTCGCTTATTTTTAATAGCCCTCCAAAGTGGGGAATTTTTTTTCTTAACGTCTTACGGAAAAATCAAAAACTTCAATGTAATGAAAACAAGGGAATTCATTGAAATGAGTGTAAGGAGTTTTTCCTCAAAATTCTAACCATCCAAGCCTCCTCATTTATTTTGTATAGCCCTTCAAAGGGGGAATGTTTTTTAAACGTCTTATGGAAAAAATCACAAATCCTTGACGAAAAACTTCAATGTAATGAAAATATGGAAATTTATTTGAAAAAGTGTGAGAAGAGCCTCTTAAAAATTCCACCTCACCAACCCTCCCCACTTATTTTGAATAGCCCTCCAAAGTGGGGAATTTTTTTTCTAAACGTCTTACGGAAAAAAACAAAAACTTCAATGTGATGAAAACAAGGGAATTCATTGAAATGAGTGTAAGGAGTTTATCCTCAAAATTCTAACCATCCAAGCCTCCTCATTTATTTTATATAGCCCTTCAAAGGGGGAATGTTTTTTTAGACGTCTTATGGAAAAAATCACAAATCCTTAACGAAAAACTTCAATGTAATGAAAATATGGGGAATTATTTGAAAAAGTTTGAAGAGAGCCTCTTAAAAATTCCACCTCACCAACCCTCCCCACTTATTTTGAATAGCCCTCCAAAGTGGGGAATTCTTTTTCTAAACGTCTTACGGAAAAAATCAAAAACTTCAATGTAATGAAAACAAGGGAATTCATTGAAATGAGTGTAAGGAGTTCCTCCTCAAAATTCTAACCATCCAAGCCTCCTCATTTATTTTGTATAGCCCTTCAAAGGGGGAATGTTTTTTAAACGTCTTATGGAAAAAATCACAAATCCTTGACAAAAAACTTCAATGTGATGAAAATATGGAAAGTTATTTGAAGAAGTGTGAAGAGAGCCTCTTAAAAATTCCACCTCACCAACCCTCCCCACTTATTTTGAAGAGCCCTCCAAAGTGGGGAATTTTTTTTCTAAACGTCTTACGGAAAAAATCAAAAACTTCAATGTAATGAAAACAAGGGAATTCATTGAAATGAGTGTAAGGAGTTCCTCCTCAAAATTCTAACCATCCAAGCCTCCTCATTTATTTTGTATAGCCCTTCAAAGGGGGAATGTTTTTTAAACGTCTTATGGAAAAAATCACAAATCCTTAACGAAAAATTTCAATGTAATGAAAATATGGGGAGTTATTTGAAAAAGTATGAAGAGTGCCTCTTAAAAATTCCACCTCACCAACCCTCCCCACTTATTTTTAATAGCCTTCCAAAGTGGGGAATATTTTTTCTTAACGTCTTACGGAAAAAAACAAAAACTTCAATGTAATGAAAACAAGGGAATTCATTGAAATGAGTGTAAGGAGTTTCTCCTCGAAATTGTAACCATCGAAGCCTCCTCACTTATTTTGTATAGCCCTTCAAAGCGGGGAATGTTTTTTTAGACGTCTTATGGAAAAAATCACAAATCCTTAACGAAAATCTTCAATGTAATGAAAATATGGGTGAGTTATTTGAGAAAGTGTGAAGAGAGCCTCTTGAAAATTCCACCTCACCAACCCTTCTCACTTATTTTTGATAGCCCTCCAAAGTGGGGAATTTTTTTTATTAACGTCTTACGGAAAAAATCAAAAACTTCAATGAAATGAAAACAAAGGAATTCATTGAAATGAGTGTAAGGAGTTTATCCTCGAAATTCTAACCATCCAAGCCTCCTCATTTATTTTGTATAGCCCTTCAAAGGGGGAATGTTTTTTTAGACGTCTTATGGAAAAAATCACAAATCCTTGACGAAAAACTTCAATGTAATGAAAATATGGGTGAGTTATTTGAAAAAGTGTGAAGAGAGCCTCTTAAAAATTCCACCTCACCAACCCTCCCCACTTATTTTGAATAGCCCTCCAAAGTGGGGAATTTTTTTTCTAAACGTCTTACGGAAAAAAACAAAAACTTCAATGTAATGAAAACAAGGGAATTCATTGAAATGAGTGTAAGGAGTTTCTTCTCAAAATTGTAACCATCGAAGCCTCCTCACTTATTTTGTATAGCCCTTCAAAGCGGGGAATGTTTTTTTAGACGTCTTATGGAAAAAATCACAAATCCTTAACGAAAATCTTCAATGTAATGAAAATATGGGGAATTATTTGAAAAAGTATGAAGAGAGCCTCTTGAAAATTCCACCTCACCAACCCTTCCCACTTATTTTTAATAGCCCTCCAAAGTGGGAATTTTTTTTTCTAAACGTCTTACGGAAAAAATCAAAAACTTCAATGTAATGAAAACAAGGGAATTCATTGAAATGAGTGTAAGGAGTTCCTCCTCAAAATTCTAACCATCCAAGCCTCCTCATTTATTTTGTATAACCCTTCAAAGGGGGAATGTTTTTTTAGACGTCTTATGGAAAAAATCACAAATCCTTAACGAGAAACTTCAGTGTAATGAAAATATGGGGAGTTATTTGAAAAAGTATGAAGAGTGCCTCTTAAAAATTCCACCTCACCAACCCTTCCCACTTATTTTTAATAGCCCTCCAAAGTGAAGAATATTTTTTCTAAACGTCTTACGGAAAAAATCAAAAACTTCAATGTAATGAAAACAAGGGAATTCATTGAAATGAGTGTAAGGAGTTTTTCCTCAAAATTCTAACCATCCAAGCCTCCTCATTTATTTTGTATAGCCCTTCAAAGGAGGAATGATTTTTTAAACGTGTTATGGAAAAAATCACAAATCCTTAACGAAAAACTTCAATGTAATGAAAATATGGGTGAGTTATTTGAAAGAGTATGAAGAGAGCCTCTTGAAAATTCCACCTCACCAACCCTCCCCACTTATTTTGAAGAGCCCTCCAAAGTGGGGAATTTTTTTTCTAAACGTCTTACGGAAAAAATCAAAAACTTCAATGTAATGAAAACAAGGGAATTCATTGAAATGAGTGTAAGGAGTTCCTCCTCAAAATTCTAACCATCCAAGCCTCCTCATTTATTTTGTATAGCCCTTCAAAGGGGGAATGTTTTTTAAACGTCTTATGGAAAAAATCACAAATCCTTAACGAAAAATTTCAATGTAATGAAAATATGGGGAGTTATTTGAAAAAGTATGAAGAGTGCCTCTTAAAAATTCCACCTCACCAACCCTCCCCACTTATTTTTAATAGCCTTCCAAAGTGGGGAATATTTTTTCTTAACGTCTTACGGAAAAAAACAAAAACTTCAATGTAATGAAAACAAGGGAATTCATTGAAATGAGTGTAAGGAGTTTCTCCTCGAAATTGTAACCATCGAAGCCTCCTCACTTATTTTGTATAGCCCTTCAAAGCGGGGAATGTTTTTTTAGACGTCTTATGGAAAAAATCACAAATCCTTAACGAAAATCTTCAATGTAATGAAAATATGGGTGAGTTATTTGAGAAAGTGTGAAGAGAGCCTCTTGAAAATTCCACCTCACCAACCCTTCTCACTTATTTTTGATAGCCCTCCAAAGTGGGGAATTTTTTTTATTAACGTCTTACGGAAAAAATCAAAAACTTCAATGAAATGAAAACAAAGGAATTCATTGAAATGAGTGTAAGGAGTTTATCCTCGAAATTCTAACCATCCAAGCCTCCTCATTTATTTTGTATAGCCCTTCAAAGGGGGAATGTTTTTTTAGACGTCTTATGGAAAAAATCACAAATCCTTGACGAAAAACTTCAATGTAATGAAAATATGGGTGAGTTATTTGAAAAAGTGTGAAGAGAGCCTCTTAAAAATTCCACCTCACCAACCCTCCCCACTTATTTTGAATAGCCCTCCAAAGTGGGGAATTTTTTTTCTAAACGTCTTACGGAAAAAAACAAAAACTTCAATGTAATGAAAACAAGGGAATTCATTGAAATGAGTGTAAGGAGTTTCTTCTCAAAATTGTAACCATCGAAGCCTCCTCACTTATTTTGTATAGCCCTTCAAAGCGGGGAATGTTTTTTTAGACGTCTTATGGAAAAAATCACAAATCCTTAACGAAAATCTTCAATGTAATGAAAATATGGGGAATTATTTGAAAAAGTATGAAGAGAGCCTCTTGAAAATTCCACCTCACCAACCCTTCCCACTTATTTTTAATAGCCCTCCAAAGTGGGAATTTTTTTTTCTAAACGTCTTACGGAAAAAATCAAAAACTTCAATGTAATGAAAACAAGGGAATTCATTGAAATGAGTGTAAGGAGTTCCTCCTCAAAATTCTAACCATCCAAGCCTCCTCATTTATTTTGTATAACCCTTCAAAGGGGGAATGTTTTTTTAGACGTCTTATGGAAAAAATCACAAATCCTTAACGAGAAACTTCAGTGTAATGAAAATATGGGGAGTTATTTGAAAAAGTATGAAGAGTGCCTCTTAAAAATTCCACCTCACCAACCCTTCCCACTTATTTTTAATAGCCCTCCAAAGTGAAGAATATTTTTTCTAAACGTCTTACGGAAAAAATCAAAAACTTCAATGTAATGAAAACAAGGGAATTCATTGAAATGAGTGTAAGGAGTTTTTCCTCAAAATTCTAACCATCCAAGCCTCCTCATTTATTTTGTATAGCCCTTCAAAGGAGGAATGATTTTTTAAACGTGTTATGGAAAAAATCACAAATCCTTAACGAAAAACTTCAATGTAATGAAAATATGGGTGAGTTATTTGAAAGAGTATGAAGAGAGCCTCTTGAAAATTCCACCTCACCAACCCTCCACACTTATTTTAATAGCCCTCCAAAGTGGGGAATATTTTTTCTGAACGTCTTACGGAAAAAATCAAAAACTTCAATGTAATGAAAACAAGGGAATGCATTGAAATGAGTGTAAGGAGTTCCTCCTCCAAATACTAACCATCCAAGCCTCCTCATTTATTTTATATAGCCCTTCAAAGGGGGAATGTTTTTTGAGACGTCTTATGGAAAAAATCACAAATCCTTAACGAAAAACTTCTACATTGAAGTGAAAATATGGGGAGTTATTTGAAAACGTATGAAGAGAGCCTATTAAAAATTCCACCTCACGAATCCTCCCCACCTATTTTTTATAGCCCTCCAAAGTGGAGAATATTTTTTACACCGAAAAAAATCCTAAATCCTAAATCAAAAACTTCACTGTAATGAATTTAAAGGGAGTTCTTCAACCTTCACCATCTTGTATTATAGCCTTCCAAAGTAGGGAATATTTTTTTCAATGTTTTTGTGATAAGCAACGTTTATTGGAAAAAACTTGATTGTTATGAAAATAAAGGTAGTTACACTTTTCACCCCTCCAAGAAGGAAAGAGAAAAAAATACAGATAAGATGAGATCAAATTAGGTGAGAAAAAACTCTGCTGCAACAAGATTCTTTCCAACTACAATATTTTCGCCACCATTTTGTGAGCAAGTTTCAACCATTTAATAAGCAAACTCGAGTATTAACGGCCATATTATATGTACGATGAACGTACGGAGTAATAAAAAAATACACGGCAGTAACAGACGGTACGAGGCAAGCAAGCAAATGAACATAAACTGAAAACGTGTATTATGATCAAACGCACAAATAAATTAACAAAATAAATAAATAAATAATATAGCTAATATAAACATAATAGTGGCAACACGAAGCTAGCAATACATGTACGTTAAACATTACAACCTAGACACTACAAATTAAAAATAATAATTTACAAAAATAATAAAATAATTTATGGAATGCGTACTGGCCCAAAGTAGGTGAATTTAGGAATCATTCTTAACACTAGGATATAATTAAATAAATAAACAAAAAAAATCTAAACAATAAGCCCATCACCAACCTCAGAACTAAAAGTAACTTGGGGAAGATTCAATTTCCTTCTGCGCAAGTCAACAGAGGCCGTATTGGTTGAGCAAACCGTACTGGGCCTGCGCAGCGCAGTCGTTGTACTACTCGGTATATTCACATTGCTATCAGTCCGGATAGAGCTGGGCGTGACTATAGTGGTATTCTTTTGGTGCACACTGGGCACTGAGCCGTTTCTGGAGGGATTCCTTCGGAATATTTCTAGAGTTAATTGACTTCCATAGGACCTAATCAAGTTGAGAATGTCGATTTCAGGCATCATAACTACATTGTGCTTGTCCACGAAAATGATGTAATCGCCTGGCAGTATGCCAGCTTTTTCCGCTGGCAAGCCACGTTCCACTCTCTCGATGCGGGGCGGATGAGTCCAGACCACGGAAAATCCAAAACCTGATTTTGCTGGACGGGTGAGTCTTTTTGTTTGCGTGAATGGAGTTCTGGAAATGTCGTGAATATGAATATGAAATTTGTTCAACGACGGCAACGTGGCAATTAGCACGGTGCTCCTGTCAACTAAGTCAATAAATACACTGTTGCCATGTGGATTTTACTACTAATTTTTTTAGTTCTTTGTCAACTTTTTTACAGTATATTTACCTTCCAAATTTATTTCCAGTAGCTCTCCGTTGCGTAGCAGCAGGAATCGCTTCAGGACCCTCAATAGGATCCAGCTCCAAGTAGCGCAAAAACAAATGTTCGTCCGCATATTTCTGTTGTTCGCTCAAAATGGCCTTGTTTGTGGACCGTTTCAGTTCAGTTTCCACACCATCCAGACTAAGGATCTCCTCGATAACGCTCTCGCCGCAACAACCATCCTGGTTCTCTCCCATTGCGAGGAGATCGGTTTCAGTCAGGTCATTGGTGATTGGGTGGTTCGTCAAGCGGCCCTCCGATTGTTGGAGCAGTCGGTAGGATCCTTCGATAACCTGGAAATTGATTCATTAAAATAACTTTCCTACGTGCATGATGGCTTTTATTATCTTATCGATTTTATGTCTTTGGGTTTGTATTGTGCTTTGTGGTCGTTTCAAGGAAGCAATGTTGTTCTGTATAAAATAGAATCTATGTATCAGCGTTATTCAAATATTTCAAAAAAATGATTTTAGTAAATTCCAAAATTTTGTTCTTTTTTGTATTCTATTCTTTTTTTGTTACTTCTTATTCTTAGTAATCTTTTCAAGTTTTTTTTTTATATGATACACTATTGAAGGGTATTTTTTATTGCTTATTATGAGTTTTATTTCATATATTTGTGTTTTTCTCTTTATTGTGTTGAAAAAAACAGGAGGAGTTCGGAGTAGAACCAAAAGAATACGGTCTGCTGTCAATGAAATTTCGTCAATTGTTTTGTATATTTTATTGATTATGTAAAAAAAAAGATTTCGGAGTATAGAACAACAGTTACACGTTTTATTATTTTTCTTTTACAAGATTGAACCAGACGATGACTCGAAGAGTTGATGATTTTGAGCAGAAAATCTGGAAAATATAGAGGATAAACCCTAAAAGTATAAAAATAGTTGTTTAAAGATTTCAGTTTTTCTAGGGAAAAGAGGGGGAATCAGAATAAAGAATAAATTATAATAAATAATACATTGATGAAAGGAGAATTAAAAAATCACCAAAATCATTAAACCTTAATTAAAAAGTGAACTTAACCAAAATCAAAAAGAATGCTCAATACAGAACAAATAACATTCAAAAATAGAATAAAAATTACAAAAAGTGGATAAATAAAGCAAACAAAATTAAACAAAATCAAATGGATAATACAAAGTAAACATATTATAAAAAGTTGAAACAAGTTAATTTATTTGGAAGGTAAAAATAGTCTTATAGAAATATAAAAAGAAGGATTGCTATAAGAATTTAGCTAATAATAAAAAAAACGACAATCATATTTTTATGAATGTAAAAAAGATTGTATAATTGAATATGTAGGTACGGGATTTAAAAACAAACTGTAGACATTCCACAAAATACAATTTTTTCAAAATGTGATGGGTTTGTTTTTGTTGTACCTATTTTTAATAAGAATATTTCACTTTATTTTGTTGTTTAATTCACGTTTAGAGTATTTTTTTACTAATTTTTTATGCACTTTTTTGCTTATTCCCAGGTATTTCATTATATATACAGGGTGTCTATTTAAGAATGGCATGGTGCCAGATCTCAGAAACTAGGCATCCGAGAGACTTACTGGGTAATATGGAATAGAGAAAATGCTGGAAATATATCAAAAGTTCCCAAGATCGCCAGAAGATGGCGTAACGGTGCTATCAAAACACAAAATCGCTGTTTTTTCGTGATTTTTAAATACAAACAAATACAAATGAGTACCGCTATCCGCTATGGATTCCTTGAGAGATTTCCTTCAAATTTGTTTTTTTGATTTTTTTTCCTAACATGTCAAATAAGACAGGTATCAGCTGTCAAACCTTACAACGCAAGAATGCTCATAACTTTGAAACAACCCAACCGATTGACGCGATCTTGGTCTCATATGAAAGAGCATGATCTGCACTTCAAAAAACTTTTTTGGTTTTGAATTTTTGACCTTTGCCGTTGCCGCTAGATGGCGTTAACTGAAATGGTAGCATGTTTTTGAGTTTTTTCCAAAAAAATCAAATGTAATGGTATATTTATTTTTATATATTTTAAAAGGGGATACATTTTCCTATAAAAAAAAAAACAAAAAAAATAATTTTTTTTTTTTTTATTTTTTTTTTTTAATATTTTAATTTTGAAGGAAATCTCTCAAGGAATCCATAGCGGTACTCATTTGTATTTGTTTGTATTTAAAAATCACGAAAAAACAGCGATTTTGTGTTTTGATAGCACCGTTACGCCATCTTGTGGCGATCTTGGGAACTTCTGATATATTTCCAGCATTTTCTCTATTCCATATTACCCAGTAATTTTTTTTCTGCAAGTCTCTCGGATGCCTAGTTTCTGAGATCTGGCACCTTGCCATTCTTAAATAGACACCCTGTACGTGATTTGAGGAGTTGAAAATAAAAATGTTGGACAATTTTGAAGATTTATCATTGAGGTTGATAAAATATCATAAACAATGAAGAAAAACCTACTAAAAGTATGAAAATAGAGCAAAACTCTTAAAAAATTCGAGAACATTTCTCATAGTCCCAAACTTTTATTTTGAAGAAGCATTTTCAAAACAATTATTATTTTTGATATTTTATTATATTGTTTTTGTATAAGTATTTTCTGATTACCTACACTCTATTCACAACCAAAAGTAAACAACCACACGTGATTAGACATAGCTAAACGATTGAACTGATCACATGTGTTGGGTTGTCTCACGTGACCTTTCAATCGTTTCCTTTTGTTTGATCACGTGTAGCTCACTAAAACGGAATATACGACAATTAAAGTACAGGAAATATAAATATTGGTCAAATTTCCGCAAAGAAAATCCAATTCCAATCCCATTTTTCCATTGACATTTCAAAATCTAATAACTCGCTCTCATCGCGCTCGAACGAACGTTAATTACTCACATCCAAACTGGAAAATCAATTTTCCATTTCCAGCATTCATTTTCGTATACTTTTATTTTATTCATTATTACAAAGTGGCTGGAAAAAGCGACCCCATGAAAAATGATTAATGACCTGTTATTTGGGCAAGACACGCAAACTATTTTTCACAGGAAATTTTTCTGCCGCAGGAAAATTAGGTGTTTCCGGATTCACTTACCTTGGTGTACACATCTTCCACGTCGAATGAGGTGCAGCCCAGGAATTCGCTGGTCCTGAAAATTGACATGGTTAGATTTTTATCGGGGGTAATTTTTTATCTTGACAATTTTGTGTCGCTCTGACGATTTTGGAGATAAAGGATCTAATTTGGCCTTTTTGAAGAAAATAATCGTGGGATTGTCAACGTTTTTTTTTTAAGAAAGGATGTTCATATTTTGACGGTTAAAATATGCCGAGGTTCACATTAAATTTAAAATAGTCAAATTAAATCGATGAAGCAGAGGATTGGTTAAATTTGAAAAATTTTAATTATTTGTTCTACAAAAAAAAAAAAAAATGATCAAAGTAGAAGTTAATTTGATTAGGAATCAGATTCTCGAGTCGAAAAAAATTTATACGCATCGGAGATAAAACATTTTTACAGATTCTTGAGTTTTTTAAAAGGGACACCCCGTATATTTTTTATCCAAAACCAACGATCTCTTTCTTGTCAAAAAATACTATATACGTTGATGTTTGGTTCAGCCGTTTCTGCCCACTTTAAAGTTTCATTTTTCACCATTCAAACTTCAAAAAGTCAAAGTTACTATTCAAACTTTTTTTCTAGGACGAATAATAAGAAGTATATCGACTGGCTAAAATACAGCTGAACACCCTGTACATACTTCGGTTTTTATATTTGGAATAAAAATAAAAACTTTGAATTAGTTTTGATTTTTTTAATAATGTTATTGTTTTTTTGAGTTTTTACAAGAGAAAGTAAAGAAAAATAATAATAAAAATCATAAAAAAACAACAAACTATTGTGGATTTATTATATTTTCAACTACACGTTTCAGTGGTGACAAAATTAAATTCAAAAGTGATAATTTGATTGTTCTGGTTTTATTATTTTTATTTTTTTTGTTTAATTTCACTTTAATCTTGATCTATTTTTATATTCATGATAATCATCCAGTTTAATCATTTATCACTTTAATCAATTACTTCTTCCTCAATCAATGAGATTTTTTTCTCATTATTTAACTTATTTCAATTATTGTTTGTTCAGCTAGACCACAATAATTTGGTCTTTCAAAGGAACATTTCCTCAATAAATCACGATAATAATCATATAAGACATGATAAAGTTATAATAATATTAGAAAATACTTTAAACATGTGTTATTTTGACAATATTTTTCTCCCTCAATTAGTGAAAAGTTTCCTTGTTCCAATTTTTCAAATGATTGCCAATTTCTTAAGAAAAACAAATAAAAAATAGAAAACAAAAACCGAAAAATCACAAACTTTTGAAAGACTTGTGACATCATGTTAAGAATAACAAACACATTCTATATGTTAAAAAAAAATAAACAAAAACATGGAAAATGAAAAGATTAGAGATTCAAAAGTACTAAATAAATTTGTTTTTCCTTGTTTTTAATTTATCAAAAATTATTTTTTTGTTAAATTCTCATACTAATATTAACTACAATTTATTTCTTGATCAAGTCAATTTTAATGATATGAAATCTCTTAAAATCAATTAAAAAAAAAACAAAAATAAGAAAAAAGACAAAAAATTCACCAATTACACCTAGTTATGAAATAAGAACAAAATTGAACGAGCCAGAAAAACGGAAGAATACTATACAGATTAAAAAGTAATAAAATAATCTTTTAAATGCTTCAAACATTGTTACTTAATTAATTTTTTGTTTAATTTTCAACTCAATGATGCTGCGTTGGCTTCATTTTTATTTTATTTTTAATTTATTTTTATGTAAAATAATTCTCTAATTCTAAAAAAATATGATAATTTATAATAATAATGATAAAATTATATTTTTATAAAACTTTCCAATAAAATTGACTTTTCTTCCTACAAACAGATCTTGAAGAAAATAGAAGGAGCAAATAAATAAAATGAGAAACATAGACAACTAAAAGCAGAAAAAACAACAAATATTTGGAAAACTTATAATCTCAACAAAAACACTATTTAGTGCTGACAAAAAAAAACAAAATTACTTAAATAGAGAACAAACAGAATAGAAAGAAAAAAAAATTCCAAAAATAAAATTTTTGTTGTTTTGCTGCTTTGGTTGTATGTTGTATGGTGAGATGACTTTATCATTTTTTAATATTTGAATCAAATTTAAAATGTCCTCTTAAACAATCTATTTATGAATTTTTGAAATAAACCTCGAAAATATTTTAGGTAGGAATTAAAATAAGCAACCATTTTCAGATTTTGGATTCTAGAAAAACGTTGTCCACAGAGAAATATTGACAACATTTTTCGCATTCAAGAATTTTCATTTCACGATCATCGTGAATATAGAGACCTGAACAAGGCAAAGTTGCGACGTTTTGCAGCCGATTAATCCTTCTTCAGGTTTTTACCAAGTTACCCTCCAATCTGTAGCTCAATATAATTCAAATCCAATCCATTACACTTCATTTGACTCCAACATCCCATTTTCCCAAAAACCACCCAATTCTGTCATCAAACTCTCATCATATAGAACAAATTCACCCATAGGGACTCTTCAGTTTGTGTCCCAAGCACAAGGGGTGCTTGGAACACAGCAAAACATATCATTGTACTTTCCCATCATACATTGACGGATCATCAATAAGGGATGTTGGAACACCTTTTCAATGCGGGTGGCTTTGTATCATCACGAGAAACCATTTTTGGAACTTAGCAACGTTACAGAAGCAATTCCCAAAGTTTTATCGGGAGAAATACGAAAACAAGACTGTAAATCAAATAGGGAGATGTGGGGGATAATGGATGTCGGTTTTGTGTAAAAAAAAAGACAGATCTTGTTGATAGAAGCTGTAGCTGCCTTTATGGATCCCTTTCTTGGTAAAAATCAGTGATATTTTCCAGTGAAGCTGTTTTCTTGGAAATGATTAAATGGCGCAGTCGGTTGGATTGACAATCTCCGTGAAGCGTTATCGTTACTTGTATGTTATTTTCTTTTTGTTATTTAGTCATTTCTTATTTTTCAACATGTCATTCTTGAGATTCTAACTTGGATCCTTGTCGACCCCCGACTTTTTTTTTATTTTACTTTTTTATCTCTTAGCTGTTTTTTTCATATATTTTACACTGTATGTTTTTTCTTGATTCTATAGTTTATTAGACAATCTCAGTTAGGAGAGTTTTGTTTTTAGGATTTGTTCTACTTTTTACTCATGTTTTTTGAGCATGGTTTTATGTTGTTGATTTTAGTTTTTTGATGTCTATATACAGTGTGTCAACTTAAGTTCGCACCATATGGAAAACTTTTTTATTATCAAGTAAACGAAAAAAAGTTATTCTTTATAAAATGTTCTGCATGATCCAAAACCTAAAATGCAACCATCAGGTATTCAATTTTTCCAGTCGTATACGAGGTATATCAGAAAATATGAATTTTGCTCAAGAATAAAGTACCTTTATTTTTGATAACATCGAAAAATATTATTGAGAAAAGTTGTTTAGAACTAAAAACTACGTTCAAATATACAATTACATCGAATTAGGAAAAAATCCTTTTTTCTTTTTTAACTACAATAACAATGCAAATGCAAGTGTAGTTATTTGAAACCATCAAAATAATGCAACATAGAGGTTAAGAGACGTAAAGGTTATCAAATGTTTAACGAATAAAGAGAAAACTGATTAAAGTTTTCGATATTATCAAAAATAAAGGTACTTTATTCTTGAGCAAAATTCATATTTTCTGATATACCTCGTATACGACTGAAAAAATTGATTACCTGATGGTTGCATTCTAGGTTTTGGATTATGCAGAACTTTTTATAAAGAATAACTTTTTTTCGTAAACTTAATAATAAAAAAGTTTTTCATGTGGTGCAAACTTAAGTGGACACACTGTATATGTATACTTATACTTATATAGTCATGTTCTGTATAATGTTGATTATATTATGTTCTATATTTATTTGTTTTTTGTTTCTTCGAGATATTTTTCTAATTTTCGTTTCATTATTGAGAATTTTATCATTTAAGCAAGAGTCCCTCTTAGCTTTCTATTTTTTTGAGTTTATATTTTTTGAATGAATCTCGTTATTTTTTAGTTAAAAGTTGGCAAAAAAAATATCATAAAGTCCTCGCTAATTGAAATAAAAAGTTTAAATATTTCAGGGTTTTGATAATCATAATCAATTCCACAATATCACCATCACTGTCTATTCTCTCTTCTATCAAAGCAAATACATTTTGAACATAGCATAATGAAACGAATCACAGTTCAATTCATGACTAGTGTAATAAAAAATGTTTGCCAACCTTCAACCTAGAATTTTGATCTGTCATTGTAAGTCTTGAAAAAAAATGAACTGTAATATGTGCCACATCAAGCAAGTAGAAAAATTGCACAATTAAATTCAAATAAAAGTTATGATTTCTATGACCATTAAACTATGATCAAATGTATATTTTATGACGTAGTGAAGTTTCAGTCATATCTGCCATAATAAGTTAAGAAAAATTATTTTATTACAGTCATAAATTAAAATCACATATAAGTCATGACTTCTATGACAAAATGTATATCTTATGACCTACCAGAATGTCATGGTCATATATGCCAAAACAAAGGAGCTGCACAGATTCAAATTGGCATCATCGTAAAAAAATTAGATCATCACAATCATGGATTAAACTCAAAATTAAATTCATATATAAGTTATGACTTCAATGACTGGCAGTCTATGACAAAATGTATATTTTATGACCTAACAAAATGTCATAGACATATCTGCCAAAACAATGGAGCTGCACAGATTCAAATTGGCATACTACGTAAAAAAATTAGATCATCACAATCATAAATTAAACTCAAAATTAAATTCATATATAAGTTAGTTAAACTATGACAAAATGTATATCATATTACGACCTAGTAAAAATGTCATAGTCATATCTGTCATAATAAGGGAGCTGTCAGTTTTAAATAGCCATGTGTTGAAAAAACTTCAATCAAGGGAGTCATAATCTAATTCCACAACTAAATCTAGATATAGATTATGACCTCTATGACCGTTATATGTATATGTTATGACCTAGTAAAATATCATAGTCATATCTGTTATCTGTCATATCAACAGAGCTGTACCGCTTCAAATTGGCAAAGTAGTTTAATAGAGGGAGTTATAATGAATTCCACAACTAAATCTATGACCTCTATGACCGTTAAACTATGACAAAATGTATATTTTATGACCTACCAAAATGTCATAGTCATATCTGCCAAAACCCTGCTGCACAGATTCAAATTGGCATATTACGTAAAAAAATTAGATCATAACAATCATAAATTAAACTCAAAATTAAATTAATATATAAGTTATGACCTCTATGACTAGCAGTCTATGACAAAATATGACGTATATTTTGTCATAGACTGCTGATGTATATATGATGTATATTTTATGACCTACCAAAATATCATAGTCATATCTGCCATAACAAGCTTTAAATTGACATGTGTTAAAAAAAAAATTTCAATACAGGGAGTTAAACTATGACAAAATGTATATTATATTACGACCTAGTAAAAATGTCATAGTCATATCTGCCATATTAAGGGAGCTGTCAGTTTTAAATAGCCATGTGTTGAAAAAACTTCAATCAAGGGAGTCATAATCTAATTCCACAACTAAATCTAGATATAGGTTATGACCTCTATGACCGTTATATGTATATGTTATGACCTAGTAAAATTTCATAGTCATATCGGTTATCTGTCATATCAACAGAGCTGTACCGCTTCAAATTGGCAAAGTAGTTTAATAGAGGGAGTTATAATAAATTCCACTTCTAAATCTATGACCTCTATGAGCGTTAAACTATGACAAAATGTATATATGACCTACTAAGATTTCATAGTTTTATCTTCTATATCAACAGATTTGTTCAAATCATGTTCAATAAAGGGAGTCATAATTTTATTTGATTCCACAATTATTAAATTCAGATATAAAATATGACTTCTATGAACGTCATAATATGACAAAATGTATATTCTATGAATTATGATTGTTATGATGTTATTTTGATTTTTTAATTTTTACCAGTTTGTTATGTAATGAATACAAATGTTTATAGAGGAAATTAGTTGTTGGGTTTAAAGTAAACTTAGGCAACTTCATTATTAAGGATTATTACGACGCACTTAACCACAATATAGAAAATGAACTCCAAAATGCCACAAGCGCAAAAAAGACAAGCCTCTCCCACACACAAAGCATTGTTTGCCAAAAACAATAAGCCTTTGAGATGCCATAAGCCCAGAGACAAAAGGTTCAATGGCACTGGGCTTGAAATCAAAATTTCGTTAAAATTAATTCCAAAATTTGTGCCCTCATTGAAATGGTTTGTATCGACAAATAACGGCCCATAAGATTACGAAACCTCCAGACAGTAACCATTTATTCTTTTTTGAACCCTTCGGAAAAAGTACGGGTCAAACAAGGGTTAGAGCAACTTTTTTGTGCCGGTTTGCCGGGATATGGAGTTGAAAGAGTTTTTACAACCACGTGGGCATTGAATGGAGGATCAACCGAAATTGTATACTTTACCTTGAAAAAACCTACAATCACCAAATTATATTCTACACGTCCCGCGCACTCATTGACACAATTTCTACTGCATTATCCAATTTGGAAAAATCACAAGCACCCCAATTTCGACAAAACCTAATTAATCGAGTCGGCAGTCCGGGACATGGCAGGACACTACGTCATCCAGACTTTAGAGGACGAACGTCCGCGCGTATCCTGGTGGGCCTAGATTGCGAAAATGGGACAGTGTTGCCGTGTGTGTAAATACGTATTGGCGCAGTCGGTTGGATACTTAAATTCCAGTAATTGACACATTTTGGAACAATTTGTCCAATTCAACCAACTGCGCCAATAACAAATCTTGGGATTTTGATGAACGTGAAACAGCCTTGACTAAGGGCTTCGGTTATTTCGAGAAAACAATCGACAACCCCGCATTCCACTTTCACCCGACCCAATTCCCTTGAATGTTGCCAACACGTCAGCCTATATCCCTGCAGGATAGCAAGGGACGCGCTGTCCTTCCCTTTTCCTCGGATCGATGCAATAAGGCGATATGAAGAAATGCGCAACTGGATAGGCCACGTTGCCGGATGTACCAATAATTTATTGTTGCGGAAGGGAAAAAGTGGGGGTGGTGAAGGAGAATACGAGTTGAATGAACTAATTTAGATTCAAAAAACAAAACCAGTTCCCATACTCACATAGTGGTCCGATCACGGTGCCAAACATCGACTTGTATTCTTTTTCGGGTATCCGCAGGTAGTTTACCAAACTTAAAGGTATGATTGAAGATAGGCCGCGAATTGTTGCTTTGCACGGCGGTTCGTTGCAGAACGGCATTCTTCTTCTTACACCTACTACTCAGCAGACGATCGCTGATTGCAACCTGAAATCGAAAATTCCATCTGACATTTGGCACACATGCATGGCGGGATCGGATATCCAAGACCTGTTGTGTCAGTCATTCCCGCTGGAATGACGGGAAAAGATACCGCGTCTACTTGAATTACCCCTTTGTAGCGAGTTCGGAACATGTGTTGCTAAAAATAGTCGAGCACCACTTTGGTTTCGGTTACCTCTTATTGAGTAAATAGAACTTCAAACAAATTAATTATGGGCTTACCTTAACATAAGCGTTTATTGTTTCCCCCTCTCCTCTGTACAGGTCATGACATCTTATCACTGCAAAACATCCATCATTATTAAACCCTCCAAAATGATAACTCACCATTAACATAAATACAACTACCATTGCTGAATATCCTCAAATCCACACTACCCCTGACATCACCCACTGTACTCCTTACAGTGCTGTCAGCAAAACTTGGCTCATCCGGCGATTGAAACACCAAACACTTCCTTATAGTCTTATTGGAATCACCCGACTCCACAAACGGAGTCCCCAAAATATCCTTATTCTCCAAATAGCACCCCCTTAATGGAGTCTCTATTTGAAACCCACCACTTAAAGACTCCTCATCACAAGGTTTTTGCGTTGACCAAAACGGCGATACTGTCTTTGCTTCTAAATTATTAAGGCGACTCAACTTTTTCTTGAAATGCTCCACCTTTCTCCGCCGGATGCACCTCTGGCGCTTCAACGTGCAATCATCACCAACTCTGGCCTTTTTGGCCTCACTGGCTTCATCGGGGGTGACTGATGGTCTTTTACGTGACTCTACATCAACACACCTTTCATTGTACGTGAGGTTGTTGTTGTTGCACTTGCACAAAAAGTTGCTGTCCAGCTGGTGTGAGTTCTCGTTGGTGCTGCTTTTAAACCCAGAGTCCGAAGACGCTTCGCTGTGCACTTCCAGCTGCGCATTAATGATATTTTCCTCCTTGGTCTCATTGTGGTTGTTCTCTTTCTCCAGGTCGTTATTATCTACATTCCTGGTGTTGGCAGTGGAGTTTTCCAGCAGGGCATCCACCAACTTATCCAGCGACATATCGTTGATAACAGACGAATCGTTACCTTTCAGGTTAACTTTACTGAAATTTAAATCCAAAAGTCTCTTAACCAGAGGGGACACCCTCACTTCGGCTGTATCTTCAACAGCGTTGCCAGCTTCAATACCAAACGCCAAAATCGGCGGCTTGTTGCAGCTGCACACCTCATCAGCTATAATGGACTCAATGTGCGAATCCACAGCTTCAAAGGGTCTAAAATAGTTGCTCCCATCACTGACACGTGGTTGGTCGTGCTCCTCCAAGCACTCCTTCTTCTTTTTGATTTTAAATTTAGGGCTGCGCCGGCTGGGGGTCAAGTTGCTCAAATCTCTAAAGGGGCTGAAGACTTCGTTGGTGTTTTTAATGGGGGTGGAGTGGAACTGGTTTTCTTTGTCGGCCTCCAAGGCATCCAGACTGCAACGTTTCTGGGCACTCCTACCAGTGCTGGCTCTGCGGCGTTTTTTCTGCCGTGGCGTGTGGGGCAGCGACTCGGTGCTGGGAAAGTTGAGCGATAGGCGGTTGGCCTTGGTTTCGTCACGTCTGGTCCACTTCAACATGGTGCTCTGGAAGTAACAATACCGTTAAATTATGCATAGTACTACAACCCCTTATCAGTTCAATTTATCAGTACCGGGTGTAATCGAAGAGATAGGGGGGATGTTGTCCAGCTAGAGCAGGTTACCAGACAGTAATGATGATATATGCCCAGTAGATAACCGTTGACAGTAGACCACAATATCAAAACTAGTCCAGACAGCACCTTGAGCCCTTTGATTTATCCGTAACCTTTTCCTAGGTACAAACCCGTCCCTGGGAATAATTTTTTTTCCAGACCCTCCGATGCATAAATTAAACCCTTATCAATGTTGAGACAGAGGAAAATTATTTTAATTTCAGTGGCAATGGGGAGGTTGGACTATGGTAATAAATTGAATTGAAGATGCTGCAGTTCCGGCATTTAGAGAGTTAGAAAGTTGACAAGTTCCCAGTTCCCAGTTCCGGTCCAAGTTGTGAGAAATATCCACTTGAGCTAGAACATTAGTCAATACGTCATCAGCTCAATAGTCAATAGAACCCCCCGGAACATGACTGGGCAGAATTGTTGTTGTTCGCTGTGTATTATTATTTTTATTGTTGCCACACAAAGGGCGGTTGAGACAGATAACAACATTATTTAATGGGAACATTGGCATGATTTGCAGAAAAATCTAGATTGGGGGGTGGTGATATCAGCAGCTTTGAGGGCGTTTATTGTTGTTTTGTCATGCGTCAGGCTTTGATAAATTTGTACGATTTTGATGGCAAACACTTGGTGTTGATGACGTCAACTGTCTTTTTGTTTTGAATACTTTTTTTTGCTAGTTTGAAGACCTCTTTCAGGTTTTTCAAGCCAATTTAAATGAACAAAAGATTTTGGTTCTGTGATGTTGAGGATCTGTAGACCTGGTTCTAGACTATCGATTTTTTTTTGTATGGTTTTGTTATGGTGAATTTAACAGGAATGATTTTTCTACCGATTTTTCTGCAGCACTCTCTATATTTCAAAAATCATTCAATACAAATGGTATGAGTTATTGGAAAATATTTCAAGAGGTTTACTTTTGTGTGGCCCTCTGAAGTTGAAAGAAGTTTAAAACAAGAAAAAAAATCAAGATTGTCAAAATTTGCGTGATAAAGGATTTTTAAAAATTAGGTGTTTAAAAAGTGATTTATGATACTAGAAATGTAAATTAGGAATTGAAGGAATCATAAATTTGGGAATCAAAAAATTTCATAATCAATCAGGAATTAAAATTTGGAAATTCAGAAATAGGCTCGAAGGGTTTTTGTAAGAAAGAAATTCGTTGCTTGAAAATTTAGGTAGTAAAAATTTGAGAATTTAGGAATTTGGGAATTAAGCAACAAAGGAATTGAAAAATTAAGGAATTTCAGTACATAATGGAAAATCAAGAAGTCCAGTATTTAATTATTGATATATTTTTATGAATCAATGGACTATTTGCATACATTTTCAAATGACTTTATATTTTATATAATATGTATTCTAGGCAATATTAGAAAGTCATCAGCGATTTTTTTTCCAAAATACTCAAAAATATACTAAATAAATAAAAAGGAAAACGCAAATTTCACTGTATGATCAAAAACGGGGAGGGGCCATATTACCCTACCGAGAGAGAGAGAGAGAGTCATCTCAGTCAATACGCTAGACGGAGATAGATAATGTATTCTATGACGTAGTCAATGTTGATTGGCGCTCTTTAATCGGTGATTACTACATTAATAGAGGTGGTAGGTTGGCTTAAGGATTTAGAAATTCAGGAATTTAGGAACTAAGTACGGGATTTATTAGGTAAAAAAAAGTTAAAATTCAATAACTGAGAAATTAAGGAAGGTGAAATAAAAAATTGTGGATTCTACGTGTAAATATGTGTTGAAACTTGGGAATTCAACAATGACGGAATCCCGTAAATTGCTTATCTAGGGCTTCAAAACTAAAGTGGGTTTGAAATTTCGATAACCAGGAAATTAAGGTACTAGGTGGGAATTCAAGATTGTGTGCAGGATTTTTTTTTAATTAAATGTTTAATAATTCAGAAACTAGAGAAATAGGCACTGAAGAATTATCATTGACGAGGCAGGCGAACATTTAGGAGTTGAAGGAATCAAAAATTTAGGAATTAAAAAGACATTTTAATCAAGGAATTTAAGAATTTGAGAATTCAGGAATATAAGGAATTTGATATGAAAGAAATCCATTGCATAAAAAATGTATTGAAGAATTCAGGAATTCAGAAAACTAGGGTTTTAGGAATTGGGAAATCAAGCAACTTGGAAATTGAAAAATTAAGAAATTTCGGTATTAATGGATTTGAAATTTTAGGAATTTAGGAACTAGTACATTGAAGAAATTAGAAATTTATGAAGTTGGAAATGTTGGACTATGAAAACTCAGGAATCGATGACTTAAAAAATTTAGGAATTAAAGAAATCCATAATCAAGGAATTTTAGAATTTGGGAATTTAGAAATTAAAGAAATTAGAAATGTTTGAAGTTAAAAATGTTAGACTGTGAAAATTGAGGAATTGAAGGATTCAAAAATTGATGAATTCCATAATCAAGGAATTCTAGAATTTAGGATTTTATAAACTAAAAAATTAAAGAAATTACAAATTTATGAAGTCACAAATGTTGGACTGTGAAAATTGAGGAATTGAAGGATTCAAAAATTCAGGAATTCAAGAATTCCATAATTAAGGAATTTTAGAATTTGGAAATTTAGGAATTAAAGAAATTAGAAATTTATGAAGTTAAAAATGTTGGACTGTGAAAACTCAGGAATCGATGGATTCGAAAATTTAGGAATTAAAGAAATCCATAATCAAGGAATTTCAGAATTTGGGAATTTAGGAATTAAAGAAATTAGAAATGTTTGAATTTAAAAATGTAAGACTGTGAAAATTGAGGAATTGAAGGATTCAAAAATTGATGAATTCCATAATCAAGTAATTCTAGAATTTAGGATTTTATAAACTAAAAAATTAAAGAAATTACAAATTTATGAAGTCACAAATGTTGGACTGTGAAAATTAAGGAATTGAAAGATTCAAAAACTAAGGAATTTAAGAATTCCATAATTAAGGAATTTTAGAATTTGGAAATTTAGGAATTAAAGAAATTAGAAATGTTTGAAGCATTGACTTTAAATTATAAAACTCAATGGTTTGAAGTTAAAAATGTTAGACTGTGAAAATTGAGGAATTGAAAAGTTCAAAAATTGATGAATTCCATAATCAAGTAATTCTAGAATTTAGGATTTTATAAACTAAAAAATTGAAGAAATTACAAATTTATGAAGTCACAAATGTTGGACTGTGAAAATTGAGGAATTGAAGGATTCAAAAATTCAGGAATTCCAGAATTCCATAATTAAGGAATTTTAGAATTTGGAAATTTAGGAATTAAAGAAATTAGAAATGTTTGAAGTTGAAAATGTTGGACTGTGAAAATTGAGGAATTGAAGGATTCAAAAATTGATGAATTCCATAATCAAGTAATTCTAGAATTTAGGATTTTATAAACTAAAAAATTAAAGAAATTACAAATTGATGAAGTCACAAATGTTGGACTGTGAAAATTAAGGAATTGAAGGATTCAAAAATTCAGGAATTTAAGAATTCCATAATTAAGGAATTTTAGAATTTGGAAATTTAGGAATTTAAGGCTTGAGGGATTTCGAAATAATTCATTACTTGAAAAATGTAGGTGAAGTGTTGCGAAAATGTAAGAATTGAAGTTTTTAAGAATCCAGGAATTTAGTAAATTGGGAGTTTGGGAATTTGGGAATTGAGGAACTTGGGAACTAAAAAATTCCGATATTTTTGAGAATCAAGAAGAAGAATAAAGAGATTGAAGGATTCAAAAATGTAGTAATTTAGGAGTTTAGGAACTGGGTAAATTGAGAATCGAAGGATTAGAGATTTCAAGAAATTTTAAATAGGTACCGACACAAATTCAATAATCAAGGAATTTTGAAGTTTAGATTAAAATATCCCAGATGAACGCAAAAAATTACACATTTAAAAGATTTTAAAATGTAAAGACTATGAGTTGTTAAAAAATGATCGAAGCGTATCTCCTCAAAATTTCAACCTTTTAACTTTCAAGTAAAAAAAATTATAGAGTGCAAATTATATCAGTTATTGGAGAACGCTTCAAGAGGTAACCACAACCTCCAACCCTCTTAGTTTATTGTTAATCGCCCTCTAAAGTTGGAGGATGATTTTTTCGAACTCTCTTGACAAACAATTTTCCACACAAAAAAATATAATCTCCAAAATAAAAAAGATAATAAAATGCAAATAATTTGAGTTATAAGATGATGTTTCAAGAGTATATCCTCAGGATTTCATCCTGGTCTATTTTTTACGGCCCTCTGAAGTTAGGGCATGATTTTGCTCAAATTCAATTCGAAACAAAAAATCAAAAGCAAAAAAGATTTTCCAGTGCAATTAATTGGAGAATATTTCGAGAGTACTTAGTACATAGAACATTTATTATCGCCCTTCGAGATTGGGGGATTTTTTTCAAATTTCCTTGACCAATGAAGCAAGGTGTGATCCAAAGAAATGGGAGCATTCAAAGCCGTTTTGTCATATTAATAATTACAGTCACGCAATGCCAAGTAAAATGGAATTTAGTACGTAAGTGCACCAGGGCAGGATTTAGCACCCTTTATTAACGGAACAACTAAAACTGCCATAGACGTCACGCTGGCTAATCCGAGCCATATGGCATTTCTACCCCTTCAACCCCGTTACACTGACATGCGCTAAAACAGTTAACAGTCAATTCTGCAAAATCAATTTAAACAATTAAAAATTAACACAGGCACAGGTGGATGACAAGGTCCCATCACCTGTCCGCTCCATTAGGCCCATTTCTTGCCCTAAACGAGCGTAAAACTTCAATAAAATAACAATTTGGATTAGACGTAGACCTGCTGTTGTGGTAACAATGAATAAGGTGCCAATTATTAATTTGTTCGTCAGGGCCGTTATAAAGGTCTTAAAATTATCCAACTGTCCCTAATCAAGGGTTAATAATGGAAAATCAAGATTCAAATTACTGTCAAAACCACCCTCATATCAAACGTCCAACAAAAGGGTGGACAAAATGATTGTCACACTCAAAAAAATCCGCAGAAATTACTCACAGTCTGTTGAGTTGTGATTGTTACGTGATATCTGTTAAATGTGACTTTGAACGGCTATTGAATGGGTTAAATCGTTTCAATTGTAGAATGTGAGGGTTGAGTTAAATGTGGCAAAGAATTTTTTTACTTTGAATGGTAATGTGGGTTTTTGTTGACGTGCATGCGTCAGTCATGGGGAGATGAAACATGAAACTATTATATATCACATTTTTTATCAATTTTTGTTGCACTCTCTTGATTTATTTCATTTTCTTTGTTTTAAAAACTTTTAGTTTTACTTTTTTTACTACAGTTTCTCTTAATATTTTTTAGAATTTATTCACATCTCTACTTAAACATTTTTTCCTATTTATTCTATACAAAAAAATAGATTTTACTAATTTGTTTCAGTTTTTAATTTTTTTTAGAATCATCTCTTGTGATTATTTATGTTTTTTTTTCTGTCCTCATGTTAGTAAAGATGTTTTGTATTTTTTGATCTTTAATAAATAGTTGTGGTAACTTTTTTCAAGTTTTTAAGGAAATTTAATTCATTTATTTATAAACATTGTAATGATTTGTGTTTTTTTTTCACTCTTCAACAAAGTGAAGATTCTTTGTATTTTTAAGAAGCTTTTCCAACTAAAAATGTCCTCTTCAACTTTTTTTCAGTTTTCATGGAGATTTTGTCATTTTTTTTTATAAATCATTGTTTTGTGAAACCCAATTTGTGTTTTTTTCTTCACTTTTAGTGAAGGTTCTTTGTATTTTAAAAACTTTTTCAATCTTTTTCCAACTAAAAATGTACACTTTTTACTTTTTACTTTTAAACATTTTTCCAGGTTTCAGGATTTTCTTCATTTTGTTATAATTCATTATTTTGTAATAATTTCTATTTTTTTCACCCTTCAAGTTGGTAAAAGTTGTTTGTATTTTTAAGAAGCTTTTATGATCTTTTTGTTTTCACTTTTTTGTGGTTTTATTTACTTTTTAGTGGATATTTTTCTACATTTATAAACTTATTTTTATCGGCTTTTACTTTCGAGATTTTAGGAATTTAGGAACTAATACATTGAAGAAATTAGAAATTTATGAAGTTAAAAATGTTGGACTGTGAAAACTCAGGAATCGATGGATTCAAAAATTTAGTAATTAAAGAAATCCATAATCAAGGAATTTTAGAATTTGGGAATTTAGAAATTAAAGAAATTAGAAATGTTTGAAGTTAAAAATGTTAGACTGTGAAAATTGAGGAATTGAAGGATTCAAACTTGATGAATTCCATAATCAAGTAATTCTAGAATTTAGGATTTTATAAACTAAAAAATTAAATAAATTACAAATTTATGAAGTCACAAATGTTGGACTGTGAAAATTGAGGAATTGAAGGATTCAAAAATTCAGGAATTCAAGAATTCCATAATTAAGGAATTTTAGAATTTGGAAATTTAGGAATTAAAGAAATTAGAAATTTATGAAGTTAAAAATGTTGGACTGTGAAAACTCAGGAATCGATGGATTCAAAAATTTAGGAATCAAAGAAATCCATAATCAAGGAATTTTAGAATTTGGGAATTTAGGAATTGAAGAAATTAGAAATGTTTGAAGTTAAAAATGTTAGACTGTGAAAATTGAGGAATTGAAGGATTCAAAAATTGATGAATTCCATAATCAAGTAATTCTAGAATTTAGGATTTTATAAACTAAAAAATTAAAGAAATTACAAATTTATGAAGTCACAAATGTTGGACTGTGAGAATTGAAGAATTGAAGGATTCAAAAATTCAGGAATTCAAGAATTCCATAATTAAGGAATTTTAGAATTTGGAAATTTAGGAATTAAAGAAATTAGAAATTTATCTCTACTTTAACATGTTTTCCTATTTATTCTTTAAAAAAAAATAGATTTTACTAATTTGTTTCAGTTTTTAATTTTTTTTAGAATGTCCTCATGTTGGTAAAGATGTTTTGTATTTTTTGATCTTTAATAAATATTTGTGTTAACTTTTTTCAAGTTTTTAAGGAAATTTAATTCATTTATTTATAAACATTGTAATGATTTGTGTTTTTTTTTCACTCTTCAAGTAAGTGAAGATTCTTTGTATTTTTAAGAAGCTTTTCCAACTAAGAATGTCCTCTCTTCAACATTTTTTCAGTTTTCATGGAGATTTTGTTATTTTTTTTTATAAATCATTGTTTTGTGAAACCCAATTTGTGTTTTTTTCTTCACTTTTCAAGTAATTGAAGGTTCTTTGTATTTTAAAAACTTTTTTAATCTTTTTCCAACTAAAAATGTACACTTTACTTTTAAGCATTTTTCCAGGTTTCAGGGTTTTCTTCATTTTGTTATAATTCATTATTTTGTAATAATTTCTATTTTTTTCACCCTTCAAGTTGTTTGTATTTTCAAGAAGCTTTTATGATCTTTTTGTTTTCACTTCTTTGTGGTTTTATTTACTTTTTAGTGGATATTTTTCTACATTCATATACTTATTTTTATCGGCTTTTACTTTCGAAATTTTAGGAATTAAGGAACTAATACATTGAAGAAATTAGAAATTTATGAAGTTAAAAATGTTGGACTATGAAAACTCAGGAATCGATGGATTCAAAAATTTAGGAATTAAAGAAATCCATAATCAAGGAATTTTAGAATTTGGGAATTTAGAAATGTTTGAAGTTAAAAATGTTAGACTGTGAAAATTGAGAAATTGAAGGATTCAAAAATTGATGAATTCCATAATCAAGGAATTCTAGAATTTAGGATTTTGTAAACTAAAAAATTAAAGAAATTAGAAATTTATGAAGTCACAAATGTTGGACTGTGAAAATTAAGGAATTGAAAGATTCAAAAATTAAGGAATTCAAGAATTCCATAATTAAGGAATTTTAGAATTTGGGAATTTAGGAATTAAAGAAATTAGAAATGTTTGAAGTTAAAAATGTTAGACTGTGAAAATTGAGGAATTGAAGGATTCAAAAATTGATGAATTTCATAATCAAGTAATTCTAGAATTTAGGATTTTATAAACTAAAAAATTAAAGAAATTACAAATTTATGAAGTCACAAATGTTGGACTGTGAAAATTGAGGAATTGAAGGATTCAAAAATTCAGGAATTCAAGAATTCCATAATTAAGGAATTTTAGAATTTGGAAATTTAGGAATTAAAGAAATTAGAAATTTATCTCCACTTAAACATGTTTTCCTATTTATTCTATAAAAAAAATAGATTTTACTAATTTGTTTCAGTTTTTAATTTTTTTTAGAATGTCCTCATGTTTTAATAATAATATTCGTTTATTTAGCATCAAGCTATATACAAAAACTGTGTAGAAATAGTTTGTTGTACAAAAATATAATATATTTATAAAATAAATTGAATAGACCATATAGTTATTAAAACATTATACATATAAAAAAAGGGACTTATCACTGAAAATCACGATAACATGGAGGCAGGTAGAAGGGCGAACTACAAATTGTTTATCACATAATTTCGGAGCAGTCTTTTGAATTGGGGCAATTGATCACAGTGTTTCAATTCATTTGGTAGGTAATTGAAGTCATATAGGCCTTTGAACAGGATAGAACCAGAAGCCTGTTTCGTACTACATTTGTTTTCTAAAATAAAATCATCTTTATTTCTTGTTTCATATTGGTGTACATCACTGAACAATTTGACTCTATCACAGACATAAGATGGTACCAGACCATTTTTGATCTTAAAGATAAATACAAAAACACTATAATTAACTCTTTGTTTCACAGATAATATATCTAGAACATTCAACATAGATTTCACAGGAGTATAACGACTACATCTTAGAATACATCGCATTGCCCTGTTCTGAATAATTTGCAATTCATTTAGAACATGTTTAGGCATATTGTAGAACAAACTGTAACAGTACTCAAGATGAGGGGAAGCAATACTATTATACAATAAAATTCTTGTCTGTGGTGACAAATGTTTTCCTGCTCTTATTATAAAATTGACCTTTTTAGAAAACTTACGAGTTATGTAGTTCGCATGAGTACGGAAAGACAGATTGCAATCCAAAATTACGCACCCAAATATTTTATCTCATTAACATGATCTAACTTACAATTGGAGATACATACATTGAGTGCGCTTAAATCAAGGCGTGATAACAAATGTTTCTTGGCAAACAGACAAACCTTTGATTTACCGACATTTATACTCAGACTATTTACACATAACCATGTATAGATTGCATCCAAATCACTATTGTTGTTGGTAAAGATGTTTTGTATTTTTTGATCTTTATTAAATATTTGTGTTAACTTTTTTCAAGTTTTTAAGGAAATTTAATTCATTTATTTATAAACATTGTAATGATTTGTGTTTTTTTTTACACTTCAAGTAAGTGAAGATTCTTTGTATTTTTAAGAAGCTTTTCCAACTAAAAATGTCCACTCTTCAACTTTTTTTCAGTTTTCATGGAGATTTTGTTATTTTTTTTAATAAATCATTGTTTTGTGAAACCCAATTTGTGTTTTTTCTTCACTTTTAGTGAAGGTTCTTTGTATTTTAAAAACTTTTTCAATCTTTTTCCAACTAAAAATGTACACTTTTTACTTTTTACTTTTAAGCATTTTTCCAGGTTTCAGGATTTTCTTCATTTTGTTATAATTCATTATTTTGTAATAATTTCTATTTTTTTCACCCTTCAAGTTGGTAAAAGTTGTTTGTATTTTTAAGAAGCTTTTATGATCTTTTTGTTTTCACTTTTTTGTGGTTTTATTTACTTCTTAGTGGATATTTTTCTACATTTATATACTTATTTTTATCGGCTTTTACTTTCGAAATTTTAGGAATTTAGGAACTAATACATTGAAGAAATTAGAAATTTATGAAGTTAAAAATGTTGGACTGTGAAAACTCAGGAATCGATGGATTCAAAAATTTAGTAATTAAAGAAATCCATAATCAAGGAATTTTAGAATTTGGGAATTTAGAAATTAAAGAAATTAGAAATGTTTGAAGTTAAAAATGTTAGACTGTGAAAATTGAGGAATTGAAGGATTCAAAAATTGATGAATTTCATAATCAAGTAATTCTAGAATTTAGGATTTTATAAACTAAAAAATTAAAGAAATTACAAATTTATGAAGTCACAAATGTTGGACTGTGAAAATTGAGGAATTGAAGGATTCAAAAATTCAGGAATTCAAGAATTCCATAATTAAGGAATTTTAGAATTTGGAAATTTAGGAATTAAAGAAATTAGAAATTTATTTCTACTTAAACATGTTTTCCTATTTATTCTATAAAAAAAAATAGATTTTACTAATTTGTTTCAGTTTTTAATTTTTTTTAGAATGTCCTCATGTTGGTAAAGATGTTTTGTATTTTTTGATCTTTAATAAATAGTTGTGTTAACTTTTTTCAAGTTTTTAAGGAAATTTAATTCATTTATTTATAAACATTGTAATGATTTGTGTTTTTTTTTCACTCTTCAACAAAGTGAAGATTCTTTGTATTTTTAAGAAGCTTTTCCAACTAAAAATGTCCTCTTCAACTTTTTTTCAGTTTTCATGGAGATTTTGTCATTTTTTTTTATAAATCATTGTTTTGTGAAACCCAATTTGTGTTTTTTTCTTCACTTTTAGTGAAGGTTCTTTGTTTTTTAAAAACTTTTTCAATCTTTTTCCAACTAAAAATGTACACTTTTTACTTTTTACTTTTAAGCATTTTTCCAGGTTTCAGGATTTTCTTCATTTTGTTATAATTCATTATTTTGTAATAATTTCTATTTTTTTCACCCTTCAAGTTGGTAAAAGTTGTTTGTATTTTTAAGAAGCTTTTATGATCTTTTTGTTTTCACTTTTTTGTGGTTTTATTTACTTTTTAGTGGATATTTTTCTACATTTATAAACTTATTTTTATCGGCTTTTACTTTCGAGATTTTAGGAATTTAGGAACTAATACATTGAAGAAATTAGAAATTTATGAAGTTAAAAATGTTGGACTGTGAAAACTCAGGAATCGATGGATTCAAAAATTTAGTAATTAAAGAAATCCATAATCAAGGAATTTTAGAATTTGGGAATTTAGAAATTAAAGAAATTAGAAATGTTTGAAGTTAAAAATGTTAGACTGTGAAAATTGAGGAATTGAAGGATTCAAAAATTGATGAATTCCATAATCAAGTAATTCTAGAATTTAGGATTTTATAAACTAAAAAATTAAATAAATTACAAATTTATGAAGTCACAAATGTTGGACTGTGAAAATTGAGGAATTGAAGGATTCAAAAATTCAGGAATTCAAGAATTCCATAATTAAGGAATTTTAGAATTTGGAAATTTAGGAATTAAAGAAATTAGAAATTTATCTCTACTTAAACATGTTTTCCTATTTATTCTATAAAAAAAAATAGATTTTACTAATTTGTTTCAGTTTTTAATTTTTTTTAGAATGTCCTCATGTTGGTAAAGATGTTTTGTATTTTTTGATCTTCAATAAATATTTGTGTTAACTTTTTTCAAGTTTTTAAGGAAATTTAATTCATTTATTTATAAACATTGTAATGATTTGTGTTTTTTTTCACTCTTCAAGTAAGTGAAGATTCTTTGTATTTTTAAGAAGCTTTTCCAACTAAAAATGTCCTCTCTTCAACATTTTTTCAGTTTTCATGGAGATGTTGTTATTTTTTTTATAAATCATTGTTTTGTGAAACCCATTTTGTGTTTTTTTCTTCACTTTTCAAGTTAGTGAAGGTTCTTTGTATTTTAAAAACTTTTTTAATTTTTTTCCAACTAAAAATGTACACTTTTTACTTTTAAGCACTTTTCCAGGTTTCAGGATTTTCTTCATCTTGTTATAATTCATTATTTTGTAATAATTTCTATTTTGTTCACCCTTCAAGTTGGTAAGAGTTGTTTGTATTTTTAAGAAGCTTTTATGATCTTTTTGTTTTCACTTTTTTGTGGTTTTATTTACTTTTTAGTGGATATTTTTCTACATTTATATACTTATTTTTATCTGCTTTTACTTTCGATTGTTGATTTTTGTGTTGATTTTGATGTCACCCCTTGACCAGAGCTTTTTTCTTCTTATCCTGAATAAGCTGCTTCTAAATTCCAGACTCCCCCAGGTTGCTTTTTTGCTGGTCAGAGCACAGAGAAGGAGTTTCTTCTGAAGATGCAGATGTAGATTCTTCACGCCAATCTTTGGAGATGTTGGACCTCTCTCTTTATTTTTTGGCACGGTTGTTTGAGTTACAATTGATACTAGTCTTCTGAATCTTCTTTGACCTCAGAAGATCAAGAAGTTCCTTCTTCTGACTCTTCACATTCTTGTCCTGTTGCAGCGGATGGTTCTTGTGAGGTGTCAGAAGACATAGAGGCTGCTATACCTCTTTCTCCTCCACTACCTGATGGCATAGTCTCTTCTTTTGCACTTTCATCGACCTCAATTGTGATTTCTGTCTGTATGGGTAAAGTTTTTCCTTTCTGTGTTTACTTTTATAGTTGCCTCAAGTGTGAGATTTGTTTTTGAAGTTCCTTCTTTCCTTTCCTTTAATACTGCTTGATTTGTACCCTTCTTTGTTGCCTTTTACTTTTGTTTGTGTAATTTTTATTCAAATTTTAATTTTACTACCTCCATATGACTTATTAACTTTTAATAATATGTTTAGGGGTCTAACTAAAAATAATAAACCAATCTTTAAAGTATTTAAAGAAATTTTACATCTGTTCATTTCAATAAAATTTTTCTGTTTTATGGGTTTATTAATTTTTAAAAGGATCCTATTGCATCATCTTCACCTTCCTATTTCGCTTTTTACCTCTAGATGATGATTTTCTTCTTATTTTATATACTTTCTGCCGATTTTAATATTTTTACATAATTTTTGAAGGCTATTTTTTTGTTATTTATTATAATTTTGAATTTTCATTGTTTACATAATAGCTTACTGAAGATCCCCTACAAGACTTATTTATTACTATTGTGAATCTAAAATTAATTATGTTAATATATCAATAATAACTCACAATAAAAACATTTAAAGAATCTGAATTGGCGAAAAAGATATTATAAAATGAGAACAAATAAAAACTGGAAGTAAACAAGAGACAAAATAATTTAAATTTTGTATTTGAGCATCATTCATTAAAAAAGTGATTATTTGACATTCTTCCTTGAAAATTATTGATGGAAAATGGTCTGAATATATGATTAATAAAAATTAAAAGTAAATTAGAGACATATTGTAGATAAAAAATAAGAATACGAAATCATAAATCAAAAATCGCGAAGAGAATTGTACACATAAAAAAAAATAATGGGAATTATTTTCAATTAATAAATGTACTAATTAAAGCAAGAGATGTTATAAAAATAAAAAGTAAAAAAAAAACAAAATTAGATAAAATCTCATTCAATGATATATTTTAAAACCCATTTGATCCATTTTAAAAAATCCCATTCACCCCCCAAAGCTGCATCCAAGACCCTAGTTGCAAAAAGCGCGCGCGTTCGCTGTTTTTTTTTCTCCTCAATCTCGTCGCAGATGCTGCATCTTTCTCTTTTCACTTCCGTAAAGGGGACCAGGTGATACCTTGAATCTTACCTAAGGGTCGACGACAACAATACATGATCTAATTTTAAATAAGGGCCTCAAAAATGTCTTACTGAAATTGATTCGGAGTAAGTGTAACGATTTTCTCACGATTTGCAATTATAGGGCGATTGTTGATCGTGACTGGCCGATTCTGATGATCTATTTGGTTTAGGAGTAGGGGTAAATGTGGGTTTAATTATTGTTACGTACACCCTTGTAGACCCTTTTCGCTTGTCTTGGAGGTCATACTGGGTTATTGTAATGGATTGGTGTAATTGGGTGTATTGTGTGGTTGCTTGAGTGTAAGATTGCGTTTTGGTTTGTTCATACACGATTGAGTTTGACATTCGTTTTATTTTTTATTATTTTAATACTCTTTAAAAAGGTTAATTATTGTTTGACGATTCTGTTAATAATTTATTATACTTTATTTTTGTAATTTAAAATAATTAATTTGTTAATGTTTTATTATCTTTTTCTAATTTTTGATCCATTTTCATTCTGTTTGATTTCTCATCAATTTTTTGGTTTTTCTTGTTCGTCTTTCAGTTGGATTTTCGAAGAAATGAAGATAGCTTCTTGATTAAAGAAACGTTGCTGAACATTTGGACCATCATATCAAGAAAGCAAAGATTCAAAGAAAATTATATAAGGCAAAATTAAAAATAAAATTAAAAAATAAATCAAACAAAATCTGTTAGAAATCAGTCATAAACAAATTTCACCAAGAAAAAACATCAAAAAAACTGACAAAAAACATTGAGCCATAAAAACAATAAATTCACAAAAATAGGCATGATATTTAATATTAAATTAATTAAATAATAAATAATCATCGTCAAGTTTTTTTCAATTGCATAAAAATGTATGAAGAAAATTGACTAGAACCATCAAATACATCCAACTATAACTATAAATTTAATAAAACTAGGTACAATGATATTTTTTTTCAACATAGATGAATCCAGAATAAAGAAGACAAAATATTTCAAAAAGAGAAAAGGACCTTTAAAGAAAATAAAGAATAAAAATCAACAACACAAAAAATAAAAACAGTTTAAAAAACAAAATGACAGAGAAAATAATTATAATATAATAACAAAAATGAATCTGGAATAATTTTTCATTTCATTAAAAAAAATGAATGAGTTATCGTTTCTTGATGGTATTGTCCCGATTTTTAGTTTCCGTTGTTCCCAGTTTTTTTTTTTCGTTTGCTCACTTCTTGTGTGGAAAATTAAAAGTAAATACAAATAAAAATTTAATAATTGATAATACAATAATATTCTTAGAAATGTATTTACTTAGGCATAAATATTTGTTTGATTTTTGCTTCTTGTTATGTTTTTTTTTTGAAGTTAATATTTATTTGTATTTGTTACTCAGATCAACTTAGATGGAAAAAAAAAACACAAATATTTCAGGAAAATATTCCAAAAATGTGTGAAAAAAAAGGAACAAAATATAAAAAATTGAAACAACCAGTGATCAATTCATTTATGAATGCATAGTTCACCAAGAAATTATACTGAATTATATTCCCAATTATAACGCATAACAATAAATTAAAATAAAGTTAGTCTAATGAATTCAACATTCTTACCAAAAATTGACATTCACAAATACCCAAACCGTCACAAGCAATTTCACCCGCCCCCACCGAAACTCAACAGTTCGTAAAAACGTTTCTAGTGTAAATATCAAAAGGAACAAAAAACGAGCACGACATGTTCAAGCGATCTCATAAAGTACCATTAGACACGTTGAATAATTTTCCAGTTAGAAGTTTTCGGCACGAGTACGACAACCGTCTTCCACATGTCGGCGAAGACATTTTTGAATATTTTGCATCTCATTTTGGTCCCCCAGGCGTTCAGACCGAAATAAATTCTATTGGGGAATCGTTTTATAACGTTTTTATTGCTTCGCTATGGAGTTATTTCATACAAAACTAATTTACGACCTTAAATGCGATTAGCTGCGCCCACTCGAATCGGACCAAGTCCGTCACGTGACAATTGGAGGTCGCCTTGGCGCCTCGTATAATGCTTTGTGATTTTCGATGAAAAAATAAATAAATTATAACTGCAAGGTGAGGTCGTTAAGCATTCCTCAATCCCATTTCAATCAACAACCAATCAAAAAATTGAAAACCAGTAATTAAACCGTTAACCCTTTTCAATACCAAAATACTTGCTTTATTGTTATAAGCTCGTCCGCATAGATAAAGCGAACCTGTTAAATCGGAAATAGAACTGTCGGCAGGTGGGTTTCTATAATCCAGCTGGGTCGTACATTTCGACCACCAAAATGCGTTTTAAATACGACCTTATTTGAATATACGTTTTTTATTGTGCGTTACAGTGACGGACTTTTTTGTACTTCTACGACCAGAAATTATTTGAAGCTGTAACGGAATTGAACCAAAATGTTTTTCCCATAAAACCAAAAATTAGTAATGCTGCCTGCATTTCAATAATTCGTAAAACCACTCGAAACTAGTTTTTTATTTAAGCACTCGATCTAACGTAAAGCCATAGCGTGGAAAATCGTGAATGGGGTTGATACGTATTCTTATAGGGGTAGTCTTTTGTCCATATCAACCGGAATGAGGATTCTATTTATTTTATATTATTTTAGATGAGTTATGTGACATGGTCGATTGTGGAAATTTATGGAGTTTAAAGTACGTTTTTTACCAGGCTTCTTCCGCTGTTATAGAAATAGATATCGGACCTCTCCCTTCCACTGATAATATGAAAGAAAGTTTTGGATTACCCAGTCTTCTGAATAATTGTCACCATAAATTCTCAATAATCTCCGCACCCTTTGCGATGACCCCCCGACCTTCCACCTAAATCAACGATTATAACTTTCACCGCAAATAAAATCAGATTATCAAAACTTAAATCGCTCGCCACAAGGGGGGGTGATTAAAGCTACAAGCCATAACTCGTGGTATCACTTTCGAAATCTCGCAAATAAAACAGCATGGTGCCCTTTTGCTGTTACATCTCGTAATTTTGACATCTGCCTTCAGTGAAACTTTCTTTTTTTATTGTTTTAGAATGATATAGAAGATTATTCATACGTAACTTCGATTGTCAACGACGCTTGTTGATTGTTCTCGTTTCATGTGAATATTAGGGTTTGACTGTTGAACAAGTGTTTTATTAGGTATAACACACATATTGTTAGTCATAAAAAACTAATTTGTTTTTGGACTGTAGTATCACCTGGCATTTTTTGGACAAAATAAACAATACATAAAATCGAGTACATTGTCCAACCCCTCAAGAAGATACTTTTTACTTGCCCCCGTGGAAAAAACTGGCCTACACGCCGTTAAAAACCGCCGTAAAGGGCCATTCAAAAGGGCTAAAAAAGGGTATGTGCATTATTTAAAAGTTGGACGTCGTGTATGAGGGCCATAAAACTTTTTAAGCCGCAACAGGTTACCGAAGATAAGATCAACGTGTGGTAGTTTTTTTTTTAATTTAATTTGAATTAGTTGTGTATTAGCTGTCAAATGTTACTCCTAACGCAGTGACCTCAATAAGAGGTTGAAAACTTGTAACAGCAATTAACATTAATAACCTATAATCCAAACAAATTGAAATGACAAAATTCTGCTATATTTTCATAGGCTATGTTCATACATATATATATGTCATAAATTTTTCTCAATTTTCTGGAGAACCATGAGAGATACAAAAAAAGTGAATAGAACCTTTTTTGTAGATCTCATCAAGACGCATCTTTTATGTTCAATACATTATCCCCAAAAAATCAACGGTTTTCAAGGAAAAAGACGAAAAGTGTTCTCATACGTCATTCTCATTTTTCTCAATTTTCTGGAAAACCATAAGTGATAGAAGAAAAAACAATAGAACTTTTTTTGTAGATTTTGTCAAGGCGCGTCTTTTCTGTTAACTACATTTTTCCCATAAAATCAGCGGTTCTCAAGAAAAAACACAAATTGTGTTTTGATATATATATGTCATTCTCAACTATTGTTATGTTGTCGACAGACATGATTAAACTAGCAGATTAGATCTCATAAATCAAAAAGCATACAAAGATGAAGCAGAAGCAGCAGTTTAGGTAAAGTTAGGATCACTTTCCTCTGCAAAATTAATGAATAACGACAAACAAAACTGGTACAAAATGAGTTTAAATGCAAATTTTCCAACAACATAGCTGAATTATCTTTTCATCAACCCTAAGCGACAATTAAATTTTCAATAAATACATTCCCAACCTAATTAAATATTTTGTTATGCAGATTAGAGTCAAGTGATGGATAATTCGTCAAGGTGTGAAACTAGTTACGCTCGTCTAGACACCAACCCCTTCAATAGGGTGACATTACGTAATTTTCTTTGTTAAAATTTTTGCCAAGAGCAATTATCACCTTCCAGCTCCGTTAAAAATCACAGTTTACATAGGATTACGGGTCAGGTACTCTAATTTCCCAAAATATTTGCTTAGGATGTGGCCCTTTGTTCGACCGGATCTGGGTCCATGCGAAATTCTATTTCACCAACACAGGAGGTTTAATCGGATCAAAAAAAAGGGCAAGGGTAACAGATTTTGAGTGATTGGGCGGCCAGTGAACCACATCTAGCCACCTGGGTTTACAACCATAAATTTCTTAACGTTAAGTCCCCCTTCTATTAAAAATATATAATAAATTGAAATTATGTTAAAATCAGCACAACGGTGCATATTAATAGATTGGAAACAACATGTTCCCATGATTACCCAGACATGAAGAATATGATTATCACGCACACCGGAACACCATGGTAAACCATATTTCGCGTGGGTATGTGTATTCTTAGGTAAATACCAGAATATTATGGATGTATGACTTGATGGAGGGAGTTCCACTACCATTTTTGGTAGGTATTGCAGTACTTGAAATCTTATCAATAGACACCAAATAGATAAGACCTCCATCTGTAGGTATTCTATCAATACACCGTCAATTACAATATTCAAATAACCAAGTTTACTTAATATCTTAGGATTGATGGTATCTGAAAACCAGGCAGATGTTTGGGCACGTTCTTGGTTCACCTGCGTGTAGGTGTTCCTAGGTGGACCTTTGGAAAATTTTGGGTAATTTTTGGCAATAGAAATGCGGAAATTGAAAGATGGTTAGAGGAGATTGCGAAAAGTAATGGTTGATTACTTCCTGGGTTTTGAATTTTTTGGTTGGATGATGGTTATCGTTCTGAAATTGGTTAGAAATCTTAAAGGCTAAAAAAAAATAAAAAACACAACAGCAGTTATGTTAAAAATGTAATTAATGCTAAATAATAAAAAAAAAACTATTAATAAAACAAGGAGTAAGATGCTATTGCCAAAAAGATGTTGTTACCCAAAATAGAACAAAAAAAAGTTCATTAAAATAATTTTCTAAGTAAAGTAAAACTTTTTAAAGATTTTAAAACATCACATAAGTAGTTACTTACCAAATTTGGTTCAAAAATCCAAAAAACTCAACTCAAGCACATCACCATAAACCGAAAAAAAAAATGCAATCACACGCACATTCTTGCAAAAAGCGAAAGGACTGACTCCGATGTTTTCGGCGCGAATTCTACCAGTCGATTGTCGGAGGTCGTGCTGGGTCTGCTTACCTGACCAGGTATGGAGGGCTACCCTGTTTCCCTCTTTGTCACACAGCACCCTCTTGCTTGCACTCGGTGAACTTATGTCAATTATTATAGTCTAGATTGGGTAATTGTGATGATTTGGGAATTGGTGTGTAGTGGGAGATCTGCTGGGTACAAGCTGCATTTATTCAAATTCGCACCTTAACCTTGGCATTGTGAATTCGCGACCATTGACGAATTTCTTGCACTTAAATGGGCAGGTTCACAGTATGATTTCCTGCTGGGCGCAAGCCATTCATGCAAATTAAGGGCTTTTGTACTGTCTCCGCCCTTTAAGCGGAAATCAGGGTTGGTGTTGGCATTTTCCGTTTCCCACCAAAACACATAAATATTCCCGGTTTTCCTTGACAAAAGAAGCGAGTGACAAAAGATTATCCTTATTTGCAATTTCTACCTAGAAGTAGGAAAAGGTGAAATCAGCATAAAATTTGTGCTCCCGTTTTTATTGCCTTTCTGACCGGTATTGGCAGATGGCCAGATTGGAGATCAAAGAAGGGACTTTCACATCGGATTCTCGGGAATTTGCGAATGGGAATTTCAAATGGGATAACAAGTGGGATTTGGGGTTTTGAGATGGATGGCGCTAATTACTTTATTCAAACATAAAACCACGTTAATCACCTCAAAAATGAACCTTTGAACGCACTATCTTTCTCCTTCTTCGACTTCTTTTTTTTCTTCTGCAGCAAACAAAAGAGAAACATTGGAAAAATATAGTCAACTAACCCTTTTACCATGGGTGTACTAAACCAAGCGTTCGTTGACTGCATGCATGCAGACTGGTCATGGAGGATGGTGGCCACTCTAGCACATCTGGTACCCATCTTTTATGCTCTTACAAGGCCTTTCCAGTTCTACTATGTTCTACAAGAAACAAACCTTCTCTTGTTTCAGGGTTCACCTAGTCATTTTGCTTCAGCGCAAGTGCAGGTTTTTCTAAAAATTCAGCGCTGTCAAATTTTTTATGTTTTAAAAAATTATGAGAGTGCTGGGTCATCGACAATGGAAAGGATATTGAGTACCACCTCAAGACTAGTGACTCAGGAGAAGATCAATGAACTGCACCTTATTGGTAGTAGAATAACAGCAGTTCCTTCATAGACCACAGAACAGAGTCCAGAGTCAAACAACCTTGAATGTAGATACTACCAAAGCTAAAAATACGAGGTGTAGAGGTTTTTGATATCACTAGACCAGAACTGCCGACACATGTCACTACAGGTACTACAGTTGAACTGAAATAAACTACATCTATTTTCTCTATGGGGAGTTGAACAGAATATAGTCCACACTATTTTGTGAAATCACCTATGAAGTTGAGGTGGAGCTTTACAGACTACTAGCAAAGTTGAACCTGAAGCTGAAGATGTCGCTTGAAAGTACCAAGATAATCACTACTAGTTGTACCTCTAAACCAACCACCTCCACACACCCCATGGAGACTGTTGGGGGTGAATCAGAGTCACAGATTTCCACAGAAGGAATGGAAGTGACAAGTGACTATACAGCCAGCAGAGCAGTATAATATGTAGTTACTGATGAAAATTAACGATCACTGTTGCCATTGACAGATTGGGAAGTTGAAAATGGTGAATTTTTATCAATAAAAATAAAAGCTTATTCTTAACACCATCTCGAACCTGCATTTCTAAAACCTTGTATATCACCCTACAAAACATCCTACGTGGCAACACCACTCCCACATCGATCCACACGCCACTCAGGATCAACGCTACACATGATCACACTCGAAAGCTCAAATTTTGACCTAGAACACCCAATGTCTATCTACTCAGATAATAAGTAGAATGTTTATGATTGTGGACAAACAAAAATTGTGGATTGAAGAACAAAAAAGCTTGAGTAGAAAACCGAGAATATAACGAGCATAATGAAGAAGAAACAAAGCTGGGAAGTTGAATGAAAATCCTAAAACATTAGAAATATCAAATAAAAAGTGAATATAGGTAATAAGAAGTGAGAAAATATTGGAAAAAACTTACCAAAAACTAAAAAGTTCAAAGAAACATAAATATGTACAGTTTGACCCATTTAGAATGGAAACACCCCTGTAAAATTTCAGGTTATTAACCGATTTCAACCATTTGTTTTTTGAAATGTCAAGTTTTGAAGGGTCTACTACAGGACAAATTTTGAAATGTTTATTTCAATTTTTAGGGCGTATTACGGTATTTTTTCGTGGTAGAAAATTGCGAATTTTTATTAGCGATTTTTTTATTAAAAAAATCACTACGCCACTGGATTCAGAGTGCCTCCAAATGGCTGTGACCAAAATTTCAACAAAATATATTGAATAATAACAAAGCTACGACAACTTGAAATTCATAAATTCTCTAAGCTAACGATCACAAAAGAATACCTTGCATCAACAGTTGCCATAGAAATTGAATTTGTTTTATTACCTGTCACCTGTCACACCACTACAAATTGAATAACGAGATGTTCAAAATAACATAACATCTAATGAAATTAACGGAATTACATTTGCATTACAATAGAGAACTAGTGGATTTTTTTTTGGATAAAATTTTGGTTTGATAGGTTCAATATTGTTTCCTTTGAGAAATCCAAAAAAAAAAAAATGAAAAAAAAAATAAATCGAACACACTATGATCAATAGTACATTTTGTATCAAGGGCGGAAAGTAGATGATTTTCACGTCAAAATCATCTTTCGTCCGTGGTGCAAACAGTGCTTTTTGTACAACCAGGTTGTAATCATTCAAAAAAGAATAATTATGAAAAACAAAAATGAATAATTGATACACTGCACTACACTGCTGACAAGTCAGACAACTGACAAGTGACAACTGTCAATCATGGTTACAATAGGTGTGTTCCCGTATTCTTTTGTGGTGCGGATTCATTGTCACCGAGATTGTCACGTGATTAGTACCTTTTTGTTTGCTAGACTGTCACGTGGTTATAAGATTCAGAGGCGTTGGGATCCAAGGAACCGTTGCTAAGGAACCGTACTTTTGCGCCCGCGGCCGGCTGCCAAAATAAGCGACTTTCCGCCTGCTTTGCATGCATTGAAAAGTGTACTTTACGTGTAGGTTGTACAAAAATATAAATATTTGGCTATTTGGAAGCACTCCAAATCCAATGGCGTATTCATTTATGTGATAAAAAAAATCGCTAATAAAAATTCGCAAGTTTCTATCACAAAAAAGTACCGTAATATGCCCTAAAAATTGAAATATACATTTCAAAATTTGTCCTGTAGTAGACCCTTCAAAACTTGACATTTCAAAAAAAAAATGGTTGAAATCGGTTAATAACCTGAACTTTTACAGGAATAATGTTTCCATTCTAAATGGGTCACACTGTATATAAAAAGAAAAAATCATGAATTATTGTAGATTTTGAAAACTAGAGCTCAAACGACAAATTTGATAAACAAAAAAAAAGAAAAAGCAAAACCAGATAATATAATAAAAATTAGATTATTAGAAAACAAAATACCAAATATGGAACGATTGAAACATAGCAAAAAGAGAGAAAAAAAGCGAATATTGAAAAAAAACTAAAATGTTTTAAAAATACAAAAAGATCATTAAAATATGGATTGTGGATCTTTGATATTGAAAGCCAAAAGGCTTGAGTAAAGAGACGCAAGATGTGGTAAACAAGGCTAGACAATAATGTAAAAAATATAAAAAATAAACAGAAAATGAAGAGAAAAACATTAACAGAGAAAAAACACAATAAGGAAATTTTAAAAATTATTGGAATACAAATAAGCAAAAAACAAAAAAAGAACCTATAAAGGAACGAAACGAAAAATGTGACAAAATGCATTTTTTTGTCACAAACACGCACCTTTCCGTGAATAATCACCAAACGCACACGCCAACCGAATTATCGCAAATTCGAAAGCAACTCTATCATGTTTTAGGTGGAACTAATTATCCAGACGACATATTGAAATGATATCGTGCCATACGCTACAATAATAATTAATCGTATCAAATTGCGGTTATGGTCAGTTTAAGTCGGGTGAAATATGGTTTCGTCAAATGAATACGTCATATGCGGCAATAATTACATGTTTATTGGTTTTTTGAGTGCGGAATTCATTAGAGATTGACATAATTGAAGCTTGTTGAGGGGTAATGATGTGTTTGTTGACGAGTCATATCAGTTGAAATGTCAAATTGAAATGTAGGATATTATTAGTCTATTTTCACCGGAAGTATTTATAGTAACTCTGGATCATTAGGTGTCGAGTTCTTCTCCATTCGCAATCTCCTTAACTTTCTATCCAAGGGCATCTTAGTTTTCTTCACCTTGACTGAAGATGGTACCTCCACTCAAGGTTCTTTCTTATTTTGTGTCCACCATCTTTTCCAGAAACAGCTCAGGTCTCGAGTTAGGAGTGAATTGGGAAGCTACCTCGAGTTTTTCCAAGAGCCCCATCACTATTTCTCCTCTGGCAGCAATGTTCAAGGCCACAAAGTCACATCCTTCCATCAAAGCTCTGATAAACTAATAAACCTTCCTAATTAGCTTGATCAGTGTCGACATTTATAAGCGATCCCAAATGGCGAATGCCCAATTTAAACACCCCGGCGTCGAGTCGTTAAAGCCCCAAACGAAGTGTTTAGTGTTTCCAGTCGAGATTTAGTATCGATGGGCGTGTGGCGGTTTTACACATAAAAATCTCCTTTCCATATAAATCTCAGCTTACTTAACAAGTAGTTATTCAAGATAACTTCCGTTATCTGGGAAAAAATCGGGCGTCGTCCAGTGCCTTCCTCATGCCGTAACTTACCCTAAATATTCACCCCTTCGTAAGACATGCAAAGGGCAGTTTTGGATTTTACTTCTGTTTGGGGTTGAGCAAAGATTCTGTACGAGGGATAGTAGAGAAGGAGGTTTGTATCCTTCTATGACTTACAAGGGATAGCAGAGCCACTTGATAACCCTCGTATTTGCAACTCCTCTTAGAACGTCCGGGATACAATCAAAAGTATCATTTTTATTCTCCTCGCTTGACCTTGGAAGATTTGACCAGTCTGAAGGGTAAACTGGACCCCAATCGCACGAGCCACTTATTTGGTAAGATGCATTTCCTTGTCTTGTATCCAAGGCCCGGCTAATTTTGCGGGTTGCCAAAACGGGTTTTTAACGGGTTTTGCAGATTTCAGATTGCAAACAACTAGAGTGAAAAGAACATCATGGGGATGTGAAGAAAAGAAGTGATTAATTATTTGTGTTGCTTTGGTGAAGATAAAAGTTGTTACATTTTTCACAGGGGTTTAGGAACAGCAGAACGGGATTAAAATTTTAGGCTTAAGCTGTGTAATTAACCAAGGATTTAGGCGTAGCTCATGCTCAATGGACTTACACAAGGGTTAACCATGATACATCAGCCCTAGGTAGAAAAATCGCAATCACATGCTTCCAGAAATCAAATTTATCCCAAGGGATAATATATCCCGAAACCAATGGAGCAGAAAAAAATCGTAGACAAAAAACAGGTCATAGGTTATGGTTGTAAGAAGGGGCGATGCATTCGATTTTATGCCGATCGAAAAAAGGCGGTTATCTTTGGAATTTATAGGGGATGGTTTAGGCTGAAATTGATTTGAGACAACCTTCTTGACAGTTCGTATGATGGGATCTTTCAATTGGGAGTTTTGAGGCGTTACAGATGAATATTGGGTTTGAGTCAAACCCTTTATATGTCAATTTAATAAGGAAATCACCGCAATTCACTTTGGGGCTTGTAAACAGTCTGTTATTACGAAGATAATAAACGTGAATCCATAATTTTTTTTTGGTATTTTTACTTTTTTTTATTATGTTTATCAATCATCTTCTCTGCTAGTTGTTTTAGTCGCTTTAATTATTTTAGTTTTTTCAATTTCCTCTTTCTTATGTTACGTTTTTCATATTTTATTACTTTAATTTTATTATGATGTGTTCTATGTGACGTTTTATTATAGGCCGGGGGGGGGGTTTTTGAGTAATTTAAGGGTATTTTTTTAAAACAAACACAAATAATGAGTGTTTTTGAGGTATATATATTTATTTTTTAGCTTCAGTTAATTTTATTTTTTTATTCTTATTTAATTATTTTTTTCCCTCTGCGGGCCAAGAAGACACACTTAATGATTTCTGTCTTTTTTCCTTATAATAAAAATGGGTCTCCCATTGTGGGTACTTTTGCGGGGTATCTTCGTTATTCTTATAGATAAAAAGTTGCGGTTTTCGCGACAGTTTGCTACTTTTTCCTGAAACTGAAGATGCCGTTCACAAAATTTTCATAGCTCTTTTAGTTTTTAAGATACAGGGCTAAACTGAACATGTTGCATTTTAAGGTACCTAAACTATCAGATAAGTTATGGAAAATGCGAAAACCGTTTCTTATATAACTTTTCTCGTAGAACTCGATTCTGCCTTCAGAATTAGTATACAGGGTCAGGTCAAAAAGCTATCGGACCCAACTTTATTTTTTTTAATTGAACACCCTGTTTATTTATAGTCCATAAGATTTGTGTTTTTTTTACCTTTTCAAAAATATATAATAGTATGTACTTAAAAAAAAAAATATATCCTATAACTTTTTGATCTGATCCCGTATACTAATTCCGAAGGCAGAATCGAGTTCTACGGGAAAAGTATATGACTCTTGATTTTGCCTTCGGAATTAGTATACGGGGTCAGGTCAAAAAGTTATAGAACAAAATTTTTTTTTTAAAAAGTGTATACTGTCATATATTTTTGAAAAGGTAAAAAAAGACAAATCTTATGGACTATAAATATACAGGGTGTTCCATAAAAAAAAATAACTTTTTGACCTGACCCTGTATACTAATTTCGAAGGCATAATCTAGTTCTACGGGAAAAGTTATATGAGAAACACTTTTCACATTATCCATAACTTATCTGATAGTTTAGATACGAGGGATACCTTGAAATGCAACATTTTCAGTTTAGCCCTGTTATTTAAAAACTAAAAGGGCTATGAAAATTTTGTTAACGGCATCTTTAGTTTCACGAAAAAGTAGCACACTTCTATCTATAAGAATAACGGTGATATCCCGCAAAAGTACCCAAAATGGGACACCCTGTACTTTCCATTATTTTTTTTTCAATAAAGTTTTTAATCATTTTCAACATTCAAATTTTTTTCGGTAATACTTTTCTGTGTATTCATTGCATTTGTTTCACTTTCTCAAGAATTTAAATCATTTTCGTTTCACTTTCAGAAATTTTCATTTATTCTTCTTTTTTTTTTACAGTTAATAACGATGAAACGTGACAGCTTGATGAAGAGATCGTTCGTGATGCCAATCTCTTGAATGCCTCAACGATCGGAACTCACCCCCACCACAAAAAGACAACCAAGTGCTCTGGTTGGTCCTGCGCAGTCATGCTACGTTCACTGATTGACCCAACAGACGTTTGTTATCAGAAAGCGCGGAAAATCTTTGGATCGTTGCTGTAACTTATTCTACTTCTCCATCAGTAATTAACTTTGTTAATAGTATTATTGAAGATGTCACTAGTATTGATATTTTTTTTGTTTTCTCAACCAAGAATGACAGTTCTACAACCCCAACTTTTTCATCCAGGCACATTCCACATAAAATCCAATTTTTGTCATCAGCAAAAATACGTACCCTTAACATCAACCCCTACAACTAATTAACGCTGCTCTAGTTACATAGATGTACATAAATAAGCGCCCATTTTCAATTTGCCCAAACAAAATATTCACGATAATGGTTAAATTATACACTCTCCAGCACTCAAAACGTATCATTTGAGCCCGTACGCCTATACTTAAAGGTGTTTGAGGGCAACAATAAGAAACGGACACCCATGGTCTTAACCCTAGACTTGACATTAAATGTAAATTAAAAATCTAGGGTAAATAGCACAACCCTTTTAGTGTTGGCAATTGTGTGTAATCGGAAAATGCCTTGTTATACAGGGCGTGAAATGGTTTTAGTGTTGTTCCAAAAACCATCATACAACATTACCGACAAAAACATGTCGGCATCGTTACGCTACACCAACCATATACTTGGCTCCTTGACTTGAACATGTGTTTGGAAAAAAAAAATCGACTGACAGTCTCCGAGATATGCACGTATGACAGATCATCTGACTGACTTATTTGCCTCGATTGGTCTGTGATTGACGGGTCGCCATACTTTTTGGCATTAACCGGGAACAGATTTTATTTGGTTATGAAATACCAGGCAAAAGTCTGGAAATCGAGGGGGCAAAGCTAGCGTCAAATGAGCTCCTCACCGCAAAATTTATGTCAAATATAACCTTGTGACCCAAGCCATATTTCGTCATTCTATACCCAAGGGAGCAATGAATGTAGAAAAGGGCAGATTGTACATCTTGATGGTGATTGATCTTCGAACAGGAGGAACTGTGAGAATCAATCGGAGCAATTAATAAAAAAGTCGAGCAAAAGGTGATTTCTATAGATTCGAAATGGGAGCATCTGAGTAAATATAATTGAGTTGGATTTGGGGTTGTAAGGAGGGGGATTTTTGTTAATCAAATTGATAAAATTTTTCCGTTGGGTTGTCAAATTAATTTAGTCTTGCTTATTTTCTTTTTTATGTGCTTTTTTCCACATTAATTTGCAAAAAACCTTTTCAATTTTCAAAAAAATATGATGATTGATCCGAAGTCAATTTCGAATCAGTTGACAAGAATAAAAACTACCCTTCCTGATAATCAGATTATCAAGAAAATGAACAAAAGATAAACCAACAATGAAACACGAATAGAAACCAAATTGGTTATGCATGAACAAAAACATAGAAGTCAGTACCCTCGACTTATCATACTATCATTATCAAATTGCGATTATGTAATAATTACTTTTCCCTTACGACTTACGACATAAGAAACTCGTATGCTTGGATAAATTCGGGACACAATGATAGCGTGCCTTTCTTTTGACATGGATGACGTACTTTCAATGGGGTTGCTTTCACTTACAGTTTTGGTTCCCATGTTTTTTTTTTTCAGCTTTGTGAATCTGTGAAAATGATCAACAAAACATGATTCATAAATTATTGTCCAGAAAAAGGTCCTCATTAAATGTAAGTGTCCCCCGCTTCTCGGTAGCAATTATTGCAGTTTCCTGTGCCCTCTTTCAGAAACACGAAATTGGACGGAACTGTGTTTGGAAATGTTGCGTGGTGTTTTGTGCGTTAAAAAATATTAAAAAATCACATCATAAAACCTGTCGTTGTTTTTGACAAACAACTACAAACAATTAGCATTTGTGTAAGGAAACATGCATATCCCACAGTCTACCTCGTTATTAATTATTCAATTAATTCATGCCAGCCTACCTTTAAAGATTTTTACAATAGCAAATCTCTAGTTGTTATACCCACACTGTTTTTTTACAAAGTTTTTTGTTTTGTCTTTATTAATATTCCAAAAGAAGGGAACGTAAAAAAAGTAGATTAAGTGCAGGTAGAAACTGTATCATTGTGGGAAAGGAGGAGCACTACTTAGGGGAACAGAAATATATATTGAACGTTGTTTGAGAAAATTAAATTGTTTCTTCTTGGTTTTTAAAACTTCCTTGATATCTGATCACATGATCTACCAACCAATCAGAAAACCGGTCCAGCAGCTCTATGAATACTAATAAATAATAAACCACCCTAGCAATAAAATGTTAATACCCGCAATTTCATCAAACCAAATGGGCCACGCGTAAACATCCATGCAAATAAAAATATTGACAGTGAAGCCCCTGTTCATTAGTTAGATCACAAAAGCGACCGTTTCCACATAATTGGTTGTATTATCGTAAAAACAGCATCCGAATGAGGGCCATGGAAGTCGCGATGCCGTCGGCGATACCATGCGGGTCCCCGTGCCATTACTTTGCGAAAATATCGCAATGCGTGTATATTTGCACCTTGACGCGTGCGGGACATGTGCATGGCTCTTTGTAACTGTTTGATTTATTGATTTGCCAGTGCAGAATCATTAAGAGATAACATCGGTGTCATCAATAAAAGGGGAAAAGACGATTAAAAAAATAATCATCAATATGAACTTAAATTTAACAATGAACGGGAGAGTTCGAAGCAAATCCAAAAGAATACGGTCTGCTGTCGATGCGGATGTATGATGTTGAAAACAATGAGTTCGGGGCAAAACCAAAAGAATACGGTCTGCTGCCATTGAGATTTCGTCGATTGTCTTCTATTTTTTATCGACTATGTTGAAAAATAAAAGACATAAACAGTTCGGAGCACAACCAAAAGAATACGATCTGTTGTCGATGCTATATGTATATGTTCTATAAATTTGCTCGAAATTATTGAAGCGTTTGGAGTGGAACCAAAAGAATACGGTCTGCTGTCAATAAGATTCCGTCGTGTTGGTTTCTATATTTTATCGTCCATGTTAAAAAACCAAAAGATTTCGAGCACAACCATAAAATTACGGTCTGCTATCGAAGCTATTTGTTCGATTAATCTATATATTTTATCGATTTACTTAAAATTAATGAAGTGTTCGGAGTGAAACCAAAAGAATAATACAATCTGCTGTCAATGCGGATGTATGATGTTGGAAACAAAGTGTTCGGAACAAAACCAAAAGAATACGGTCTGCTGTCAATGAGATTCCGTCGATTGTCTTTTATATTTTATCGACTATGATAAAAAACATAAACAGTTCGGGTTCGGAGCACAAACTGAAGAGAATGCTCTGTAGGTCTGTTATCGATGCTATTATGTTCTATCAATTTGCTTAAAATTAATGAAGGGTTTGAAGTGGAACCAAAAGAAAGACCTGTCAATGAGATTCCATCGATCAATTGTCTTTTTTATATAAAATAAAAGACATAAACAGTTCGGAGCTCAACCAAAAGAATACGATCTGCTGTCGATGTGATTTCGTCGTTTTGTTTTCTATATTTTATCGTCCATGTTAAAAAACCAAAAGATTTCCGACACAACCATAAAATTACGGTCTGCTATCAAAGCTATTTGTTCGATTAATCTAGATATATATTTTATCGATTTGCTTAAAATTAATGAAGTGTTCTGAGTGAAACCAAAAGAATACAATCTGCTGTCAATGCGGATGTATGATGTTGGAAACAAAGTGTTCGGAACAAAACCAAAAGAATACGGTCTGCTGTCAATGAGATTTCGTCGATTGTCTTTTATATTTTATCGACTATGATAAAAAACATAAACAGTTCGGGTTCGGAGCACAAACTGAAGAGAATGCTCTGTAGGTCTGTTATCGATGCTATATTATGTTCTATCAATTTGCTTAAAATTAATGAAGGGTTTGAAGTGGAACCAAAAAAAAGACCTGTCAATGAGATTTCATCGACTAATTGTCTTTTTTATATAAAATAAAAGACATAAACAGTTTGGAGCTCAGCCAAAAGAATACGATCTGCTGTCGATACTATATGTTCTATCAATTTGCTGGAAATTAATGGTTGGTTTGGAGTGGAACCAAAAGAATACGGTCTGCTGTCAATTTGATTTCGTCGTTTTGTTTTCTATATTTCATCAACCATGTTAAACAATCAAAAGAGTTCGGGCACAACCATAAAATTACCGCGTCTGCTATCAAAGCTATTTGTTCGATTGATCTATGTATTATATCGATTTGCTTGAAATTAATGAAGTGTTCAGTGTGAAGGCAAAAGAATACGGTCTGCTGTCAATGCGGATGTATGATGTTGAAAACAAAGTCTTCGGAGCAAAACCAAAAGAATACGGTCTGCTGTCAATGAAATTTCGTCGATTGCCTATATTTTATCGACTATGATAAAAAACATAAACAGTTCGGGTTCGGAGCACAAACTGAAGAGAATGGTCTGCCATCGATGCTATATTATGTTCTATCAATTTGTTTAAAATTAATGAAGGGTTTGAAGTGGAACCAAAAGAAAGACCTGTCAATGAGATTCCATCGATCAATTGTCTTTTTTATATAAAATAAAAGACATAAACAGTTCGGAGCTCAACCAAAAGAATACGATGCTATATGATCTATCAATTTGCTGAAAATCAATGGAGGGTTTGGAGTGGAACCAAAAGAATACGGTCTGCTGTCAATCAGATTTCGTCGAATTGTTTTCTATATTTTATCGTCCATGTTAAAAAACCAAAAGAGTTCGGGGCACAACCAAAAAAGAACGGCCTGTTATCAAAGCCATTTGTTCGATTAATCTATGTATTACCTATATCGATCTGCATAACATCAATGAAGTGTTCAGAGTGAAACCAAAAGAATACGGTCTGCTGTCAATGCGATTTCGTCAATCGTCTTCTATAATTTGTATCGACTTTGTTGAAAAACATAAACAGTTCGGAGCACAACCAAAAGAATACGGTCTGCTATATTGTGTGCCGAACGTACGAAGTTATGAACCAACAAAATTCACGCGCTTTGTTCTTATTTAAGCAAACCAATTGTTAGAAGAGTCAATCGAAAAATATGATTATATTATTTTGCTATGTTTTATCATTTCATTACCAGACTCATCATTTGAGCCCCCTTTGATTAATCCAAAAATGTCCCAGCCTAAAGTCTGGCCAATTTCGACCAATCACCGAAGCCGTTAATCATGTGACACGCACCCATTCATCAGATCCTTTAGATGCGTTTACATGCCACATTCGTTTCTGTCGCCACGGAAACTCTTACATGCTAAATTTATCTTTACAAGGGACTTTTTGGTCGTCCCGAAAAGAACTGATAATTAAGCGGACATTCCTGTGATTTGGGTGGTGAAAGAAAGGAAATGACGTTTGAATGTGGAAAAGAATGATACACTGTATGTTCTTCAATCGTCACAAAATTTAATTCCAAGATACCCTCAAAGTAAATAAACGACTAAATAGGTCACGTGCGTTAGCGAAATGCACCTTAATCTTCATTTTATTCAAAAAATCTCAATGATTACCTTAATAGTCATCAATCAATTTGACCATCTAACAAAAAGACTTTTGTACTCCTGTACCTAACCAAAGGCAATAAAAGTTTTATGACTGGGGTGCACATTTACCAACCACCAAATCGCACCATAAATTGACTCTCATATTTAAATCTGCTTTAAAGAATTTTTGTTTTGAAGCCTTGGTGACATTATGAAGAAAAGTAACAACTTGCGGCTAAAAATAAACGGCGGTGAAATTTCAAAGCAAACATCAAAGAAAGTGGCACCGCTATGTTTTGACCAGATTTTACATAACAGTATGTCTAGGAAACTAGTAATTTTTTTTGTTATTAAAACTGCAGGTCAATTTTTCAGATTGTCAGATGTGGATCTGATATTGAGCAACAGCTGTAGAGTCTGTATTTTCACAAATAATGTTTGCTTTCCATTTACGTGAATAATGACCGTTTTTGAATGAAGATTGACCTTTTCTTAGGGAGTAGTGGAGTTATGAATTCTCGAAATTTGTTAATACAAAATTACAAACTCATCTTATTCCTTTATTGCTGATATTTCTGGTATAAGCCCACATAGCACAGCAAGCATATTCATGTGATATGAATACGACGTCTTGTATGGATGTTAGCATCATGTTCTCAAAGGATATATTCTTTATGGGATAAGTAATGCATATTATGTTCCCAAAAGTATATCATGTCATTATTATTTCTAGGACAAGGGGTAATAGATGCGCTGGTAATATTCCAATGGGAACATACATATCATGTCCGAACTAATCCCAAAAAGTATATACTTTGTGGAATGTCGTGTTATTTCCGTCGCATTCTCTCCAACGAATATTTTCTAGGACGATACACGAGATTATTTCAAAATGTGTGAGGATATACAAAACACAAGTAGGTAAACTTATATCCGATTATGTTGTTCATAGTACATTAATGCATGTCCTGCCAATGTGCCAATTAGCTTCACATATCCCTAGAATATACCTAGAATATTCCAAGTATTTGCAAGGTGCGTGAGTTTTTTTTGTAGGAGAAATTTGTTTGCAATTCCCGGCAGTTACCACGCGATTACTGAAGAAGGAAACTTTTATTCAAATCCCGGCAGTAACCTCAGGTTGAAATTTTCTCAATCCTCAATCCTCCCTTCCAGTTACTTTTAGGGAAAGGGTGTGACTAATCTGTGTCGTCTTTTACTTTTAGAGGAAGTTTGTGACTGTCCCCGAGGGTTATTTCTAGGGAAAATTTGTGTTAATTATTTCCGGCAGTTACTTTTAGGGGAAGTCTCTACTATTCTCGAAAGTTACTTTAAGGGAAAGTTTGTATCCATTTCCGGCAGTTACTTTTGTGGGAAGTTTGAGAACATTCCCGGCAGTTACCTTTAGAGAAAGTTTGTCTACTTTCTGAGCCGCCAGTTACTTTAAGGGGAAGTTTATGACTGTTCACGGCAGTTATATTTGGATTTTTAGGGGACGTCTGTTACAGTTCTCGGCAGTTACTTTTAGTAGAAACTTTTGTCCAGTTGGGGCATTTACTTTTAGGGGAAAGCTTGTGTCCATTCCCGGCAGTTACTTTTAGGGGAAGTTTGTGTCCATTTCCGGCAGTTACCTTTAGGAAAAGTTTGTGTCCATTCTGCGTCTACAGTTACTTTGAGGGGAAGTTTATGACTGTTCCCGTCAGTTCCTTTTAGGCGAAGTTTGTGTCCATCCCCGGCAGTTATTTTCAGGGAAAGTTTATTACTGACTCCGGCAGTCACTTTTAGAGGAAGTTTGTGCCCATTCCCGGCAGTTATTTTTAGAGGAAGTTTGCTACAGTTCCCGGCAGTTACTATTGGTAAAAATTTTTGTCCATTTCCGGCAGTTACTTTTAGGGGAAGTCTGTGTCCATTCCCGGCAGTTACTTTTAGGGGAAGTTTGTGTCCATTTCCGGCAGTTACCTTTAGGAAAAGTTTGTGTCCATTCTGCGTCTACAATTACTTTAAGGGGAAGTTTATGACTGTTCCCGACAGTTCCTTTTAGGCGAAGTTTGTCATCCCCGGCAGTTATTTTCAGGGAAAGTTTATTACTGTTCCCGGCAGTCACTCTTAGGAGAAGTTTGTGCCCATTCCCGGCAGTTATTTTTAGAGGAAGTTTGATACAGTTCCCGGCAGTTACTATTGGTAAAAATTTTTGTCCATTTCCGGCAGTTACTTTTAGGCGAAGTTTGTGCTCATCCCCGGCAGTTATTTTCAGGGAAAGTTCATCACTGTTCCCGGCAGTCACTTCAAGGGAAAGTTTGTACCTATTCCCGGCAGTTATTTTTAGAGGAAGTTTGATACAGTTCCCGGCAGTTACTATTGGTAGAAATTTTTTTCCATTTCTGGCAGTTACTTTCAGGGGAAGTCTGTGTCCATTCCCGGCAGTTACTTTTAGGGGAAGTTTGTGTCCATTTCCGGCAGTTACCTTTAGGAAAAGTTTGTGTCCATTCTGCGTCCACAGTTACTTTGAGGGGAAGTTCATGACTGTTCCCGACAGTTCTTTTTAGGCGAAGTTTGTGTCCATCCCCGGCAGTTATTTTCAGGAAAAGTTTATTACTGTTCCCGGCAGTCACTTTTAGGGGAAGTTTGTGCCCATTCCCGGCAGTTATTTTTAGAGGAAGTTTGATACAGTTCCCGGCAGTTACTATTGGTAGAAATTTTTGTCCATTTCCGGCAGTCACTTTTAGGGGAAGTCTATGTCCATTCTCGGCAGTTACTTTTAGGGGAAGTTTGTGTCCATTCTCGGCAGTAATTTTTAGGGAAAGTAGTGTTACTGTTTCCGGCAGTTACTTTTAGTAGAAATTTTCGTCCATTTCCGGCAGTTACTTTTAGGGGAAGTCTCTACTATTCTCGAAAGTTACTTTAAGGGAAAGTTTGTATCCATTTCCGGCAGTTACTTTTGTGGGAAGTTTGAGAACATTTCCGGCAGTTACCTTTAGAGAAAGTTTGTCTACTTTCTGAGCCGCCAGTTACTTTAAGGGGAAGTTTATGACTGTTCACGGCAGTTATATTTGGATTTTTAGGGGACGTCTGTTACAGTTCCCGGCAGTTACTTTTAGTTGAAAATTTTGTCCAGTTGGGGCATTTACTTTTAGGGGAAAGCTTGTGTCCATTCCTGGCAGTTACTTCTAGGGGAAGTTTGTGTCCATTTCCGGCAGTTACCTTTAGGAAAAGTTTGTGTCCATTCTGCGTCTACAGTTAATTTGAGGGGAAGTTTATGACTGTTCCCGTCAGTTCCTTTTAGGCGAAGTTTGTGCTCATCCCCGGCAGTTATTTTCAGGGAAAGTTTATTACTGTTCCCTGCAGTCACTCTTAGGGGAAGTTTGTGCCCATTCCCGGCAGTTATTTTTAGAGGAAGTTTGATACAGTTCCCGGCAGTTACTATTGGTAGAAATTTTTGTCCATTTCCGGCAGTCACTTTTAGGGGAAGTCTATGTCCATTCCCGGCAGTTACTTTTAGGGGAAGTTTGTGTCCATTCTCGGCAGTAATTTTTAGGGAAAGTAGTGTTACTGTTTCCGGCAGTTACTTTTAGTAGAAATTTTCGTCCATTTCCGGCAGTTACTTTTAGGGGAAGTCTCTACTATTCTCGAAAGTTACTTTAAGGGAAAGTTTGTATCCATTTCCGGCAGTTACTTTTGTGGGAAGTTTGAGAACATTTCCGGCAGTTACCTTTAGAGAAAGTTTGTCTACTTTCTGAGCCACCAGTTACTTTAAGGGGAAGTTTATGACTGTTCACGGCAGTTATATTTGGATTTTTAGGGGAAGTCTGTTACAGTTCCCGGCAGTTACTTTTAGTTGAAAATTTTGTCCAGTTGGGGCATTTACTTTTAGGGGAAAGCTTGTGTCCATTCCTGGCAGTTACTTCTAGGGGAAGTTTGTGTCCATTTCCGGCAGTTACCTTTAGGAAAAGTTTGTGTCCATTCTGCGTATACAATTACTTTAAGGGGAAGTTTATGACTGTTCCCGACAGTTCCTTTAGGGCGAAGTTTGTGTCCATCCCCGGCAGTTATTTTCAGGGAAAGTTTATTACTGTTCCCGGCAGTCACTTTAAGGGGAAGTTTGTGCCCATTCCCCGCAGTTATTTTTAGAGGAAGTTTGCTACAAACAGTTCCCGGCAGTTACTTTTAAGAGAAGTTTGTGTCCTTTTCCGGCAGTTACCTTTAGGAAAAGTTTGTGTCCATTCTGCGTTTATACAGTTACTTTAAGGGGAAGTTTATGACTGTTCCCGACAGTTCCTTTTAGGCGAAGTTTGTGTCCATCCCCGGCAGTTATTTTCAGGGAAAGTTTATTACTGTTCCCGGCAGTTACTTTTAGGGGAAGTCTGTGTCCATTCCCGGTAGTTACTTTTAGGGGAAGTTTGTGTCCATTCCCAGCAGTTACTTTGGGGGAAAAAAACCTGTTCAGTATTGACTAGAACCTTCTACTTTACTTTTCTCTCCACCCCTTGTTGAAGAAAAGGTAAAAGGAAGCACTGAACAATTGATCCTCATCATTATCTTCATGAAATTTTGTTCTTTATTTAAAAAACAGTGTTTGAGGTATTCCTTCTCCAAATTTGAGTTGAATATCATGATTGAGGTTTGACTGGCCTCCAATCCACATAGCACAACAATAAACGTATTCATATGACAGGAATAAGCCTTGTATGTTCACAAAAGTATATTCGCAGTGGTATGTTATCATGTTCTGAGCATATTTTCAAAAGTTATATTCTTTATACTATAAGTACCGCATATGATGGGAATGTAAAACATCAAATCGCTACTCCAATTAAAATAAATGACAATCCAAACCAAAGCAGTGGATCGCAAAAATCATTTTTCATCCCACTCAAAATTCGAACCAGATTCGTGACAGCTCCGTGTAAATTGTAAATCAAAAATGTTTTCTCGAAAGACGGGACCGACAAAAGAGTCCCCTGAGCATCTGCCAACTTGGTCCCGAACACACGTTTGCTGTCTTCGTACGTCTTTTGTTTCCCGCTCTACCTTTATGTCCCTTTTGTATATTCAGGGTCCTTTTTTTCTTCCTGGTTCTAGTTACCCGTGAAAACAATCGATTCGGAACGGCCATAGCTACGGCAAAACCGTTAAAAATCCCGAAGACAAATTTTAAACAACTTATTTTTGCTAGAGTCCACTTTTGAATATGATTAGGTAACAGCTGGTATATTCTTTTGTGGATTTTGCAAATGTTCTGTTTATTTTGGATTTTTGGGTCAATGGAGGATTTGTTGGGATATGTAATAGTTGGCTCGTGGCAATGACTTTGAAACTTAAAAAAATTGTTGAAGACAAACTCTGGAATGGTGTTATAAACGTCAATTTCAATTTTTTTCTCACCCTTATTAACTTTTTGTAAACTTTTCCTTTTTTTAGGGTTCTATTTTAAATTGTAAATTCACGTTTATTACTCCATGTCGTTTACTTTTTGTGTACTTTCTCATTCTTAAAATGATGAAGATTTCATTGATTATGAAGATCCTGAGGATTCTGACGCTTCCAAAAGAGACAAACGATCCAATAAAGATTCCGGACTTATCTGGAAGATTCTAATCAAAAGGTTCTGAAGATACCGATGACTCTGGAGATTCTGAAGACTTGTATAAGACTCTGAACGTTTTGATGTTTCTTCTTATGTTGAAGAAACTGAAGATTTTGAAAGTTGCAAGGATATCGAAGAAAGTGCAGATTTAGGGGAAGATGGAGATTTTGAATACTCCAAGAATTCTGAAGATTTGGCAGATTCTAGAGGTTGTGAATTTTCCGAATATGTTCAAGATTCTTAAGATCTTGAATACTTCGAAGGTGCCACTGATTCCAGAAGATTCTGGAGTTAACAAACATCCTGAAAATGATGAATATTTCACTGATTATCAAGATTTTGGAATATTTGAAGATTCTGAAGCTTCTAAAGATAGAAGTACTGAAAATTCTGTGGCTCCTGATGGTTGTATTCTAAAAATGTTAGTTTGTATTATACGTTTTTTTTTAAAGCCTAGATTGAGGCTATTCATACTTTCATCCAATCAATTTTTTTAATGACTCCATCAAACCCCGGAAATATTAGCGTCGGTATACGTCAACCACCATATGACCCCCGAAATCTCCAAACATCAAAAACCCACCCTCCATGGCGAAACAGCTCTATCTTACCACAAGGAAAACCACCCATGTGAAACCCATCATAATCGAGACATGTAAAAATGTCTCAAAAATGTGACCACCCCCTCGGAAGAAACCCTTAATTATATGCATTGGATTCTTGAAATGCCTACTTCCGTGTTTACATGTCACCATGAAAAATGATACTTTTAATTTGGTTAATTTTAAGAATGTCTTCCTTGGTTAGGTTTCTGAGGTCAATATGGTGTATATCTCAGTCTTGCTTGGGTAGAGACAATCACTACCACGATATCAAACTTGTATCTTATCTACCTTAACTTAACACTATAGTCAAATCTGCCTTGTTGCCAATTTTCTGGAAAATACTTCAAAGGCAACACTTGATGCTGAACTTCCCTCAGAACGCCTTAACCTCACTTATGGACTATAGCGCTGGTAAACAACAACTATTCAGCTTCCGCTGAGTTACCACAATGTGTGGTTCGTGGGAGGTGTTGCTTTACTTTAAACTCTGCTTGTCTGAAGAACCAAAAATACCCCTCTATCCATGCTTCTAGATAAGCTTGAGGATAGTGTTCCTCCGATAATATCATTTCAGAGGAAGCTTTCACAGACTATCTGTAGAAGAAGAGTAAGAACAATTCCTGTTAATTTTAACTTTGTATGGGACTCCGACATCATTATTTGTGTTGGCTAAAACCTCAAAACAAATTTCCACCTATCCTTCGAGGCCACACATCCAGCTTAAATCCAAAGCCCCGCCTCTTGCCTTAAGTCACTGAAAAGTGGGGCGTGGGTAGCCGCCTCTCTGTCAAAAAACATTTCCAGAAAACTCTGATGTTCCCAGATTCAGTATCCAGTGCGCCGGCCCCCCGAAGGTGTTTAATCGAATTACGAGATTTTAAAAAGCTTAAGTGGCATTAATTTAAGTGTGCTGTGGTTGTCAAATTAAAAAGTCGTTTTTCTGAATTAGTCACGAGATCCGCGTTTGTTTTTCGGTTGTAATTGTGCGGCAGGTGGTGATTTGTTGGAGGTGAGAATGTGGATTAAGTACTAGATTAAGTGGACAGCCGTAACATACATTCAGAGAATAATATCAATTTGAACCAATTATCCTGGATTAATCCATATTTTATCCCATTTTCGAATTGGGAACAACTTCTTCTTGAGTGGATTTCCATGTATGGCTATATAATTCATTCCACTCTCCACTAATAAATTCTAGTCTCCTTTGCACTCTATATTTTAACTTCAATTTATTAAACTCCATCACAAATATTATCAAATTGATAATTTCACTTCTCTGCATTTTTTGAGTTAAATTTGTTTAGGTTTTGTCCATTTCATCAAATTTTAAAAAGACTTTTCGTTATTTTTTTTCTTCAGTGTCCTTCTTCGTTCTTGCATGTCGCTCTATCTAGCCCAGATAGTCTACTTTCTTGTTATTTTTTTTTCTGCTTCTTCATAGTCCAAAAAACCGCTACTATTTTCCTTGCCTTGTTGGCGACGGACATCTAAAATTTTCTAATAAAGAAATTTTAATTTTTTTATCGACAACAACTTTCCTGGGGCACTTCATTTCAATAATTTAATAAATAGATCAAAATGTCACAAAGGGTGATTTCAATTTAGTTCATTATAATTGAGTGTCAAGGTTTGGTTTCTTTTTTTCCTCAATTTTTTTTCTCCTTTAAATCTGAAAAGAAAAACTTTTCCACCTTTAACCTCAGGTATCAATTGAAACGGACATCCTGTATAAAAAAGAGGGGAGAGGATTGAGAGAACAATGATAAAGAAAATGAAAGCCTTCAAAATAGGAAGAATCATAGGAACGATGACAGAAAATAAAAAAGGTCTTTAAAACTGATTATTATAACATTAAAGCGTACAAAAAGTTTTTAAACTGAGAAAATCTTCGAAAAACAGAGGAAACTCGCCTAAAGATCAATAAAATCATCAAAAGTCTCAAAAACAAACATTCCAAAAATATTTTAAAAAAAATTAAGAAGATTTCTAGAATCAAGCAAATAAATAGTTCCTAAAAGAAAAAAATATTTGAAAATTTGAAGTCAGTTTTTCACAACGGAAAATTTGAAAACTGATTCGAAAAATGAGAAAAAAATACTCCCAATATTACAAAGAGAATTATTAAAAAGTGATGAAGGTTTTGACCTTACAGCTGAATGAAAAAAAGTTTTAGGAAAAAAACATAAAATTCATACAAATGAAGCATTAGTTATTGAAAGTGAAAAAAGTTGAGAGCACACAGCAGTCTCAAAAAAATGGCAAAAATCCTTTCGAAAATTAAAAAATAAACCAGAGTAAAACGACTAAAGAGTATAAAGTGAGAGAATTTTCACAAAACTTGATCGGAATCATAAACTAATGAATGTCTTTCTTAGGGTGTGAAAACTTCTGAAAATAGAAAAAAATAATACATCAAGCGGTTAAAAAAGTTGAAAATAAAAAAATTCTACAACAAGACAAGAAAAAGAATGCTTTAGTGGGAGAAAACTAAAATAATGATTGCAACAACAACATATTCTTAATTGCAAAATCTTTAAAATTGTGAAAAAACTCAAACTAAGTGAGTCTTCCAACTAATTTTGGTATTTTATAATAATGGCTTCCTATTAAAATTTTATATTCAAAATAAAGACTTATTTAAAGTTGAGTTGTAAGAAAAGTCAGTGGGCAGAGAAAGAATTCTTGTAAATTGTAAATCACCAAAATCAAAAAAAAATTGTAGGGTTCTTGAACTGTTGGAAAACTAAAACATCACTAAAAAATCTTCCAATACGACCAATTTATCCCAGAAATTGTTTACAAAAATCCTTACAGGTTTAAAAAAATCTGTGAAAATTAAAAAAAAAACTGTCACAGAAACTAACCCTAATTTAAGTTTCCAAAATAAAAAAAAAGACAAAAAAGTGAAACAACCTTATAAAGTAACTTATCAAAGCAAAATATAAAAACTTTTGTAAACAATTAAAAATAGACAAAAACTGTGCAACTGAAATTAAAAACAGAATGGGAATATTCAAATTATGTTTTATCGGATTATAAACTCATCTTTAAGTTCCAGCTGGCCTATCAGTCTACCACAAGACGTAGGTAATCCGATCCCTTTCTGTTTCAGAGCCGCCATGTGACAGAAAACCGCAAGCCAACAAAACAACTTAATGAAGGGCCCAAGTCATTGACTGGAAGAAATTCAAAGAAATGTTCAACTTTGACGGGCAGCACACGTCAAACGACTACAATGGGAGCAGTACTACCATTGAGTATAATGCCAACAGAAGTTTCTCGCCCCAAAACAATTCTAGACATTTTTCGGTTAGCAGCCTGCTGAGATTGGGCCAAAAGCGACGGGAATCTGATTCGGTTGATTCTGAAGGTAATTAGTAAAGGGTTAGAGTCTTTTAATTCCCATTCCTTGAACTTTAGCATCTTCTACTCCGTTGCATAGTCACTGTTCTCTCAGTCAGTCCCCAGGCCATGTGTGTAATCGTTCGGCGCTCCAGTCAAATGCAATTTCACAACTCGACATCACACAAAATCAGACAAGGCGAAAAATCGTTTATTCCGAGAATACGATTCACTAAAACGCCGCATGATTTGTGAAGCTCCGCCCTCCTTCCCATATGTTTACCCCTGGCCTATCAGCGTATGCCACGCGAGTCATACGACTAAAGAGAACCAATCAGGACAGGTCTTCAACATAAGCTTCGTTCTTTATCCACTCATATCTGCAGTTATAAGATAATTAAGGTCCGACGGATCCCGACCAACATTATTCTGGGCAAAAGAACAGGATATTCGTCAAAAACCAGAATCCATGCAGCAAGTTTTTCTCATCAACGATGTCTAGTTGTGTAACCCTCGTCAAAATTGAGGGAGCAACTTTTCACCGGATCAAGCAACACTCAATGGGCAACAAAACAACCACTTGAGAATATACAAATCCGGTAACACTACTTGCGACCACCCAGTCACATGACTAGACTAGCCAGGTGCTGAAGTCTCTAAAATCCTACAGAATCATCCCCAATGAAGACGTTCTAATTGGGTGTAGAACAGAAAATAATTATACGTATGAAATGGTTAGGGAAACCAAGCATCCAGAAAACTAACAGCATCATCCCAAGACGACTTGGGCGCTATTTTCTCTTTGTGCATGAAGTTTTTTGAAGGAAGCAGAGGGTCCCAGCGTCTTCTATGTTGAAGTTTTGATGCCGCATACCATTCTCCACTCATACCTTTGAGATACCTGACCTGCAGCCGACAAGGAGGGAGTCCTTAAAAAATCACTAGGCACGGGAGAAGTTGGACAGGAAGAGGGGGACGGCTCCTTCTGTTCAATACCCATTTCTTCGCAGGGAATTGTTCTTTATTCTAGGAACAATTTTAGACTTTCGGCTTATCGTGTAACCCATCCCGGTCCTTCTTTTGTCAGCTCGACGTCAGTCCTCTTGTTGAAGATGAAGAATTTCATCAGTGTACCTGGAAGTGATGAGGACAGTTTTGTATCCCTGTAGCTTATGAGGTCGATAAATTGTTTTTCTTTGACGGGTGAAAAGCACCAAATTCCTCTTAAGCCCCGTAGCATTTGGCATTGACTGTGGTCTTCTTTACATTCGACGGGCACCCAGCTAACTAGGATCCAGTGCCGTTTTGAGCGATAGAAGTACTCTCTTTATTTTTTTTATTATAGACAACAAATTGAGCCCACTTGTAAGACAAGCCAACATCTTTATAGCTTAGATGTATTAAAATTATCTGATGTTGAAGCGGCTCCAATTACAAAAACATAAACCACTCCTGCACTCGAAGATTTGTCACAATCATCGTCAAAACCAAAACAAGCGTCAAGTATCCACATCAAACGCAACCCCAAAGACAAATCACACATGTATCCTCAAAAAAGCAAACATCAAAGACGCCACCCATAAGAAACAGCGACTGGCAACAAATTATTTGATGTATTTCAATCCGTCTTGTGGCCTGTTGTTTTGAAATGGCTTTTCCCGTCTCTTCTATAACGATTTATACACGGGGAAAAATCGACACGAACCAAAGTCAAAACAGGGTTTGACGGATGGGCACAAGTGTTTGCGCGCCGAAAGTGTGCAATTATCGTAAAAGACTCGATTTATGACCGGAGTGCGGCCTTTGATACACTTTTAGATTAATAGAGAGTTGGATCGTTAATGTCGCTGGATTTGTAACACCGCAATTAAATGGAAAGTTTGCGTTGGATTGGTCAAAGGAGAGAAGCTTTGTGATGTATTTTACAGTTGGGAAATGTTGACAGTGTTGCGGTTATGGATGGGGTGCTAAGTTGTCTTATGGGGCTTTGACAGCTTATTTTATGGGTTTTATGATCTGATCTTGTCGACCAGATGTGGCGCTTTGCAGTTGTTTATGAGATCTGTGAACCCTTTTTAAACTTTTTGGAAAATTGCCAAATGTTGTCGCGGTTAACGTTGTGACAACTCTTCATAAATATATACAAACAATAAATATTTTATCAATCCTTTTCCAGCAGGCTTCAGCCCCGATGAAAAATCCTCCAAAAAACCCCGCAGAAACCGCACAACCTTCACCACAGCCCAACTGGCAGCCTTGGAAAAGGTTTTCGAGAAAACCCATTACCCCGATGCTTTTGTACGCGAAGACTTAGCTTCGAAGGTCAGCTTGAGTGAAGCTCGAGTACAAGTATGGTTTCAGAACCGACGAGCAAAGTTCCGCCGCAACGAACGAAGTTTCACCCTGCAAAGCCCCAATTCGAAATCATCCCCCAAAGCACCCTCTCCTGTTGGAATACCCTTGAAGCCTGATGGAATAGTGCCAGAAAAGGGCGGATTTCCCTATCAGAACCCTCCAACGGCTGATTTGCAATATGTGGTTCCTTGGAAGTGTACTTATTCTCAATATAACGGGGATAATGCGTATCCGAATAGTTCCAGCTGCACCTTGTTTTCGGCCAATGGTTTTAATTATAGTTCTGGCATGTGTAATCGGTTGGATGTGGCTAGTTTAAGATATAGGCAGGAGTTTATTTAATATATATTTTTATTGAATGATGGGGTGATCAAAAAATATTTCCAACTTTCAAAATAGCCCCCGTAACAAGTATACTTACCTTTAATCATGACTTGTGCTTCCATCTATTGTACGCGACATGCACTACGAACTGAACTTGCCAAATGATTCAGCATTTTGTAAACGGACACACAAACATGAACTATGAACCGCATTCGTCAGGAGGTTGCCAGATTTTTGCAACAAACGAGTGTACGGAGTGTATATTATCGGTTTCAAGAAAAAGTATGAGATTTTGAAGATCCTTCCAAGTTTTTGCTCCTGCCAAGGCTCATAACTTTTTTATTTCTCGAGATTTGACACTATGTGGAATTCAAAAGTTGAAATATCTGATTTTTTCTTTTTTTTTTAATCAACATATGAAAACACAATGATGATTCAAATTGTCTTCAAAATGGTGTAAATTTATTCAATTCGGTCAATTCGTTCAAAAGCTACAGCGTTTAAAGTTTGAGGAAGCTTGTAAAATGTCAAAAAACGAATATTTTGAATTACGTAGGAATCTTCAGGGGTCAAAAAAAATCACAAACATCAATGGAGAAGCTCCGTGAAATTCCCTAAAAAAAGACGTTAAATTCATCAAAATCTGTCCAAGTGTTCAAAAGTTATGGAATTTTTGAAAATTTGCAAAAATCGTGTATTATCATATTCAAGAAAAAGTATGAGATTTTGAAGACTTTTCCATGTTTTTGCACCTATCAAGGCTCATGAGTTTTTTATTTTTTGAGATTTCAAGATGAAATTTGTGCTATTTCGTTTGCGAAACATTTAACTTTCTCATCCTGTTTTTTTTTATTTGTCAGAAAAAATTCCTTTTCATAGAAATTTGACGCTAAATTCGAATTTTCAAAAATTTGGAAATACAATAGTTCATGAAGAAACCAGATCAATTTTTTTTCAAAATGGTGCAAGATTCATTCAATTTATGCGAAAAAATTATCACAGTGGCAACACCGTAACTCACACCCACAGAGGTGCGATTTTTCTTGACACATTAGAGCATGAAATAAAATTACAGAAGCCTGTAATAATTGACATTTGTAACCTTGAATTTATTACACAACTTTGTTGTTTGATTTGGATAATTTCAAGCAAGTCATCCTCCCTCATTTTTCGATAAGAAGCCGACAAGTGATCAGCGAATTTTTAAAAAATCTTCAAAATGGTCAAGGCTGTTGCTGTATTGAAAAGCGAGACCGTCAATGGAACCGTATTCTTCTCTCAGGTAAATAATCATGTTGTGGTGTTGGAAACCCACATAAAATATACCCTCGAATATACCATTATCATTTGATAATCTATTTTGTTTATACATCCTATAGTTATGCCCCGCCTGTATCCGTACATTATCCTACCCTACAATTTAGCTTTTTTCCTTTTCAAACCATAACCCTACTTTTAACATGAGCTTTTATATGGATGTTTTATTGATTTGCATTTGCTCCCATGTACTTTGCACTTATAGGTCAAGTTTTAATTAGTTTATATGCACAATTTTTCAAGGCTTTCATCAATTTAATGAAGGTTATAATTCCCACCAAAGGATTAAAATAAAATAAAATAAATAATTCCACCGGCTATCGTGTCTAGTTACAAGGACAGGGGGGTCGAAGTTGTAAAAATAAACTTGTTTTGCTGTGGTATTCTACGTCATTTGATGGATAAATTTAAGTTGTTTTTTGTTAAATATTGTTTTCGTTCACCAACCTAAAATATCAATGATAACCTATAATTACCAAATGATTATTAAATATTTCTGTGATATCGCGGTAAGCCTAACCTTGAATGATATGATTATTTCGACAATTATCAATGGTTAACTGATTACCTATGATGATCTATAATTACCCATGACATGTCGGATTCCCTATTACATTTTTGTCTTTGGTGACGTAGGTGAATGACGTTTACAACCGAGGATTATCATTGATAACTATGATAACCTCGAATAACCTATAGTTACCAATGATTTTATCAGATTATTGAGGTTCTTACCTTTGATAACCATCATTTTCGTCAGTTGTCAATGATTATTCAATATACATAACATATCCGGGTAATTTTTCCGTAAATACCATCATTTACAGCATCGATCAATTACCTTTGATTATCTATTATGTTATGAATCTATTTTTCGTGACATCAATTGACTATTATCAAATGATTAACAATGATTATCTATAATTACCTATCATTATTATAGAGGACTTGATTGAAATTCACAATAGCAGTTCAATTTTCACATAAATCCTATTTATTTTCGACAATTATCAACAGTTAAGAAACTTACATTGAGATTACCTATGATAACCTATCATTACCTAGAATTACCATTGATCATACTAAAGCTATTAACATTATCAATAAATATGTCCTTAAATCCCATGATTACCGATAATTACCTACAATTACCAATTATATGGTTGATTTTTTGATGAGTTAAATCATATAAAAATATAGAACAAATTCATTTTAAATTCAGGGTTTTGATTTTTCGGAAAACGCTCGGATATGTCGATTTTTATTTGTGGATGCGGTTTTTCAATGTATACAGGGTGAACCAAAAACAAGTTACGACTATCAATTCCTTTGTTTTGAATGCGGAAACATATTATATTTTTAATTTCATTTTTGAATTCTGAGTATATTTTGTTTTCGAGAAAATGGCATTTTAAATCCATGATATATATTGATTATTTAAAAACTGATAATTGTTTTTATCGGTCAAAAAATTGAATTGAATGTTCATTCAGCAACGTAAATAAGTGGTAACTAACTAAAAAAAACATAATCGCGCAGTTATTTTTTTTTTATATTGCTGCCTCTTGGCGGTGTATACAGGGTGTCCCTGAAATCACTGCACAACGCTTAACCACAAATTCCTTGACCAAAAATAAGGCGATCTAGGCAAACTTACCTATAAAAAGGGGAAATGAAAAATCATCCGTTACGGTCCTCGATACCCCCATCTCCCAACTTGTACAAGAAGCTGCTTCAGGCTGATATGATCTATCATATCATATCACCAAAATTCCCGCTTCCGCTAACAATCCCCTTCACCACAATCAACTCTCATTCACTCTTATTATCACCTCAACAACTTCTCCAGGAAGGTGACGGTCCCGTCCAAGTAAATGGCCAACTCACCGGTCTAAAACCCGGCCTTCATGGCTTCCACATCCACGAATTCGGCGACAACACCAACGGATGCATCTCGGCCGGGCCCCATTTCAACCCAGCCGAAAAGGAGCATGGTGGTCCATGCGACGCTGAACGCCACGTAGGCGATTTGGGCAACGTTGAAGCCAACGCCGAAGGAGTTGCCAAGGTCAGCCTCCATGATAAGCAGATTTCTCTGTCTGGGGCCAACAGCATCTTGGGACGTACTATTGTTGTTCATGCTGATCCTGATGATTTGGGCAAAGGCGGTCATGAATTGAGCAAGACCACTGGCAATGCTGGTGGAAGATTGGCTTGCGCTGTTATTGGATTGGCTCAGCCCAATTAGATGTAGGTTTAGATTAAGTACATTCCAGGGTTTGGTTTAGGATGGATTTGTTGTCAATAAACGCATTTCTGTCTGGTTGTCAGTGTTTATTTTTGGATAGATCAAGTATTCCCAAGTCACCTTGTATATTTTTTTTATCGGTTTCTATGGAAAATTTCAACGGCCGATTTACAACAGGGTCAAATGGTCATTATGACCTCCCAAATAATCAACAAGATTTTATATTAATTTACTTTAATAATATTTTTAAAAAAAAACTTCCATTGATACATCCCATAATGCGCGCACGATATGATACCCGAGAAAAGCTCCCCACCAACACATTGCACAGATTATTTGGGTCAAAATTCAGCTTTGATGAAAAAATAAATCAAATGAAATATCATCACGCATATGCGGTCGGAGGCACTGAGCGAGAGAGAGAAAAGTGATTGTCGTGAAATCAGTGTGTTAGAATGAGAAAAAATATGTCATGTTAGGCATTGACCACTCCCACATCGGCACGGGGTTAATTTGCGACCTACGCTCCCGTTTTCGAACGTCTTCCTTCTTCGTCACACATTTTGAGGGGCTGTCGAGTCAGCTGATAGATTTTCATTGAGTTTATTGCGATTATTTACATAACATCGGTTATATCATTGAATTAACCTCGATCCGCCTCTTTATTTTTGATAGGTACAGCTTATCCAGTTACGAATTTTCTTTTTGATTTTTTTTCCCAAATCACCCTGTACAGACTGTCCACGGATAGGGCAGATAGGCGTTACAAGAGCACAAATGGATACAAAAATTCATTTTTCGGGAAAAACTCATTCCTGATAAAAAAATTTGCTTGTAAAAAAAAACACGATCCACGAAGAGAAAATTTAGATTTGCCATACAGGGTTCGCAAAATCTTCAAAATCCTTTTTTTTTCTAGAGAAAACTACTTCTATTTTTAATTTTTGGCAGAATGTCATCTAGAAAAGTTAAAACAAAAATAATTATTCGAAACTTTTTGATACCCCTGTATTGAAGATAAAGTCATCAATCCTGTATGTATTTCAACTTCAACCTCTTAATGCAAAAACAAATTGAATTGGAATTTTGCTTGAAAATGAAAATAAAGGTAGTCTACTCCTGGAAAAAACTCGGGTTTTTGGAGTTTTTGCGAAATTTTTTTCTTCGTGAATCGTATTTTTTTAAAAAGCAAATTTTATTATCAAGAATGAGTTTTTCACAAAAATGATTTTTTAATCCATTTATTGTGCTTTTGTAAACGCTATCCGTGGACAGTCTGTATATTTTAATGGATTTCTATGAAAAAATGTCTAAAAAAATACACGGGTGAAATTGTCCATTTTGTAGTTTTCCAGTTATACAGGGTGTTTCATTATTATGGCGAAAAAATTAAGGATAAGTTTTTTCGCTCGAAAATAAGAAGAAACCTTCCTATAGTCCGGAAATGCTTCATCACAGAGCTACAGGGTGTTGAAGTTTTATTTTTATTTTTGTTTTTTTCCAAATAGTATTCGCACCAATGTCGATCTTTTGATGAAAATTGGTCTATGGGGGTTTTTTGTCATGCGAAATTCGGATTTGGTCTTAGTATGGCTCTAACTTGTCGAGGGCGCTACGTACACTTATTTCTCCCATCATTAACAGCCTTCTTTGGACGGGCCTGTATTATATTTTGAAGGTAAAAATCAGATTTCTTCATCATTTTTATGTATAACCTATTATAAGTAAATAGTTCATAATACATTAGGTACTTTTCCAATAGCCCCCGTATAAGCTGAAGTGACAAGAATAGACACATGTGTACTAGTACTAGTACTCAAAGGAATACACCATACACTATACATCAATAATATGGCTTTAGTTATCCCAATATTACTATTAATTTTTTTTTTTTTGAATTTTTGAACTTAATTTTTTGAAGGCTTGTGATAAGCTAGCTAACAAAAGTTATTGAATGTTCACATCGTCCCATACCTACAAAAATAACAAAAAGTTGTTGCAAAATCTTTGCTGAAATTTTGACCTTACTTTTTGAACATCCCGCATAACATTTTATTTTAAAAATATCGTTGAAGGGGATTTTGGGCATGCGAAATTCAGAAACGCTATCCGTTTTCAATTTTCTGCATTTTTGGGCCCTTCTATCAATCATAGTAGGCCATGGAAATGACATATGTCAATTTTTTTATGAAAAGATAGCTTTTTGAGTACTATAAGCTAAAAAAAAAGTTTTTTCAAATCGGTCGATTTCTAGTTAAATAGCGAATTGTCGCCAATCAAAATGAAACACACTGTTTATTCAGTTCATATTTGATTGAACTATTTTTTTCTACAGCGCCAACCGCAAATTCGAAGATGGTTTTGGTTTCATCTCTCCAATCAGAGTGGGCCCTAAGAACAAAGTCTCCACATGTGCTGTGCATCTATTTAAATAAAATAGATGTTCAGTACGATAGAATGTAAAGTCTAAGCCCGATGTATCTCTCGCCCTTCGGGGAAGGATTAATGTCGGTTTCTGATTGGAATGAGGTTGGTCGATTATTGAAAGACTAGAACCTGCATCTCGTCAAACTTAGAGTGTAGTTAAACATCTCTCGGCAAAAAAATATTTTTTGCGTGAGGCTATAACTTTCATGTACCTTCTAAGAACTCCTTAATCACATAACCCTCAATCTTCCGGTTTAATGGTGAATTCAACTTCTTGTTTGGAGAAACAAAACGTTTAATCAATAATTTTCAAGGATACTTACCTGAATGTTCCCCCAAATCACCCTGTATATTTTTTTATGGAAAAATAAGACTCCAAACTCAAGAAAAAGATCCATATATTCATCCAAACTATATAGGAAATATAACATTTTTATAATTCGATTTAATCATAGTTTATCTCGTATTTGAGCAACATCTTCAATAAAGCTTAATCGATTGTATACTACAATTTAGTATCAAATGGAATGTAAAATATTGCAGTAAAGTAAGTACGTATAATATGAAATAGCATAAACCTCCCTGTATAAAGTGTGATCACATTTGCTATAAAATTCAATATGCTAAAGAAACAGGAAATATTTTCATGTTCACATAGTCATCGACAATTTCTTTTAATTTTTCTTGAGTAACTCGTGGAACATTTAAATGGAAGCCGAGATTTTTCAATCTACTACCGTCCAAATGGAGATGTTTATTTTGGAGAAGTATGGCGTCCATGTGAGGGGAAAGTGGGGTGTTTTCAATATGGTCTCGGCGACATGCTTCTGCCCATGGAATCTATAAGTGCCATTATTATATGTGTTTTCAAAAATAACCTTATACCATATGTTTATCATTGGCCTCTTCAGCGGCACTTTCACTATCAATACACGAGGACATAATCTTCCCATAATAATCCACTTCAACCCCAAACATCTCTGCTAATAAGCTAGATATTGTCCCTTGTGACGTATCCCCATCATCCACCACATTATAAATCTACAAATAACTACCATAAAACCAAAAATTTTTCAACAAGTGCCCACCTGTCCAACCGTATCCCCTCTATCATAGACAAACATAACAGCCCTGCAAACATCCTCAACATGCACCGTATTCACCCTTAACTCTTTATTCCACAGTAGCTTCATTGTTGCTTTCAATTCTTTATAGATGGCACCAGCTAGAATCCGCGGCATCACGTAACTCTTATCCCCTTTGCCATAGACAAACGGAAGCCGCAAAATTGTGTACTTCAAATCGGGAGTATGGGACAGTTCCTGTTCAACCTAAGACCCCCAATGTGAAACTTGAACAATTTATTATAAATTGTACCTCTTTTTTCCACTTTGCAATAAACCCCCAAGGTTCTACGGCATCGTGTTCACCATGCGGATGTTTTTCGGAAGAATTCATATTCCCCGACGATAGCTCAATGTAGCGAGCCACATTCTGCAAGGCGGCTTGTTTAGCGCAATTTAAACTCAACTTTAAAATCCCCTCTTTGTAAACAGGATCGGTTTGTCCCGATTTTGTTTCTCCCGCACAGTTTACTACTAAGTCCCAGGTGGAGCCATCGGGGAGATCAAATGCGTTTTTGCATGATTCTAGAATATGATTGTTATCGGTGGTGATGTGATGTCTGTTATACCTGGATTGATGAGGTTGGCGCTTTTGAAATGTACCACTTCGTTTTGGAAATGTTTCGTTTGGGATTCATTGAGCCATGCTATTTGTGGTGGTACTTTATCTACTACCGTTATGGAGGTGGCTAGGTCGTTGTCTAGCAGGTATGATACGAGGTTTCTGCCTATGAAACCACTTCCTGCGGAGAACAACAAACACCTAAAATTCTAATGTCCCAACATTCTTTAATGAAGAAGCTCTTGACGTTTTTATCAGAGGCGATTATAATCAATAATGAGTTCACTCTTTTATATAGAGGGACAAATGGGAAGATTGAGGAGGACGATTTGAAAGAGCCACTAAAAACCAAAATATCTCGAAAACTACTTACTTTAGCAGAGTATAACACGTAATGTCTATAAGATCATTTCCTTTCCGAAAAAAGTGAAAAACCATAATGAGAAAAAAGTTATGGCCAATTTAAACCATCGGAAATGGAGTGTGCAGCGGCCACAATGAAAAGGAGTACATATTCAAGTTTTGCATCCCAAAAATCCCTCAAGTAATCCAAAAATCACATTTTTGTAGATGAAGGTGAACCGTTTTTTCACGTTTAAATAAAATACATCTAGCATAATGCCTTCATTGTAGCAAATGTATGATTCATGCTATAGAAATAATGAGTGTTTCTGATTCAAGGTTCAGTGAATGAGTCATCGAACACATATTATTCATAAAATACTTCAATTTCATTATTAATGAACATATGGTGGGATTTTGTAAGTAATTGCAATCGAAGTACCTACTTATTAATTATCAATATTATTTCACAATTATTAGGTAATTTGAATGAAAATGACCATATCATTCATGACACCTCCCACGTAGTGAATAAATGGTAGGTTCTCAATAATATCGATATAAGATTTATTTTATTGTAGCTAACCTGAATGTTTCATCAGCAGCCATCATCAACTTTGTTTTTTTAAATACGGTCCTGGATTTTTTATTACGGATTTTGAGAGCCTCTTATGTTCCTAAACCGACCTTGTATCTCTTACGGTTCACGAAATCCCCATGTATACACTCGAATTTGCAACACCCTGTATAATTTATTATTATTTTCTTGATTTTGGACGGAAAACGATGAAGAAGCAAGATAAGTATAATACAGTGCAGGTCAAAAAATACAAAATTGTCATTCTGTGAAAGGCAAAAAACACTAAAGGGATAAACTCTTATATTTAATATATCTTTGTAGATCTTAATTAAAGTTTCTTACTCGGTTTCTTATGCAAAATCGAATTTACAAAATAAGTGAAAACTTCACCAGGAATGACATTTGGGATGTTGATATCTTGATAAGATATTTTTCTCACACAAAATAATAATTTTGTTTTTTTTTACCAGCCCTCTGTTTTACCTATACTTATCCTTCTTCTTCATCGTTTTCCGTCCAAAATTCAAAAAATTACAATAAATATCAGCATTTCCTTGTAAGTAATTTTCGCATTTTGTTTTTTTTGTCTCCCTGTATAATTCAAGTTTTTTTTTCAGTAGATGTCATCTTTAGACCAAGTAAAAACTTTCATCAAGACTTTTTGTCGTATCTTAATATTTTCTGTCCATTTGTCCTCTTTTAACAGTTTTAACACCTATCCGGGGACATACTGTATATTTGAAAAATTTTAAAAATATATTTACAACTTTTTCAACTCACCTGGTAATGGAGAATTGTTTAGAGTTATCCCCGGTAGTTTATTACAGGGTGGTGTATAATTTTTCAAAAAATAATGCTGGAATTATCAAAATTCCTAAACATTCCAAGTATCCCCTTTGAAAAATCCCAGAAAGGGAATGTGAATAGAAATAAATTAGGGTAATTACAAATTACAAGGTAATCAATGGGAGTTATTATCCATAAATTCAGCATTCTTTGAGTTTTAAAATAAACACTCAAAGAAACCCTACATAACCAACACAACCCCGTTAATTAAATTATCAACAAATCAATAAACTCACCTCCCAAAATAAGAACTCGAATTTTGCCCATTTTTCAATGAAAATTTTAAATAAAACAGTTACACGAACGCCCAGCACTCGCTTGGTTTATTTATTGATATAAATTCCTTATCAGCGGCTCCGTTCGTATCACATTAACACAGGAAACGATGAACAATGAACTCCAAACTGGTACCGATTTAAAATGGAAAAATTACGATAAAATTAAATGAGAGGTTAGGTATTGCATTTTAACTTTTAACTGTGGAAATTTGAATTTGTGCTACGCCTATGAAATGGTATGAAGCTAGGCGTCTGTTGGTGGCTTGAACGATGTAGCAACAGTGTGATGGTGATGAGTTGATTCTTTATATACAGGGTGAAGTCCAATGGTAGATCGTCAAGCACCCTGTATGATTTTTGGTTGATGTTGGTTGATGATCTTTGAAAGTGGAATAGGGTACAATAAAACAATAGACATGAAATCATCCCGTTTTATTCAAATAAATACAAAAATATTGTATCAACTAATCTCAGTCTATTCTACAAATATCTCACGTTAATCATCCAAAGGAGTGATTGTAACTGAAGACCTGTATGGCCTTTCATATTCCAAGGCTCTATACCCATTATAGCCTTGATATTGCAACCTATCCGGATAAACAACTTTATTTGGCTGTCTTGCGCCATAAAAAAGAAACGCTATCAATGAATAAAACCCATAAATCACTTTCCTGATCAATTCTATAAAAGATATAACTATAGGAGTAAATGCTTTAACCACTCCCGAAAACTCCCGCATGAATTTTAATAAATATTCGAGCAAATATTTGGTGCCTTGTATAATACCTGTAGCCAAAGTGACCAATAAGACCGATAAAAATATCACAGTTGATTTAACATTCGTGAACGTGATATTTTCTTGCAGAAACTGCTTCAGATTAGCCCCGGAGGTATTAAGGGCGTCCTGCATCGACGACACAAAGCTACCATTCGCCTCTTCAACAGCATTACTATCGTGAACTTCACTACCAACAGCCCGCATAGCATCAATTTTAAGCCGGATTTCATTAGTTAAAAACTCCACAGTTTTCACTTTGAACCAATAAGTCCCCAGGATTTCCATGGGTAGTTCCACCCATAAGTTGTACCCCACAGGGGCACCTATGGTCTCAGGGTCGGTTATTCCAATCCAATAGTCTTTCGTCATGGGTTCTTTCGTCAGCTTCTTTTTAACAGCCTTCAAATTGTCAATGAAGTAGTTTTCTTCGGGATTTATTCGTACAACGTGTCTGTAGGACTTCAATGGTTCTACGTAGCGTTTTTCTTGGAAGGTGCCCATGAAAATTTGGGTTTTCAGCATTCGTTTTGTGAAAGATTTTATGTAACTGTATGAAGACGTGTCGAGGGTTTGTTTGGGTATTTCTGTGATTTTTGTCATTTTGATGGAGGTTTGGGGTGTCGTTTTGGGGAATTTACTGTGGACTTCACATATTTATTTTTGTTTTTATGTTAAATGAAGTGGGACTGTCACTGTCACCTGTCACAGTCTGTCAACTCTCGTCATGCCATATGTTATAGGCTTATTCTATTGGGACGGTTAAGATTACTACTCCGACACAAGCGTTTACAGCTTGACAGGCCACCGTAACCACTCACTGTATGCAACATTTTATTAATTTACGAAACGTAGGCTCCAATAGGGTTAGTCATCTCATCATTTGTTCTCCAGCGATATTATTAGTGATGATTACAATATTAGTGAAACGGCAAGTAATAAATCTTCGACATCTATTCCAGTGAAAAGTATCTTAACCCTTATCAGTAAATAAAAAATTAGTTATTTTAAATATGTAGGTTTGGATAATTCTCCAAGACATAAATATCAGATTCACTGTACAGGTTTTTTCCATATAATTTGCCACCTCTTTAGTTTACATAGATACGAAAAAACTGTAAGAATGAAGGTTTCATGAAAATAACTAAGCGAAAGAACATTATCACTATAAGAAGTCAGGAAAATGTAAAAAAGTTTTGATTTTTTTACATATATATATATTTTATTACAGATTCAAGATCTCCACACTCTCCTCTAATCAAAAATATATATTCTGCTTATGTTTGGACTAGCCGTTCTTGAGTTATCTTTCTTTCAATAACTTACAATGCGGGGAATAATAAGATACTTTATCGCAATTACCATAGGAAATAGCAATTACTACTCATATCAAGTACTTTTCTGTCATCAAATATTTTCGTTCCCTTGATTTTTTATGGTTGTTGTTCATAATTGTTGCCATGAATTATAGCATTATTCGTCAACATTGCAACTGAACACTATATTATTCAAAGTCACATAACTCAAAAACGGCAAGTCTCATATGCAAACTATATATTTTTGAAGGGAAATGAGAAGATCTGTCATAAAAGTTGACATTCCATGAAGAAAAATTAAACTCCTTCACATTTTCCCGATCTCCAATGGTGATATGCTCTTTCGCTTAGTTATTATAAATTCTTTAGGAAAAATCATGAAACTTAAATTTGAATAATTTTTTTGTCTCTGTAAATAGAGTTTCTAAAGCGGTGGCAAACTATTATGAAAAACCCTACATACAAGGAATTTGGATTTGGAAGGAGAGAAATATTGTGGAAACCTCAAAATGACGCCAGGAAGAGCAGTACAAAGATTCTCAATGAAGAAACCAATTAGTATTCAATTCGAAGAAGGTTGAATAAAAACTTGTAGAAAACTATAATATTCGTTAAATTAGTAGATTACTCTGAATTCCAGACTTGCTTTTGATTGTGCTGTTCACTGTGTTGGTTGTGTGGCTGTTTTTTGGTCAAAGATAAGAGGAAGCAGATGCAGATACGTATATAAAATTGTTAAGGATATAGATTTTGCCAGAGAAAAATATAACCAGAAGCACTTTTACTGGAAAGTCGTGAAATTTCTAGTTGGCCGGAAAAATATTCGAGGAATCAAGCCAAATTATTCCTTTTTATCTTGATAATACGTGGATCAATGGTTGTTATCTGGTTTTGTAGTGCAAAAAATGTGGTAAGAAAGATATACCACCATCACATTGCATGGTCATCTGTTATATGTATACAGGTCTACAAAAAGGAAATTTTTGTGAGATATTTTATATTTGATGAGTGTTTTTATATAATTTTGATGCGCAGATTCCAATTTTTTTATCCATTTCTGTGCATCACGTGAGATATTTTTGCAAAAAATAAAATACAATGCAAATAGTAAATTTAAATACAGTTTGTTATCTATTTATCAGAAAAAAAAATGAAACTTCCAGGATGTTATCAGTCGAACCCAAAACAATTTTAGAACTTGGAAAAAATTTTTGCTTTCGAGCTTCGTTCCGGATATCGCATTGGAAATTTAATTTTCGATTCTCTCAAATATGTTTTGTGGGTTTTTTTAGGTGAGAAATCATAATTCCGTATCAGTTTTTATCTTGCACTTAGAGGACGCTGCGTATGCGTATCTATTTTATTTTTAATATTTTTTATTGCAAGATATCGATTTGTGAAGAATTGGAATGTGAAAGGATAAAATAAATAATGTTAGTTTCGGATTTGGAAGGTCGAAATCACATAAAAATGGATGTTGGTTCAAAAACATCAATTTTGAAGTAGACCTCTGTGTTATCGAACCTCCTCATTCAGAGGATATGTGAAATTTGTATGTTTTCACATAAATAAAACGTTCTTGAGCGAAACAAGAAATTTTCTGCTAACTGCAATTGAAACAAAAATGTTGAACCATTTTTCCTTATTATATTTGGTGATAGTATTCAGGACTTCATGGATTTTTGTTGAGTTGAAGGTAATAGCAGTAGCAGTTGTAGAAGAACAATAATTAGTTGCACGTATAATGGTATCCACCATTAGGATTGATCAGGGAATATCTGGAATAGTGGAGAAAACTGCAGAAGAATGTAGATTTGATAGCATGCATCAATCACACGCCTAGATATTAGTATAACATCTTGTCAATCAAAATCGCCTTTTAATAACTCAAACAGGTTCAGAAAGGCGGCAATCTTTATTGAGCTCAGTCATTCTGATACTCCAAATTGGTACAATATAAGGAAAATCAAGAGTTTTGGATTAGATGATGCTTGTGAAAACTAGTTTGTTGGATGCTATATCGATTGATATTGACAAAGAAGAAGAAGTTGACACATCAAAAAAAAAATTGGATTTAATCCCGACTCGAGTGCTTAACAGAAATCTCTCAAGCTTTGTGGAAACACATGTTAGATTAATTCCTCGTGAATCGAAAATCCCATGTGGACATCTTCGTTCATGCTCCCAAAAGCCGTATTTCATATCCATGCCGCCCCAAAAGAACACACTCCTCACTGATTTGTCAAATCTCCGGCCATTCTGCCGTTTTTTCAGTACATTTGAACTACCAATTGTTTATATCCAAATAAGACCATATTTTTACCTTAATTTTTTCCTATAGTGAATCAAAACGATTTAATAGTGTTCCAATTAGCAATCCAATTTACCTATATACGCCGGGAAGTAAGCCCTAAGATACATTCAAAGTGAAATAGAAAAACGTGAGACAATTGCTCAAGGTCATAGTTAACTAAAAACTAAGGATTAAAGCCTTTTTTCTTCGTTTGAGGAAATTTGGAATAAGCCCAGGCTGTGATAGAAGTATTTTATGGTATTGATTCCCAGTCATAAACACATCATGTCCAACAAATTCGACACGTAAGTTGAAATTATCCAGAGTCACATTGCATTGTTTACATTCAATGTCCTACTTTATATTTTTATCTTTGGTTTTTTTCGTTCCCACATTCTATTTTGATTTTTTGAGCCCCATGGCTTCTCCGGGTGCATGTTACAACATAATTTAATCAACATATGTTGGGGCATTTTAGCACATTAGTCATCACTATTTTTATATCCGGGTTAGTTTATTATAGATTCGTTAAGGCAATTTTATTTGGTATTATTTTGAATAATAATAGCTTCATATTTTTGTGATTTGTGTTACGTGTTAACTACGTTTTCTGACGATACAATTTTTTTATGATTTTCATATTAGAAAAAAAATCAAACATAATCACCTAACAAAATAAATTAATTCAAAGGAATCTGAGTTAAGCCCATATACAACAAACATTAATTTTTCTTCAGTTTAATCAATATTTTTCGACGCATAGCAGTTGAATGACCATCCTAATTTTTCATTGGTTGTTTTGACGTGGGTGTACAGAATATCTTACTTTTCATTGGTTGAAATGACGTTGATGACATTTTGTCGGAGCATGCGCATTGCATGCATCTTTGCCCTGCAGTGTCAAATTCTACAGTATTTATTTATACACCTGGCAAAAATGACATTTTTTTGAAGCATTAGTAGTAGCTTTCTCCCCTTAATAGATAGAATTTACAGCGGTCACAAAAGCCCTTACAAAACTGTTGATGTAAATAATTTTGTGAAGCATGACATAGAACATAATAAAACCTCGTTAGACTTTGCAGATCTATAAATAGTTTCCCAGAAGAGGTGGAAAAGTGAAATTTGTACAAGATACTCTTTACACATTTATTAATAAATATATTTTATAGCGGTTACAAAATTCCTTACAGAATTGTCACTGGGAATAATTTTGTAAAGCACGAACATAAAATTCCTTAATAAACTTTGCGAACATGTAAATATTTTCCTAGAAGAGGTGGAAGAGTGAAATTTTTACGAAATACTTTTCTTAATATATAAAATGTACAGCGGTTACAAAATTCCTCACACTCACTGTACAGGGTGATTCACTGTTCAGTGCTTTTCTTTAATGTCCCCCCCTATTATTTTTTGAACGGCTCAACTTGAAGACTTCAAATTTTAGGTGCTGAAATACAAGCATGTTTACTATGTGTTGACATAAAATTGACATATGAAAAATTCAAGATGGCGGCTGGTGGCTTCATGTCAATTTTATGTCAAAACATAGTAAACATGCTTGTATTTCAGCACCTAAAATTTGAAGTCTTCAAGTTGAGCCGTTCAAAAAATAAAAAGGGGGGGGACATCAGAGAAAAGCACTGTGAATTGACCCCCCCTCTAACTCATTCTATACAAGGTGTACAGAAAAAAGTTGTTTGGTTTATACTAAATTTTTTCAATTAAGCAGTATCATTTATATAGGGTGTCCCAAAAGCTGTCCGCAGCACCCAACTTTGAAATTTTAAATGGAACACCCTGTATTTTATTTCATTTTTAGATTCTACGTTATATTCTAAGTCATATGTGTATGAGCTATATTTATCTTATCTCTTGTCGCTGTTAAATATTGTGAAAAATCCTCGGGAAAATCCAATATTTTGACCCCCCTTTAAGTCATTCTACACAATGTGTAGAAAAAAAAGTGTAATAGAAAAGTTGTTTCGTTGTTCAAATCGGGCCATATTATTTATACAGGGTGTCCCAAAAGCAACACTCAACTTTGAAATTTTAAATAAGACACCCTGTATTTTCTATTATTTTTAGATTATACGTTAAATTCTGAGTCAAATCTATATAAAATAAAGCTATCATATCACTTTTTTGATAAATTCTGTTCAATTTTGTGAAAAATCCGAAATTCAGGATTTGTTCTTGATAACCATATTGAATAAAGATTGCTTTGAAGCTTTAGTCTGCCTCATAAAAGATAAAAAAGGATTCTAGTTAAGTTAGAAAAAAGCTATGAAAATAATGTGAAATTCAACAGCTTTTATCTAAAAAACGGCCAAAGATATCTTTCACCGTTTAAACCAAGAATTTAACGTAGAATCTGAAAATGAAATAAAATACGGGATGTCCCATGTAAAATTTGAAGTAGGATGGTGTGGTCAGCTTTTGGGACACCCCGTATAAACGATACTGCTAGAATTAAAAGATTTAGTATAAACCAAACAACTTTTGCATACACTTTTTTTTTGAACACCTTGTATATAATGTGTTGGAAAGTAGTGAATTTTGTTTTTTTCACAAAATTTAACAGCCTTTATCTCGAAAACAGCAGAAGATAATATAGATCTACCTTTTATAAATTTGACTTAGAATTCAATGTAGAATCCAAAAACTAAATATACAGAGCGTCCCATTTAAAATTTCAGGATTGGGTGCTGTGGACAGCTTCTGGGACACCCTGTATAAATAATATTGCTCAATTTAAAAAATTTGGTATAAACCAAACCACTTTTGTATCAAACTTTTTTGTACACCTTGTTAAAAATGAGCTGAAGGGAGGGTCATGTAGTGAAAGACATATAAAATTCCTTGAGCAGACTTGTAGATATTTTCCTAGAGAAGGTGGGAGAGTGAAATCTGTAGACACTTTGAGCTATCTTTGATCACCATTTCTGTGATGGAATTAGTACCACTTCTACTCTCTTATAAGAAAACAAGACGTGCTTACGCTGATTTTCATTCACGAAGTCATTCAGTCGAAAATCCTAAAACAGTTAAAACTATCCTCACAGATTGAAACAAGAACACTCAGACAATGAGGACGACATCGGCCCAAACATTACCGACTTGGGCCCAGTCGACTATCCACCAGGCGAACATAGACTTCAACACGCCTATTGTCTGTGGTTCTCCAAAAGGCCCAGTCAAATACAAGGCTCACAGAACTACAGCCAAGCCCTGCGACTAGTAGGGCAAGTGGGTACTGTAGAGCAATGGTGGGCCTTGTACTCCCACATAACCAGATTAAACGATATTCCTGCCCATAGAGATTTACATCTTTTTAAAAAAGGTATAAAGCCAATGTGGGAGGATCCATCGAATAAAAAAGGAGGGAAATGGGTAATAACAACCAACAGAGGTCTAAGTAGTGGGTTTTTCATTTGGTTATATTCAGGTTATAAGGCTGAAGAAGGAACAAGCCCCAAGGGCTTGGGAGAATCTATGCATGGCCATGTTAGGAGAACAGTTTATGGTGAGTTATGCCGCGTGAAATAAGTGTTTATGGGTGTTTCAGGCAGGTAATGAGATATGCGGTGTAGTAGTGTCAACACGATACCAAGAATACTTACTAAGTGTGTGGAATAGGACTGCGTCGGATCAAGTTCTAATCGGTCGAATTAGGGAGTCTTTAAAGAGGCTTCTTAATGTGCCCACTAATACATCTATGGACTATAAAATACATAGTGATTGCCTCAAATATGGGTATTTTATCATAATCATACTGGGAAGTGTGTGACGGTTTTTGTTGTAGGGCAGCAAAACACATACAAACGTTGAAAAGTTGATCTGGCAGTCTTTGCAAACCATCAGCTTCAGACTGGGACAGCGTGACAAGTTAGGTTTTAAATCAATTCAAAACAAAATCGCTGCAGCGCGGTTGAACATCATTTAAATATATTTGTTAAAACAAACCAGTGTTTTATTAATTGATGTTCCCATTCTTCACTGTAATTCTTTTTCCAGATTGCCCACCATTGTTTATCTTCCTTTACAGGTTTTAGGTAGTAAAAACCCTAAATCACTCTCCTTAGCTATTAGACGACATCTTCGATTTTTCTACAGATTGAAGCTGACCTCATTGAGCCTGGGAGCTGGAGCTATAGTCCAAAAGATTTGTCTTTTTGTTTACTTTTTCAAAAATATATATCAGTAAAAAAATAAATTTTTATCCTATAAATTTTTGACCTGACCCATTATACTAATTCCGAAGACAGAATCGAGTTTTACGGGAAAACTTATACAAGGTTTTTCACTTAAAACTCCGCACATCAATATCTCGGAGACGAATAGGAATATTTGATTTCTGTAGAAAGTAGTCAATGTAATGAGGTCGAGTAGTTATTTTTCACAGTTAAAAAATTCGACGCCTACCAAGACTAAAGCGTCGCGACGCATCGAAAATATTAATCGATTGCAGGGACTTTGAAATTACGCACATACAAAAGTACATGTTATTTATAAACTTTTTTGTTATTCGGTCGAACTCATTTATTCTACTCAGTTTTGAGATATACAGTGTGTCCAAGATAAGGTTGTCTATCATGGGGATCTTGAAAACCGTGAGACATACATGGTCGGTTAAATGGAGGCAAAGTTGCGTATTTTGATGCTTAACAAAATGCCGTTTCAAAAGCCAAGAAATTCCGACTAAGTCCGAAATTATCCGAAAAAAAACGATTTTTTTCAAAATTGTTTTCATTTTTTTCTGACCATATTTGAAGAGATATTTTGAAATGAATGGAACTTCTTCATTGCCACTTTTTGCCCTTTACAAAATAGCGTTATTAAATTGAAGAACCGACGTTTCGTCTATGAGCAGCCATCATCAACTTTTTTTTCTTAAATACGATCCTGGATTTTTTATTACGGATTCTAAGAGCCTCTTATGTTCCTAAACCAACGAGGTATCGCACTAATCAAAAAAGAGGTGGTTGTTTTTAATCCTATTAAAAATGTATTTTTTGTCTCTCTCTAACACATGAGTTCTTATGGAAAAATCCATCAACATAATTTTTTTGAATAATTGCGATACATTGTTGGTTTAGGAACATAAGAAGCCCTCAAAATCCGTCATAAAAAATCCAGGACCGTATTTAAAAAAACAAAGTTGATGATGGCTGCTCATAGACGAAACGTCGGTTTTTCAAGTTAATAACGCTATCTTGTAAAAGGCAAAAAGTGGCAATGAAGAAGTTCCATTCATTTCAAAATATCTCTTCAAATGTGGTCAGAAAAAAATGAAAACAATTTTGAAAAAATTCGGTTTTTTTCGGATAATTTCGGACTTAGTCGGAATTTCTTGGCTTTGAAAACGGCATTTTGTTAAGCATCAAAATACGCCACTTTGCCTCCATATAACCAACCTTGTATCTCTCACGGTTTCCAAGATCCCCATGATAGACATCCTTATCTTGGACACACTGTATATCTCAAAACTGAGTCGAATAAATGAGTTCGACTGAATCACAAAAAAGTTTATAAATATCACGTACTTTAGCATGCGCGTAATTTCAAAGTCCCTGCAATCGATTGATATTTTCGATGCGTCGCGACGCTTTACTCTTGGTAGGCGTCGAATTTTTTCAACTGTGAAAAATAACTACTCGACCTCATACATTGACTACTCTTCACAGAAAACGAATATTTCTATTCGTTTCTGAGATATTGACGGGTGGAGTTTTAAGTGAAAAGCCCTGTATAACAGTAAAAAAATAAATTTTTATCCTATACATTTTTGACCTGACCCTGTATACTAATTCCGAAGACAGAATCGAGTTCGACGCCTTCAACTCTATATCTTTACTAGTTGTGGATACAGGATTTTTTTTTAAAGAATGTTTTTTTTGCAATGATCTCAACTTTTGAGACCATTTTCCTGAAAATTTGTCAATACGTCCTGTTTATTTTTCGATTTGATTTAAAAAAAAAAAAAAACTTTTCTCTCGATATTTCCAGGTCACCCTGTATATTTTTTAATATTTCCACTTCAACTACACGCTGAATCAGCTTTATTTCAGCGTATTTATACAATTCTTCGTTAATCACTTCAACTGAACCAATTTCTTTACGGAATTAGTTTTGTAGTCTTCCCAGTGATAACCAGATCTACAATATGACCAGCTTCAGCTTCAGTTTCGATTTACGAACTCGTGTTTTTCTGTAGGATCTTATTTCAGAGATGAAGCTGCTTTCGGTACTTCCATGGATCAGTTTCGTTCAAGTATGTAAATGATAAATTTACAAATAAATACAGATATGACCCGGAAGAGAACCAACAAACATTCAAAGTAATGCAGATGAGGATAATAAGTCAATCAATGATTAGAAAAATGGAAAATTTGATTGAATAAAAAATAATGACAGGCATACTAAAGAACTGAAACAAAGTAACGATGAAACGACCGCATCATAAAACAAACAAATATTCTTAGGAAGATAGATTGAATAATGAAGCGCACTCGAAGAAAAAAAAAATAAATTACAAAAATTTAATGGCCAAAATTTACATTAGCATAAAATAGTTTGATAAACTATTACACGACTTTTTCAAATGACCAAAAATTAATCCGTGTTTTTCGATCAGAGACTGAAGAAAAAATCAACTATACACACACAACACTCCTAAAAGTCCTAAAAGCTAACCTAAACCCAACTCAGTTTTCATCGCTAGAACTAGAATCGCTATCTGAACCGCTACTGTCGCTTGAACTGGAATCGGAGCTGTCAGATGACGAACTGCTCGAGCTGGAACTCTCTTGTTTCTTCTTTTTTTTCTTGGCATCTTTGTTTTGGGCCGCTGCAGCGGCGGCTTGTGACGTGCCTTCTTCTTTGGCCTTGAGTCTTTTTCTTAAAACTGCAGTTCTGGATGATCGGTGCAGGTATTTGCGTTTACCTTGGCACTCGTACGACCAATGGCCGTACTCCAGACATTTCTGGCATCTGACGGTTTGGATGTCGTAAGCTGGTTTCCTTCAATGATTGAACAATTAGGATAATTTCCCGTAAAATTCTTAGTTGAAAGTTGAGGTTAAGTTTACAAAAAACTCAAACTTAACTGCATTATCTAGGCATATATTGATAAGATTTTATAGAAAAAGACCGTTGCCCTAACGTAATCTTCAACATCACTTCACACAGGTCAGAAGTAATTCCTGTGACACGCATTATTGCAAGAAATTTACTTACTTTTTGCCAGCAAGCTGGTTACCGATAGTCATATTGTATTGCACTAGTTTGCTTTTTTTTAATTCTTAGTTTTCTGCTGCAGTTTCCCGATTTCTTCAACAAAACAAAAATGAAAATACGTCCAGCTGATTCGAAATTGAAAAGGTAGTATTATAGCAGCTTTGATCTTGACATCTTGGCATTAATGACAGTGACAGATCGTTTTCAACACAGTACAACGTTGCCGACATTTATATTTTTTAATGGATTAACCTGTATGTAAGAATTCTAATCATTTCTCCCATCTCGTACGATCATTTTAATAAGGTTTGTTGAATCTAAAACTTATAATAAAGTAATGGAAGGCGATCAAAGTTGAAAAAGAACTCATAATTGAGCCATTTTTTAGCGAAATTGGAAAATCATCGAAAAACCAATTGACCCATAAAACATTACTTATCCCTGATCATAATAATCACATACACTTTGAATAAAATTATTTGTGATTATACAGAGTGGTCAAGTTTTACAAACACGACCTGTACACAATTTTTTCAAATGGAACACCCTGTATATTTTCATCTTGAAGATAACATCATAAGCTTTCCAAAAACACCATACATCATACCTTTCTCATCAATAGCCTAGTTTACACCGACAACTTGGTCCGCGGACCAAGTACTAGATTCGAACTATATCAGAACAAAATATTTGGTTCGAATGGTGTAAACAGTTGCGGACTAAGCTGGTCCGCTCTTGGTTCGGTATTCGCCAGCAGGTGTACCGACCTAAATTTGGTTCGATCTGGATGAAAATTATGAGGTTATGTTGATTGTTATTATTGTGAATTGTGTTGGTTCTGTGTTTCTAAGGCAATCTGAGCGTACTCACTTATGTTTTTTTTTGGTTACGAATTGTGTTGATGGATTATTTCGACTTGTTTTTGACATTTGACGAATTGCGCGCGTATTCATTTAGTTCACGCGTTGCAGGACGGTGTAAACGGGCGAGAAGCAAGCATTGGTCCTACCGTACTATCCCCACCCCACAACTAAACGAGCTATCGGTGTAAACTAGGCTAATAGTTCTTTCGGAGATCACCCGCAAATACAAAGTTTCCTCCTGTACCACAAATTATTACCCAGTTTGTGGGACTATAGGTGGCCATATGCATGAAACCATGACAACATCAGGAATTAGTTGAATAATTAATTGGCAATCAAATAATTAATTAAAGAATTAGCAAGTAGGCATTCAAAAGTTTTCTTTTTAATTCAAAGTATTGTGGTACTGACACTCAACTTGAAGATGATGGATTATGCTCGATTATAACACCGAACAAGTAACAATAAGAAGGCTTGCTATCGACTTTATTGTGTAGCAGCATGAGACAGCCCGCCGAGCCATTCGGGAGCACATCGTTTTCGAAGCACAGAACATACGTGCCTGATATCTGAAAATCACAAGTTAACAGCGCTTCTCATAGTAAACTGATAACGTCGGTCGTTGAACAGACTGGCGTTCTCGGACCGGGTGGACGGGGTATGGTGTTGGGAACTTCGGCACTCCTTGGGTTGGTTTCGCGCGCTTGGCAGAGTGATCCTTCCTATTGTTATTTGTTCGGTGATTATACGTAGTAGCTTTGACTAGTTATCAATATTTTGTTTTATTCGTGATATTGTCATGGCTTCATAGACCACCTAATTTTATACACTGAGTAAATAATGATGAACTTTTGTATTCGCGGGTGATTTTTGAAAAAACTAATGATCAGAAAGATATGATGTATGGTGTTTTTTGAAAGCTAATGAGGTTATCTTTAAGATGGAAATGTACTATACAGGGTTTTCCATTTGAAAACATTGTGTACAAGTCGTGTTTGCAAAACTTGAGCACCCTGTACAATGACAAATTATCTTATTCAAAATGTATGGGATTATTGTGTTCAGGGAGAAGTATATTTGTCTTATGGCTCAGTTGGTTTTTTGATACTCTTTTTCATTTCGCTTGAAAAATAGCCCAACTATGAGACCTTTTTCAACTTTGATCGCCTCCCATTTCTTTATTATAAGTCTTAGACCCAACAAACCTTATATCAAAATTCTAATAAACAGGGTGTTCCATTTAAAAAATTACATGTTTAGTTTGCCAAAAACTTTTTGGGACGCCCGCCTGTACTATGGCTATATTTTTTAAACATAACCTCTAAGACTAACTATAATATACAAAAAAAAATCATATTCCTCCATTTTTCCACAATCGTCCACCCCATCATAAATATATGCAAATTATTATTTTTGCGTCTCCCATGGTTTGTAATATTGTAAGACCAACCAACGCTGTTTCTAGACTCCCTAACATACAAAGGCAGTGTTGAGGATCTTCTGCCGCTGATAGATGATTTTTTTTTTCATTCAATCTTTTGTTGGGATGACAAGAGGATCATGTGAGTTCTCCGAGTTTCCCTTTCCTTGTCCAATGAAAAGTTTTGAGGAGCTTCATACTTTCTAGTCGGCCATAAGGAAGGCTCTCTTTCGCAGCACCACAAGCACATTGGGATACTGCTGGCTACATGCACCCCAAAAAGTGATCCCATCTAAGGCGACTCTTGAAAAACCAAAATACTCAGAACATACACCCAGTTCTCCTTGGTGGATCTGATGGCACAACAGGCTAAAGCAAATCCGACAATACTTTTGAGATTCTGAGATAATCTGTTACCATTTAACAAAGGTCATGCACCATCATAGTATGTTGTCATTCGGGTTTTCAATACAGGAGAAACAGTTCTTACGAAAGTATGCGCCAGCTTCAATATTTTTCTGGAAAGCCAACTTTCATCTTCAGAAATAAGACGTACTGAAGCTGCCACATCTTTGTTGACCATCTTTTCCACCAGCTTGGAAACAGTTGACAGCAAACAATATTAGTCTGAAATTAGAAGGGTTAAAAGTCACCCCCAGGACATGATGAAGAGAGAGCTCCTTTTGCCCAGGAATTATTAAAATGGCATACCAGTGCATCAGGATCAGTGTAACTGTAAAAGAGCACTCCAGCAGACAACTGATCCTTCACAAAGCAATTTTTTTTATTTACAGTATTCAGGGTAGCTATTGTGAGTCTGGATTTATGCCTTTTGTCTCTAATTGCTTTCCCTCTGTTGGTTCCTTAAATTATTCAGTCGATCCCGGTAATTGTTCTACTTTGCCACTGCAGCAGTCTGTTTGTTTGGCATTGTAGACTTGAGGAAAAGAGTTCGCTACTGGAAAAATCGAGAACGCCCTATCAACTGGACTGTATCACAGCACAAAAATCACTGGGAAAGCCTTTTGAAATAAAGCATTCAAGAGCTGCTTTTCTTGATGATCCATCTGCAGAATAGCAGATAGCATACAAGAAACCAACTTACAAAAGCAACTGCCCTCAAACTTTTATTTGTTTTTTAACAAAATACGTCACAAGAGTGAACTCCGACCTTCAAAGCTACTTCAGAAGCGACGGAGCAAGAACTGTGGAGGTAGAACAAAATAAGGGCAAGTCTTCGAGCAATCTCAAGGGAAAGTTTTAGTGAGTATACATTGGCGAGATGGAAGTTCCAAACTGCCCAGAGGATCCCATGAGGAAAATAATTGAATTTCTCCGCCGAAAAAAAATGGTAGTCGTCTGTAATGATTGGTTGACGTACAAAATGAACGAATATTAGTTCAGAGTGAAATGACGTATTTTCCAACTAGTTTGATGGTTAATTAATTTTACATATGCTAATTACTTTTCGAATTGCTTTGTCAACCATCCTCTAAAGTTTGATGTACAATTCTTCAATAGGTAACTTTATCTCAACTAAATAGTCTGATGTAGAAATTTTAAAGTAATTAATATAATTACAAGCACAACAATAAACTTTTTTTAACCATTCAAATCAAGGACATTTATCAGACATGTTTATCACTTCAACTTTTAGGAAACTATACGGAAAATTATGGACCATCAACCTGTTTTCTTTTTTTTTTCAAAAAGAACAATTTTGATATTGCTTATAAAACTGGGACAATTCGATAAAAATAGATTTATAATCAGTTAGGTACCTGCCGTTCATCTCGGCACCTGTTTTGGTACCACTAACGGTATTTTTTCTCGCGGTGGAACTAGTTCTCAGGTTGTCTTCAAGTCAGTCGGTCATGACGATAAAAGAAATCAAAACGTCCAAGCCAAATTGGTCATTATCGCTGATCTATGGAGCGATTTTTGGATATTATGTTGTAGCGGCTTTGGCAAACCGATTCAATGTAGCTGAGTATCTTCCAAAAGATAACGTTCTTGTGGTGTTGACGAGGTTCAAGTGGTTTTTTTACACTGCATGGAATTTTGTGAGTATGAATCAAAACTATTTACACTACTGATAAAAGAACCCATATAAAAACGCGCTTGAAGATTGTGATTCAAATTTTGATCTTTGTGACCTGTTCTATCACAATTTGATGTAAACACAATGTGAATACGACTTGGCTACCTTCCTCTAATCAGCATAACAACTTGGAACTTAATTGGAACCTAATGCACCATTATAACCCATGCAGGGCAAATTAGCGTTTTTATCAATTATTCCTTGAACCACGCCAACTATTCTATTCATTACGTTACAAAATGTCTAATAGTCGACTTGTTTCTCTTTCTTTGTACATTGTATTGTTAGTTTATTATTTGTATTCCGCAAAAGTGTCCGTGGACGTTCGGACCAACATTAATACGGACAGACTGGTGGCGGTTTTGAGGAAATATGAAAGATTCAAAGATATCACGACGGACAAAGTGCAAGAACATTTGCACTCTTCAAGATATGTTAGTTTGCTTTTCTTCACAATGTGGACTTTTGTAAGTAATTAAATTTATTGCACCAGTCTTGATTGGTTTTATTGTTATTAATAAAATTTATCAGGTTACGTAGTTATTTATGGGGATTTTATCAAGTTGGGCAATAGTTGAATTGTTACAATGAGGCGGAATCATAGTACGTGTTGAAAATCAAAAAGTACTTCACCCAGTCAATTCAACAAATTCATTGTTAGGCATTAGGTGTTGTAAAAGCTGAAGCTGCAATAAATGCTACAATAGTGTACCTCAGAGCGAAAGTATGTTACTTTGTTCAAAGGTATGCTAAGTAAATAAAAAAGTTTGAACAAAATCGGGTTACAACAATTTTTTTATCAACGTTTCGTTAATGATTTTTAGCAAAAATGAATTTAACATAGTTTGGCTAGGAGATATAGAGCAGAAGCTGTAAGAAAAAACTCCTAAGAATATGTTGGTGAAAGTGAATTATAATTGGCTTGTTTTTGCAATTATATGTAAGGTGATAATGTGCTCGATTATCTACGAACAAATTTTGCGTAGGGTGGAACCAGCTATTATAGTCAATTATTTATTCGAAATGTTCAGATCCATTGCTTTTAAAATTAAAAAAAAGGCATCAAAATATGGGCGTGTTGATGGAGTTTCACCCAAAATGCTGTGACCTCATGAGAGGCAATAAATGAAAAATTTCAATAATCAAATAATGTTCTCTCCAATAATCTAATTTGCTTATTATCAAATTGTTGTTAAGAGTTCAAAGTCCCACTCACTTTTACATTCAACCATTTATTTCGCATCTATTAGTAAATTAAATCGCTCGCGATTATGGCGTCCAGAAATTTTATCATTTATTTGTCTATGCTTATAGTGGCAGTGGGAACGTCCACTTTTGCGTGTTTCTTAAAATACTTTATAGACAATAATACGGTCCCGGAGATGTTGAAACGATTATCAAAGTTCCAGATTTATATGTTCACTTTATGGAATTTCGTAAGTGGGTTATCAAATTTGATTTTGAAAATTTCCTTTTAGACTTTCCAGATAGTTTTCCTCGTATTGGCTGTATCAGATGAACTGGCAAAACTAGCCGGTCTTTCCATACTCCAAAAACAACTGGAAAAACTACGGATCAATATATTTTCAACTATAGTGTTGCCTAGTTCTATTCTGGTTATGTCGGTGTTCTGGATTATATGGCACATAGATCGGGAGCTTATTTTTCCCAAAGCAATTGGTAAGGGAAATGTTTCAAATATGACCTTATAGCGTGAAATTTCAGATGAATTTTATCCATCCTGGCTCAACCATACTCTTCACACGTTCATAATTATCCCGCTAATAATCGAAATAATAGTGCAAAGGAACAATAAAAATTACCAGGTATCTAGAACAAAGGCAGGATTGTTGTTCGCACTTTATTGCACGATATATCAAATTTTGTAAGTGTATTTATCAGGTGAAAGGTGCTATACTGTCTAAATGTCCATTCTAGATATCTGTCCGTTTACTTGAAACACGGAGTCTGGCTTTATCCAATATACAAAGTACTCACGTGGAGCGAGCGATTTCTTTTTTGTTTTGGACAATTGATATATGGACTAATTTATCAACAAATTGGAATTACTTTGTTGACCAGTTCAAGTGCGAAAATTAAGACAAAATAGACTGATGTGATTTTTATAAATAATATAATTTTGTTAAGATAGTGATTTGTTTATGTCAACTGCAACATGGAATGATAAGCAAAGACTGATATTATGGTTGAATTTTGTGAAAAAATTGCTTTAAGTCAACATGAAGACCCATATAAAATTTTGAGCTTGGCAAAAATGACCCATTTTTAAAGAATACATGAAAAATTAGTCATTTTTGCCAAGTTCAAAATTTCATAGCTTGACTATCCTTTGTTAAATAATTGTGGAATTTTCAGAGAGTACATACTTTTTGCCCCTCTTTCGAATGATGCTAGTCATTTTTATCAAAAGTTACCCAGAAAAAAATTAGAAAAGTAAAAATAAAAAAAAGCACTAAACAATGTTTTGAAAAAAATCGACAGGATACGCGTAGACTGACAAATTAATTGAAGTTTGCGGTTGCTATAATTTTGTGTTACTTGGGAACTATGTACTACCCTTTAATATTAGCCTAGTTTACACCGATAACTCGTTTAGTTCGGTCCGATAGGACCAAGTGGGTGGGGATAGTACGGTAGGACCAATGCTTGCTTCTCGCCCGTTTACACCGTCTTGCAACGCGTGAACTGAATGATTACGCGTCAAATGTCACAAACAAGTTGAAATTATTTATCAAAACAGTTCGTGACCAAACAACACATATGTAGGTACGCTCAGATTGCCTTGAGAACCAACACAATTCACAAAAATAACAATCAACATAACATAACCTCATAATTTTGATCCAGATCGAACCAAGTTTAGTTCGGTACACCAGCTTAGTCCGCAACTGTTTACATCGTTCGAACCAAATATTTGGTTCTGATATAGTTCGAATTTAGTACTTGGTCCACGGACCAAGTTGTCGGTGTAAACTAGGCTATTGTTTGTGAGTTCAGGGAAGAAATCAAGCTCATTTAAATTACAAAACCTTTATTTCCTCACACAATGAGAATAGTCAATCATCTCAAAAAACTTTTCTAGAACTTCCTTCTCTTAAGAATATCCGGCTTCCAGTTGATAGGATGCGACTCCTCAGTGGCAGTCTCATCAGCTTTGTATATTTTTATCGTTTTATCCGCATCGGTGGTAATAAGCCGCGATCCCGAATGGTCGAAAATCATCGAAAATATTCCCGCCTCACTGTCCATAGACCCAGGCTGAACTGGCGCTTGCAGCCTTTGGAAGTTGTAGCCTTGAAACCAGGTATATTAAAAAGCAGGTATATTTGATCATTAAATACCTGTCCTCCAATCCCAAAAATGCAACGTCCCGTTATCCCCGCCTGAAACCAACACCCCATCGGCATTAACAGCCAAACAGTTGATGATGGCATTATGCCCTGATAAATTTTGAATGAACTTTCCCTCAGGACACTTCCATTGTTTTATATTATCTGGTGATCCAGAAGCGAACATGTTTCTATAATTATAATATAATCATAATTTGCGCGACCACAGAGTTAGATCTTACAGTGTTGGATGGAACATCAAGTCTCTGACGCTCTTTTTATGATTGGTAAGAGTGCACATTGACTTCCCAGCTGCCAAGTCCCACAGCCTTATTGTAGTATCGTGAGATCCAGTTACAACTTGCGGCTCAGAAGCTTGGCACATTACTTTGGCCACTGTATGTGTGTGACCTGTCAAAGTATGGATATTGGCCTTGGTCCTCATATCCCAAACTCTGGCAGTGGAGTCTCTGCCGGCCGACAGAAGAACATCAATTGTGGGGTGCAAGGCGAGGGAGTAAACAGCTGATAAATGGCCGTGATAATGTCGGATTACTTTGTTATACTCCAAATCCCAGCACTTGACTTGTCGATCTTCGCCACAGCTGAATAAGTACGGATGTCTGCCACTCACAGCTAAGCCTCTAACTGTACTCACGTGACCTGTCAGGGACACTTTCAAGGTACAAGAGGCCAAGTCCCATATTTTGATTATTCGGTCATTTGCTCCTGTTGCAAACCACTAGGAAGAGTGTGTCAGATATAATACTCTCTTCCATTCTGTCTTCTCATATCAACCAAAGCATGTCCATGTTTTAAACCTCATCAATCCTCTCATAACCCCACTTTCAGACAGAACGAAAAACGCCAACAAAACAAATAGATGAATAAAAGTAACGAGAGCCACTCCATGTTTTATACCTCATCGTCAACCCATCTGTCACAATCCTAACCCAACCCCACTTTCAGTCAAAACGGAAATCGACAAGAAAGAGGATTTTGACGTTAACCAGGTTACGATGTGGTATCGAAATTCGTAACCTAACTTTCCTTCGCAGTAGGGGCAAATCTCTTGGGAGGAAGCTAATTAAGTAGTCACGTTATATCATGAATAATGTCACTTTTAGTTACCAGAACGTTTTGGATTCCCCATTAAATTTCCTATGAATATCATTGAAAAATATACAGGGTCTAACGGGAAATTTTGGAGATAAGTTGGGTCAAAGTCTAGAACTATAATTTATGCGGGGCTCGAGAAAAAAGTTAATTATCTCCTAAACCTTAAAAGATATCGACTTGACTTTTGCACAGGTGGATTCCTCATTGAATTTCTTATAAAAATCATTGAAAAAAGAATACAGTAGCCTAGTTTACACCGATACCTCGTTTAGTTCGGTCCGATAGGACCAAGTGGGTGGGGATAGTGCAGTAGAACCAATGCTTGCTTCTCGTCCGTTTAGACCGTCTTGCAACGCGTGAACTAAATGAGTACGCGTGCAATTCGTCAAACGTCAAAAACAAGTCGAAATTATTTATCAACACAATTCGTAATCAAAAAGAAACATAAGTGAGTACGCTCAGATTGCCTTGAGAAACTAAGAACCAACACAATCCACAATAATAACAATCAACATAACCCCAAAATTTTGATCTAGATCGAACAAAATTTAGTTCGGTATACCTGCTGGCAAGTACCGAACCAAGAGCGGACCAGCTTAGTTCGCAACTGTTTACACCATGCGAACCAAATATTTGGTTCTGATATAGTTCGAATTTAGTGCTTGATCCGCGGACCAAGTGGTCGGTGTAAACTAGGCTAGTGTTATGAGGCTTTGATCTAGGCGGTACTCGAGGCGGTAATACCGATATCAACGAGAATACCAGTATATACTAACGGTATATCAACAATAATACCGAAATGTCTGTATAAGTAGCTGATTATCTGAAATACCATAGGTATTGACCGCAATACTACCGGAAAGCGGTTTACCGATAAACCGATATTTAAAACATTTTATACCGAGGAAAATATACCGACTATATATATATTGGTATACCGCACATGCCTACCTGCAACCACAAATCGTTACCTGGTTAACGCCTAAACCCGCCTTATTTCACAAACTAATGAAGATGTCAACAGTCCGCCATATTGTTTTGAAAAATCACCAAAGCCACTCCATAGTGTATATACCTCATTGTCAAACATCCATCAGAATAATACCATACATAACCCCACTTTCAGCCAAAATACAAACTCTTTACGGAACGAAAAGTGTCGTGACGCGGCCTTGAAAGTCACTCTCTGACCTATCTTACCTCATTTCCAGGTTCCATACCAACACAACGAACCCATCCCAAATGGCCAGCGATAACTTTGCACAATTTCCACGGTGGATGCCACTTTGGTTTGGGCATACTGGGTGCTCGTTTCATCATAGTCGCCAACTGGTTTTGGTTGGTCGGTTGTCCTCTGATTGGAACCAGGGCGTTTTCGTTGTACGGAACCACAGAATCTTCAATTATAGGTTGCGGATCTGTTCCTGGTGGTGGTGGATTTGGTCCTGCTTCGGCATCTCTGAGGTTTTTCATGGCTTGCATTTTTTTCACATCGTCGAACACCATTCCGTAAAAGTCGCGGGCTTTGATGGCTCGACGAATTTTTTCACTGTAATGGAACAGAGTATATGTTAAGGAACATTTTTATCACAGAAAACTTACGCTTTCTCATCAATGGGAGGCAGAACCCCTTGGTTTGATAAAAACATATCATGGGACCGTTTGAGCGATCTGAACACTAAAGTGTGCACAGAGTGCCTTTGTACGTCTTCCATCATATTAATTAGCGATTAATTATTTGAATATTGTCTATAAATTCAGTAACAACATCATACAAGGGAAAACGTATTAAATGTATACAAATCTGTTATCTGTCAACAATTAACAATTCAACATAACCCCATTTTTTTGTGTCTAGTGAAGTTAGCTATGAAACTGACGTTTGTATCTGATACGTATTTTTGTGGAGTGTAGTGAATACGGCAACACCGCAGGAGGCTGTCGATTAAGCTCGGTTTCTGGCAACTGTAATCCCGGTTCTACATTAGCTATACCATAATAAGATGTTTCCTTATGATAGATATTTTCAAGTAAAAATTAAGACCGATACATCAGTGAAGAATGAACCAAAAGCAGAGTGGTACTCCAAGGATCTATACTTTCACTTATACACTCTCCGACAATAGATTCCGGACAAGTATAACTTCAGTTAAATGATATCCCTATAACTCTTTTAGCTATTGTCCGATTTTGGTAAAATTTGTACCAAAGTGTAGCCCTATGTCTTGAGATATTACCCTTGATTTTGGTTTTCAAAAAATATTGATGTCTTGGTCACTATACAGGGAGAAACAGGAGCTACTTTTTTATCTTAAGTTTTCACACCCTGTGGAAATATTGAGCTGCAAATTTAGCTTTATTATGTTTTGTTGTGAAGTGGGATATTTTTCATCAAAATGTTTCTTTGTTCATATCTATAATATCAAGAAAAGCTACAGATATTTTAAAAAATGCTGCAGTTTTTCGATGTTTTCAATTACCACATAGGATGTGCACTTGCAGTTTTCCCACAGTTAGAAGGAAATAGTGGACTGAATATAAAGAATAAATTAATAATTCATTTCCAAATTTTTTAACCTAAATTCACTTATCTCTAAATTTGTATAAAACAAATAAAAGGACACAAGACAAAGTTATCAAATGACTAGCGAGAAGGAATGAGGAGATTCACAACGATGATGATGATGATCAAAGCACTTCAGCAGATCATTCTGGACTCCTATTACACGGCTTAAACAATAATTTCAAGTTGGGATTTTTCTTATAACATGAGACAGGACTTCATAAAAGAAGCATATTTCTCAAATGATTTTTTTCTTATTTTTTTTTCCATATGCTTTACATTTGAATGATTTTTTTCCATTATCTTTGAGATATACTATACTTTTTCTCAGAATGTCATGAATGAATGAATTCTTTTTCCTATATCAAATACACCTTTCGCACAGGGACTTTATTTAGCCACATATCCTTTCTTTTTGAGTTTTCGAGAAAATGTTAATTGAGAAATCCTCTTCATTTATCAAGGCCTGTCTCATGCACTGATCTAAATCCAAGGGATAAGCATAATGAATCCGTCATCTGAAGCAAATGTGGCGAGGCATGGGCGAAAATATGTGTTTCTGCGTCTGATTCACGGACATTTTCCAGTAGAGCTAGGGAATGTTCATCATGCGTAGTAGAATTAAATCTATCGATCCGCCCAGATGTTTATTCTGGCAGTCTCGTTCTACATCGGTTTTCGTTTATTTTGGCTTGGGTATATCAAGAAATCTGGACAAATAATAATATCCTTACAATGAATTGTCCGAATAATAGGTGAGTTATATCATCTGGTATACTAAAATTGTGAGTTTATTTAAATTTTTGGGTCGTAATTTAGCCATTTCGAGTTCAGCATTTTTTATTATTTCTCTTTGGTTTTGCTTATTCAGTTGTTCAGATCAGTGGTCTCATGTTATAAGGAAAACACCATTTTTGAATACACCCTGGTATAATCGAAACGTTGCAACTTGGCAACGTCCACTATGATTGAATCCGTGACATATGACAAGACGTCAAGAATCAGTCTCCAAAAAGTTATTCCTCGTGTTTTTCTTCATCAGTTTGAGATTTCGGATCGTGGGAAAAAAAATCCCAAAAAATGCCCATTTCTGATAAAATATTGAAGCGGAAGCTGAAAAAACGTGAAAAACCAAAGCTTAAACCTGTGCAAAGCCATGAAGCTGAAAACAAACTCAATAGTAAGACCTTAAATAAAGTTTACAAGTTGAAATACTGAAGAAAATGTGTTTCAGATGAAGAAGGGGCTGTTGTGCAAAAAAAGGGGGTGAAAAGGTCGATTGAGGGTGCAGATCAAGTGCCTAAAAGTGAGTAGTCGCTGTTATCTTGGTTTGTTTACTTTTATGTTTGTCGATAATTCTTGATCTTAAATTTCAGAAAAAAAGAAGATCAAGAAAGTTGTGACCACTGAAGTTGCAGTAAAAAAGAAAGGTAAGTAAATATAGACAATATAATTTTTAATACAAAAAACAAAATGATGAGCATAAGGCGAATACAATGTTTCCTTGAATTGTTGGTTGAGGTGAGGTATCTCTCATCAGTTCAGGTTGAGACACATGAGTTAAAACATTTCTGATTGATTTTATAAAGTTTTATTTATAAAAAATCACAATGTTGTACGTTAATGATATAAAAATTAGGTAAAAAGAAGAAAGTGGCAAAAAAAGTGCAAGAAATAGAACACTCAGACGAGCCCAAGGAAGAAAGTGAACAAGATGAGGAAACTGACACATCTAATAGATGTTAGTTAACTGCCATCTTGATCACAGTTGTTTAATCATTTTATTCCAGTAACAGACTCCAACGTTGTGTTGGAAATTCTCAGTAACCGAAAATTTGAAGCCCTCAACGATGTGGTGTGTGAACACACCTTAAAAGCCATATCCGACATGGGGTTCACCACCATGACGGAAATCCAAGCTAAAAGCATTCCTCCCTTGTTGGAGGGACGAGATTTAGTTGGAGCAGCTAAAACAGGTTCAGGAAAAACACTCGCTTTCCTGGTTCCTGCGATAGAGCTGATTTATAAGCTGAAATTTATGCCTAGAAATGGCACGGGTGTTGTGATAATTTCACCAACAAGAGAACTAGCAATGCAGACTTTTGGCGTGTTGAAGGAATTGATGAAGTATCATCATCACACTTACGGGCTTGTTATGGGAGGTGCGAGCAGGCAAACTGAGGCGCAGAAGTTGTCCAAAGGGATCAATATTTTGGTTGCTACTCCTGGAAGGTAATGTGATTTTCCTTTATTTTTGACACTGTTTTGGCTGAAAGTGAGGTTATGGTGAATTTATGACATTTGACACCTAATAAAGTATGGCAGTGATTATTTTTGTGGTTTTTTGACTGAAAGTAAAATAGATATGACTGATTGTGACAGATGACTTGTCAATGAGGTATAAAACATAGACAGGCTTGGTGAGTGTCTTATGCAACATGGCGGATTGTAGGCAGCTTTATCTGTCATGCATTTATCTTTGGTTGTCTGTGAATGAAATAAAGTAATATGGTTGTTATAAGAAAGAAAGAAAGAAAACGAGGAAGTGGGGTTATGGTATGATTATGACAGATGAGTGATTTTGTTAAAGAAGATGGCCGACTGTTGACATCTTGATCTGTCATTTGTTTGTGAAATTAGGTGAGTTTTGGCGTTAACCAGGTTACGATTTGTGGTTACCAGGTGCGGTATACCGATATACCCGGATATATTCGGTATACAGGAAACGGGGCACTTCCGGCTTTGGGTTCCCATCTCAAACTTTTTATTTTATGGTGCCTCTATTTGCTGTATAAGTAGTGACCAGTTGATCTGGGACAACCTGTATTTTCCATACCGTCGCCTTGGTATGAAAAACCAAATTCCTCATGCCACCCCGTATGAATATCAGTATACTGCTATAAAAGCGAAAACCAGCATTTTTTCCAGTCGGGAGAAAAATAAATGTTGGTACATTCCGGTATAAAAGATGTATCCCTTTTTTCGGTATATCATACCGATAGTTTTTAATACCGAATACCGGTACGAAAGTTCTCAAAACGCACAGGCCTAATGTAAAATGACTGTCTTTGATGACGTATACAAAATGGCGGGTTGTAGGCAACTTCTGCTATTCTCCAGATTACTGGACCATCTCCAAAATACCCCTGACTTCCTCTACAAAAACCTTCAATGTCTCATCATAGACGAAGCTGACAGAATCTTGGACATTGGTTTCGAAGAAGAAATGAAACAAATCATCAGCCTACTCCCAAGTGAGTGTCCCACAATAAATCCCATGACATTTTGTAATTATTTTTAAAAGAAAAAAGACAAACAATGCTGTTCAGCGCCACTCAAAGCAAGAAAACCGAGTCGTTGACTTCAGTGGCTTTGAAAAAAGAACCCATCTATGTTGGTGTTGATGACGCCAAACTAGAAGCAACTGTTTCCGGTTTGGAGCAGGGTTACGTGGTTTGTCCTTCGGACAAACGTCTGTTAGTTTTGTTCACTTTTTTGAAGAAAAACAGAAAGAAGAAGGTGATGGTGTTCTTTAGCACTTGCATGTCTGTGAAGTACCACCATGAGTTGTTCAACTACATCGATTTGCCTGTCATGTGCATACATGTAAGACTTCTAGATTTAAAACCGTATTTGTTAATAAAATCTATATCAAGGGTAAACAAAAACAAACCAAACGCACCACAACATTCTTCCAATTCTGTAACGCCGACTCTGGAATTTTGCTCTGTACCGACGTGGCTGCCAGAGGCTTGGACATTCCTGCAGTAGACTGGATTGTCCAGTTCGATCCTCCAGACGACCCCAAAGAGTACATACATAGAGTTGGTAGAACTGCCAGAGGTGAAGGAAGTAGTGGGCATGCGCTGCTCATCCTACGAGCCGAGGAACTAGGCTTTTTGTGGTACTTGAAACAAGCCAAAGTTCCACTAAAGGAATTCGAGCTTGAATGGGCGAAAATCAGCAATATTCAGCTTCAGTTGGAGAATTTAATAAGCAAAAACTACTACCTACACATGTCGGCTAAAGAAGCGTTCAAAGCGTACGTAACAGCGTACGATTCGCACCATTTGAAGACGGTTTTTGATATTAATACGTTGAATCTGACACAAGTTGGGGTGTCTTTTGGGTTTAAAGTACCACCAGCGGTTGATCTGAGTTTCACTTCCAGAAAAGGTACGCTAAAACGGGGGTGAAGTGGATATTATAAATTGTTCGTTTCAGCAAAACGTCCGGAAAAAGCACGCAAAGGGGGAGGAGGTTTTGGATATTTCAAAAGTATGAACTCCGATACAGGTGTACGGAAGAATAATGTCTATAAGCAGCCGAAGAGGAAGCCTAGTAAAAGATAGGTTGATGAATAAAGGTGTTTTATTGTATTGGTTAATTTACATTGAAATATTTACAAAGGTGCGCATGGTGTTTTTATTTTCCCCCAATAACGCCTCAGTTACATTCAATTTCACTTCAAAGTAGAAGTGACAGATTTCCGCCTGCTCAACGGGATCATATTATTTACTTGAATTTGGAGTTAAACACAAATTCAATGTGGATGGTAATGGTAACACATATGATTTTTGCTTGCCAAGCGGAAATTGTCAAAATTGAATGTAAACCTCACATCAAGGTACTTCACTCTTGAGCAAAATTCATATTTTTTGAGAATCTTCGTATACGACAGAAAAATTAATATCTAATAATGAGGTCGTTGCACTATATCGAAATAAAAGCTGACTGTGTAGAATATATAACTGTGGGTTGGTGAAAATAATGCCCAAAATTTAAACTAGGCCTCTTTGAAATAAATGGCTCCATCTTCGAGGATACGCCACAGAGACAAATCGATTATTCGCTTGCGTCTGCCATGAACGTGGACTGCATGAGACAAAGGCGGCGTTGCATGATGTACGATTAATGGTATTTTTACAATAATAACTAGCTCAATTTTGATGAACGACAGATAATATTACATTGTGTGTTTAAAAAAACAGTCATGAGTACTGTACTTTCCATGTTTTGTATTTATTTTGTTCGATTCAATTGTTTTGAGACTGTTTTTTAGATTTTTTGTTCTCTCTCAATTTCTGCTTTTTCAAGATTCTTATTTTTTCCATCCTAGTTTTTTATTTGTCATGTTTCCTCAAATTTTAGACAATTCAAACGAGTAGGTATAATAAATAGTTAGTGATATGAATAAAGAAAATACTAATTCCGAGTTATTTCCGCCTTCTAATTTGACCACAACAGGAAATGTTTATTGGTTCGCCTTCCGGACGCCTCTTTGCCTGACATCTCGACCAAACATTGATTTGAATGATAAGTAAAGCTCCGCCTACCAGGCCGACTTCACAAGCAATCGTTAGATGACAATATTGATAGGCTCCACCCCTAAAACGTTTGTTTGGAATAATTGGAGCTTGCTTTGCCTCCTTATCCTGCCGCCACGATCAAAGGTTTGATTGAAAAGTATGGCTCCGCTTTCTAATCTAACCATAATTAAACATTTATTTGGAAATGTTGGTAGACTCCGCCCTCTTTTCGGGTGTAACACATTTGATTGAAAAGTAAAGGCCTTGCACTCTTATTTGACCACAACCAACGTTTGGAAGTAATATTAGACTCCGCCCTCAATACCCTTGTTTGGGAATGTTTGTAGGCCACGCCCGCTTGCCTGACATCCCAACCAAACGTTAATTTGATTGAAAAGTAAAACTCCGTCCCCAGTCTGACTTCACAAGCAATCATAGATGAGAATATTGATAGGCTCCACCTCCAAACGTTTGTTTGGAATGATTGGAAGGCTTCGGATAATTTTCTGACGTCAGGATCAAACGTTTGACTGAAAAGTAAGGCTCCGCCCTCTAATCTAACCCGTTTGGGAATGTTTGTAGGCTAATCCTCCTTGTCTGACATCACAACCAAACGTTAATTTGAATGATAAGTAAAGCTCCGCCCCCCCAGGTCGACTTCACAAGCAATCGTTAGATGACAATATTGATAGGCTCCACCCCTAAAACGTTTGTTTGGAATAATTGGAGCTTGCTTTGCCTCCTTATCCTGCCGCCACGATCAAAGGTTTGATTGAAAAGTATGGCTCCGCTTTCTAATCTAACCATAATTAAACATTTATTTGGAAATGTTGGTAGACTCCGCCCTCTTTTCGGGTGTAACACATTTGATTGAAAAGTAAAGGCCTTGCACTCTTATTTGACCACAACCAACGTTTGGAAGTAATATTAGACTCCGCCCTCAATACCCTTGTTTGGGAATGTTTGTAGGCCACGCCCGCTTGCCTGACATCACAACCAAACGTTAATTTGATTGAAAAGTAAAACTCCGTCCCCAGTCCGACTTCACAAGCAATCATAGATGAGAATATTGATAGGCTCCACCTCCAAACGTTTGTTTGGAATGATTGGAAGGCTTCGGATAATTTTCTGACGTCAGGATCAAACGTTTGACTGAAAAGTAAGGCTCCGCCCTCTAATCTAACCCGTTTGGGAATGTTTGTAGGCTAATCCTCCTTGTCTGACATCACAACCAAACGTTAATTTGAATGATAAGTAAAGCTCCGCCCCCCAGGCCGACTTCACAAGCAATCGTTAGATGACAATATTGATAGGCTCCACCCCTAAAACGTTTGTTTGGAATAATTGGAGCTTGCTTTGCCTCCTTATCCTGCCGCCACGATCAAAGGTTTGATTGAAAAGTATGGCTCCGCTTTCTAATCTAACCATAATTAAACATTTATTTGGAAATGTTGATAGACTCCGCCCTCTTTTCGGGTGTAACACATTCGATTGAAAAGTAAAGGCCTTGCACTCTTATTTGACCCACAACCAACGTTTGGAAGTAATATTAGACTCCGCCCTCAATACCCTTGTTTGGGAATGTTTGTAGGCCACGCCCCCTTGCCTGACATCACAACCAAACGTTAATTTGATTGAAAAGTAGCTCCGTCCCCAGTCTGACTTCACAAGCAATCATAGATGAGAATATTGATAGGCTCCACCTCTAAACGTTTCTTTGGAATGATTGGAAGGCTTCGGTTAATTTTCTGACGTCAGGATCAAACGTTTGACTCCGCCCTCTAATTTAACCCGTTTGGGAATGTTTGTTGGCTAATAATCCTTGTCTGACATCACAACCAAACGTTAATTTGATTGAGAAGTAAAGCTCCGCCCCCAGTCTGATGTCTTCACAAGCTAATCGTTTGATAAAAATATTAATAGTGTCCACCCACAAATGTTTGTTTGGAATGATTGGAAGGCGCCTCCTTTCCTGACGTCACGATCAAAAGGTTGGTTTTATTTGAAAAGAAAATTAAAACTACAATAAAGTCAGTGGCGCACATTTATTTCACAAAAATATGTCTAGACGTCATATAATTTTTAGGAAACTGAAAATTAGGAAACACCTCTCATGATACATCGATAGTTTCTATGTCAGAAGATTATTGAATGGATTTGTTTACTTCTAACGATTTAATTTGAAATAACGATTCTCTTTAGAATTGTCGGTGGGCGGAGTTCTAGAGCCCTTCGTCACGAACCGCCCTTGGTGTCAAGTGTTATTTGTGCGAAGATATCATTTTCATATCTTTGTTATGATTGTTAAAAAAATGGACTGGGCCGGGAAGAGCAAAGTTGAACCTAACCACCAACGTGAATTCGAAATTAATAAATCGTTAAAATAAACGTTGATCGGCATGCTTTACACTGGACACCGAGAATCAACTTGGCAACGTTGCGTTCGTTCCACTTATCGATCCACGAATGAACCGTGCCGATCGGTCTTCGGATGAAAACGGCGCGCCGACGATTCGTAATAATTCAAAGAGTTTAAAGGCCGCATAACGAACTTCAATGCTAGTTTATGCCCCTGAAAATCGATTAAAATGAAAATAAAAAATACGGTTCCATTATTCTTGATTATATTTTCAGAATATGCAATAAAAAATACGTGCAACTCCATTGTACTGAATACACCTTCTTCATATATTTCGCATCCTAAATTTCATTTTTTATTGGGAATCTATTTAGTACGTGATCCGGTATTAGAAATATCTACCCTCATCTGTTATTTGATTATAATAAAGGTTATATGTAAGATAATTTGTTCATCGATTAATCGCGCATGGGTTGCCTATAGTAAAGTCACGGGCCTTCACTGTTGAATAATATTTACTTGGATTGATTTTTTTTTGATCAACTGCCTTCATTTGTTATTGATAAAAATCGATCATTGTTCGAAAGAAAATTGCACAATGAATTGGAAAAATATAGGTTGCCTACACTCCTTTGTGTACAACTATAAGGTTGCCAGGTACAAACAGGTGGGCAGGCGTTGAAAATATATCCTCATCTGTTATTTGATTGTTTTTTTTTAAAGAAAGCTTGTTTAATTCCCTATCCAACAGTATAGGGTTGCCTGATCAAAAGTGTGTCCCATCCATGGATGTCTAATGTAAAAATTAAATTTTAATTTTTGATTTCTTCAAATAACTTTTGAAATAATGAAGCTATTTGGTTGAGATTTGGTATATAAGGGTGGTTGGACACGCAAAATTCAAATCTAGGCTTGCCTTGGTATGATTCTTACTAGTAGTGGGCGCCACTTATACACCTTTTCACTCATTCAAATAGTCATAACTTTTTGGTACACACCCGTACATTCTTTTTAAGATGAAAAAGTGTTTTCTCCGTCGTTTTTATACAAAAAAGGTATACTTTGTAGAAGTGGCTGGGAGAAACCTTTTTCAAGATATTTGCACTTAAAGTGAGGCATGCTCATGCAATGTGGTTTTCAATGGCAAATTTTGAAAATAGACATGAGGGGCTTTGAAAACGGCGTTATCATGGTAATTTTGACAGTTTGATTCAATATTCAATGTTTCTTGATAAAAAAAAACTATCTAATTTTATATTTTTTCAACTTTTTTTATCATTTTTGTATTATTTTTTATTGATTTTTTTTAATAAGAAACAATGAATATTGAGTCACTTCTCAAAATTACCATGACAACGGTGTTTTCGTAGCCACCTATCAGTTCGAGATACGATATTAGAAATATACAGGGTGCTTACAAATGCGAGGCTAAGTATGATGGGGATCTCAAAAACCGTAATAGATGCAAATTCATTCAAATGGGGACAAAGTTGCGTATTTTGATGCTCAACAAAATGCCGTTTTTGAAAGTCAAGAAATTCCGACTACGTCCGAAATGTTTCAAAATTGTTTTCATTTTTTTCTGACTTCATTTGAATTTTTTTTTTAAATAAATTGAACTTTTTCTTTGCCACTTTTTGCCATTTACAATATACAGCTTGTTCAAGGTTTTTCTGCGGTTACGTCACAGTATTTGACGTTTGGTAGTATGTCGTAGATTCATCGCTCCACATGTGACATTTGTCAAATTGATCCGAAAGACCCTCGTCCAGACGTACGTGATTTTTTTTTCAATGTGTAAGAGAGAGACGGAAAAGTATGACGTAACCGTAGGAAAGCCATAAACAGACTATAGCGTTATTAAAGTTAAGAACCGACGTTTCGTCTATGACCAGCTACCAACATTGTTTTTTTTTAAATACGGCCATGGATTTTTGGGATTCGTTTTTTGACACCTCAAAGGCAATTAATTAAAATCAAAGGGAATGGTGAGTTTGCAGTTACTCCATGATCTGCATGAGAAGAGAATGGTCAGAAAAAAATGAAAACGATTTTGAAAAATTCTGTTTTTTTTTCGGATTATTTCAGACGTTTGTCCCCATTTAAATGAATTTATTGTATCTATTACGGTTTTCCAGATCCCCATACTTAGCCTCGAATTTGTAGCATCCTGTATATTTCTAATACCGTATACTAATAGGTGGCTTTGAAAAAGCCGTTGTCATGGTTATTTTGAGAAGTGACTCAATATTCAATGTTTTTTTATTACAAAAAAACAAGAAAAAATTGAAAAAAATAATACAAAAATGATACAAGAAGTTAAAAAAAATATAAAATTAGTTTTTTTTAATCAAAAAATATTGAACATCAAATCAAATTGTCAAAATTACCATGATAACGCCGTTTTCGAAGCCCCTCATATTTATTTTCAAAATTTTGCCATTGAGAACCACATTGCATGCTTTACTTTAAGTGTAAATATCTTGAAAAAGGTCACCCCCAACCACTTCCACAAAATTTACCTTTTTTGTGTAAAAAGGACGGAGTAAACACTTTTTCAAATTAAAAAAAATATACGGGTGTGTACCAAAAAGTTATGACTATTTCAAAGAGTGAAAAGGTGAATAAGTGGCGCCCCCTACTAGTAAGAACCATATCAAGGCAAGATCTGGATTTTACGTGTCCAACCACCCATATATACCAAATCTCAACCAAATAACTTTATTATTTCAAAAGTTATTTGAAGAAATCAAAAATTAAAATTTAGCTTTTACATTAGGCAACCATATTTTCAACGCCTGTCCACCTGTACCCAAAGGAAAGTAGGCAACCTATATTTTTCCAATTCCTTGTGCAATTTTCTTTCGACTAATGATCGATTTTCATAAAAAACAAATGAGGGAAGTTGATCAAAAAAAAATCAATCCAAGTAAATATTATTCAACAGTGAAGGCCCGTGAATTTGCTAGGCAACCCATGCGCGGTACACAACCCATATGTGATACTTATCTATATAATAACAAAAACAGATTTTTACTCAAAATTATTTATTCACCGGACAAATTTCAAACAAATAACAATAATATCTTCTTATATTGCAGAATGTTGTTCAAAAAGACAATAAATTAAAACCACTCTGATGACATAATATACAAATACGTTTATAAAACACACCGTATCACCTGAAAAGCGACAATTATTCCCTAAATCCTTTACTATAGCTCATCGTGAATATCTGCCGTTTGGTCCGCATTAAGTTCGCGACAAGCTGCCGGTGTTTCAAAGTCAAAGGCATATTCACATCTAAAATAAAAAAAACAGGTAAAAATACTTTGTGTACTTTATTACCTGTTGGGCTCGGACACACTAGTCACTTTATTTTCAGTTCCACACAAAACCCTCACTTTGGTGGTCCGATTTGGACCATTCCAACAGTTTTGTCCATTTTCAAATAGCATAGAAGTGTAGACGTTGGATGTGGGACCATCCCATTTACCCCATCTTCCCAAGTTAGTTTCCATTTGATTGGAATTGGGAATCTGCACTGACTTCTCAAACGGACACAATTTGTACGTGTACTCGTTGTTTTTATACTCAAAACACTGTCCCTCTAAACTGGCGAACTCTTCATCAGGCCCAAAGTCTTTTTGTAGACTGTCCTCAATTTGCCGCACTTGCTCTTGCATGTCTTTAACATTCCTTTCAGCCTCAACGAACTGACTTCGCGCTTCCGTAGCCACATCCACTAACTTTTGCGTCTCTTCGTCATACTCCACGTGATACTCATCATCCTGATCATGATCTTCCTGTTCTTTGTCATCACCTTCGTCATCATCCTCTTCCTCTTGATGTTCCTCCTCTGTTTCCGTCACTTCCGAGTCGGTGACTGGAGGTTTGTACAAGCCAGAGTCCAATTGAATGAACGGTTTCATCAGAGGCCAGGCTTTGTCAATGAACGATTCCAGATCCACTGAATCTTGGTTGTCCAACAAAGTTCTGGCTTCTTCCTCTGACACTTCACCATTACGATCTTTGTCAAAGCACTCTCTGCTTTGGATTTCTGACACTTCGATGAGGCCATTTTGGTTATCGTCGTACTTTTTGAAGGTTTCCACAGCTTCTTCCCGGAGTTTTTCAGCCTCTTGTTCTTGTTTCTGTACACAACTGTTGCAAAAGCACCTGGTTACTTTAACTTACCTTTTTCCTGTACTGCTCTTCCAGTTCTTTATAATACTCAAGCGCCTTGCTTTCAGCCTCTTCAGCCTGCTTCTTGATTTCTTCCTTTTCTAGTTTCACCTTGTCAGCTTCATCCCTGTTCTTCTGTAAGTCGACCAGTCTTGTTTGCTTCTCAGTCTTCAGTTTCTTGCCCTGCTCACTCAGATCGGCCCTCAATTGTTTGCCTAAGAAAGAAATAATTAACTATATACTTAATCATAGTTCAAAAAGAGAGTTAGTGAAAATGGCACTCAATAAACACAAAAAAACCAACAACCACTTGCCAAACAGGTCCATACCATCTGAAACATTCATTTTATCAAAGATTCATTGATTGAATTTTCATTAAATCAACGACTCACCAACTTTATAAAGTTCAGCCATTCGGGCTGCTTCCTCTCGGGCAGCTTTCCCAACTTCTAGACAATTATTCACGCAATTATTGCCCGAATATTCGTCAGTTCCATCGCAACAATCGCAAATTCCATCATTAACTCTAAGATTTAATGAGGTTATACTTAATTTATGCAAATGACAAGTAAATACCTGTCAGATGTGATGATTTGTGGCTTGAAGCCTGCATTGGTGCAGTAAAATTTACCTTCAGGACAGGCACTGGTGCCTGGTTCGTCACTGCCGTCTGCGCAGTCGCAGTAATCATCATTTACCTATGTGAGATGCAGTTGTTGATAATCACTGGACATTAATTATCAAGAGGCTTGTTAAAAGGTAATCATTGATACAAATTAATGGTAAAATGGGTAGTTTATCACTGATTCCTGATAGATAATAAGAGGAAATATAATAATATGATAAATACATAAACAATAATCATCAATAATCAAAAGGTCATTCATTGATAATCATTGATTGAAGATGAGAGGAAATATTGACGTAATGATAAGTATTAAGTAAACAATGGTAATCATTGGTAATTGGTGTAAAAAGATGACTAGAAGATAAGAAAACTGAGCGTATGGTGATCTATACACATCAAAGCGATAGGTAATCATAGATAATTGATGGCTTTAGCTGAACAATGCTCATTTGGAACAATCGGTTAATATATTCAAACAGTTTCTATCTACCTCATTTATCAGTAGTTATCTAAGGAATTGACTGTTATCATAAGTAATCAAAAGATAATCACCGGTAATCATGGTACAAGGTAGTTTTGGTAGAAAATTAGAGAAAATAAACGATGATCATAAAGTTATCAATGATAATAATAAATAAGTTTTTTTTCATAAAATCCGGTCACTAAATAATCACTGTACCACTACAAACACCAGCTATCTCAAAATTATCACATTTTACCTGATTATAAGGAATTTTTTTGCTTCCATCGAAGCAACCAAAATCTTGCTCCGGATCGTACAAGCCAGCCCTGGACAAAGAAACGCCTCTAGGCCGGGGTACTTCGACACTAGAGTAACTGGATTCAATTAAAATTACGACTAGAATAAGGAAATTTAATTTAAAAAATCGCAAATTTTGTGGAAAGGCCATTCTGCCGGTGCTCATTTGTTTTTGACAATCAAGTGGGTACACGTCAGAAATTATTTCGCGCGATTTCATTGGTTGGTTGGGTGGATTTTAACTACGAGTAGCTCAGATGAGTGGAGATGTTTGGCAACGTTGATGAAGTCTGACTTGTATATACGGGAGCTTCTGCAAAACTACTAATAAGTTTATTTTTAACAAAAATGAAAATACAGAGTGACCCATTTGAAAGCGGGCCACCCTCATAACTATTTAATTTATTGATCGATTTTGACGATTTTTTTTTTAAATGTGGAGAAGGGAAAGGTGTATTTTGACATCATACGTTGCCCAGTTTTTGCCAAAAACCAAGGCTACTAGAGCATATTTAGAGGCTGAAAAATCCTGAAAACATATTAGCGATTTTTTTGGAGAAAATCTGCCTACGCCACTGGATTTTTCATCCCCTGAAATGGGTCTGTACCAAATTTCATAAAAAAATATTCAAGTAAAAAATATTATTTTTGTGTGTAATTTTTTTTTAGTTTTTTTTTGTCAGTCTTGTTTGTTAGTTTTCATTGTATTTTGACATGAGAATATCTATTGAATGTTTATATTTAATTTTTTTTTCTGATAGATTTGCTGTCGCAAGAGTTTCGAAGTGGAATACTTGTTGGTGCATAAAAAAAAATCGTTAATTTTCAATATTTTTTAATGAAATTTGGTACAGATCCATTTCATCAGGGTATGACGGATCCAGTGGCGTAGACAGATTTTTTCTAAAAAAATCGCTTATATGTTTTCTGGATTTTTCAGCCTCTAAATATCCTCCAGTAGGCCTTGGTTTTTGGAAAAAACTGGGCGACGTATGGCCTCAAAATATCCTTTTCCACTCTCCACATTTCAAAAAAAAAATCGTCACAATCGCTCCGTACATAAAAATGTTATAAGGGTGGCCCGCTATCAAATGGGTCACTCTGTAGACAGATAGGTTGGTACAGAAGCGTGAAAATGCCAAGCATTACATTCCTAATAACAAAATCGCGTTATAGGTTTGAGCTAGGATGGCCAACTATCCTGGATCAATGAATAATTATTATTAACAGGGTGGGGACTTTAAATGGAACGCTGCTTATAGCGGCCCAATGAATGAGATTCTTCTGAAATCCAAAAACATGCCATTAAAGATTTTTTTATCTAGTTCACTTTCATCATGTGAAAAAAATGTGGTGCCCCAAAGGGAAGGCGCAGCCCCAAGCAACTTTGTTTTTTCAAATTAAAAGGCACCTCTTTTGAAAGCTCAATCAAAAAGGAATTCGTCCATTATATTTTTTTTTGACATCTGTCAAACCGTGTGTCAGAAATTTAGTAAAAACTGATGTTGAATTATTTAATGAACAGTTGGATTTCCTTAGATACATTGGCTCAGATTCAACTGTACGCCAGTGTTACGTTTGATAAATAGCATAGTAGAAAACAACAAGTAGCGAAAGCTCATGTCAACCTCTTTCTGTCTCAATGACAGAAATTCGCCTCCTTCATACCCTGCCAACATTTTGAAATGCAAAATTGTTTTCTAATCACCATTTGGAAAACTTTTTTATTATTAGTTTTACGAAAAGAAGTTATTCTTTATAAAAAGTCATCCATGCTGTGATTGCTGTGAAACCAGGAAGGCAATCATTAGATATTAATTTTTCTCAGTCGTATTAAAAGTAGTAAAAGGAGAACTAGGTTAAAATATTCAATCACACCTATCTTCAATGAAAATGAGGTTTTGCCAAGATTAGTGATTTTCTCAGGTTAAAATTCTGGATCAATTATTTTAATCAGACCATTTATTGAGCGAATGAGTAAAAAAAAAATCTTTGAACTTGAAAAACATAAAATCCTGATTTTCATCGTAGATTAATGTATTATTCTCTCTAGCAAAATTCATATTTTTTGAGAAACCTCGTTCACGTCTGAGAAAAATTATTATCTGATGATTGCCTTTCAGGTTTCGGACCATGCAGAACTTTTTATAAAGAATTACTGTTTTTCTGTGAAACTGATAATAATGAAGTTTTCCATATGGTGCGAACTTAGCCTACTTAGCTAAACAGGACAAACTGTATATGCATGTGGAATAATTTATTCTTTAAAATTTAAAAATTCAGAGGCTTGTATAGGATAATGTATTTTTATACCTTTCCCTGCACTTTGGAATTATAACTAGAAAAATTGGTTTTTGTCTCCTCACATCAGTCATTGAATCTCAGATAAATTTACTATCAAGCTGTTCACTTATAAACTAAAAAAAAAAGGGACCCTACTGAGAACTAAACTTTCAAAATTACCCTCGTATAAACCTATTTCTCCCTTTTCATAAAACTATCTGACAACACTGTCACGCAGAATTGACTTGTTTGACATTTTAAGGTTAAGTTGACCATCAAAACAAATAAAAAAAAATTAACAAAAGATAAACAATGAATTCAGACTTTGCCGAAATATCCGAAACAATAAAACTAGCAAATCTGTACATAGAAAACCTAAAATCCCTCAATAACGAAATATGCAGCGTGCAGGACCAAGTCGAGTCCACTTACAAAAACACCAGTGCGACAGTAAAAACCGTTTTTGCTAGCCTCAAAACTCACATCAGCACAATGTTGGATTTACGAGAAAAACAACTATTGAAACAAGCAGAAGATGTAAGAAATTCACTCAATCTATCCGATAAAACGATACATTACAGATCAAAAACGAGGGACTGAAACCGCTCAACCAATGTGCCAAAATAATTGAAACTAGTATTAAAAACACCGCTATTCTTATTGTTGAGGGCAACAATATTGACAAAAACGATCAAAAGGAGGTCATCAACTTCTTGATGAAGGCGAACGATTTGGGAAACCTGCCGGAAGTTCCGGACTCGGCAGAGGTGCCGTGTATTTCTTTTTATCATGAACCGATTGAGGTTGAGTTCGAAGGACTTTGTTCGGGGTTCGGGGAGATTTATCGAATAGCCCCGGTACAGGTGAGTCTGGAGTGCAAACACGGGAAGACGCCTATGGCATTTTTTGCACGTTGAATTTCATTTTGAAGTGGAACTGTCAAATTTTTGCTTGGCAATCGAGAATTATATGCTTATATCTACAATGAATTTGTGTTCAAAGTCATGCTTACGCCAAATACAATTTGGATGGTAGCATTGACTACCGTTTGCCAAGCGGAAATTTGACAGTTCCACTTCGAAATGAAATTCACTGTAAACGCATTATTTGTATGTAACAGAATCTTGGAATCCGATTTTTACCGACTTCAAATGCCTAGATTGATTTGAAAATTTGCATAGTTGTCAAGAACCGATGACAATACAATAATCTCTGTTGAAAAAGAGCTATTAAGTGAACAGTGATTTTTAATCAAACAAAAATCGCAATATTGTTGAATCATTTGACATTTGTCTATGTCATTTGCCATTTATCAATAGATGTGTTTGTTATCACGGTGTATGATAGTGTAATGCAGATTGATGGGGTAACTTATTGCCACCAGTAGCCTAGTTTACACCGACAACTTGGTCCGCGGACTAAGTACTAAATTCGACTATAGCCTAGATTACACCGACAACTTGGTCCGCGGACCAAGTACTTAATTCGAACTATATCCGAACCAAATATTTGGTTCGATTGGTGTAAACAGTTGTGGACTAAACTGGTCCGCTCTTGGTTCGGTACTCGCCAGCTGGTGTACCGAACGAAACTTGGTTCGATCTGGATCAAAATTATGAGGTTATGTTGATTGTTATTTTTGTGAATTGTGTTGGTTCTGAGTTTCTCAAGGCAATCTGAGCGTACTTACATATGTGTTGTTTCGAGTGTTGTTTGGTCACGAACTGTTTTTATAAATAATTTCGACTTGTTTGTGACATTTGACGCGTAATCATTCAGTTAACGCGTTGTAAGACGGTGTAAACGGGCGAGAAGCAAGCATTGTTCCTACCGCACTATCCCCACCTACTTGTTCCTATCGGACCGAACTAATTGAGTTATCGGTGTAAACTAGGCTAGTGTGGAGGAGATTCACCAAATCAATGCTTTAGTACATTAAGTGCAGCAAACAAACATTTCACAATCAAATCCACATTGATTGTAGCAGTGTAGAAAAGTGTAAATTCGTGTGCACTAGTGGAGGATAACAAACACACCTCATGTTGGCTTGTTTGACAGGTAGTGAATGAAAAACTAGTTGACGTAACTGTAATAATTCCTTAACCGTCCGTCTGATACCTATGCAACGTTGCCAAAAATTACTTTCAACTTCTTAGACCGAAAGCGTGTTTTTTAGTTTTTTTTTGTATTTCTGTTTTGACAACAGATAAAATCCATAACACCTAAACCAGGAGCCCTGTTGATAACTTGGCAGCAATCTTCCGACTACGATGACAAAATACGAGATATTCAAGAGTTTCAGCTTCAAAGAGCCATAGGCGACGTAACTAAAGACAAAACTGCGCCTGTGAACTTCATTGAATGCTATAGAGGTAGCTCATAAAAAAAAATAAGTAGAATTTTAAATCACGGATATTCAAGGCAACGAAACGCACTTTTTACTGAGAGACATCCTGATAACCCAGCCCTATTCGTTCAGAGTTTGTTGCAAATTTGACGGCACAGAATCGTGGAGTCCGTGGTCGATTGTTCGAGTGGGAATGACTCAATTCCCGTGGTTTTCCTGGAAATTGACTGAGGATACGATTTTGACTAATGATAGTAGAATTGCGGCACTAAAACGCGATAAGAGCAGCAGAGTTTGGTCCAATGGAGCGCAAGTTAGCGTGGGGGATTCGGTGGAGTTCACTGTAAGATCTCTAATGTACAGAGTGTCCGATTATACAATGGATTATGTTGTTATTGTTGACCCTGAGAGTTTTAATCACCAAAGTTTTCGCCGTTCATACTTAAACTCGTTCAAGAGTTCCATCTGTCAAGATTTGACAGATAGAATTCTTATATGTTATTATGGTCAATACTAACAAAATTATCCATCGAATAATGTATAATGGGACACCCTGTACATTTAAATGTCTAGTAGATACTGGAAGCTGACAAGACTGACATAAATCTAGCCCTAGTTCCCGCTCTGTCCATTGATTGTCCCAACGTTGGTTGTGTTTTAAGCAGTAAAGGCAAAATCACCTTGGATGGCTCAGAAAAGTCCACTATCTTAGAACCATTTTCCAAGGGATTGAAGGTATGTGTGCACATCCAATATTTGTGTTATTAACATTGTTTCAGGTCTGTTTTTCGCTGGAACAAGTCCAGCAACGCAAAATAAGAGTGAATCTTGATTGTAACGACAAAAGGGTTACATATGACTGGCTTATGGACTGTGATTCGAAATTTTATTTTGCCTGTGACATGGGTTCTTCTAAGTGGAAAGTTATGGTTGAATAAATCGAAATATTTGATGAAGTATGTTTAAGATAATAAATGAGAATCCGAGATGTTCATTTTTTAGACCTAACTTGCACTCAAACGTGATTTAATGGGGTTAGTCGACATAGACAGGGGGTCAGTCTACCTTGGAACTCGGTATGACGTCATTAATGAAGTGAGGTTAGATATTTATTGTACTGTGCATTGATTAATGACACCAAGTGTCATTAATCAATGGTACTGTGATGCCTGAGTAAAGGCAGGTTTACACGTCTCCAGTGTTTAGTGGAGTATTTACTTTTATTTTGAGATGAAATCCGCGCCATTTTGTTCGCAAAACATGTAACTTTCTATTGTTTTTTTTGCTTTGTCAAAAAAAATCCTTTATAGAAATGGAGCAGCAAATGTGACCTTTTGTGGAATTCAAAAGTTGAAAAATTCGAAATTAAATAAATTAATAAATCAAGACAAGAAAACTATAAAATTCATGAAGAAACTAGATCAAATTGTCTTCCAAATCAATTTTCATTCAATTCGGTCAATTTGTTTGAAAGTTTTAGGAAACTTGAAAATGTAAAAAATCTTCAGAGCTTGGTAAATTTTACGAAGCATGCATAATTTGGAAGATTGATGCAGGCTATAGAGTTTTCAATTGATAAAATTGATAATAACAACACGCGAAGCAAATTTCACGATTTCAAGGCAGGCACGAATTCCTGTAAAACTCCGAAAAAGAAATTCGACAACACCGACAATCATCCACAATACCCGGATAAACCCTGCCACAAGGCAACGCTGCCGGAAAACAAGTTCATACGAGCCCTCCGCCGTGCGCCCAACGAAAACGACGGAACTCGCTTTTCAGACGTCGTGCAAGCCGGATCTTCACGGCCATTTGGGCTGCCAATTTTACGTGTTTCGTCGATTTTTGCCGTATAATTTTTTTCAACACGGGATTGCGGTGTTTTTCGCTTAGTAGTTTTTGTGTTATTTTTGTGTGTTGGTTTTCCTATTTAGCCGGTGGACAAAGTTTGGGTTTTTTTTAGTTTTTTTTCATTATGGAGGATTATAAAACGTAGTTTGTTGGAAAGGTAAGTTTTGTTGTTTTAATTTATTTTTTAAGCCTTCGATCTCCGAAACGAACACCCCTTATTTCGGGTTTTCCCTTAACACATAAATTATATTTTCAACAAAATCTGGCTTAATTTTATTGATTATAACCGTTTTTTTTTATTTCACCTTTGCAAAGTCGACTTTGATAAATAGGTAATAATTATTCGACTTGATATTGGAGAAACCTTATTTTTGAATGCATTATGATTAAAACTTGATCATTATTTATCTATTTGGTTAATCAATTTTAAATTGATTTGATTCATCGAAGATTTTGTCATCACAAATGACAGTCAGAAATTTTAATTTTTCATCGAACTAAAACCTGATACTTTTTCAATGATTAATGAAGCTTGTGGCGCAGTTTTTAATCCTTCTGCCCAATAGTGTATAAACGGGCTTGCGGGTTCGAATCCCACACAGCGCTTTTTTTTTTTCATTCGTACAGGGTGTCTATTTAAGAATGGCAAGGTGCCAGATCGCAGAAACTAGCATTCCAGAGACTTGCGGAAAAAAATTACTGGGTAATATGGAATAGAGAAAACAATGGAAATATATCAGAAGTTCCGAAGATAGCCACGAGATAGCGTAACTGTGCTATCAAAACACGAAATTGTTGTTTTTTCGTGATTTTTAAATAGAAACAAATATAAATGAGTACCGCTATGGATTCCTTGACCTTGAAATTTGTTTTTTTGATTTTCTTTCTAGCATGTCAAATAAGACAGGTATCAGCTGTCAAACCTTACAACGCATACTCATAACTTTGGAACAACCCAACCGATTGACGAGATCTTGGTCTCATTTTGAAGAGGAGGTTCTCCTCTTCCACAATTTTGGGATTTCAAATGATTCTGATTAGAAGAGACGATTTTATTCAATATAATATGCGGACGACGGACATTTTTGAAATTTACTCGAAATTTTTGAATACAAAGCCATAGTGAAAATAGTTCGTCTGGAATGTCGACTGAATTTCGCACATCTTTCATGCATCACACTTTTTTTTAGCTCAGAATAAATAGGCTTTTTTGTAATTATCTTATGCAAAAAAGTTCTACTATTTAAGATGACCTCGTAATATAATTTGTTTGAAATAAAACAGTGACTGGGTGGTTCCTACAATCCTAGGTAACGCAAAAATGTGTTATCATCTTCTTTACGAGGGCATCTTGAATAGTATCACTACTTTATATTAAATGACAAAAAGCGTATAGCTTTTTTATTTCGAAATCTAGAGACCAGTGTAATACATGAATGTTGTACGGAATTTTGTCAAGAATTCAGACGAATAATTTTCAGTTTACCTTTGCATTTGAGAATTTCAAGTGAATTAAAAAAATGTACGTCGTCCGCATATTATACTGAATACAATCGTCAGTTTTGATGGGAATCATTTGAAATCTCAAAATTGTGGAAGAGGAGAACCTCCTCTTCAAAATGAGACCAAGATCGCGTCAAACGGTTGGGTTATTTCAAAGTTATGAGCATTCTTGCGTTGTAAGATTTGACAGCTGATACCTGTCTTATTTGACATGCTAGATTTTTTTTCTATCAACACAAATTTTAAGTAAATTTCTCATTTATATTTGTTTCTATTTAAAAATCACGAAAAAACAGCGATTTTGTGTTTTGATAGCGCCGTTACGCTATCGTGGCTATCTTGGGAACTTCTGATATATTTCCAGCATTTTCTCTATTCCATATTACCCAGTAATTTTTTTCCCCAGTCTCTGGGATGCCAGTTTCTGAGATTCTTAAATAGACGACTCCCTGTACATGCGCAGAAGGCAGAAATACTCCACTTTGGTGCGATCAGAATCACTTCAATGGTTTGCTAATTTTTTTCCATTTTTATTAGCCATTACACCACTACAGCCATAAATGTTAATCCGAAGATAATTTGATTACTTTCTCCATTCACATTTTCAAATGTCAAGTAATAAAGTCCAAGAATTTTCTCATGTGAAAATTGGAAAATAAAGAATTCTGTCGAGTGATTCAAAGCACCATAAACCCTGCTGTATTCTACATACGTCGATCTTGATGATAATAAAAATACTCCAGCTATTCGACAAAAATGTTAATACCATGCATGATTATACTATAATTTTCTATACTGTATCTTAAAGCGCCAATTAATGTTAATTAGTTGATCAAGGTCAAATCAAATTGTACAAAGATAACTTTTCAGTAGATGAGCAAATCAATAAAATTCCAGTTGCTGAATCAGCTTGAATGTTCTAATTTTAAAAATTCAAACTTAAATCACCCAAAAACTGAGTCATTTCTTATCGGAAAAACTCCATATCGGCTTGTGCAACTTCTGACGATCGATTAGTCACTAACACAATAGTGTTATCGTTTAGTGCGAACTTCTCGCGTTTCACACTTGTTGCGATTTTTCTCATTTGAAAGGTCAACGTGATTTATGGTTATTATGCTTTGATGCAGAAAATATGTAAATCAATATTGTTGCGTTCTGAGAAGATTTTGTTTTGACTTGACTCTGCACACCTGTGAGTCCTCAAGGAGTGGGTTATTTGAGGTCGATCGATTTAGTGTAATTTGATATCTATGGTGAATCAGATGTGATTAATCTCAGGTATTTTTTTCAATTGATTTCTTTATTGTTTATGATTCGACCATTTAATTGTTGTAAACATTTTCATACAAAAAAAAAGGTACACCCGAAATTTTCGCCTATGGGACACTCATAATTTTTTAACCAATCGATGAAATGCGGTTTGCACCACGATGCAGAGCATTTCTTTTGCGGTTTATGTGGATTGTTCAAAAAATTAATTTCCTCAAACACTTCTTTTATACAGGGTGGTCAAAAAAGTACTGTACATTTTCTTTTTCTTTACTGTCACCCCATTTCCACAGAGATTTTTTGGAGCTTTCTTTCGATATGCCCAAGTGCTTGTTACGTCCATACCTCGGGACTTTTTTGTTTAGCTGTCTTTCTGATGACTTATTCGATACTCAGCAATATTTTGAGTGTACAGGGTTTGTCAAAGAATTTTGATCATAAGTAAAGCATTTTCTTGAAAATTGATTATTAATTCAGCTTCTTCGACATAATTGTACTTTGATTGTTAGGTAAATGGTTATTTTTTGAACATTTTATAAAGTTGTGAGTTTTCAATTTGTTTCTGGATTTCTTCTTTATTAATTTTTTATCAGTACTTCAATTTTCGTATCTTTCTGATTTTTGAGCACCTTAACCAATCTTTTTTCATAGCCAAAGTAGCCTTACTTTTTTTTTAATCTATATATTCCGGGGTATATTTGTATTTTGATTGTACTGGGATTTCTTTTCTTTGTTTAGTTATGTCATTTTTGTATTCTTTTTATTTTAAAGAGTTTTTACACTTTTTTTATGTCTGAATCCCCCCCGCTTATCTCTGTTTTTTTCAATGATCAAATTGGTAGAGAAAACTTTTCCTGATTACCTTTATATATCTGAACTTTGATAGGTGTCTGGTGGAAATAATATACAGGGTGATTTACGAGTCCATGTCAAATGGTTCATCGAATTGGGTATAATTTTTGAATGACGCCCTTATTTGTCAAACGAATTTCAATCTTCAAACATCAAATTTTAGAGGATGTTTTCCTTGGTCACTCTGTATATTTATACTTTGATAGAAGTTTGCTGGAAATAATATACAAGGTGATTTATGAGTCCATGTCAAATGCTTCTTCAGATAATATGTAATTTTTGAGAAATTGCCACGCCCTTATTTGTTAATTTCAAATTTCAAAAATCAAATTGCAAGGAAAACCTTTCTCAAACATTCTGTATATTTGTACTTAAATAAAAGCTTGCTGGAATTATTATACAGGGTTATTTATACAAAATACTTTATTGAATCTTAGAATAATTTTTGAAAATTTGTCACACCCTTGTTTGTGAACGGAATCTGAATTTTCAAAAATCAAATTGTATAAAAAATCTCCCTCAATATTCGTAGTTTGATGGAAGTTTGCTGGAAATGATGTACAGGGTGATTTATGGGTCCATGTCAAATGATTTATCAAATTGGGTATAATTTTTGAAAAACTGCCACGCCCTTATTTGTGGACCCAACTTTGATTTCCAAACATCAAATTAGTTTTCTGAAAACTATACAGGGTGTAACAGAGTAAGTGTTACAACGTGAAACTGTAGATTCGTTATCGAAAAAGAAAAAGATTTTTCCTCAACGAAAATTTTCCGCGGGCTTTCGTTTTCGATATACAGGGTGTCAAGGTTATGAAAAAAAAAGATTTTTCTTTAACTACTTCTAAACCACTTGGAATATTTTTATCAGATTTGGTACAGTGTCAAAACTCACTAGTTAGGATTATTTTATTAAAAAATCGATTAAAAAAATTAACCAGTGGCGTAGTTATAATACACCCTGTATATCGAAATCGAAAGTCCGCGGAAAATTTTTTCTAAGGAAAAATATTTTTCTTTTTTGATAAAGAATCTACAGTCTCACGTTGTAACACTTACTCTGTTACACCCTGTATACATAATATGTACACACCAATTTTTTTATGATTTTTCGGGAAGATTTTTATGAAATTACCGCATTATCACCGGAATTACGATACTTTTTCACAAAATTCCTTAAGTTTCTAGCAAGTAATTACCGTAATTACGGCACTTTTGAAGTATTTTATTCTTATAGAAATAAGCCATTTTTCAGATAATTCTTTATAGATTATCAATTTACATTATTCATAGATTTGACATTTTCTACCCATGGCATTACAACATTTCATTTTAATTTTCCGCATTATTAACGAAATCACACTTTTTTATGGAATTACGAAACTTAAAGTTTCGTAATTATAACACTAATTATAACACTTTTTAAGTAACAAACAGTACTTTTGAGTGAAAAAAATTGTCCGGAATCATTACATAATTTTTTTTGCCCTTTTTCTTTTTTTTTTCTTGAGCGTCTTTATGTATGATTTTTGTATTCCTTCTCCTTTTTTTATTCTTATTTTTTTTATTGTTTTTTGTGCTGTTGTATTTTTATATTCAATTTTGTTCGGAAAAGTACTTATTTTTTATTAAATTTTCAATCATAACTTCCATATTATTTAATTTCCATATTTCCTGTGGAAAACAATTAATTCTCCCTGTAATCCAGCAACAAATTCGAGGCTATTTTTGCGAAGTTACCAACTTTTCTTTGTCCCCAAAATCCATTAATAATATTTACAACTCCACTCAAAATTAATTCATATCCATTATATCCTCATAATTAGCAAACTTCTGCGCCTTATTTCCTATTTTCCAATTTCCAATTTACAACCGGGAAACTTTCCGAATTGTTTTATTAGTCGGCTCGAAGACATTGGGACGAATAAATTTTGCTTTTGACAGTTTTGGGTCGACTTTAGTAACTCGGTTATTGTAATTTCTGAATAGTTTGTGGTTTTTGGTATTTTGATAAAGAAAAATGGGGATAAAATATGGTCATTCAAACTCATCACCAATGCTAATAAAATATAACAAACAAAACAATTTGGACTCGGACTTAATCATTTGAGCGGCTTTTAACACGAGCGTGCTGAGGAGTAAGGTCGTCAGCAAACTGCCCATTTCACGACCGACGGATTCCATTCCCAACACAATATAATAGTGTAAAAATGATATCAATAAAAGGAGATTAAGTGATTTGTTCAGCTTTAATCCACTTCGAAACGTTTCCTAGCCGAACATCGAAACAATTTAAAATTTCAACTCTCGTAAGTTGTTGAACTTCGATTTTAGCCGCATGGGGACCGGTGAATATTTTATTCGTGCTTCAGGGCAGTACAAATCGATCCCCCGATTCCGATGCATGCTAACATCTTAAGAAAAGCCCCTCGGGGGGCCACAGGACGGATTCGGTCTCGAAAGGAGGCAGTCGATCGAAAATTATTACTCTAAACAAACATTACGGGGGCCGCCCTTTTTTTCCGGGACTTCCGGCAAGAACATGTTAGGATGCCATTATGGGGATTTTTTGTGTTTGGATGATGGAAAGGAACGAATGGGAAATATTGGGTATAATTCCGGATGGGATCGAATCGATTTGGGATTATGTTGACTTTTCGGGAAATATGTTAGCACAATATTTTTATTTCTTAACGTTTTATACCTCAAAAGGTTTCAAGGAATTTTGCCCCATACGCGCTCATATTTATTATAAAATGAAGACAACGTTCTCATTGACTAATAAAATTTATGCTTAACACATTTTCCATCATTTCAGGGGTCATGGTAAAGATCTAAAAAAAAAAGGTTTTGTAGTTTGAATGACTTTCCAAATTACTTTCTAAGAAAAAGTACAATGGTGTTAAATCTGGTGATCCGGGGGCTAAACCCTTTGCACCAATTCGGAATGTCACGTACAGGAGCTACCGGAACATCCTTTTCAAACCATATAATAACTTCCATTTCGAAAAAGTCCAATGGTGTTGAATTGGGTGATCTTGGAGGCCATTCATTGATGGGACATTTTTTACCAATAAACTGTTCCATGTTCTCGTCGAACTCCTATAATTAATAATATACACTAGATTTTTCTATTCAATTTTTATTTTATTTTTTAATCTTTTTGGTCTAAATAATTAACCAGAGTACCTAGCCTATTTTTTTTTTTAATTTTCAGGTATTGATGTTGTAAGAAGCCTTATGTAAAATATTTTTTATGGACTGTTACCTATGGAGTTGAATTTGGTACTGACGGGTTCCTCGCTGAATTTTCCACACATTATTTTTTATGAATATTTACGGTACTACTTGACTAACCACGTCAAAATCGAGCCTAAACTTTCTTGGGAAAAAATGACAACGACTTACATTTAATTGAATAACTCCGGAACCAATCAACATATCGAGTTGAGTTTGGTACTGACGGGTTCCTCAATTAATTTCTAACAAATTATTTTATATGAATATTTACGGTACTACTTGACTAACCGCGTCAAAATCGAGCCTAAACTTTCTTGGAAAAAAATGACAACGACTTACATTTAATTGAATAACTCCGGAACCAATCAACATATCGAGTTGAGTTTGGTACTGACGGGTTCCTCAATAAATTTCCAACAAATTATTTTTTATGAGTATTTACGGTACTACTTGACTAACCACGTCAAAATCGAGCCTAAACTTTCTTGGCAAAAAATGACAACGAGTTACATTTAATTGAATAACTCCGGAACCAATCAACATATCGAGTTGTGTTTGGTACTGATGGGTTCCTTAATAAATTTTCAACAACTTACTTCATATGAATATTTACGGTACTACTTGACCAACCACGTCAAAATCGAGCCTAAACTTTCTTGGGGAAAAATGACAACGACTTACATTTGATTGAATAACTCCGGAACCAATCAACGTATCAAGTTGAGTTTGGTACTGACGGGTTCCTCAATCAATTTCTAACAAATTATTTTATATGAATATTTACGGTACTACTTGACTAACCACGTCAAAATCGAGCCTAAACTTTCTTGGGAAAAAATGACAACGACTTACATTTAATTGAATAACTCCGGAACCAATCAACGTATCGAGTTGTGTTTGGTACTGATGGGTTCCTTAATAAATTTTCAACAACTTACTTCATATGAATATTTACGGTACTACTTGACTAACCACGTCAAAATCGAGCCTAAACTTTCTTGGGAAAAAATGACAACGACTTACATTTAATTGAATAACTCCGGAACCAATCAACATATCGAGTTGAGTTTGGTACTGATGGGTTCCTCAATAGATTTCCAACAAATTATATTATATGAGTATTTACGGTACTACATGACTAACCACGTCAAAATCGAGCCTAAACTTTCTTGGGGAAAAATGACAACGACTTACATTCAATTGAGTTACTCCGGAACCAATCATCATTTCGAGTTGAGTTTGGTACTGACGGGTTCGTCAATAAATTTTCAACAAATTATTTTTTATAAATAATTTCGGTACTACTTGAGGAACCACGTCAAAATCGATCCTAAACTTTTTTGGCGAAAAATGGCAACGACTTGTATTCCAGCTTTAAAATTATTATTTTTATGGATTTTTGTTCATTTTGGTTTTTTTTTTCTATTCTAGCTTGTTTTATTTCATGCCATCGTTTTCCAATAATTTGTTGTGATTGTTCCAAATTTGTATGTCATTTTTTTTGATGTTTTATTATTGTTTTTCCAACTTTTTGAAATGTTTTTGTGAAAAATGTCACTGAATAAAAGTTGAAGCCTGTGAAATCTGCTAGAAAAAGTTCCATTAATTTTTCCCATATATTCAAAAGTTTGTGAGATAAACTATTTTGAAGTTGTGACACTAAAATCACCATTACAGCAAAAAAAAAAAAACCATCTGAGGTAAAATACATTTATTATTATAATCTTGAGTACCCAAGGCCGTTGGGCGATACCAAAATTAGTCAATATTCACCAATAACTATCATAAACGAAATGCAATTTTATCTAATTTAACTGAGTCATTCAAACCTTTCTCCAATTAACCAAATCAAGCAAACAAAGGCGAGTTCAAAGGTGTGATGAAACCCTATCAATCCGTTATAAAAACCCAGATAACCGATACAATGATAAAACTAGACTGAATTGCGCCAGTTAGTGTTTATGTTTCTATTACAGGTCACCTCCTATCACCTTTACTCCTAGTCGCTTTGAACGACCCCACAATGTGTGGGGTGAAACTTCTACTCCTCCTAGTGGTCATCCTCACCGTCAACGCCAAAGGCCACGAACCATCGCAGCATTTGAGTTTTGGTTCGACGTACGCCTTTGGTGAGAACACCAGGTGTCCGAGATCATGTGTTTGTTCTGGATCGACTGTGGACTGTTCACATCGAGGTCTCACCGCTGTGCCTAGAGGAATACCTACTGATACTGAAAGAATGTGAGTGGAATTTTATTATTTTTTATATTCGTACTTATTATTTACATCCTGTTCGTACCAACCTTGTACTATTTATTTATAACAGTCAGACCAATCTACGAACGTTTCTGCCTATCAGGCATATACTGGGTCGTCAAACTTTCATTTGTGAACCGATTTTCAATTTTCAAAGCCCAAATTGTAGACAAATCCTTTCTTGATCACCCTGTATAATTGGACTGTGCTGACAATTCGTTGAAAATAATATACAGGGTGTTTTATGCTGGAATGTCAAATGCCTCATAAAATAGTTGATAATCGTCACACTGTTAGTTGTGAACCAAATTTCAATTTTCAAAACTCAAATTGTAGACTAAACTTTCTCTGATCACCCTATATAATTGGACTTTGACGACGATTCGTTGAAAGTAATACATATACAGGATGATTTATGATAGAAATGCTATACATAAAATAATTGATTGATGAACTTTTATTCGTGAACCGATTTTCAATTTTCAAAACCCAAATTGTAGACAAATCCTTCCTTGATCATCATGTATAATTGGACTGTGCTGACAATTCGTTGGAAATAATATACAGAGTGTTTTATGCTAGAATGTCGAATGCCTCAAAAATAGTTGATAATCATCACAGTGTTAGTTGTGAACCAAATTTCAATTTTCAAAACTCAAATTGTAGACTAAACTTTCTCTGATCACCCTATACAGTGTGTCCAGAATAAAATGATGTTTATGGCACTATATGGGGATATTGGAAACTTTAAAAGATACGACGTTGCGTAAATGGAAGAAAAGCAGCATATTTGTATGCCCAAAAATATTCCACCTTTGTTTTATTTTAAATCGATACCGTAATGTGGATACAGGGTGAAAAGGGAAAAGGCAAATTTTGAAGAAACCACACAATTTTGCTTATTATAAATGCTAGAACTTTCAAATTTTCAGGATATGGTTAAGAGGATACGACAATTCTAAAAACGACGTCAAAAAAATTTTAGGCCCACTATGTTGCGTCCAGCCAAAGTCAAGTCTGTTTTTTTTTATGAAAGTCATATTTTTGAAAATCATTTTCAATGCGGATTTTGAAAATGAAAAAATTCAATATGGCGCCCATAAGAAAAACAAAAGTTGACTTCGGCCGGAAGCAACATAGTGGGCCTACAATTTTTTCGACACAATTTTCAAAATCACCGTATCTTCTTACCCAGATCCAGAAATTTTCAATACCTCATCTTTTATAATAACCGAAATATTGTGCTATTTAAAAAATGGCCATTTTTCTTTTTCACCCTGTATCTCCATTACGGTATCGAATCAAAACAAACCAAAGTGAGATTATTCTTGGGCACGCAAATACGCAACTTTTCTTCCATTTAACCGATACTGTATCTCCTGTAGTTTCCGATATCCCCACGTACATCATTTTATTCTGGACACACTGTATAATTGGACTTTGACGACGATTCGTTGAAAGTAATACATATACAGGATGATTTATGATAGAAATGCTATACATAAAATAATTGATTGATGAACTTTTATTCGTGAACCGATTTTCAATTTTCAAAACCCAAATTGTAGACAAATCCTTCCTTGATCACCCTGTATAATTGGACTGTGCTGACAATTCGTTGGAAATAATATACAGAGTGTTTTATGCTAGAATGTCGAATGCCTCAAAAATAGTTGATAATCATCACACTGTTAGTTGTGAACCAAATTTCAATTTTCAAAACTCAAATTGTAGACTAAACTTTCTCTGATCACCCTATATAATTGGACTTTGATGACGATTCGTTGAAAGTGATATACAGGGTGATTTATGATAGAAATGCTCCATAAAATAATTGATTGATGAACTTTTATTCGTGAACCGATTTTCAATTTTCAAAACCCAAATTGTAGACAAATCCTTCCTTGATCACCCTGTATAATTGGACGGTGCTGACAATTCGTTGGAAATAATATACAGAGTGTTTTATGCTAGAATGTCAAATGCCTCAAAAATAGTTGATAATCATCACACTGTTAGTTGTGAACCAAATTTCAATTTTCAAAACTCAAATTGTAGACTAAACTTTCTCTGATCACCCTATATAATTGGACTTGATGACGATTCGTTGAAAGTGATATACAGGGTGATTTATGATAGAAATGCTCCATAAAATAATTGATTGATGAACTTTTATTCGTGAACCGATTTTCAATTTTCAAAACCCAAATTGTAGACAAATCCTTCCTTTCTTTGGAAATAATATACAGGGTGTTTCATACTTGAATGTCGAATGCCACTCCTTAGAGCAACTACCAAGCTCCTCCACCACGTCAAGGTCGACAGCACTGGAGGGGAAAAATGTGCTTCTCCATCACTTCACTCTCCACTCATCCCTCCATTCCTCACCAACCTTCAAAGCGTAGCTCATGTTGCATCTCCATGTAACCGGAACCCAATAATTGGGGTTGTTGAAGTAGGTGATAGATCTCACTGTAACCTCCGGTGCGGATGGAGAAATTATAGCTCCATGTACAAAAAAGTGATTTGGAGTACTTGGATGTTTGATAAACTTTTAGAGATGATAGATTGAAGAAATTGTTGTGGGACCACAAAAAAGAATCCCAGACACAAAACATTTCGTTTGTCTTACAAAGAAAAAAAAAACACTAAACAACTTGTAAACGTCTTTATGAGTCGCCGTACTGACTTCTCCTGTAACAGCCACCTTTTTTTCTCTATTTATCAACACCAAGCCACATTTAACACGTCTCAACTTTTTTTTTACTTTGTCACGTCGTTCAAAAACAAGACATCAAAACACGTGATTTTGAACACCTTGTTGTAACGAAGTAGACATATGAAACGTCGTTAGACAAACATTGATTTTTAGGCCTAATTGGTGTCGAATTTCAAAGTAAAAATCTGTGGGTGTGTGAGCGGGAAATTTTCGGAAAATTTTACAGCCGATTTTAATTGTATAAACGTGCACGATGTTAATTTCATTTTAACGAGGTATTTAGAGGAGATATATTCGCGGTTTAATGGACGTTTACGGTCGTGGTCGCAAGAAGCAAGGCCAAGAACTGTCAACTGTTAAACTATCAACAGTTTCTATATTTATAGAGGGGGAAAGAAATGATGTATCGTAAATGGTAAATGTCTTTGTTGATGGGCCCCAAGGGAATATTTTTCAAGCAAATATTCATTAAAATAGAGAAATATTTCGTTAAAGACTGAACATGATAATTCAATCAAACCAACAAATAAACTCCATGCACTTAAAGCAACTCCACTTACATTTACCCAATTTTCTGAAAGAGTTTCACAAATAAGGAACAATCGAGAAAAGTTGTTTTCCTGCAGTATTTTGTTTTTATGAAAAGAGTGCTTTATGGGTTATTATTAAGGCACTTGAGTTAAATGCGAAAGAGTTTTGTGTTTCGCTTTAAGACGGTTGTTACTGAAAGTTATGGACAAAATAATAAATACTCACTGAAAGTTGCTTGTGGAAGTTTATTCGTTTTATTTTTTTACACTTTTTATATTAGTAGATGGGAACATCATTTTGAAATGATTTTGACAAGACTGAGCTAACCTAACCTCACTTTGTCCTCCAACTGTCAAAATGGTCAATTGGGCAGTATTATTTTTGTTAACTCGTTACTATTTAATAGTCGTTTTTTCATTTTCTAAAATATTTTGTCATTTTTTTTTCACCTTAAAAAATTCAAGATCACTCAAAACATAAAAAATAACAAAAAAGTATCAAAAAACAACAATAGAGATAAAAAGTACTAGAACTCCATTTTTTTATACAAATATTTTTTTAATAAATGGAATAATGTTAATTTGCAATCAAAATCTAGAGTCAAGTCAAGAGAAACTAGATTTAAAAAAAGTGGAAAAAATAAAGAGATAGAAAAAAAGATACATAATATTTTCTTACTTAGAGTCTCGTTAAAACTTGGACAAACGTGAAAGTTGTAGGAGATTGAAAAAGACAATGAAATAATACTGTTGAATAAATTATAAAGTATTATCTTGTCAAAATCTAAAACTCAATAAAAAAAACAGCGATATAAAGTATATCACAAAAGTCTCATCGTCTTTTTATGTTTTTTTTTTAGCTGTGTTGAAAAATTTTTAAAAAATCACTTGAACATCAAAGGGCTGTCTCTTTAGAGGTAGTGGAGCTGTGAAAATTGTACTTAATCTTTTGTAAATCCTCAAAATCCTGTCAATTTTCTTTTTATGATATTTTTTGTTGAGCTGTATTGAAAATAAAAAAAAAACACTTAAACTTCAAAAGGCTGTCCTAAGCTCCCTAGAGGTACTGGAGCTGTGGAAATTTTACAAGATCATTTGCAAATCCTCAAAATCCAATCAATATACAGTATGTCACAAAATTCCTGTCGATTTTCTTTTTTAATTTTTTTTTCTTGAGCTGTGATGAAAATCAAAAAATCACTTAAATCCAAAGGGCTGTCCCAAACTCCTTGGAGGTACTGGAGTTGCAAAAATTGTACTAGATCATCTGCAAAACCTCAAAATCCAAGCAATGTACAGTATGTCACAAAATTTCTGTCGATTTTCTTTTTATGATTTTTTTTGTTGAGCTGTGTTGAAAATAAAAAAAAATCACTTAAAATTCAAAGAGTTGTCCCAAACTCCTTAGAGGTACTGGAGTTGTAAAAATTGTATTGAATCATTTGTAAATCCTAAAAATCCAAGAAATATACAGTCTGTCACAAAATTCCTGTCGATTTTCTTTGCATGAATTTTTTTGTTGACCTGTGATGAAAATAAAAAAAAATCACTTAAAGTTCAAAGGGCTGTCCCAAACTCCTTGGAGGTACTGGAGTTGCAAAAATTCTACTAGATCATCTGCAAAACCTCAAAATCCAAGCAATGTACAGTATGTCACAAAATTTCTGTCGATTTTCTTTTTATGAATTTTTTTGTTGAGCTGTGTTGAAAATAAAAAAAAATCACTTAAAATTCAAAGAGTTGTCCCAAACTCCTTAGAGGTACTGGAGTTGTAAAAATTGTATTGAATCATTTGTAAATCCTAAAAATCCAAGAAATATACAGTCTGTCACAAAATTCCTGTCGATTTTCTTTGCATGAATTTTTTTGTTGACCTGTGATGAAAATAAAAAAAAATCACTTAAAGTTCAAAGGGCTGTCCCAAACTCCTTGGAGGTACTGGAGTTGCAAAAATTCTACTAGATCATCTGCAAAACCTCAAAATCCAAGCAATGTACAGTATGTCACAAAATTTCTGTCGATTTTCTTTTTATGAATTTTTTTGTTGAGCTGTGTTGAAAATAAAAAAAAATCACTTAAAATTCAAAGAGTTGTCCCAAACTCCTTAGAGGTACTGGAGTTGTAAAAATTGTATTGAATCATTTGTAAATCCTAAAAATCCAAGAAATATACAGTCTGTCACAAAATTCCTGTCGATTTTCTTTGCATGAATTTTTTTGTTGACCTGTGATGAAAATAAAAAAAAATCACTTAAAGTTCAAAGGGCTGTCCCAAACTCCTTGGAGGTACTGGAGTTGCAAAAATTCTACTAGATCATCTGCAAAACCTCAAAATCTAAGCAATGTACAGTATGTCACAAAATTTCTGTCGATTTTCTTTTTATGAATTTTTTTGTTGAGCTGTGTTGAAAATAAAAAAAAATCACTTAAAATTCAAAGAGTTGTCCCAAACTCCTTAGAGGTACTGGAGTTGTAAAAATTGTATTGAATCATTTGTAAATCCTAAAAATCCAAGAAATATACAGTCTGTCACAAAATTCCTGTCGATTTTCTTTGCATGAATTTTTTTGTTGACCTGTGATGAAAATAAAAAAAAATCACTTAAAGTTCAAAGGGCTGTCCCAAACTCCTTGGAGGTACTGGAGTTGCAAAAATTCTACTAGATCATCTGCAAAACCTCAAAATCCAAGCAATGTACAGTATGTCACAAAATTTCTGTCGATTTTCTTTTTATGAATTTTTTTGTTGAGCTGTGTTGAAAATAAAAAAAAATCACTCAAAATTCAAAGAGTTGTCCCAAACTCCTTAGAGGTACTGGAGTTGTAAAAATTGTATTAAATCATTTGTAAATCCTAAAAATCCAAGAAATATACAGTCTGTCACAAAATTCCTGTCGATTTTCTTTGCATGAATTTTTTTGTTGACCTGTGATGAAAATAAAAAAAAATCACTTAAAGTTCAAAGGGCTGTCCCAAATTCCTTGGAGGTACTGGAGTTGCAAAAATTCTACTAGATCATCTGCAAAACCTCAAAATCCAAGCAATGTACAGTATGTCACAAAATTTCTGTCGATTTTCTTTTTATGAATTTTTTTGTTGAGCTGTGTTGAAAATAAAAAAAAATCACTTAAAATTCAAAGAGTTGTCCCAAACTCCTTAGAGGTACTGGAGTTGTGAAAATTGTATTAAATCATTTGTAAATCCTAAAAATCCAAGCAATATACTGTATGTCACAAAATTCCTGTCGATTTTCTTTGCATGAATTTTTTTGTTGACCTGTGATGAAAATAAAAAAAAATCACTTAAAGTTCAAAGGGCTGTCCCAAACTCCTTGGAGGTACTGGAGTTGCAAAAATTGTACTAGATTATCTGCAAAACCTCAAAATCCAAGCAATGTACAGTATGTCACAAAATTTTCGGTCGATTTTCTTTTTATGATTTTTTTTGTTGAGCAGTGATGAAAATGAAAAAATTACTCAAAATCCAAAGCAAAGGGCTGTCCCAAACTCCCTAGAGGTACTTGAGTTGTGAAAATTGTAATAAATCATTTGTAAATCCCAAAAATCCAAGCAATATACTGTATGTCACAAAATTCCGGTCGATTTTCTTTGCATGAATTTTTTTGTTGACCTGTGATGAAAATAAAAAAAAATCACTTAAAGTTCAAAGGGCTGTCCCAAACTCCTTGGAGGTACTGGAGTTGCAAAAATTCTACTAGATCATCTGCAAAACCTCAAAATCCAAGCAATGTACAGTATGTCACAAAATTTCTGTCGATTTTCTTTTTATAAATTTTTTTGTTGAGCTGTGTTGAAAATAAAAAAAAATCACTTAAAATTCAAAGAGTTGTCCCAAACTCCTTAGAGGTACTGGAGTTGTAAAAATTGTACTAGATCATCTACAAAACCTCAAAATTCAAGCAATATACAGTATGTCACAAAATTCCTGTCGATTTTCTTTTTATGATTTTTTTTGTTGAGCAGTGATGAAAATGAAAAAATTACTCAAAATCCAAAGCAAAGGGCTGTCCCAAACTCCCTAGAGGTACTTGAGTTGTGAAAATTGTAATAAATCATTTGTAAATCCTAAAAATCCAAGCAATATACAGTATGTCACAAAATTCCTGTCGATTTTCTTTGTATGAATTTTTTTGTTGACCTGTGATGAAAATAAAAAAAAATCACTTAAAATTCAAAGGGCTGTCCCAAACTCCTTGGAGGTACTGGAGTTGCAAAAATTGTACTAGATCATCTGCAAAACCTCAAAATCCAAGTAATGTACAGTATGTCACAAAATGTTTGTCGATTTTCTTTGTAGGAATTTTTTTGTTGACCTGTGTTGAAAATAAAAAAAATCATTAAAAATTCAAAGGGCTGTCCCAAACTCCTTAGAGGTACTGGAGTTGTAAAAATTGTACTAGATCATCTGCAAAACCTCAAAATCCAAAAAATGTACAGTATGCCACAAAATGTCTGTCGATTTTCTTTTTATGAATTTTTTTGTTGAGCTGTGTTGAAAATAAAAAAAATCACTTAAAATTCAAAGGGCTGTCCCAAACTCCTTAGAGGTACTGGAGTTGTAAAAATTGTACTAGATCATCTGCAAAACCTCAAAATTCAAATGATATACAGTATGTCACAAAATTTCTGTCGATTTTCTTTTTATGAATTTTTTTGTTGAGCTGTGTTGAAAATAAAAAAAATCACTTAAAATTCAAAGGGCTGTCCCAAACTCCTTGGAGGTACTGGAGTTGTAAAAATTGTTCTAGATTATCTACAAACCTTCAAAATCCAAACAAATATAAAGTACGTCACAAAATTCTTGTCGATTTTCTTTTTATGAATTTTTTTGAGCTGTGTTGAAAATAAAAAAAAAACACACTTCAAGGTACTGGAGTTGTAGAAAAATTTTACTAGATCATCCGCAAACCCTAAAAATCCAAGCAATATACAGTATGTTTCAAAATACCTATCCATTTTATTTTTATGAAATTTTATATTGGACTCTGTTGAAAATTTTTAAAAAATCAAAAAGTTTACCGACTCCTTAGAGGTGCTGAAGCTGTGAAAATTGTACTGATGGGTCATCTGCATTATTATCCGATCGACCAAGTCCAGCGTTGCCAAACTAAACTCACAAAACAAATAAATATCGTTGATATAGGTCATCGTTCAACGACTATGGTCGATGACGCCAATATGTATCAAATATTAGACGCGGCTGATGGAATCTGTTTGGCATCAGGTCACTGACTAAAAAAAAATCTTGCAGAAATAGAATAAGTTGAAGAGATAGAATTAAAGATATATACTTACGCATTCTACAATTTTCTACATTTCATAGAAAACTAGTATAAGTGGTACCCATCCATAACTATTTACATCAATTTGCACAATTAGAATAATCAGCCCAATCTGCATGCTTGTCAAGTAACACTGAAGGCATGCATTATGATCGAGCTCATCTAGAAATTGATATTGATGCTGCAGACCTCCCAGCGTATCAATTAAACTGACCTACCACACGAAAATACCCGTTCCAATCCGTAAAGCTAATTTGTCGTTCGTGCTGCAGCATTGGCGAAAATTAGCAAACTAACGCCAATAATAAATTCAAAACGGTCACAGTTGGTCGCTAATTATGACAGTACTAATTAGTATCATTGTTCCGTGGAGTGTGCTGTCATGGAGCGAACTGGTATAAATCAAACCCTATTGATTGCCAGGTAATTCCGTGCTTGTCACTTTAAGTTTAATATGAATTAAAGTGTCGTTTGACTGGATTTGTGATAATGGGAGTCGAGAGGCAATTGCTCGATTCCTGCTTTGAGCATTAGCAGTAAAAACAGCATTTTATATTGGTTTTCATAAATAGTTTATTATTCAATAAGTGAGTAATGATGGTTATTACTCACAAGGATAAAATATGTATTTATGTTATTTCATTGAAACATAATTATTGTAATTCAAATTTTGAAAAACAATTAAATTAAAAAAAAATGTTGCGATAAAACACCTACTTATCAAAAAGTTTTTGAAGGCTATCAATAAATTCTGTACCACACGGAAACCATCCTCAAACTTTTATATTTTTACAGTCAAAAAATGACAAATCTACACACTTTTATCAATATCTCGCGAACCAAAGAACCTGTCAACTTGAAATTGGTACCATCGCAATCTAGACAAGTTTCCCGATAAATGATGTGTTTTGAATAAATTCGGTACTGACAAAGGAACCACACGACAACCATCCTCAAACTTTTGTAATATTACGGACAAAAAATGACACAGCTACACATTTTTGTCGATATCTCAAAAACCAAAGATCCCATCGACTGCAACTTGGTACCATTGGAATCTACACATATTTCCCTATAAATTTCGTTTTATGAATTAATTTGGTACCGCCAAAGGAACCACACGAAAACAAGCCTCAAACTTTTATATTTTTACAGTCAAAAAATGACAAATCTACACATTTTTATCAATATCTCGCGAACCAAAGAACCTGTCAACTTGAAATTGGTACCATCGCAATCTAGACAAGTTTCCCGATAAATGATGTGTTTTGAATAAATTCGGTACTAACAAAGGAACCACACGACAACCATCCTCAAACTTTTGTAATATTACGGACAAAAAATGACACAGCTACACATTTTTGTCGATATCTCAAAAATCAAAGATCCCATCGACTTCAACTTGGTACCATTGGAATCTACACATATTTCCCTATAAATTTCGTTTTATGAATTAATTTGGTACCGCCAAAGGAACCACACGAAAACAAGCCTCAAACTTTTATAATATTAAAGACAAAAAATTACACAGCCAGACATTTTTATCGATATCCCACAAACCAAAGCACCCATCAACTAAAACTTGGTACCATTGGAATCTACACACATTTGTCTAAAAATCATATGACATGAAGTACCGAACTACCAAAGGAACCACACGAAAACCATCGTCAAACTTTTGTAATATTATGGACAAAAAATGACACAGCTACACATTTTTGTCGATATCTCAAAAACCAAAGATCCCATCGACTTGAACTTGGTACCATTGGAATCTACACACATTTCCCTATAAATTTCGTTTCATGAATTAATTTGGTACTGCCAAAGGAACCACATGAAAACCATCCTCAAACTTTTGTAATATTTATTACAGACAAAAAATGACACAGCTACACATTTTTGTCAATATCTCGCAAGCCAAAGCTGCGATCAATTTGAAATTGGTACCATTGCAATCTAGATAAGTTGCCGTATAAGTCTTGTGCTGTGAATAAATTCGGTACCACCAAAGGAACCACACGAAAACCAGCTTCAAACTTTTATAACATTTGTGATATATAAAATGACACATAGCTGCACATTTGAACCAATTTCTCGCAAACCAAAGCACTCATCGACTTGAACTTGATACCATTGGAATCTACACACATTTCCCTATAAATTACGTGCCATGAATAAATTCGGTACCACCAAAGGAATCACACGAAAACCAGCCTCAGACTTTTATAACATTTCTGATATATAAAATGACACATAGCTGCACATTTGAACCAATATCTCGTAAACCAAAGCACTAATCCACTTGAACTTGGTACCACTGGAATCTACACACATTTTCCTATAAATTATGTTCAATGAATAAATTCGGTACCACCAAAGGAACCACACGAAAACCATCCTCAATCTTTTATAATATTTATTACAGACAAAAAATGACACAGCTACACATTTTTGTCAATATCTCGCAAGCCAAAGCACCGATCAATTTGAAATTGGTACCATTGCAATCTAGACAAGTTTCCGTATAAGTCTTGTGCTGTGAATAATTTCGGTACCACCAAAGGAACCACACGAAAACCAATCTCAAACTTTTATAACATTTCTGATATATAAAATGAAACATAGATTGACATTTGAACCAATATCTCGCAAACCAAAGCACTCATCGACTTGAACTTGGTACCATTGGAATCTACACACATTTCCCTATAAATTGTGTACAATGAATAAATACGGTACCACCAAAGGAACCACACGAAAACCAGCCTCAAACTTTTATAACATTTCTGATATATAAAATGACACATAGCTGCACATTTGAACCAATATCTCGTAAACCAAAGCACTAATCCACTTGAACTTGGTACCACTGGAATCTACACACATTTTCCTATAAATTATGTTCAATGAATAAATTCGGTACCACCAAAGGAACCACACGAAAACCATCCTCAATCTTTTATAATATTTATTACAGACAAAAAATGACACAGCTACACATTTTTGTCAATATCTCGCAAGCCAAAGCACCGATCAATTTGAAATTGGTACCATTGCAATCTAGACAAGTTTCCGTATAAGTCTTGTGCTGTGAATAATTTCGGTACCACCAAAGGAACCACACGAAAACCAATCTCAAACTTTTATAACATTTCTGATATATAAAATGAAACATAGATTGACATTTGAACCAATATCTCGCAAACCAAAGCACTCATCGACTTGAACTTGGTACCATTGGAATCTACACACATTTCCCTATAAATTGTGTACAATGAATAAATTCGGTACCACCAAAGGAACCACACGAAAACCAGCCTCAAACTTTTATAACATTTCTGATATATAAAATGACACATAGCTGCACATTTGAACCAATACCTCGTAAACCAAAGCACTCATCCACTTGAACTTGGTACCATTGGAATCTACACACATTTTCCTAGAAATTACGTGCCATGAATAAATTCGGTACCACCAAAGGAACCACTCGAAAACCAGCCTCAAACTTTTATAACATTTCTGATATATAAAATGACACATAGCTGCACATTTGAACCAATATCTCGTAAACCAAAGCACTAATCCACTTGAACTTGGAACCACTGGAATCTACACACATTTTCCCATAAATTATGTTTAATGAATAAATTCGGTACCACCAAAGGAACCACACGAAAACCATCCTCAATCTTTTATAATATTTATTACAGACAAAAAATGACACAGCTACACATTTTTGTCAATATCTCGCAAGCCAAAGCACCGATCAATTTGAAATTGGTACCATTGCAATCTAGACAAGTTTCCGTATAAGTCTTGTGCTGTGAATAATTTCGGTACCACCAAAGGAACCACACGAAAACCAATCTCAAACTTTTATAACATTTCTGATATATAAAATGAAACATAGATGGACATTTGAACCAATATCTCGCAAACCAAAGCACTCATCGACTTGAACTTGGTACCATTGGAATCTACACACATTTCCCTATAAATTGTGTACAATGAATAAATACGGTACCACCAAAGGAACCACACGAAAACCAGCCTCAAACTTTTATAACATTTCTGGTATATAAAATGAAACATAGCTGCACATTTGAACCAATATCTCGTAAACCAAAGCACTAATCCACTTGAACTTGGTACCACTGGAATCTACACACATTTTCCTATAAATTATGTTCAATGAATAAATTCGGTACCACCAAAGGAACCACACGAAAACCAGCCACAGACATTGATATATAAAATGATACATAGCTGCACATTTGAACCAATATCTCGCAAACCAAAGCACTCATTGACTTGAACTTGGTACCATTGGAATCTACACACATTTCCCTATAAATTATGTACAATGAATAAATACGGTACCACCAAAGGAACCACACAAAAACCAGCCTCAAACCTTTATAACATTTATGATATATAAAATGACACATAGCTGCACATTTGAGCAATGAATAGATACGGTACCTCCAAAGGAACCATACGAAAACCAGCCTCAAATTTTTATAATATCATAAACAAAAAAACAACATAGCTATACACATTTTTGCCAACATCTCTCCTATCGACTTGAACTTGGTACCATTCATGCCTACACACATTTCCTTATAAATTAGGTGCTCTGCTTGTGAAACAAGTAGACGACGGATTTATTCCGCCAAACTGTCAATAATATAAAAACACAAATCGAACCGACAGTTATTTTTCCTAAAACTTTTGTCGCACGAAGAACAAAAGCAAATCAGAAGCATGTCGCGACCAATCAGCCCTCCCTATTGTCTTACGAAGGCCCTGAGCACTCGACAATCGAAATTTGCCCATTGACCCGTCAAAATTCGTTGTTATTCTTTTTCGCACCCAGTCCCCCATGAAAAGGCTTCATTGTCGATTTTGATTCAATTATCGCGCGAACAAAGCGTTTGATATTGTGGCGAAAACGAAGTGGGTCTGGGCAAAAAGAACAACAGCTTTTTATGTGGACAAACCGTCTTGGTTGGTGTCACTGCAAAAAAAAAATGTTGTACATGACCAAAAACCGTAGCTGAAGTATACAAGATCCATACACAAATTGTTGGATGGAAACTGTCTAGTTCTAGAACATGTATTAATCCCACACTCACAAGGTCCTTTCTATATAATTTTTCACGTGTTATAATTATAGAGCACTGCACGTAAACACCTGAGAAAATTGGAATTGAAAATTGTAAAAAGTCACGTTACGTCTTACTCTTGACCTGTTTACTTCGACTTAATTGAGCTTTATTGGACAACATTTCGGTCAATAAAATCAGTTACAATTTGGATTCGTCTAATTATGTATTTATAACCTTGTTTGTAAAAATCTTACCAGGTCCAGATGTGAATATATTTTTGCGTGCGTGACAGCGGGATACTTGAAGTACGCCGCGTTTTTGGTCATGTAACTTAAATTGAATGCATAGCTCCAAACAATATCATGAACACTTTGACAACATTATACTCCATTAGCAAAGTTGTCGCCACCCTATACCCAATTTCAATACACAATACAGGCAAGGTTGGTCCCGATACGTATCAAACTTATAATTGACAAACTTTGAAATTAACCGCTAGATGGGTGTATTTGATATTCCCGCGCACAAACACACATACACACTTACGTTGTCATGATCGAAGTTGTCGTGGACGGGGCAAATAACAAATTAACAGAAAACAGCGTTGTTTGAAATGAATTTCAACGAATATATTTTCGTTTAAAAGTTTCACAACGGTCAGCGCATATTCTCGAGAGAGTTGTTGTTGCTCTATTGTGATTCTATGTATTTTATGCAACATTAAGTTTTTTCTCGCCAACTATGTTGGCCTGTCTTTTAATCTAATTAACGGTGTTTATCATTGCAGAAAATTGTACGAATGTATGAAGCTGAAAAAGGGAAATGGAAATTGTTTTTGCTTGGATAATTGTTTTCATAGTTGGGTGCAATTTGGATGCAATTGCGTTTGTTTGAATGTAGTCAAGCGATTTTGGTCATGGAAATTTTGTTCCAACAAATCGGTTTTTCCATAGTTTTAAACATTTTGGCCATAAGTACAAAGTCCCTGCAATATGTTAAAAAGCACAAATTCACTATGGAAACAATTTTTTGTACGTATCTTGATCAGCTTGTTTTTCGAAATACTCACTCCAATCTAAATTTCAAATTATTGAACCAGTTGTTTTTTGAGATGTTAATTATTCCAAACCGCCACATCTTTCGCATGCTGAATTTCTTATCTTTTCTGCTACAGGGTCCAGTTTTTTTTTTTTTTTTTTTACTGAAAATGATTGAACGTTGACAACATGGTAGCGGGCACGTACCTATCTATCAATGATGTTTATATTTTATTTACAAGGTTTTTATTCATTTAGCCTATTGGTTTTCCCTTTCTATTTCATCTTCACGGTAAAGTTTGTTTACGAAACATTTTTTCTAAAACTTTTCCAACACCCTTATTTACTTCCAGTTTCAGTATTTCATGGTTCCGTTTATTCCAAACCTCATTGGTTGATTTTTCAGGTGCATTTATGGTATTTTTCACCAAAATACCATAGTCTTTATCAACACTGGTGTTTTATTTTTATTTCAGTATTGCTTGGCTGTCTTGGTTCTTCAGATTGCAGGTTTAAAAACTGTAACCACCTCACTTTTGTCGTTATAACTCAAAAACTATAAAATATGTTGTTAAACACAACTTTCTAGAGAAAAACTCCAATGGTTTAGACAAACTTAGGGTAACTTCCTCACATAATCTTATGTCAAAAACTGTGAATGATATTGGATCGCGCATAGTCTTCATTTGAAAGAGGAGGAAACTTGATACATTAGTATTTTGAGTTGGAAACAGCTTCAGAAACATGCATGAACTCCAACAATTTTCAAAAATTCCTCAACTTTCTCCTTATCAAGGTTCTATCCAGTTTTCTTATTTTCAAATTTTTTATTGTTGATTTTTTTTTTGTGTTTGTAATCAATTTCTATCTCCTTTTTGGATTTTGGAATTTTCAAAAAATCCTCAATTTTCTCCTTATCAGGGTTCTATCCTGTTTTCTTATTTTCAAATTATCTTTTGTTGATTTTTTTTGTGTTTGTAATTAATTTTTATCTACTTTTTGGATTTTGGAATTTTCAAAAAATCCTCAATTTTCTTCTTATCAAAAAATCCTCAATTTTCTTCTTATCAAGGTTACATCCTGTTTTCTTATTTTCAAATTTTCTATTGTTGATTTTTTTTTTGTGTTTGTAATTAATTTTTACCTCCTTTTTGGATTTTGGAATTTTCAAAAAATCCTCAATTTTCTCCTTATCAAGGTTCTATCCTGTTTTCTTATTTTCAAATTTTCTATTGTTGATTTTTTTTTTGTGTTTGTAATCAATTTTTATCTCCTTTTTGGATTTTGGATTTTTCAAAAAATCCTCAATTTTCTCCTTATCAGGGTTCTATCCTGTTTTCTTATTTTCAAATTTTCTATTGTTGATTTTTTTTTGTATTTGTAATTAATTTTTATCTCCTTTTTGGATTTTGGAATTTTCAAAAAATCCTTAATTTTCTTCTTATCAAGGTTCTATCCTGTTTTTTTATTTTCAAATTTTCTATTGTTGTTTTTTTTTGTGTTTGTAATTAATTTTTATCTCCTTTTTGGATTTTGGAATTTTCAAAAAATCCTCAATTTTCTCCTTATCAAGGTCCTATCCTGTTTTCATATTTTCAAATTTTCTATTGTTGATTTTTTTTTGTGTTTGTAATCAATTTTTATCTCCTTTTTGGATTTTGGATTTTTCAAAAAATCCTCAATTTTCTTCTTATCAAGGTTCTATCCTGTTTTTTTATTTTCAAATTTTCTATTGTTTTTTTTTTGTGTTTGTAATTAATTTTTATCTTCTTTTAGAATTTTGGAATTTTCAAAAAATCCTCAATTTTCTCCTTATCAAGGTTCTATCCTGTTTTCTTATTTTCTAATTTTCTATTGTTGATTTTTTTTTGTGTTTGTAATTAATTTTTATCTTCTTTTAGGATTTTGGAATTTTCAAAAAATCCTCAATTTTTTTCTTATCAAGGTTCTATCCTGTTTTCTTATTTTCAAATTTTCTATTGTTGTTTTTTTTTTGTGTTTGTAATTAATTTTTATCTTCTTTTTGGATTTTGGAATTTTCAAAAAATCCTCAATTTTCTCCTTATCAAGGTTCTATCCTGTTTTCTTATTTTCAAATTTTCTATTGTTGTTTTTTTTTTGTGTTTGTAATTAATTTTTATCTCCTTTTTGGATTTTGGAATTTTCAAAAAATCCTCAATTTTCTTTTTATCAAGGTTCTATCCTGTTTTCTTATTTTCAAATTTTCTATTGTTGATTTTTTTTTTGTGTTTGTAATTAATTTTTATCTTTTTTTGTGATTTTGGAATTTTCAAAAAATCCTCAATTTTCTCCTTATCAAGGTTCTATCCTGTTTTCTTATTTTCAAATTTTCTATTGTTGATTTTTTTTTGTGTTTGTAATTAATTTTTATCTTTTTTTAGGATTTTGGAATTTTCAAAAAATCCTCAATTTTCTCATTGTCAAGGTTCTATCCTGTTTTCTTATTTTCAAATTTTCTATTGTTGTTTTTTTTTTTTTTTGTAATTAATTTTTATCTCCTCTTTGGATTACTTCTATATTTTTCTCCTTTCTAGATTTTACTTTTTACTGTTGTTAATTTAATAAGTCAAAAAGTTTGCCTAGAAGTCAGCAGTAAATAGAAGATTTTTGGTTTATGTTTATGAAATTTTAACTTTTTTTTCAGTTTTTGATGAATTATTTTTTCATTCTTTTTCCTAACTTCTACTTTTCCAAATTTTGTGTGAATTAAAATATTTCATCAACTATTAAATTTTGCTGCGCTATATAGATATCATCGAGTTTTGTATCTAACTTTTGTTGTTCTTTTCAGTTTATTATCTATTTGTTCATTTTCAGCTTTTGTTGTGAAGTTGAAACGAATTTAGTGCAAATGAATTACTATTTATATAGGCAAAAAAGGTATAAATAAGAAATGAAACAAAAAACTGAAAATAGTGACGGAACAAACATAATTAAATTAAAAAAAAAGGTTTAAAAAAAAGTAATACGAAAAATAATGCATACCTAAATAAAAATTGTTGCTATTGTTGCTAGTTCCGTGACTGGAGCAGAACAGAATTATGTAACAGGAGCTCGTGGGAAATTAAATTTTGTGGATTAAATTAATAAGAAATTAAGGATCCAGAATGACAATTTAAGAGAAAAAAAAATTAAAAAAGCAACATATTATTTTATGAAATGGTATAAATAATATCAAAGATAATGAAATGTATTGATTTTTTTTTGTAGCTGATGCTAAATAAACGATATTATTATTATTATTATTATTATTTCATCAAGAATCAAAATTACGGTATGGTTATTATTAAGTTTTGCATTATTCTCAGTTTATTATCTATTCATTCATGTTCAGCTTGTTTGTGAAGTTGGAATGAATAACTTATTAAAAATGGAAAACTATGTTTATCGACAAAAAACAAAAAAAATATATGAATAAAAGATAAAACAAAAAACTGAAAATAATGACGAAACAAACATCATTAAAATAAACTCCAAGGTTCAAAAAAAAGTAATACGAAAAATAATGTATAAATAAGAATGTGTGGATTAAATTAATAAGAACTTGAATATCTAGAATGACAATTTAAAAGAAAAAAAAATGAAAAAAAAACAACATATTATTTTATGAAATGGTATAAACAATATCAAAGAGAATGAAAATATTTCATTAAGTTTCAAATTTTCGGTATACATAGTTATTATCAAGTCTTGTATTGAACTTTTGTTGTTTGATTTTTTTAATTCGCATATTATTATCTTTTTATTCTGTTTCAGCTTTTTTGTGAAGCTGAAACGAATAACTTATAAAAAATTAAAAACTTTTACTATCGGTAAAAAAACAAAAAAGATATGAATAAAAGATAAAACAAATAACTGAAAATAATGACGAAACAAACATCATTCAAATAAACTCCAAGGTTTAAAAAAAACTAATACAAAAAATTTTGCATAAATAAAGATGTGTAGAATAAATTAGAACATGAAGTTCAAGACAAAATTATGAAAAAAACAACAAATCTTATGAAACGGTATAAAAAATATCAAAAAGAATACTGATTATGTTATTATTATTATATTAATGCTCTACGTATTGTAGATTGTTGACCCAATTCAAACTACGCAATGCAAAGAAAATTAAAAAAAAATGGAAATCAAGCTTAATTTAAAAATAAAACATGAAAAAAAAGACGAATGAACGATTTAGACAAAAATGTCTTTATTTCATATAGCACGAATATTGGTTAATGTCAATTTTCTTTCTGAAAACATATCAGAGAAATTAAACAAAATATTAAATACTAAAATATTATTATTATCATTATTATTATATTAGACTGTGAAAAAACGGTTTCCAAACGATTCGAATAAAAATAAAGGCCAATTCACACGAACCAAAACAAATAGGTTAGAAAATCGCGCATGCTAATGAAGCTACTGTACACAGCATAGACAAAGACAGAACGAACATTTGTGCTATACAGTCGGTCATTATTTCATATTATGCTTGCTGCTTCAATGATTAGATTTGCTTTCTTTCAATCCAAGGGATGATGACGCCTGAAACAAAAATAAATGTTGACGACTGTTTTTGGAAGACAAAGATAAATAATACCCAGTCTGTCTTTATATAGACTAAATGGACTACATTCCAACAACCTCTGCAGTTCCGCAAACCTTCCAAATTAAACCCACTGTTGAAATATCCACCTGTCTCCTATCATAACTCCGGCCAATATATCACAGCAATTTATCATTGCTTATTAAGGCGGAATAATCCTGTTAACAACTGATAATATTGCGCCAAGATTTAGGAGGTGACGATGTATACACAGCCTAATAAATCGAGCGTATTTTGGGCCTAATCAGGGATGATATAATTAATTACAATCTAAAAAATAAATAAATAAATCTGGATATAAACGGAAACAATGGTTTGTTTTGGTAATGGCCAATTTTGAGGGTTTTTGGGGAAATGTACATCATTTGGCCGGATGAGGATTTGATTGTGTTTTCTATTATGGTGTGAGGTGTGAGTTTATTACAGGAAACCAATTGGAAAGTGGCATTTATTTAGCTTGTGTAATAAATAACGATATAGTACATTTTGTATCAAGGGCGGAAAGTAGATGATTTTGACGAGGGTATAAGTAGCAGCACGAGCGAAGCGAGGGCAGATATTAGCCGAGTCAAAATCATCTTTCGTCCGTGGTGCAAACAATGCTTTTTGTACAACCAGTTTGTAATCATTTGAAAAAGAATAATTAAGAAAATGAAAAATAAATAATCGATACACTGCACTACACTCTACACTGCTGACAAGTCAGACAACTGACAAGTGACAACTGTCAAATCATGGTCACAATAGGTGTGTTCCCGTATTCTTTTGTGGTGCGGATTCATTGTCACCGAGATTGTCACGTGATAAGTTCCTTTTAATATGCTAGACTGTCACGTGGTTATTAAATTCAGAGGCGTTGGGATCCAAGGAACCGTTGCTAAGCGACCTACTTTTAGGCCCGGCTGCCAAAATTAGCGACTTTCCGCCTGCTTTGCATGCATCGAAAAGTGGACTTTACGTGTAGGTTGTTCAAAAAAGTACTTATTTATGAATTTTTATTGATTAGCTCGTAAAAATATCAACAAATCCAAATGAAGGAAGCATATTTTTATTCAAATTAGTCACAACTGTTAGAGATAGTACATTTTGTATCAAGGGCGGAAAGTAGATGATTTTGACGAGGGTATAAGTAGCAGCACGAGCGAAGCGAGGGCAGATATTAGCCGAGTCAAAATCATCTTTCGTCCGTGGTGCAAACAATGCTTTTTGTACAACCAGTTTGTAATCATTTGAAAAAGAATAATCATGAAAATCAAAAATAAATAATCGATACACTGCACTACACTGCTGACAAGTCAGGCAACTGACAAGTTTAATAACAACTGTCAAATCATGGTTACAATAGGTGTGTTCCCGTATTCTTTTGTGGTGCAGATTCATTGTCACCGAGATTGTCACGTGATAAGTTCCTTTTGGTATGCTAGGCTGTCACGTGGTTATAGATTCAGAGGCGTTGGGATCCAAGGAACCGTTGCTAAGCGTCCTACTTTTGCGCCCGCGGGCGCGAAAGTACTTTTAGGCCCGGCTGCCAAAATTAGCGACTTTCCACCTGCTTTACATGCATTGAAAAGTGAACTTTACGTGTAGGTTGTACAAAAAATAATTTACAAACATATGTGTGTAATGATAAATAATAATCTCTCATTCAACAATCGATAGGAAATATTTGATGATGAGTAAATAACAAGAGATCACTATCAGCTAATCAGCTAACATTTCGAGCAAATTTCGCTAAAACTCTTCAGACTCTTCTCATGTAAATAAGCGAAAACGTTATCCGGTAATAATTCCCGGTTGGTCCCTTGGTAGGGTATCATCTGTCTAAGTCCGCTAGAGGTAGAATGAGTAACTTAACTAATTTTCCCGTATTTCCTCGGATTATTTTGCGAAATTTAATTAGGCGGGGCGATTTGTCAAAAGTGGAAACTCATTTTGGTCTGGGAAATTTGCTAATTAGTTGTTTATACCGTTCCTGAGTAGAAGGTAAACTTTGGCCAGAGGCCAGAAGATAATTGCTGCTGATAAGACAGATAGGCCTGGTGTTTATTTACGCTTTTTCCAATAGGAATTGTGGGCCGGAGATATGTATCTGTCCATGTACAAACAGTTAATGGCTTTATAAAATTTAATTGGCCTTTTTCCGTCAGGCGAATTTAACAAGAACTGACATTATGTAAATTTGTATTTTTAAGTAGGAGTGGACAAGTGTATGATAATTTTAGGAAAGAAATCTTCAATCACGACGCATTAATTGATGATGTCGAAGACCGACCGTCATAAACAGAAATGTGCTAAACATCTAGAAAACCAATGGTTTGTCGTAAAATCGAATTGCAACCGTAAAACGTAGAACAGCTTCAATTTTGCACAGACACGTCTGGCTATTCCTGATAGACTACTGTTAGCAGTGAATGAATTGTTTCACATAAAAATCCGGTCTTCGGGTGGTCTTAAACTGAATTTCTATTTTAATGGGCTCTTCTTCAACCTTGTTTTCATTGTTTCGATTAGATTATACACGCGTCATGTCTGTCTTGAAAACAGCATCTGGAAATGTGCATGGCAAACACGTATTTTGGTGAGCCCGGTCACATTTGTTATCGTTGTTAACGGTAAAGAAATCTTTGACATTCTTGTCTGGGCTACTTCAGTCTGTTACGTGGATTTGTCCTATAAGCAACACAAACCGCTCTAAATCTAACTAACGACTAATTTTATGATGAAATCATACATCTTACGACTATAAAATTGGTATGACTATGTCCAGTGTTGTGCTTTTGGTCGAAATTGGTGGTTACCGCCAACGTCGCCATAGCCGACGTCAGCATTACGACCTTATACCGTACTCTTGAGTTTACGTAGTAGAAATGTCTTTTTGACACTTTCTCCCACAATGTCTACTCCTATAATCTTTAGAATACTGTATAGCTGTTCTACAGGGTGTTTCCTAACCTCTGTGACAAAATGAAAGGGGTGATTCTTCGCTTAATTTCAAGACGAAAATGTGGTATAACTTTTTTTCGAATTTCGCTTTGTTTCCAAAATACAGGGTGTTTAATTTTTTTTTTTTTATTTTTATATATTTTTTTTTATTTATTTAGTGTTTTTGAATTCTCCATTAAAATGATTATAATTGATTGCTGTATTTGTAAGAAAATTCAACATCAGCGATAAAATTACTTTTTGCGTCAAAACTCACTCAACTAGATTTAATTTTTTATCTCAAAAATTAGGCAAGATACGATAAAAATTCAAAAGATCAAAAAGTTGCGTTTTTAGTTGGATAACCTGAGAAAAAAATGAAAATGACAGAAAAAGTCAGTGGCGTACATTTTTTTGGGACGCCACTGTATTCGATAATTTTTATTTGTTCATGGCAAAATGAGCCCGTTATCACTATAAATACCGTTACCAAACTTCAACAAAATCGAGTAAAAGATAAATTGATTAAAAATAAAAAACTAATCAAAAAAAAAATTAAACACCCTGTATTTTGGAAACAAAGCGAAATTCGAAAAAAAGTTATACCACATTTTCGTCTTAAAATTAAGCGAAGAATCACCCCTTTCATTTTGTCACAGAGGTTAGGAAACACCCTGTATATTTGCGATGGTGATAATTAGAAATTAATGGTATATGAAACAATTTTTCTTAGCTTTCAATTTTTTTAAAACAATCAACAATAATTGAACATATAGGTTGGTCGGTATCCGGAAATGCTTCATTACAGAGCTACAGGGTGTTGAAGTTTTATTTTTATTTTTGATTTTTCTTCATACAATTTGAAGCAATGTCGATATTTTGAAAAATTGGTGTTTAGGGGTTTTTTGTCATGTGAAATTCTAGTTTGATCTTGGTATGGCTCTAACTTGTAGAGGGCGCTACCTACAATCATTTTTCCAATTATTGGCAGCCATAACTTTTTTGGACGTACCTATATTTGTATTTTCTACGCAGAAAAAGTATACTTGTTAAAATTCGCTAATGCTAATGGCGGAGGTAGTTGTGAAATATTTCGTACGATTGCTACATATCTTTAGTAAAAAGATATAATTTAACTAATGAGTGATGTAAACAACAATTTTTATTTATATATTATAAAAGAATGAAAAAATGTGAAAAATAAAAAATTTCAACATCCTGTAGCTTTGTAACGGAGCATTTCCGGACACATGTTCATGGTAAGTTTTCTTCTTATTTTTAACAAGGAAGACTCATGGTGATTTTTTTCTCAAAAAAAATGAAAGACCTTGTTTGTCCATAATCCCAAAATCACATGTATTTTTTATTTCAAATTCAAATATCTCGAGAATGGTGGCACTTAGCGACTTTTAACAAGTATACTTCTTCCGCGTAGAAATGATGAAGAAATCTGATTTTTGACTCAAAAATATAATACAGGCACGTCCAAAAAAGTTACGGCTGTTAATAATAGGAAAAATAAGTGTAGGTAGCGCCCTCTACAATTTAGAGCTATACCAAGATCAAATTCGAATTTCGCATGACAAAAAACCACCAAACACCAATTTTTATCAAAAGATCGACATTATAGTGCAAATACTATTTAGAAAAAACAAAAATAAAAATAAAACTTCAACACCCTGTAGCTCTGTAATGAAGCATTTCCGGACACATGTTTATGAAAAGTTTTCTTCTCATTTCCAAGCGGGAAAACTCCTGATTTTTTTTGTAATATTAATGGAACACCTTATATAATAGGTATAAACAAGTACGCCTAATTAAGCCCCAAAAAAAATATAAAGTAACAACAAAATTTTTACATGAAAATATGGCGATGACTCCAACCTGTCAATTCTGAATGTTGATATTAAAAATAATACACAGGGTGTCAATATTAAATTTTAATTTTTGAATTTTCTAAATAACTTTTCAATTAGTTAAGTAATTTGGTATATGACGATTGTTTGCCATCCGAAATTCAAATCTGACCTTGGTATAGCTCTTACTTGTTATGTAAGGGGCGCCATGCATATACACACCTTTTCACTCATTCAAATAGTCATACATTTTTTGATTGTTTTCAAGTAACCCGTTTTAATTTTTTTTAATCTTTGTATTTATTTTATATCCAAAACTTTACATATAATAATAAGAGAAAATGTTTTATGTATCTATCTATTAGGTTATATATGGCGTCGTGATAAATATAATTATTTTATCTAAAGCGAATTGAGAATTTATGTGAACATTTTGGTCAGGTTGTATTACCGACGTCGGCTCGACGTCGCCCCGACTAATTTTTGACCTTGCCTCGGCTATGTTGATCACAACTTTTCTCACGAGACTGGACGGAACATTTTTTTCCAATACCTATGAATAGTTAAATGCAATTCTCCTCTATCCACTTGACATGCAAAAACCACAAACCCATTATTCTTAGAGAACGGCCAAACAGGCATAATATATTTAAAGCACGGCCTAACAGCAGACGAATCGAAAACAAGAGACAAAACGAGGAACTGCATGCAGCCACGTAAGTAAATACAAACTGTGCCTTGTTTTGAGAAACAATACCTTGATAAAATGAGTTAATTATTACGCGAAGCTGGGATAATTTAATTCGGATTAAGCCACTATTTCTTGTCAGTTATGTTTTCTCCGATGTTATCGAATAATCGTTCTATACCCAGAACTATTAGAAACCAGTTCGCTGGAACATCTCAATAAAATACTGATGATTTGTGGATGTTCAAGATCAGATTGTAGCTCTAATAGGTTTTTACTTGTATGTGGCCTTTTTATACTTTTTATAACGCCACAATGACCAGCACGAAAGGCTTATTAATTTTTAATCTAAACGACCCAACCCTTTCTTTCTTTTTAATACAATGATACCAGTCTGCTATAAAAATCTAGCCCAACAAAGGACGATATCTTTATATTGTGTCGTTTTTAGTCCAGTGCGGGGTTTTATTTTGGAATGGAAATGACGTTATGTTGGAGCATTAATCCATGAGTCATATTCTCCACGCCAATAACCCTTTTTATTGAACTTTATAGTCTTGCGTAGAAGCAGTAATTCCATAACTTCCGTGTCGAATTCAGCATATTTTTTTTTGTTTTTAACACGTGGTTGTGACTTCACAAAAGGTGACGAAAATCAGCCGCTCAAATTGATTCGGCAAATTTATAAGCGGCATTATTCCGCCCGGATTCCCAAGTGACTGAGCAGATTTGTTAGGATTAACGGGCTTGTCAAGCCACCTCGACCCCGTTATGAATCATTCTCTAGAATCCAGGAAAAAAGTCCGAAATGTGAAAGAAATTACTGGAGCGGGAGGAAATATTCAATGAAGGAAGCTGTTCTATTTGATTGATCTGAGCCCATTGGAGTATGCAGTGATAATGAATCCAAGGTTCTTGACAAGTGTGCAAAGTATCAGCATAACACTCCGAACGTGTTTGAGTCAATAATATTTTGTTTTTGTTTTGAATTTGACACGTTTGCATCGTTTGAACCATAGACTTAAAATAACAAGACACGTAACCTTTAGCATTGAATGTTTTGGTCCCAACACAATGATGATAGGCCAGTTTTGTTTTTGTTTACTTACCGGTGAAACGCCCGATTTTCGCCTGTTTTTTTTCTATGGCCACACACTACACACTTTTTAGGCACTGTTTATCAATTAAACACTAAATCTCGCAATTTAGAACAGACAGAGCAAGACTTTTTCTGAATAAATAAATAGAAATAAGCAAACTATAAACGCAGAAAATCCATATCCCTAAGAGACTTACTTAAAATGTTAGGCCTGATGATGCCCTTAAATTGGGCGAAACACGTGTAGCCTTCAATACACACATTTTGAGACTTTGACTTCGTGTTCTTTCTACTTTTAACAACCTATAAACGCATTAACCTCACTTAAGCGGACGTTTGTAAACAATGCGTCAGCCGGTCCGTCCTCAAAGTTGCGACCGGATGTTGCCATATTTCATCATGAAATGTAGAGCTTCATACAAATGTTCACCTTCAACAATGTTTTTAAACGACAGAAAAGTCATTTGTGACGGAAAACTGAGAATACGGAATTATAGGTGTTTAAGATTGATGATTTGGTAGTTGAATTAAATTATTTTTGCCGGTATTTTTCATAAAGCTCTAGAACATTAAGAGCACATGACAACGGCGCTGGAATAAAGTAAATAGCTTCATGAGGGAGTTGTTGGGGTTATCAATATTTGTTTTGTTACTTGTCTTGTTATTTTAAGTCTATGGTTTGAACTAATATTCAAAGAGATCACAGGTTTCAACAATTTCTATTTATCTAATTCACTCACCTAACATGAATTTAAGTAATCAAAATACCTCTGTCAACGAAATCACTTCAAGACTGGCAACCATGCTTTCTTTGACAATGTTTATGTCAAGTTATGTACTGAATATATTCAGCTTGATAACAAATAAAATTATTCTCAACTGAAAAATGACACTGTCACTGTGACGCATCTGTCAACGCCATGGCAACTCATTTCAAATAGTATCCGTTGTTGCCGGTGTAATAAAAAAAAAGATCAAGGAAAACTGTTTGAGTATTTAACGAGAAGTAGTATAGAAGCGATGAAAAAAAAAAAGGCTACACTATCCTTGAATATTAAAGAGAAATACATTTATACGATTTTTTAGAAACTTTTTTAGCCCCTTGACAAGAAAATAACGTTGGCAACGTTGCATATCAGACGGATGTTTTAAGAATTACCGTCCCGTCCAACAATCTTTCATTCACTACCTGTCAAACAATTCAACAAAATTCTTAAATTAAAAGTTATTTTTACTTTTTAGTTCAACTACCTATACAGCGTGCTGTATCACTGTCATCGGCGTATAAAAATACGATTTTTTTAAACATCAACACCCTGTATTTTGGAAATTACACACTTCCAGTTATTGACTTGGTGCAACCATAAAAATTTGTCAACCATAGAACTGAAATTCCACATAAAAATGCAGCTATTTTTATACGGCCGCCCCATTATCTATCTTCATGTCGTTAGACCATAGGGCACATGCAATTCCGTTATCTCCCCGCAAAAGACAATAGAGACGAACCCACATTTGAGGGAAAAATTGCCCACCAAGGGACTCATATTCGGACCGAATTGCCACGTTGTTATCTGGAAAAAGTGCGTAAAAACCACTTAATTGGCACGTAAAAAACCGTGTTAACCAGACATTTTTGCTGACTTTCAATATCAGTGAATCGATATTGAATTGACTCAGCAATATGTTTAATCCTCATGATTATTTGATTGGGCGTTTGAAAGTCGACCGCCTAGATACGCCATCAATCAAATCCTTAAAAAGTAATAATTATTGCATATTAATTGATTTAGAATTGCTGATAGTTTAGCAGGTGTACGAGTTTTTATCTGCATGGTTGAATGAATAATCGATTAGACAAACATTGATAGAATAGCTCAAATAGTTTGCAAATTGGCTTGCGGATATAATAAGGATTTAATGTTCTATCAAAGACACTCCCTTGGATTTATGGGGTTGTAAATTTTATGTTTAATGTTAGTACAGTTAGGTGGGATTGTCAGTACTCGACAGTTATTAGGAGTATACAAAGGATCTTTACTGCCTTTTATAATCAATCTACTCTACACATCTCAATCACATTTATCATCCAAATTAACCCCATAACGCTCCAATCAAAAACCTATAAAATCAGATGGAGCACTTCTTCAACGTTGACCTAGACCCTGCTCGGTCATAAATCCGGCAATTGAGGCTATCATCAGCACCAATTCCAATAGCTCTGAATTTATTCGAAAAATAAAAATGCGCATATGAAATCACTCTCCATCTTTACGACGCTATAAATTACTTAGACTGGAAAATTATTGAAATTTGACTGATAAAATACGGGTCCCATGTGTCCAAAAAAATACTGGAAACTACAAACAAAACTCATCAACCCTAGTAGTTAAAACTTTAATAAAACTCGACATTTACCATTCAGAACTCATTCCATTGGGACTGGTGTTTGTATGGAAAAAACTTGCCGGCAATTTCGTATCGTATCTGCAAACTAATTAACACGGCGTCAAGACCAGATCTCGGCAACAAAAGTGACAAAATCCAGCGATTTTATTAAATACGACCGATGGGGGATGAAATGGGGGTTGATTGATGTCGGTTATGTCATTTTGAACGCGAACTGTTGGTGAACAGAGTTGAAAACGATGACAAATCGGTTCTTCAAGTCATGTGTGGAATTTGAAAAACAAGTTTGTCGAGCTCTAACTAAAATATTAATATGTTTTGGTTCTGTTGTAGGTTCTGTGAAACTCAAGTACGGAGAATTGATATAATTTTTATTCAGTTAGTTTGGATAAAGTTTACTATGTTTGGATTAGTTTTGTTTAGGCTAGTTTTGGTCAGTTTTGGCTAGTTGTCGTCAGTTTGTGTTAGTTTGGGTCAGTTTGAGTTGGTTTTTCTTTGGCGAAAATGGAATCTCTGTAAATATTTAATAGTTATTTATGGTACTAGTGCGTTGTGTTGAAAATAAGTCACGCGAGAAAGATTTGTATGAATTCTCAAGTGACTTGTGGAACATTACGCACGACTGCCATACAATGTTTTATCCAACAAATGAAGGAAACCATTTTTTCATAAGATAATTATTAAATAAAAGTCTCAGTGTCAGAATGACTAGACAGTGACATGTTCACATTTTGGTCAAAATAGGTTATTGTTTGTTTGTTTGCCATGGATACGAGAGTTATAATCCATAAATCACTAGTGTGTTATTTGACACTTTACTTGTCCAAACTAACACCTATAACTATCATGCGTTAAATACAAACATGAAGACAAACAAACAAAAAACTAAACAAAAGAAAAAGATAAACATTGATCCACCATGTCAATTCAAAGCTAAGATTATTGAAACATTGACGTAGTAAAAATGGTGATACCATGGTGAATTGGTAATCAGTAGTATATTATTCAACGAGTGGATTATGGCTACTATTACTCACACAGATGAAGTCAGCGTTATCATCTGAGTGAGTAATAGCCATTGCCTGCGAGTAGAATACTATACTGTTTCTATGATTATTCAATAATTGAAGCGAACTATGCATTATTTAATTTCATTTGCAGGGCACTTTGAGAACTGTACTTTAAGATAAAGTAAGGTTATGTTAACACAATGGCTATAAAATAAGTATGGACAGTCAAATGGGTTTCAAAAGGATGGATTTGAAGGTTGACGTATGTGGCCACCTTGTCGAATTTTCTGATTGGCTCTTTTAAACAATGGAGTAATGACATCAGATCTTTTTCATGGGTTGAAAACAATTGATTAGTGTGAAAGAAATCACTGGTATGAGTAACCAGTCACATTAACCAATAGAAAGTATATAGATGTATTATATACATTTTATTATTGAATAGTCATAGAAAATAGTATATTATTCAACTAGCGGAAAATGGTGGGTACTACTCACGAGGAAGAAGTTTGCGTAATCATCTGATTGAGTAATAGCCATTTCCCGCAAGTAGAATACTATATTTTTCTATGATTATTCAATAATTGAAGTGAACTTTGAAATACTCAATTTCTTTTGGACGGCACTTTTTGACAACTAGTTTACTTAAAGTGAGGTTAGGTTGTTAACACAATGTGATAATGACTATAAAACAACTATGGACGGTCAAATGGGCAGTTTCAAAATGATGTATTTGAAGGTTGACATTTTGTTGAATGTTCTGATTGGCTCTAAAACAGTGGTGTTCATTTCATTGGTTAAAAACAATTGAGTAATGAAAAAAAAGGCACTGGTAATGAGTAACGAGTCACATTAACCAATAGAAAGTGGATGTATAATACATTTATTATTGAATAGTCAGAGAAAAAATTATTTATTTTATCGAATTGCAAATTAATTTGTGTATTTGATTTATAATAATTTCCAAATAAATTCACCATGTCGCTTCCGCTTGAGATATCAATTTAAAATTTTTACATAATATAGAAAAATGGTTATTTTAACTATGGTGAATTGTTGATGAAGTTGAGGAAAATAGAATTTATTTTCTCGAATAACAAATATTTTTTTTCAATTTAATTAATAATAGTTCCCAAATAATTTCTTCATGTCGCTTCCGCTCAAAGTATCAAATTCAAATTTGGATATACATATTATTATTATGTATTTAATATAGAGAAATGGTTACTCCAAATAATGAATCAACCTACTTTTATGTTTTTTTTTTAAATATTTTCATGAAAATCAAAATCACCGTTTTACTTTGACTCATTAAACTGTCATAAAACCGACTGTCAAATAATATTATAGGGATTTTTTTATAAAGGGCTGATGATTCTCTTGAAAACCTTGAATTAAAAAAAAAACATTGAAAAAATTAAATAGAGTAAATGTAAAAAATGGTCATATTTAAATAAAATAACAAATAAATGCATACAAAAAATATGTTAGGTAGTGGATAAAAGTGAAATTAGAAAACAAATAAAGAATAAAACAAAACACAAATGCATTTGATATAATTTTTGATTTTGTAATATGTAATTAGATAGTGATATTAAAAAATACTTGACAATAATTAATTTTTAAATATTTAAAGAAAAAAAAATTGTAGCTAAAAATATAATTGACATATTATTATGTGGTTTATCAAAACAACTAAGAGTGAAGGTGAAGACGGATAATGTAAAATGCAAAAATAAATAAATTAGAAATCAAAGGATAAGGAAAATGTTTTATGTGTTATTGTTATTTCAAAATAATTTTTTGTTTAGTCATTTTTCTGATTTTCCATGTTTAGAAAACTAATATCAATAATTGATAAAAATCATACGAAAAAATAAAAGAATGAAATTGTCATTTATTGTGGAATCTGACTAAAAATAAAAATGATAATAAAATTAAAGAGATAGAGATCACAAAAAGCAATATATCTTCAAATTTAAAAGAGCTAGCTAAACCGCAGTGGCTTCAATGGAGAGAGGAGAAAATCTTCCATTAAACCGTGTAAGAAAATATAAAATTTCTAATGAATTTGATAGAATTAACCGTAACGCAAATAACGCACTGTCACCGTCAATCCAGTTCAAAATGTTAAATAAATATTATTATTGTATTGATTATTTTACCAAATACACATTGTGAGGTCTGATAACTTTCCATTGCTTCATGTTTTTGAGATTCTATTTGTAAATTAAATTTATTAGAAACCATTAATAAAAAACGTCGACAAGAGCTCTAACTCATCTCCACTTGATCCACAACAGTATTTTTAATTGCCAATTAGGGCAGTATCGTGTTTACCCTTCGTTGTGAAGTAATTGTGTTAATTGGGTATGTAACTTCTGGCTCAAAGTAACATATATAGAAAAATCGGTCCAGTAACAATCAACACCAAATCGTATCGGCAAAGAGAAAAGCATTGGCCTTATTTTGTAACATCACGGCCCCGGTATCTTCTTACAAATCTCAAAATAAACGTCGATTTAAGCCAGTTTTACTGTCGATAAATAGGCATTTACAGGAGGCCATGTTCGGCACTTAAATGACCAGATTAATGAAATTACGCATTCCGCATCGGACGGCACGAAGTACGCGTAAAGCACGTACGCCAAGGGAGCGATGATGTAAATGAAGCTTAAGGATTTAGCGCAAAAAAAAAGTTTTGTTGAATTACGACTTGATGTGAGAGTTTTTGGGTTACTTTCAAAGTTCATGGTTCCATATTGGAAAATTTATTATATAATAGACAAGGCAATAAAATAAATCATTCCAACCAATTCCGCAACTATGGAAATTATAAGTCCGATTCTTTATGTCAGAATGGAAAAGTATTTGTGTCATTATGGAAATCAATAAGTTTGTTTAAGTTTGAGGAAACTTTCTCAGATCAATCGTGGGAGTTTGAATCCGATCTGAAATATTTCCTCTTCATTCGCCAACCTTCAGCAACATTGACGCTCTGAAACAAATCCAAAAATACCACAAAATTCTATTTAAAACCCCAAATATGATTAACATATTCACCTAGCGCGACGAGGCTCATCACTGGAAAACAACGGAAATACATAAATCTCCCTCTAATTATGACCATCGGCACAAACCGTTGCCAAATGTTTGTCAAAAGAGATAAATTTGACACTTTTACTCTCGTATAATTGGACCAAGGCCGGCCCTCCTCCTCTTCTAATAGACATCGTGACGTAGCCTAATTAGTTTGTTAATTATTCCCAGTTTATTGTTAATTTATTCTTTTAATTGGATTATACGCACCGGAGATGACGCAATCTTTTCGGGAAAGTATATTGAACAAATTTGAAGTTGAGATCGTATTGATTTAACTGATGCCTCGGAAAGTTTGACTATGCAAATTGCGAAAGGTGTTAAGTTGCATACGATATTTACATACATAATATGTGTGTGTTTAGGAATTGTCTTTGGATTCTTCAGCTAAAGCAAATTTGCTGAACTAATCGAGTCATCATGTGCGTGATTAACTGTTTGGTGTAGTCCAAATAGATTTTTTTCTTAGAAATCATACGTGTGTATTTTTAGGATAATTGACAATCGATTTTAATACCTTAGTTGGCTTTTACATTATAGCTCATTAAACTCAATGGATATTTATTCACTGGCATAATGATTTTTTCATTGACTCAATGAATTATTGTAGTGAAGTCATTGACACAATGAAATATTTTCATATCATCAATGACATTTTCACATTGGTTCAAAGAAATTCTTATTACGGATGACTTTCTTTCGTTACCTTCATTTTATTGATGAAAAATGTTCATTGATATTACGAATATATTCCAATGAAAAAGTGATGAAGTTTTGCATTATATCAATGACAATGTGTCATCAATGCAATCATCTTTTCTTTCTATCAATGAATAAAAATCATTTGTGCAATGGCTACGTTCATAAAAAACAGCCCCACTCACAAATCACTTTAAAATAAACAATAAAATTCACTAATGAAATGAAATAGTTTCATCAAATCAATGAATGATATTTCATTAAGGCAATGAAATTATTTGACCGATCAAATGAAAACGACTATATTGATAATAATAATACTTTCATTGTCCCTATGATGAAAAAATAAATTGCATCAATGTAAAGAATATATTTCTTACGGTTGATAAAATAATTCTTTATTGTAATGAACTGGGAGCATTGAAAATTGAAACAATGAAATATTTTTATTATATTGATGAGAAGTTCAATTGATTAATGTTTTCACGCAATCAATAAAGTATTTTTTATTGTAACAATGAATCTCTTCATCGGCTGAAAATCTATAAACAAAGTCATTGTGTTGATGAAGTTTTTTGTTGTATATTTACGAACATTTTTGGTTCAGTGCAAACAGCTTTTTTGTGAGTAAGCTTCTGCCAGTGCTTCTAATCTATACAAATCACTCTGGTTCTTTCAAAATGATATTTATTAGACACTGAACAAAATATTGTTCATATATAGTATTAATGAAGGGTCTTTAATAACTAACTTTTTTCATTGGCTCAATGATCATTTTCATTTTATGCACACGTTCATTGTTATCATAAAAATTAAACACAATGAAGATTATTCACTGACTTGATGATTCTTTCATTGACTCAATGAATTATTGTAGTGTAGTTATTGACACAACGAAATATTTTCAAATCATAATCAATGAAATTTTTACATTGGCTCAAAGAAATTTTCATTACAGATGACTTTCTTTCGTTACCTTCATTTTATTAATGAAAAATGTTCATTGATACTACGAATATATTCAAGTATTAAACTTCCAATGAAAAAGTGATGAAGTTTTGCATTATATCAATGACAATGTGTCATCAATGCAATGAACTTTCTATGAATAAGAAATTCTCTTTCTATCAACAGCCCCACTCACAAATCATTTCGAATTGAAGAATAAAATTCACTAATGAAATGAAATAGTTTCATCAAATCAATGAATGATATTTCATTAAGGCAATGAAATTATTTGACCGATCAAATGAAAACGACTATATTGATAAAAATAATACTTTCATTGTCCCTATGATGAAAAAATAAATTGCATCAATATAAAGAATATATTTCTTACGGTTGATGAAATATTTCTTTATTGTAATGAACTGGGAGCATTGAAATAATGAAATATTTTTATTATATTGATGAGAAGTTCAATTGATTAATGTTTTCACGCAATCAATAAAGTATTTTTTATTGTAACAATGAATCTCTTTATCGGCTGAAAATCTATAAACAAAGTCATTGTGTTGATGAAGTTTTTTGTTGTTTATTCACGTACATTTTTGGTTCAGTGGAGAAACAGCTTTTTTGTGAGTAAGCTTCTGCCAGTGTTTCTAATTTATACAAATCACTCTGGTTCTTTCAAAATGATATTTATTAGACACTGAACAAAATATTGTTCATAATATAGTATTAATGAAGGGTCTTTAAAAGCTAACTTTTTTCATTGGCTCAATGATCATTTTCATTTTATCAATGAACTGAGGTTCCTAGAGCAATATTCATTGTTATCATAAAAATTAAACACAATGAAGAATTATTCACTGACTTGATGATTCTTTCATTGACTCAATGAATTATTGTAGTGTAGTTATTGACACAAAGAGATATTTTCATATCATCATCAATGAAATTTTTACATTGGCTCAAAGAAATTTTCATTACAGATGACTTTCTTTCGTTACCTTCATTTTATTAATGGAAAATGTTCATTGATACTACGAATATATTCAAGTATTAAACTTCCAATGAAAAAGTGATGAAGTTTTGCATTATATCAATGACGATGTGTTATCAATGTAATGAACTTTCTATGAATAAGAAGTTCTCTTTCTATAAACAGCCCCACTCACAAATCACTTCGAATTGAAGAATAAAATTCACTAATGAAATGAAATAGTTTCATCAAATCAATGAATGATATTTCATTAAGGCAATGAAATTATTTGACCGATCAAATGAAAACGACTATATTGATAAAAATAATACTTTCATTGTCCCTATGATGAAAAAATAAATTGCATCAATATAAAGAATATATTTCTTACGGTTGATGAAATATTTCTTTATTGTAATGAACTGGGAGCATTGAAACAATGAATTATTTTTATTATATTGATGAGAAGTTCAATTGATCAATGTTTTCACGCAATCAATAAAGTATTTTTTATTGTAACAATGAATCTCTTCATCGGCTGAAAATCTATAAACAAAGTCATTGTGTTGATGAAGTTTTTCGTTGTATATTTACGTACATTTTTAGTTCAGTGCAAACAGCTTTTTTGTGAGTGAGCTTCTGCCAGTGCTTCTAATCTATACAAATCACTAGTTCTTCCAAAATGATATTTATTAGACACTGAACAAAATATTGTTCATATGTAGTATTAATGAAGGGTCTTTATTAACTAACTTTTTTCATTGGCTCAATGATCATTTTCATTTTATCAATGAACTGCGGTTCATAGAGCAATATTCATTGTTATCATAAAAATTAAACACAATGAAGAATTATTCACTGACTTGATGATTCTTTCATTGACTCAATGAATTATTTTAGTGTAGTTATTGACACAATGAGATATTGTCATATCATCATCAATGAAATTTTTACATTGGCTCAAAGAAATTTTCATTACAGATGACTTTCTTTCGTTACCTTCATTTTATTAATGGAAAATGTTCATTGATACTACGAATATATTCAAGTATTAAACTTCCAATGAAAAAGTGATGAAGTTTTGCATTATATCAATGACGATGTGTTATCAATGTAATGAACTTTCTATGAATAAGAAGTTCTCTTTCTATCAACAGCCCCAGTCACAAATCACTTCGAATTGAAGAATAAAATTCACTAATGAAATGAAATAGTTTCATCAAATCAATGAATGATATTTCATTAAGGCAATGAAATTATTTGACCGATCAAATGAAAACGACTATATTGATAAAAATAATACTTTCATTGTCCCTATGATGAAAAAATAAATTGCATCAATATAAAGAATATATTTCTTACGGTTGATGAAATATTTCTTTATTGTAATGAACTGGGAGCATTGAAACAATGAATTATTTTTATTATATTGATGAGAAGTTCAATTGATCAATGTTTTCACGCAATCAATAAAGTATTTTTTATTATAACAATGAATCTCTTCATCGGCTGAAAATCTATAAACAAAGTCATTGTGTTGATGAAGTTTTTCGTTGTATTTACGTACATTTTTGGTTCAGTGGAGAAACAGCTTTTTTGTGAGTAAGCTTCTGCCAGTGCTTCTAATCTATACAAATCACTGGTTCTTTCAAAATGATATTTATTAGACACTGAACAAAATATTGTTCATATGTAGTATTAATGAAGGGTCTTTATTAACTAACTTTTTTCATTGGCTCAATGATCATTTTCATTTTATCAATGAACTGCGGTTCATAGAGCAATATTCATTGTTATCATAAAAATTAAACACAATGAAGAATTATTCACTGACTTGATGATTCTTTCATTGACTCAATGAATTATTGTAGTGTAGTTATTGACACAATGAGATATTTTCATATCATCATCAATGAAATTTTTACATTGGCTCAAAGAAATTTTCATTACAGATGACTTTCTTTCGTTACCTTCATTTTATTAATGGAAAATGTTCATTGATACTACGAATATATTCAAGTATTAAACTTCCAATGAAAAAGTGATGAAGTTTTGCATTATATCAATGACGATGTGTTATCAATGTAATGAACTTTCTATGAATAAGAAGTTCTCTTTCTATAAACAGCCCCACTCACAAATCACTTCGAATTAAAGAATAAAATTCACTAATGAAATGAAATAGTTTCATCAAATCAATGAATGATATTTCATTAAGGCAATGAAATTATTTGACCGATCAAATGAAAACGACTATATTGATAAAAATAATACTTTCATTGTCCCTATGATGAAAAAATAAATTGCATCAATATAAAGAATATATTTCTTACGGTTGATGAAATATCTCTTTATTGTAATGAACTGGGAGCATTGAAACAATGAATTATTTTTATTATATTGATGAGAAGTTCAATTGATCAATGTTTTCACGCAATCAATAAAGTATTTTTTATTGTAACAATGAATCTCTTCATCAGCTGAAAATCTATAAACAAAGTCATTGTGTTGATGAAGGTTTTCGTTGTATTTACGTACATTTTTGGTTCAGTGGAGAAACAGCTTTTTTGTGAGTAAGCTTCTGCCAGTGCTTCTAATCTATACAAATCACTGGTTCTTTCAAAATGATATTTATTAGATACTGAACAAAATATTGTTCATATGTAGTATTAATGAAGGGTCTTTATTAACTAACTTTTTTCATTGGCTCAATGATCATTTTCATTTTATCAATGAACTGCGGTTCATAGAACAATATTCATTGTTATCATAAAAATTAAACACAATGAAGAATTATTCACTGACTTGATGATTCTTTCATTGACTCAATGAATTATTGTAGTGTAGTTATTGACACAATGAGATATTTTCATATCATCATCAATGAAATTTTTACATTGGCTCAAAGAAATTTTCATTACAGATGACTTTCTTTCGTTACCTTCATTTTATTAATGGAAAATGTTCATTGATACTACGAATATATTCAAGTATTAAACTTTCAATGAAAAAGTGATGAAGTTTTGCATTATATCAATGACAATGTGTCATCAATGCAATGAAGTTTCTATGAATAAGAAGTTCTCTTTCTATCAACAGCCCCACTCACAAATCACTTTGAATTGAAAAAAAAAATTCCCTAATGAAATGAAATAGTTTTATCAAATTGAGATTTCATTAGGGCAATGAAATTAATTGATCGATCAAATGAAAATGACTATAATTGATAAAAATAATACTTTCAATGATTATTTATTATATGATAGATTATTCTATTTCACATCTGATTTTTCTCAATAAACTGTAACTGTACAAAAATCAAAAAAAAACTTTTTCCCATATCATTATCTCGCAAGATAATCCATTTAATAAGTTAACATCGAAATCATTATAGGCCTAATCATGATACGAACGTCCGGGTTGCTAACGACTCGATTAAATTGATTAAATGTGGCAATATTTGTTGATTAAACATATCGATTGACCAGAACTAATTAAGATTATAACTTTACTGATTATCCATTTTTGTTTCAGGTAAGTGAAACTGTAGAATTTTTGGTAAGTTGGTGCAGATTGTCGACGACGCCATACGGAGAATCACACTTAAAAGTGAAGGGCGGGGCCCATTTTTGTACTTTGAAGTTTTCAGTGCCGACTTCAGAAATTGATAAATACGGAGTCAAGTACATAATGAGGGTGATTAAGTGGTTTTATTATTGATTGATTGATGGGTTTTTAGAAATTATTTGTCGATTATCCCTGTATTATTTATGGGGAAACTTTTAAGCAAATAAATTATTTAGAGATAATTTGCTGAATAAAATATAGGATAGATCGGACGGATATTGAATAATCATAAATATTTTGTTGGATTGTATGAGTTTTTGGCACAAATTTCAATTCAGGTAGGTATTATAAAATTTAGAGTGTCAATAAAATCAATGTTAATAATTGATGAAGGTAAAGCATTAATCTAGCATTGGATTCTTTTATTCAAGGCAATAATTTTTATCATCCCCACTTCCTACGTCATGATTATATTTAATAGATGAAAAGAATATAAATATATATATAAAAATATAGTAAAATAACTTGCAGCAGTTGAATTTAAACTGAGACTCCTATAAACCTTTTTAAAATAATCAGATCTCCCCCAGCGGCCGCATTTACCCCGCCCGACATCTTTATTACCCAAAATATACAGTCAAAACTTTTCCTATAAAGCTTTTCGACTAGGGTTATAAAAAATTCATGCCAACCCAAATCCGTTTTATTACATCGAACTGGCAGGTATATGTCGACCAGGGTTTGATTGTAGTTGATGAAAAGCAGCTTTTTATTTCATATTTCATGTTGCTTTTGAGGAGTATGAGTGGACTGAAAGGAATTGATTCCTTTGATGTATAGACTAATGGGGGGTATCGATTGGAGAAAAATCTGGTTATGTAAGGTCAATTGTATTACGCAATGGACGAGGGTTTAGTTTAAATTTGATTACTCAATTTTTTTTTCTTTATTTTCTAATATAATATTCTTCCTTATTTTGTATAGAGTATTTGAGGGCAACATTTTAGTTTGAAAAACTCATAGCAAAAAAATAAAAAAAAATGATGGGAAAACGACTACTTACATACTAATTCCACAGATTTTTTTTTAAAGATTACATTGACAATCACTTATCCCGGAATTACTAAACATTATCCATTTAAAAAAGTACTTCGAGCAGTAATTCCAAAGTAAAGAATTTTGAAACAAAAGGAATTATTTATTATTTGTACAGAATTAATTGATACAATGTTGATTAAAAAAACCGTATTTTCATGATTTGAATTCTATAAAATATCTTGAGACATTATTCCCAATAAACCCTAATTCCAAAATTAGGTAAACATATTACGTGCAAAGCATTAATTTTCATATTTCTGCGATAAATCCTTCAAATACTAATTCCCAGAATATTAGCTAGAATTATTGATTTAGAACATTATTAATTCATAACAGTAAGGTAATTCCAAAATTTTGATTCTACGGGAATTATTTTGTGTTTGTTTTAGTACTTTTACCAACTCCAATAAAATTGCTTTTTCCAGGAAATTATCATCACCACTGCTGGAAACTGATTGTGGAATCACGAGCCCATAAAAATAATAATTTCTTGCCAATGGCATTATTTAATTCTACAATCCATTTATTAGTTGCAAACAAATGCCAAAATTGAAATAAGCGAATTATTTAAAGAACACTAATTCTACGTCTTAACGGAAACTGATAACAGTTAAATTAAGTATAAACATCTTTTCCCGAAAATCAACAATCAAGGAATTAGTATTTTTTATAATTCCAGTGAAATCTACAAACTTCACCGTTTATAGAAACTAATTCTGGAATTAACAGCCCAGAAACCAAGGAAATTGAGTTTTCAGAGAAGCATTATTTTACGTAATTCCATATTTTTTCCATCGCACTATCAAAAAATAGAATTTATTATTTTTAAGGAAATTACAATATTCAGCCAGCTGTAGAAAAAATTGAAACTAAGAAGTAATTAGGGAATTATTCAACAATCAGTAATTCCATAACTTGGGAATCTGGGAACTATTTGAGCATTATTTATCAGATTCGACGAGATTATTAAAAAAATATATCGCGAGATTCTACATGGTAACAAAAAAGTTACTGAAAAAAAAAGCAATTGAGACAAAAATCATCAATAAAACTCAATAACAAATTAATATACAAACAATTGATTAGAAAAATATTCTTAAAAAATGTGGACGCAAGAAAAATTTATAAGAAAAAGAATACAAATTAATTAGAGTAAACTATCTGATGAATGAAAAATAGTTGTAACATTTTTTTTTTTAATTATGTGTAAAATGAAAAAAAACATCAGAAAATTACGTTTGATAAAAGTTTTAGAATTAATCATTTGAAAATGAACAACTATTTCAAAAGGAAAACTAAACCAACAGAAAGAAGCCACAAAAAACAAGTGCAGAGCATAAGAAAACTGAAAAATATCAAAAAAAAAATCATTAATATTATAGTCGGATAAAAAAAAACAATAAAAATTAATAAAATGAAGACTTTAAAAAATCCAAAAGTTCCTAAAAATTATAACAAATCAACAAAATAATAAAAAAATATTTAATCACTTCTATCATGAATGTCACTCAAAAAGATCAATAAAATGGAAATAAAAAATAGGTACATAAATACAGGGTGTTCATTAATTGAATGCCGATACTTAAGGGTGATAATCCTTGGATGATTTTAAGACAAAAAGTTCATATGGACATAGGTCCGCAAGAGCATAGATTTTAAGATACAGGGTGTTGAAATTTAAAAAAAAAAATCTTTTTTTTATTATCACTTTGATACTATTCCAGATATCTTTTTGAAATTTGGTACACGTCTTCTATGCATCAAAATGCATGGGAATGTTAGAGAGGGCGCCACTGATTAAAAAATATCGGATGACACAGCAGGGTGCCAATGCAATTAAGTAGATTTAATTTTTTTGCGCCGGACGGAAAAAAATCAAGAAAACAAATTGGCTCAGAAATAAATAGAGATTTTAAAAATAATTTTTATTTTGGAAGGAAGCAGTGGCGTACAAGTTTTTTCTCCAAAAATATTGAGTGCAAAGCCCGTACGGACGCCACTGGTGAAAATAATGAAATTGCTTGAACATCACAAAATGCATATTGAAGCCTAGAAGACGTGTACCAAATTTCATAAAGATATCTGGAATAGTATCAAAGTAATTATAAAAAAATCATTTATTTTTCAATATTTCAACACCCTTTATCTTGAAAATTGTGCTCTTGCGGAACTTTTTGTCTTGAAATCATCCAAGGATTATCACCCTTAAGTATCGGCATTCAATTAATAAACACCCTGTATATTAACTTATCCCTGGCAAAATTATAAAAAGTTTGGTTAACTTTATACTTTTATACTAAGTATAAAATGATGTGACACAACGACAAAATAAAGGCTTAAAAAATGTACCCTATCGAATTCCCATCAAAACCCAACGGTAAATTCCCCATAAAGACATAATAAGACAAACATCCGGATATGCCATAGAAAAAAAGTTGAAAAGAAATCGAAATGAAAAGAACGCGAGTCGTAGGCTTAAGTTTCAAATATTTAATTCTCCCATTCAACAGTACAAAAGTCAAGGGATGGGTCGCGCAAAGAGCCTAATCCTGCTCAAAAAAAGTTGCTCAAAGTGCTCGGCAAACAATGCAGATGCAGTCGTATTAATTTTTAGAGCCTCTTGGCGGTTTCCAAACAGATGCTACTTTTCCACGTAGATCATAATTCTATTATTGAAACTTGTGTCTATAAGAAATGGCTTGTATAGAGTTTATTTATTGGAAAAGTTTTCAGTGAAAATTAGCTCGCTCTTGGCAAGGATTTTGCCCGTTTGTTTGATTTAGAGATGGAAATGTTTGTTTAGGAAGTTTTCCAAGGCATTTTTCATGGGTATTGGTTTAGCTTTTGTATTCAACGGGCACAATACGTTGTACTTTGGCACACGCTTAGTGGACTAATATTTATTTTTGTTTGCAAGAATTTTAAAGTTGGTTTGGGTTTTGGGTTACAGTGCTCGCCGATCTAAAACATAAGAGGATCATGTGAGACAAAACCCAATAAACCTCAGATTTCATGATTTGTTTTAAATTTAAAAAAAGGAGTATTTTAACCTTTCCATCGCGTTTAGTACGTATGTAATTTTATTTCACTCTGACATTTGAATGGCTCATTTTTTTATGTCCACTACTATGCAATATTTCGTCTGGACTTTAAACTTTTAATAAATGTCCCGGAAATTCCCGGGGGCTCTAATGCAATTAACGTAAATCTCACTCGGAAAGAGCCCTTTGAATTTTTTCGCTATGTACGCTTAAAAATATGTAGGTTGTTATAATATTAATCTAGAAACATGACATGTACCAACAAAGAAACTTAAAATTTGCCAGTTAAAAAAGTAATTTGCAGACTTCCGCTTGACAATGACAAAAGTTTCGAAAAATGATCTACGAGAGGGGTTTTAAGAAAGTTTTCACCAGATATAAAATCTTTTTCTTTTATTTTAAATAAATCGACTGTGTAAGGAAAACCGGTGTGGATGGTGCTCTACAGATACCCATCAACGAACCGGTTATCGTCATCTGCGATAAAGCCATCAAATTTATGGAAGAAAAGAATTTATCATGGAAAATAGATGACCCTCCACACCATGTATTTAACGATGAAGGATGGTCTGTTAAAAGCTCTGTCGCGAGGGTTGGGTTTTTTCAAGACCAGCAGCTGAAGACTAATGATAATGGAAATTTAGACGAGGAGTGAATATCAGATCACTTTTGCGTTTTCTATTGCTTTGATTATATGATCTCATTCGAAGTATCTTTATTATTGATATCTTTCATTTCCACCTTAGTTCTGACCAAATCCTATACAATGATGAACAGTCATCCTCATTTTAACCTACTTTCAGGATTACGTACAATTTTTTCGCTTGATTTTGGTAGACGATCCTTATCTTCTATTTCCTCTCCTTTAGCTTCACCTTCACCATTGTTTTGAATGATTTGAGGAGGCCAGCACTGACACAATCATCCGAAGTATTTCCATCTTCATTTTTATGTGACTTGATATCCGTGAAGGAGCTTCTCCATCTTCTATTTCTTCATTGATTCCTTATTCATCCTCACCATTATTTTGAGCTATGCCTCTTGTTACATTTTTATTTGTTTATCTTTAATAAAATTTTGTCCTGGAAGCTTCAATTCCTGTCAGAAAATTGGTCCAAAATTGCTTGTATACTTTTCGACAAGTTTCGGTTACACTTGGTTACACTGCGCAAGAAAAAGCCTCTTCATCTAATATCTTGACATTAATGTCTTTTTGGTAATTTTTTAATGATTTTAGTCTTTTTTATTCAACTTATTGTTCGATTTTTTGAATTTCATCATCTTTTTACATTTTTCTTTAGATTTGCGTTGCCTTAATTCTGATTTGTTTCCCTCACAAACATTAATTTTGGATATTTTCCATACTTGTCTATTTTATTAAGATTTTTGTTATGTTTCCATTTTTTCAAAATTCTGTTGACTTTTTTATTCTGATTTTTGTTGCACTTTTCTTCTGATTTTTAAAATTTATATAAATATCGATTTTCATGCTTTTCCACACTTTTTTTGTGTCTTGGTAGATTTTATCATCGTTTTTCAATGTATTTTTGTTGCAATTTTTGCCTTGATTATGATTTTTTTGCTCTAAAAATATTGATTTTCATGTTTATGGATCCGGTTTACACTTTTTTGTTGTATTTTTTATATTTGTTGACTTTTTATTCAGGTTGTTGTCTCATTTTTTGCGTTTTTTCCATGTCTTCCCCGAACTTAAACAGTTGAAAATGTTTAAAAACCGTAAAAACATATTAAACCAGATAAAATAAGTGGTTTTGAAGAAAGTAATGTTCAAAAATAGTGAAAATAAGAATGTTGAATAAATAAAATCAGTAAGAATGTTGGAAAACAGTAAAATCATCCGAAAACTAACAAAATAAAAGATTCTAAAGCAATTAAAAAAGTTTAAAATGTTGAAAAAGATGTAAAAATACTTAAAACTCACAAAATATGTTTTTTCAAAAAACTTGAATCATTCAAAATTTTAAAAAAGTGTGAAAATATTGAGAAATTGACAGATTAGGGAATTTGTTTTGTCTTATTAAAATTTGTTTTTGATGTCCGCTTCATGTTTCTTTTTGAAAAATTCTCTTAGTTTGGAGAAGTTGACTCTTGTGGGTAATTATTTATTGAATATAAAAGAGAATGACAAGGTGTCATATCAACAGGAATGACTCTTCCTCTGTACACTTAATCTCTTTCCACACCTTTTTGTGTCTTAAATGGCTTTTTGGTAATTTTTTTTATGATTTTTTGTCTTTTCTATTCAACTTATTGTTCGATTTTTTGGATTTCATCATCTTTTCACATTTTTCTTTAGATTTGCGTTGCCTTAATTCTGATTTATTTTCTTCAGAAACATTAATTTCCATGTTTTGGATATTTTCCTCACTTCTTTGTCTCTTCATTGATTTTTTGTCTATTTTATTCACTTTTTTGTTATGTTTTTGTTATAATTATGATTTTTTGCTCTAAAAATATTGATTTTCATGTTATGGGATCTTGTTTACACTTTTTTGTTGTATTTTTTATATTTATTGACTGTTTTATTCAGGTTTTTGTCTCATTTTTGCGGTTTTTCCATGTCTTCTTCGACCTAGAACAGTTGAAAAAGTTAAATCACAGTAAAACACATTAAACCAGATAAAATAAGGGATTTAAAAAAAAAGTAACAACAAAATGTTTAAAAATAGTGAAAATTAACTTTTTTGTTATGTTTCCAGTTTTTTTAAATTCTGTTGACTTTTTTATGCGGATTTTTGTAGCATTTTTCGCCTCAATTATGATTTTTTGCTCTAAAAATATTGATTTTCATCTTATGGGATATTGTGTACACATTTTTGTTGTATTTTTTTTATTTATTGACTGTTTATTCAGGTTTTTGTCTCATTTTTTGCGGTTTTTCCATGTCTTCTTTGACCTAAAACAGTTGAAAAAGTTGAATCACAGTAAAACACATTAAACTAGATAAAATAAGAGGTTTTAAAAACAGTAACAACAATAGTGAAAATAAGAACTTTAAATAAATAAAATCAGGAAGTATGTTGGAAAAAAGTAAAATCATCCGAAAACTTAGAAAATAAAAGATTCTAAAGCAATAAAAAAAGTTTAAGTAGTTAAAAAACATGTAAAAATTCTCCAAATTAAATCTATTGGGGTCTGTCAAAAATAAAAATCATGCTTATTTAACTTAATCTCTTTCGTGGAAATTTTAATCTCTTTCCACACCTTTTTGTGTCTGTAATGTCTTTTTGGTAATTTTTTAATGATTTTTTGTCTTCTATTCAACTTATTGTTCGATTTTTTGAATTTCATCATCTTTTCACATTTTTCTTTAGATTTGCGTTGCCTTAATTCTGATTTGTATTCTTCAGAAACATTAATTTCCATGTTTTGGATATTTTCCTCACTTCTTTGTCTCTTCATTGATTTTTTGTCTATTTTATTCACTTTTTTGTTATGTTTTTGTTGTAATTATGATTTTTTGCTCTAAAAATATTGATTTTCATGTTATGGGATCTTGTTTGCACTTATTTGTTGTATTTTTTATATTTATTGACTGTTTTATTCAGGTTTTTGTCTCATTTTTGCGGTTTTTCCATGTCTTCTTCGACCTAGAACAGTTGAAAAAGTTAAATCACAGTAAAACACATTAAACCAGATAAAATAAGGGATTTAAAAAAAAAGTAACAACAAAATTTTTAAAAATAATGAAAATTAACTTTTTTGTTATGTTTCCAGTTTTTTTTAATTCTGTTGACTTTTTTATGCGGATTTTTGTAGCATTTTTCGCCTTATTCATGATTTTTTGCTCTAAAAATATTGATTTTCATCTTATGGGATCTTGTTTACACATTTTTGTTGTATTTTTTGTATTTTTTATATTTATTGACTGTTTTATTCTGGTTTTTGTCTCATTTTTGCGGTTTTTCCATGTCTTCTTCGACCTAAAACAGTTGAAAAAGTTGAATCACAGTAAAACACATTACTAGATAAAATAAGGGGTTTTAAAAAAAGTAACAGCAAAATGTTTAAAAATAGTGAAAATATGAATGTTGAATAAATAAAATCAGGAAGTATGTTGGAAAAGAGTAAAATCATCTGAAAACATAAAAAACAAAAGATTCTAAAGCAATTAAAAAAGTTTAAAAAGTTAAAAAACATGTAAAAATTCTCCAAATTAAATCTATTGGGGTCTGTCAAAAATAAAAACCATGCTTATTTAACTTAATCTCTTTCGAGGAAATTTTAATCTCTTTCCACACCTTTTTGTGTCTGTAATGTCTTTTTGGTAATTTTTTAATGATTTTTGTCTTCTATTCAACTTATTGTTCGATTTTTTGAATTTCATCATCTTTTCACATTTTTCTTTAGATTTGCGTTGCCTAAATTCTGATTTGTTTGCTTGAGAAACATTGATTTCCATGTTTTAGATATTTTCCTCACTTCTTTGTCTCTCCATTGATTTTTCGTCTATTTTATTCACTTTTTTGTTATGTTTCCATTTTTTTAAAATCCTGTTGTCATTTTTATTCGGATTTTTGTAGCATTTTTCGCCTTAATTATGATTTTTTGCTCTATTTTCATGTTATGGTATCTTGTTTACACTTTTTTGTTGTATTTTTATATTTATTGACTGTTTTATTCAGGTTTTTGTCTAATTTTGTGCGGTTTTTCCATGTCTTCTTCGACCTGAAACAGTTGAAAAAGTTAAATCACAGTAAAACACATTAAACTAGATAAAATAAAAGTAACAACAAAATGTTTAATAATCGTGAAAATAAGAATGTTGAATAAATAAAATCAGGAAGTATGTTGGAAATTAATAATCATAATTTATTTATTTAGCAAAGCTATACAATGGACAATAATAATCAAATAATATACAGATATGCGCTGAATGAAGGCGTACTACAGATATAAAAATAACATATAAGTGTAAAAAGCAAATGAACAATAAAACAAGAAAAAAAAAATAAAGAGTAAAATCATCCGAAAACTAAGAAAATAAAAGATTCTAAAGCAATTAAAAAACTTAAAAAACATGTAAAAATACTTAAAACTCAAAGGATATGTTTTCTTAAAACACTTCAATAATTCAAAATGTCAAAAAAGTGTGAAAATATTGAGAAACTGACAGAATAGGGAATTTGTTTCTTATCACACTCTTATTAAAATTTGTTTCTGATGTCCGCTTCATGTTTCTTTTTGAAAAATTGTCCTAGGGTCTGCCAAAAATAAAAACCATGCTTCTTTGCAGATGATTCAAAGATTTTTGACGCGGATTTATTTCATCCCATTTTTTTTTTTAAATACGTCCCTGTTAAAGTGACAGCTCATTTTGAAGATCTTCTGTCCCTCATCATATCCTCTTAGTTTGGAGAAGTTGACTTGCGGGTAATTATTTATTGAAAATCAAAAATTTTTTTTTTGACAAGCTGCCATATCAACAGGAATGACAGCAGAGGGCCTTCAAAATGAGGTATCACTAGCTCCCTCTTCCAATTTATATAAGCAAACCACCCTGCTCAAAAGGGGTTGCAGGTTGCAGATGAGGGTTTGCTTAAACGCCTTACAAGCCTCACCCTCAAAAACAAAATTGATGTGTCCAAGTGTTTTGATGGTCCACCCTGTATATTTACGTGTTAGCAGAAAGGAGACTTTTGCAACAGCCGATTTTTAACAGTGAGGTGAATGTCAGGAAAGATCAAACTCAATTTATTTCAACTGTGTATTTTGTAGGGACCATAATGCTATAATCAATCTTCAATACTGCATGTTGAAAAGCAGCAGGAAACAGTCCATGAATCTCAGTTATTTCTTTTGCTTTTTTCCAACCGATCCTCCATTATGTGTCACACTCACTTACTTATAAAGGGACATTTCCTTTAGTTTTCCTTTGTGGAGGATCGTCCAAAACTGATGATCAGTGTTTAGCTAAAAGCGACAGATTTGTCTAGAACAAACGATAATAGATTGTACTACAATGGGAGTGTCCTGCTGTATTATAAAGCACTCTTCGGGGGCGAAGAGAAATTGCAACTCTCACAGAGGTAAAATTATCGTATTTCTGAGCCGGTTATTTACAATTGCCAGTAATAATGGGTTCAATTCTTTGCTGCGATTGTGTACCCTTTCAGGAAAGAATATCGAAACAATGGCATGAAGAGAATGGTGGATCTGACGAGGTCGAACGTGCAGAGAATCGCGGACCGGCTCTAAATCAAAACGATTGAGAAGAATTAAAATTTAGCGCAGTGGTGTCGGATTAGTGGAGAAAATGTGCTCTTTGGACGACCTACATTGAGGAAAATAAAACGAAATGCTTGCAGATAGTTGGATGGGCATATGGCCAATTTTGAGAAGTGGATGCGGGGAATTGTATTATGAACTTTTTAGTATCACACGTGCTTGTGGGGTTTTATTTGCTTTGATGCCATATGTGATGGGAATTCTTTAGATTTTATAAATAACTGTTCTTATGGTTGATGGCACGTTTTTTTGGACAGGTGAGGTTCCAAACTCTTAAGCAATGTTCCATATGGGCTTGTTTGCTCCCAATGGTTACAAAAATAGATCACAAAAGTACAAAAACCGCATTATGTGACGAACAATTTTGTTTACATGGGACTGATAGCACTTTCCATTACTAGACTAGGCAGGTAAAAAATCTTTTGTGACCGTTGATGTAGATTTTACATTTTCTTTGGGAATGAACTTGTAGAACCTCGTATTCAGATTTTATGGTTTTTTGTTTAAAATACTGTTAACATTAGAGACTGCTATCTAAAACCATTCAGATCGTGCAAAAACGGCCCATCTAACCATAACTGTAACTGTACAAGAGCTATAAGTCAGGGTTCACCGACAATTAGCATCTATACAAAGAGCATAATTGCTACGAGCAGTCTGCCCTCGTAAATATATGAACGAGAATAGTCAGCAGGATTCGCGTTCTCTATTGCCCGCTAGTCAGGAGCGATTTTTTTTTTGTTCGTTTTCGCCGTGAAATATGATTACACCGCGTTGTGTTGTGAGATTGGGATTTTGATTGTGTCGGTTTATTTTAATCGAGTGTCTGCTATCTTGGTATATGAGTATGGGTGTCGCGATTGTTGGTTGGTTTCGATTGGGTTTATGCGGGGTATCATGAGGAGGATTTTTTCTACTCTTGTGACTTATCTTTCTGACATGAAACATTCAAATTTCGCGCCATTTATTTAGGAACTTACGAGCTGTCATTCTTGTCACTGTGTATTTTAAGCCATCCTTCGGGGATTTTGTTGTCTGGTCTTTATTCATGTCGGCTCTACACTTGCAGAAAAAGATCAATAACTTCTCAACGTAATGAGTTAGAGTTGTGTTTTTTTCACCATTCAATAAAGCACAGAATTTTCTATTGAAATCATAAAAAAAGTATGCCGGGTGTATTTCAAAAATCCAAAAATAACTGCTCTAAAATTCCTAAGTAAAAAAAATTACACTACCAGAAAAAAGATCAATAAGTTTGAAGCCAAATGAGTTGGAGTTGTGATTTTTACACCATTTAATTCAGCATAGAATTTTCTATTAAAATCATGGAAAAATATACAGGGTGTCTTTGAAACATTGCAAGAATAATCGTTTTTAAAATTCCTTAGTAAAAAAAATCACAATTCCAGAAAAAGATAAATAAAATCGCAACTAACCAAATGAGTCAGAGCTGTGTTTTTATTACCCTTCAAAGTTTCTATTATAAGTCATGGAAAAAATATACAGGGTGTCTTTGAAAGATTGCAAGAAAAACTGCTTTAAAATTCCTTGGTAAAAAAATTACTTCACAACCAATTTGGAGCAGTGAATTTTGCACCATTCGATTCAGCACAATTTTTTTGATTATATCAATGAAAAAAATATTCAGAAAAATTTGAAGAATAACCGTATTAGAATAAAAATTAAAGTTGATTTTTGTCACAAAATCTCACAATCACGTCTAACTTAATCGCACATTCAAAAAATCCAATCATTGCCAATGAGCAAAATCACCAAAATATGTAGATTTTGCTTTTAAATCCAGACAAAATCACCACCATCTGCCCCTACTACAACATACTCACCTCCTTACCTCAACACAGCCTGCTCTTGAGCTTGAGCTCCAACTGAGCACCACTGTAGCTGTCACCACAAAACCAATCGCGCCCAGGTTGAGCTGTCATTCTTGTCATTGTCATTGACTTCATCTGATATTATTTTTCAAGTGCGCAGGCTCACAACTACCATGACACATTTTTAGGGTAACAACATAATGGAGTAGTTGTTCTCTTGCGAGAATCAATAATTACAACCCATTGACATTTTACGTGGAGTCCTACAACTTTAAGAATGGGACAGTCACGTGCTTGGGATAGTGTAATCATTCAGTGGCGACTTCATCTGATGAATCAATGATTTTTTAATAATAAGTTATTTCTGGAATTGGTTCAAAAACACAATTCAGAAATAAGCCGCTGGCTTAAATTTCTGGCTTGACCAGAAGAGACCACGCCTTTGCACGTGACTGTCCCATTCTTAAGTTGTTCCAATCTACAGGCGCTAGAACTAGTTTCCCTTTATTTCTAGTGCTTCTGCTTAACATGGTCTCAAACTTGATTATGTATCCACGAACTAAACCAGACAAATCCCATCGATCCACCAATCTCCAGAAACAATGTCGAAAATAATGGAAAATCTATGCACCGTCGATAGTCCCCAACAAATAGACGTCTTCCGTAGAGTAGAGACGTAGAAGAGAATCCGGATCCCCGTTTCGGAATTCCGGCATGTCATTTCCGGTTGGGGGAGACATTTTATTATACATTCCTCTTTGATTTTGCGGAGTATATGCGTTTTGAAATGTACCGAAAAGGACATGACCCATAGATAAGCCCAAATCGTGTTCATACCAAAAAAGGTGAAAACCCCACATGTGTGTGGCCATTTAGTCGTTGTCCCACACCGTGTAGACGACACAAGTCTAATGGCCGCAAGCTTGTATTTATGGCAAGCCATTTTTTACCGACAGAAGTGAAATAATTTTGGCGTTAATCATTTTTATGTTTTATGCTAAAATGTCTGAAGAAAAATGAGCTGGTTTTATCGTGCCAACTGATTTGCATGCGGTTGAATTTAATTCTATAATCCAGCTGTCATTCTTGTCATTGTTGACAACTATGTGACCATCAATCAAACAAAAGATTTTTCTACTCAACCTCAACACAGGTGCCCATGCAGCAATTAAACGCGAACATGCCAGCCAAACAGGAAATAGCGTCTGCAACTCGGTGGCACTTTTTGTTATCGTTTCTTATTATTTACTTCGTTATATTGACTTCTCTGGAGCCCATTAGCGCCAATAAAAACGTCGACAATTGCGATGATATTTTCAAAATTCGCTGATTGTTTGATTAAAAATATATATGTATGTTGGACATCAGCCAGCTGAATAAAGCGTCTTAAAAAACTTGTGTGACTCATTGAAGATCAATTACAATCGACATAAATTTATCACCCATTTCCGGGTCTGTTTAGATAAAACACTGGAATTAGAGGTTTTAAACCGAAGACAAATAGAAAACAAAAAGGGCACGCTGTCATAAAACCCTAAAACTGTTTCCTATCAGAAGACAAACAGTAGCTTAGCGGCGCCACAGGCCTTACGATCCGAGACAAAAGAACTGAGGTGTTGTATTTCTCAATAATTTTGTTTCTCTGGCTTATCTTATGACAGTCGCGACAGTCGCTGTTGATGGAAAATAATGAACTAATATTTGGGATTAGTGTTTTGAATTGTCTGCACCAATTCGAGTGTAGATTGATTCGTACGGTTGGGGATTATGAACAAGATCTTCTGAATCGTCGTGGTCTATGCTACGACCATAGCCAACTTTTTGAAAAAAATCCGTTTTACCAAAATCATATTTCTTACCGTTTCTAAAATCCCTGTAGTTACTTTTCTGGGGCACCCTGTATAGTAAAAGAAGAGAAGAATCGATCAACGACTCCTTAAGCCTACGCCACTTCTTCAATTTTCTTCAGATCTTCAAAATTCAAAAAAAACTATAAAAATGACTGAAAGTTACTGGAAAATGTATCATAAAAGATTGAAAAGGGCTCTAGATAATTTTATACAGGGTGATTTATAAGTGTAATTTTTTTCAGATTAATATTCAAGCATACGCCACTTTTTCAATTTCAGTCCAATCTTCAAAATCAAAATCAGTGAAGAGTGGTTCTTCAGAAATCGGAATTTGTTATAAAAGTGTACAATAATCCCCCAAAAAATATTATACAGGGTGCTTCATAATTCAAAGTACATTTTGACCGACTGCTACTGCTTCAAACTTTTTCCGATCTTCAAAATCCTAAAAGGAAATTATAGAATGAATCTTGATGACTGAAAATTCATCATCAAAACATCAAAAAGTGTTCTAAATAATTTTATACGGGGTGATATTTGAGGCAGAGTAATTTTTTTCACATTAATATTCAAGCCTACGTCACTGTTTCAATTTTAGTCCGATGTTCAAAATTCAAATAGATAACTGAAAAGCGGTTCTACAAAAATCTGTATAATTTTATACAGGGTGATTCGTAAAATAGGGGCATCACCAATGTTGATCTTCAAGCCTACGTCACTGTTTCAATTTCAGCCCGACCTTGAAAATTCAAAAATGTATAAAAGAGTGATTTTTCAGAATTTGGAATTTGTTATCAAAGTGTAAAAGAACCCCTTAAACATGTAATAACGGATGCTTTATAATTCAAATTGAATTTTGACCAACGACGCTACTGCTTCAATTTTATTCCGATCTTCAAAATCCAAAAAATTATTGAAAGAGGAAAGAGTGTATCTTGATGACTGAGAATTCATAATTAAAACATCATGAAGTGTTCTAATATAGATAATTTAGCAGGGTAATTTTTTTCACATTTATATTCAAGCCTACGCTATTGTTTCATCTGTGCAATTTTATACAGGGTGATTCATGAGACAGTGTCATTTTCGGAGACATGAAGAATGATAACCTCCACAAAAGACAGTTATAACTTTGAGTTTATTTCATTTTTTTTTACAACAGTTTTTAAAAATTCAATTTGCATCCATATAAATGCACCCTTCTACCATGTTTTCAAATATCCATCCTCCATGACATACGACCCCGGAACAGCAAATATCCTCCCCTTGCACAAAACCAAATCCTGTGTTTTTAACACACAAACACGTAGCCCCAAATGTCCCACATTCATCACAACCCTGCACCAGTTCTGGGCATTTTTTTCAAATTTAAGCCTTGCACGGTTCTTTTCCGCACGTCCGAATCGAAATGCGAACTTTGGACATTCAATTCCCGTATTATTGTGCTGCTTGATATTAAGCTTCCTATTGGATTCTCGGTCAGGAACTCTCTTGCAAAACACGTCCTAGAGGGATTTTGAGGTCCAATTTTTGTACCTGAAGGTTTACTTTCTTCTTCCCATGACAATAAATAAGTCCATTATGACCGCGGAAATATTAAATAGCATGTTCCTGAAGATAGACTCACGTGTAGTCGCAATCTCGAGAGATCAAATATAGAGATTAGAGATCGGAAAGCAATATAATCCGCGGATTGTACAGTGGGTGTCTTTTATTTTCTGCGAAGAGAGAGAATTCCAAACAGATCGAAAATCCTGATACCGCCGCCGGTCCGACCAAGATCTCTATCGCGTCTCAATGCGTAACTTTTTACGGAAATATCGTCGTTTATTTACGTTGTCACGCTCGTATAACTAGCATTTGTATATGTTTTGTCTATCGTAAATTTCCGCGCGAATGTTCAATGGAAATTAGCTTTACGGAGAGATTTGGAAGGTTCTTGATCCGATCCATATCTCGACGTTTTGTCTTAAATTATGACTCCCGCTTGTTCATAAACGTTCAAATATGGCCCCTATCGCATCTCGATCTGAACAAGTGTCCATTCCGGGGCTTTAGTGTTTTTTTAGATGTTATCTCCCCATTTGCATTCCCATTAAATTGTCATATTCTCGACCTCGGTGGGCGTCGTAATTAGGCATCAAGATTGAAATAAGACTAAGCCAAGAATGGCCACTTCATTTTCGAACACACAAGGAGATAAGGAAATCCTAATTTCCCGTTATATTAATTGGCCGGATTACCCGGATCAAGTAAATCCTGCTTCGTGCCTGGAAATCCCGTCTCTGGAACAACTCTTGTCGGTCGACTTACGGTCCAGAACGATATACACGATCGAGTTTATTTGCTGGAAGAAATTAGAGATGCGAGTTTCTTTTCTGTCTGGATTGTTTGGGAAAAATGACTTTGCAATTTCGCTCAACTTCAAATATAGAGTCCTAATCCCTTGTGAAAAATCACGTTTTCGCTATTTATGAGTGCAATATGTTTGACTTAATCCGGCCATATGTTCATGTTGCACGTAAGAGTCTTTAAAAAGGCACTACAAATGCCTCCAGTAATGGTTTTTTGCATTATAAGATGTTTTGTGAATCCGTTTTTAAAAAATTATTACATTCTATCATTAACCTTGCTCCTAATGCTAAATGCGCATTTAATAATCATTTATATTTAATTCTTGTGTATTCCAATAAATTTGATAATAATATCAATAACATGAAATTAAAACAGTTTTTTCGTCCTAGTTACTCAAGAGTAACGTATAAAAAATCAACCTGGCAACGTCGAGCTGGCCAGGTACACGGTCCAGCTCATGCAAATTACGTCATACAGCATTGCCGTTGTTATACCAATTTATGAAAATTTACTTATAATGTTCTATCGTTTCACAATAATTATTAAGGTTATTCAAATCTTGCCTAGACAAGATCAAGTTGAGTGGCTCATTTTCACAGGGTGTTTCTTAATCAATGGTTTGAACTTTGTGAGGCGATTTCAGAGATATTTTTCGAAAAAATACGTTTTTTTTGCTATAGATAGTGTTCACTAAAGATGGTCTTTCCTCAATATTTTCGAAACTGGAAAATGTAAATTTATAACTCAAAGATTTTGTACCGATCACCAATAATAATCTAAGAATGGAATTAAAAATTAATTTGAAGGGGGGGTCGTGGGTTTTATAATTTCAAAACATCTAATAAGACTCAATTCAAGCTCCACCCGAATTTTATTTTTCGTCGTAAATTGGTTATGAAAATTTGAGACTATACTATTTTCAATCAGAAACTAAAAATGAAAATCACGTCACAGAAATGGTCATACTAGTTTCATCCATGCAGTTGGTCTTATCCCTAGACGATTCAAACAGCTGACACATGTAGCTCCGCACTGTTGCCAAATTGCTACATGTATCCTTTTCAATAAATAAAACGAGATAATGACAATACATAATGACAAATGATTTTTTCACAAGGGGTTTACTACAATTCGATTGAATTGTGTACACAATATTGTTCGTCCTTGGATTGAGGGTAAATGATATAAAATGCAACGTGGCAACGTCCCGCTTCAAGTCTGTCAATGGACAGGGCAACATACAAACTGCACGGATGAAATAATGCAGTTTCACTAATTTAACAGTCTAGTTCAATGTTAATTTCTCAAAAATACAATTTCTTCCACCATTGTCAAACGTTTACTAGTCGTTATGATTTTAGAGCAATTCTGTTCATTCTCACGATTCTTACTGGAACTTGACTGCATGTTGCAAACATATTTCAAACAAACAAATAATGACATACTGTTAAAAAAATCAGTATTTATGTACGCAATACGTTCGATTTAACCTTGCCATACGTTCTTTCCAATTTTTAAAGCCACAATAAAGCCCCGCTTTTGATCTGCCAACATGGAGAATTTGTCGAGTGATTAGCAAAATGTTTCTGCATGATTTTTCCCATAGCATTGAGGTCGAATCAGCGAAGCGCAAAGAACATTCGTTACAGAAGTTTCTATATCGATCTTCAGCAGGATTCGTCTGTAGTTTATAGCGAGCCATATGCCGTATGATGAAGTGAAGTTTTATTCGTCCAATGCGGCGGTTGGAATTTTATTAACCATTAAGAGCGCAAGCATAGCTTCCAACATTAGTGCCTTAGCTATTCATCATCAGTCCTAATCATCGTATCGACCAGTTACAAAGTTGAGGCACTTAACTCTTTATCATACAAGCTTAAATGCGGACGAGCCCGTTTATCTTGGATTTTCTCTGTGTCGATATCAGTGCATTAATATTGCTTCGTAGCAGCAAAAGCCGAGCGAAGTTTTTTAATTATGGCCGACTTAATTACATTCCACAATACCATGAGATCGCGAAAAAATCCCGAAAATTAATTAAAATCCAGCAAATGAAACTGACACGGAAAAAGTGTTTTCTCGCCCCCTTGCTTGGATATTGGATGTGACAGTGACTTAATCACGGATTCAATTTCTATTCTTTTGCTCCCATGCCGTCTATATCGTCCATCTAATTAGTTCTCTCGTCTATTTCGTCTTACACCTACTTGTTAACATCTGCCCACATCAGAACGAGTATTTACACTATATCGGATTTGTTTACCCACGTCGTCCAATAATTCCTGTCGCCACAATTTAGTTTAGGTCTCTTTCACCTTCGATTTTGGGGCTGTATTTACGTGCTTGTTTAACAGGTTCTAAGTTCAGTGGAGACCAAACATGTAAAGCTCTATGTTGGATTATTTCCTGTCTAGACATATTACAGGACGAAATGGGTTACTTCAGTTCACGTTTCAAGAAAATTAAAAGAAAACCAACCGTCCAAATATGTGTGTGTGACTTGTTTGATTGTGAATCAATGAAGTCGTCATCTTGAACTTGTCCGAAAGTACGGTTAGTTTTATTTAGGCAAGATTTTATTAAGAATCCCTAAAGAATACAACGATCTAAGGAAATTTCCCTAAATTGGTACAGCAACGGCAATGCTGTATGACTTATTTTGCACGAGCCGGAGTGTCAACAGGGCTAGCTCGACGTTGCCAGGTTGATTTTTTTACTCATTGGAAAACTATGTTATTATTTGTTTCATCAATTAATGGGATGATGTTTAATCATGTCTATGACACCTCTTATTCAAATTCGCCTTGTTTATACAAACATTCTCTCCAAATAATTTTGAACATCTTATAAAGCAAAACACCGCCTTAAAATCAATTGTTCCAAAATTAAGCTGACATCTGAATTGATAAATTTGATGTTGGGTGCGTACCATGCTGCTCGCCATAAATGGAAAGGTGTCAATAATACATCGCGAGTCAATTTATTTCCCGACCCTGTCAGCTGGAAAGCATGTTATTCAATCAAGGCCAGATCTGTCAATGAAGTCGGAACTTCACGCATGCTATATTAGCAGAAAACCACTTTTTTCCGTCTATTTACCGCAGACATAGCAACTCGTCTTGCGTGCATGTGTGGTCTCTACCGTTTGATTTATTCCTCATGCAAAAAACGGTTTTTGTTCTTTCTTGTCCCATTCAAATCTTTCACGGTGGTTATAAATTCACGTGCCCCTACCTTTTGCAATCAACTTCATCTGTTCAAGCACAAATTACACACGAACTAGCCGTACCTGTTGACTCGAACTCGGCCCATAAAACTGGGCACTGTATGGGTTCGCATTTTCAATGAATATTCATTAACGGCCATCGAGTGTTTCAATTTGGCAAAAAGCAAGCACGGCTCAGTTCTAATTATGGCTGGAAATCGGCAATTTTAAATTTTAATTTCGATCGATGAGCGGCAAAAATAGGGGATTGGGAGTTGAAGATTAGCTGGAAGTTGTTGACTTTATAGTTCTAGAGCTCTGCTAATTTCAGCGAGAATAGAGATAATTGGCTGCGTTTATGCTTTATTGGCTAATTAGAGGATTTATCTGCAATATTGTACTCATCAGCATGTTTGAGGAATAAAATCAATTCTGGGTTACCAAACCGGGTTGAGGTGTAGAAAGTTTCGTAAATAAAAGCCGTTCTAAATCATCTAACCTATTACTAAGCCACTTATAAATGGCATTTTCGCCGTAAACAAATCAAATTTTAGAAACGGGAACGGGGTATTGACTCTCGAATTCCGTTTGAAATGAAACTGATGACACTTCCGCAGTTATTTCAGCTAAAATCATATAAATTGCCTTTCGACTTATTTTTAGCTTGTGTGTCCACAAGTTACGGTTTAACGTAACACTTCAGGGGCTGGGATAATTAACTAGCCTCACACCCGGCAACCAGACAATTGACTGTCGAAATTAGCCAATCAGCAAAATTGGACTCTGTCCGACAGACAGTTGAAAGGAAGATTGCCTCTGGGTTAGTCGATAATTGTCGACACCTCAAAATGCGATAGTCACGCATCTTCCCTAAACTCCGCTCTTCTTTAAAATGGAATCGAAAATTGACTTTCGCAGTGAATATACGCCCAAATGGCTTCGTTTTATTATTTACAACCCTTAAGCAAAAGAAAACATTCCTTAGGGGTCACGAAATGGGCCCTATTGGAAACTGGAAATCTCCGATGAGAGCCTGGCACAATAAAAGGGGACTATTTCTTTTGGGACTTTATGTTGCCTCTTTGACGATCGAAAAATTGATTGATATGTGAAGTTTTGGAGGTTTCTTTGTTGGAGGTTATTATTTTCTAATGAAGTTGCTATATGGTGGATAAAGGAATAAGGGTCGTCTTTCTTCCATTCAACTTCCAATTCCATATGTGAATTTTTTCTACTCAGCTTGAATGAGCTGAAATTTTGCGGACTCTCTCGTTTATGTCAACAATTCACGTTAAGAAAAACACTATTAAACTATAACCTGGCCGGCAAGATCACCGGATTTGAGCATTTGTGATCTCAGGGGAAAAAGTGTTTTGAAGTACAGGTTGGAACACAAAATAATTCGTAACTCATCAAATTTGAAAATGACAGCAAAATCGTGTTCCCAACATTTGTAGATAACATAACCATCTACAAAAAAAAAAAAAAATTTTTCAAGAGGAGGGGAATAATACTCCAGACACATGCCCACTACATCCATGTATATACATGACAACTCTACTCCCATACCCCGTAACTCAATGAATTTGAACATGACAGCAAGATCGTATTTACAAAATTTCTGGATAACCTTGCCTTCTACAACATTTATTTGAAACATTTTTGGAAATGTGCAAGAGGAGGGGAGATAATGCTCCAAACACACGCCCACTACATCTATGTATATACATGACATCCTTCACTTCTATCCCCGTGACTCATTTAATTTGCAAATAACGTATTTTCAAAATGTGTCCTTTACAACGACTTTTAAAAAATAAAACATGGAGAAACTGATATTTGCTGATTAACATAATATAAAAATATATGAAATTAGTTGGAGAATTGTCATCTCCAATTACATTTTGTGCGCCATAAAACTGTAATTGCATAACAGTTTCCAACACAGCGTCTAATTGTCTTCTCTCTGCCTGAAATTTTAAATTTCCAGTTTTTTGCCAAGAGGGATAATTGGCGTTCTTAACTTAGTTAGGGTAAAAGGAAATGCGAGAATTGTTTATACAGCGTTCAACGCTACTCTATAATTCACTCTGCCTTTGATATTACAACTTTTTTTCTATTTCCAGGTAAGTCCATAAATAGCAGTTTATTGGTAAGTTTGTTAAAAGCAAATAAACTGACCAGCTCGGTCAGTCCATATTTATTGTTTTCAAGGAAAAGTTGCTGCAGCTGGCTACAGTTGAAATATGTTACAGTTAACTTGGTTAAGCGGGTGATTATTTGCGGAAATAACGTCGTTTTTCTTACTGGCTATTTTAATTAATCGCCCTGTTTAAAGTTGAAAATTCTCTGTTGGCCGATGACAGCGGACGATTAGCTACTACAGGTAGTTAAGCTGCTCCGGCGGCTGTCTTTTGATGTTGATGTGCGTAACATCACTATAATCATTGGCTCGTATGCGTATAAAATTGCAAATGAGATTATCTCCGTCGTAAATTTATTTAATTTACAGTCTATTTAACTATTCGACAAATGCACGTATTTACTATTTTTTTATAACCACTTATAACTACCTCCACGACTATGGCGTCACTCCGCGTGCCAAGATGGACAAACTTGAGATAGAACCGGCAATCTTTCGAAAACTCCCTCACGATGGGTCTGTTTGTTGTTGTAGCCGCAAACAATTACCTCGCCCTGGGAAGTCTTTTGTTGAATGGACCCGTTTTGTTATCGAATTTAAAAATAGAATTATGAATAGGACGGGTGTCCAACGATGAATTATATTACACCTTCTTGTTCACACGATATTCAGATATCAATTTCAGAGCGAAAATCTCATTTAGCAAATAAGCCGAGAAACCGGTTCGTTTTTGCATATACTATAGCGTGAAAACTCTGGTATTAACAGGGAAAGGGAAATATGTTGAGACTTTTCGTGCCAGAACCTGCAACGGGATATTTGGAATATTATGGAAATGTGACCTGCAATTTCTGCATTCGAGAAATAAATAAGCTTGTTTTTTCCTCAAAGGGGGCATAATTTATGGGGCGCGAGCGGTGTATGAGTTGTGGGAATTTGGGGTCAATGTCTGAAATTTGGGGTGGAAAGAGGAAAATTTGATGGAATGAACTCTGCATTGAACGATAAGTCCCGTGACGTCACAAGTACCATAGTAATAGGTATTGAGGTTATGTATCTTTTTATAGGAAATTAGGATCTTCTCGTGCTGTCTGAAAATATAGGGAATTTTTGAACTCTTTGTTAATTTTAACGTCATTCGTGCTTATGAGCATTCTGAGAGAATTTGCAACACTGTGTTCAACGATTGACGTTTGTGTCATAAAATTACATCTTTTGATTCTGATTTGCTGTGGGTTAGAATGAATGACAGAAAGCGTTGTTGCCAAGTTGTGATGAATTCCTGTTTGACATTAAATAAAATGACAAAAATCGTACAATGTCAGTGCAACTGTAATCATGTTTCACAAATTAAAATTGTACTTTGTGTGTTTTACAGTTTAGAGAGAGAAAACCTCAACATCTTTTTTTGATTCTGATTACCTATTCACACTTTCTGACACAATAACATGAAGAAAACAATCTGAAAGTCACAACTTGACAACTTTGACGTTAAATAAGGTTACGGTTATCGCACCATCCAAAAATATATCACCGGTAACCGCTAATTGACAAGCATGACATTGGCAACGTCATTTATCTTCTATTTCTACCGGAACGCTCCGCTATAATTTACAGTCGATAGTTATAGCGGTAACGATAAGGAAACGCATGCGCATTTTTCAATTTAAGGTTAGGTTGGGTACAGGGTGAAGCACAAAAAACTTCCCATCCCAGGTTTTCTCAGGTGTTCAAGTAAAACTCGCTTGGGACACGCCAATTTTTATTTTAATTTTTTTGGTATTTTCACCCCCCCCGCCCCCCCTGTATAACAACAACAACTGAAGTTATTTTAAAACGATGAGTTGAACCTTGTTGAAATTAATACCAATGGGTGCCTGAGGAATTTTTGTATGAAAATCATAACCTCACATTTAATTGAATAATATCAAATCAATGAGTTATATACGGGGATAAATTTGGTTCCTTTGAGTTCTTGATAACATTTTCTAAGAAAAACATCCATGCTGGGAACCATCTGTAAAGTTCCATTGAAAATTTATAACTTCCAGTTCAAGTTCTCACGACTTAACCTCACATTTTATCAAGTCATTGCAAAACAGGGAGTTATACGGGGATGAATTTGGTACCTTTGAGTTCTTGAGGAAGTTTTATAAGAAAAACATTCGAGAAGGTCTGTGGTACCATGCTGCGAACCATCTGTAAAATTCCATTAAAAATTTATAATGTTCAGTTCAAGTTCTCACGACATAACCTCACATTTCAATAAATAATTTCAAAACAATGAGTTCTACGGGGATCAATTTGGTACCTTTGAGTTCTTGTGGAAGTTTGCCAACAAAAACATCCGAAGAGTTTTGTGGTACCATGCTGGGAACTATCTGTAAAATTCCATCAAAAATTTATAATTTTATGGTCAATTTCTCACGACATAACCTCACATTTTATTAAATAATTTCGAATCAATGAGTTATATGGGGATGAATTTGGTACATTTGAGCTCTGGAGGAAATTTTCAAATAAAAACATCCAAAGAGTTTTGTGGTACCATGATTGGAACCATCTGTAAAGTTGATATGTGAAATTTGGATGTTTTAAATAGTTTGCACACAATGGATAAAAGAGTAGTTATTGAAAACAGTGTTGAGTGTTATAAATGAATAATGGATACGTGCAGTTGTCAACTAGTGACCTAGTAAGTGTAAATAAATATTGTGAAGATTTATAATCAGCAATAATGAAACATTAAAAAAAGATGCACCCTAGCAAGCAAGGTAATTAACTGAACCCAATTAACCGCACAAACCCCCATCCCATAAATATCCAGCAAGGTAAGCCTTCAAGGTATGTCCATTGTTCTAAAAAGTCTAATAAGACTGCGAACCCCCTGGGTGGGGTCCGAATTAAATCAATTTCCATAAAAATTAAGCTCGAATGTGCAGTCCCCCGTTCAAAATGCCTTTCATCAAGCCGCAGGGGTCCGTGCTAACTTCTTGGGGTGCTGGGCGCCTTCAACCCCTCCGGGCTTTCCATTGTGCACCACCCTGTTGGGTTTACGTACAGATTAACAAAATTATTGTTGACGTAACGAAATAAATTATGGTAAGGGTAAAATTGCTCGTCTTGGAAAAATCGTGGAAACACAAAACTATTTTATATCCTCTAAAATTTCACTCAAGCCATCAACATAATACCGTATTTTAAAATTACTGCCTGACAGTTTCATAAGCATTTCTCCATAAAACTTTGTTCTGGTATATGTGAGTTGCTGAGCGGAGGAGATCAGGGGGATTTTAATGCTAAATCCTATTAAGATCGGGGCTCTGGTACACTTTAGGACCCCTCGAATTTCGCACTTCTAATGAATTTATTTGAAAGATATCGTGAAATCTTGTACGTTTGTGCAAAAAAATTTATGGAAAAAAAAAAAAAATTATTGAAAAAAAAAAGTTTGTGTTAGTTTGTGTTTGGCAAAAAAATTTGATGTCGCCTTAGCCATCTCTTTATATGGTTTCGGTTTCATTTCACTCTTGGGTTAGTTTGGGTTGGTTTGGGTTAGTTTGGGTTAGTTTGGGTTAGTTTGAGTTAGTTTGAGTTAGTTTGGATTAGTTTGGGTTAGTTTGTGTTTGGCAAAAAAAATTTATGTCGCCTTAGCGACATCATCTCTCTATATGGTTTCGGTTTCATTTCACTCTTGGGTTAGTTTGGGTTAGTTTGGGCTAGTTTGGGTTAGTTTAGTTGCTAGGTAGCAAAAAAAAAACGCGACTTTTGAAGTGTCGTATTTTTTTCAAAACCTTATATTCCATGGATTTTTTTGTTTAAATCTCCTTTATAACCTATTCTCTATCTATTGTATAAAAAATAAAGTGCAAATTCGTGGGGTCCTAATATGTACCAGACGAGACGACGGCTCTGGTACACTTTAGGACCCCTCGAGGACTTTTGAAGTGTCTTGTTTTTTTCAAAACCTCATATTCCATAAATTTTTCTCTTCAAATCTCCTTTATAACCTATTCTCTATCTATTATATAAAAAATAAAGTGCAAATTCGTGGGGTCCTAATATGTACCAGACCCTAAGATCGGTAGTAAATCCTCATGTCAAGGACTGAGGAACTATGGCCAGAAAAGTGAAAATTAATTTATTGTTTACTGTTTAAAAAAAATTTACGTCACCAAAGTATCCAGTACTAGAAATGACTCTAAACAAACATGTTCAGTTCAAAAAACTAATGCCACATGCATTATTTACACATTCAAATAACTCTTCATTTTTCAAAATCAGGTTTTAGGGTCATAGCTCTTTATCAAGCCAGAAAGAATCTTTTACGACACCGTCCTAAATATAAATCAATTTTTATACGCAATATTTATGGCCGTTTTAAATCTGTTAAACAGGTAGCGTGTTTTTTGAGATTTATAAAATGGGTTCGTTATGGAACATTATTTAAATATCCTTGTTTTTTGTGAACCTAAATAATCCAGGTGATGGTGATTGCGATTATTTTTTTATTTGAAGTTGCTTTCCTATGATAATTATTTCACTATCAACTGGGAAAGGTAATGGAAGTTTTGATTGATGGGATTAACCTTGTTATGTCTGAGGAGTGGTTTAGAGGTTAGCTTAAGCCTTGCTCTTCAACCAAATGAACGAGATAATTCCAAAAGCCAAATTCCATATTTCTTTTAACATACTCTTGATAGGCCCCGAGCTCTTGAGTCTTGAGCGACAAGAGTACTTGATAGAAATATAATACATACGGCAAAAGATGAAAGAAAAACATGCATTCGTTTACTCCTCAAACCTAAAAATGTATATTTCAAGAACCGACTTTGCGGCGTGGGTTGAGTTGAGACATGCAATTTGCGGCAGGGTGTATGAAAAGAACAGCAGAAAATTGAAAAGAAGCCCTATTAGAGCATGAATTTGTGATGACGCGAGCAAACAATTTGTTACATGCCTCGCTTTTTTCACAAATAAAAAGGTAATTTCTTTTAAACCAGGCCGCAGACTGAATTCTTAACGTAAAAATTGCAGTTTATTTTTCAACCCTTGCCAGTCTAGGCTTTATTTACTCGAGTATGTATACGAGAGCTTTTGTGAAAACGCTGAGGTTTGCTTGGGCTAATGAATTTTTTCTGTTTAATTTGCTGCAATGAGGTGAACCTCCTTTGCCTTTGCGCACGTAACATGTTTATCCATAAATCTAGCTCTTTTCATGAATTTTCTTTCACACATATTAAATTCCCCGGTTATTTATTTTGAATTTCTTCGTATGTTTACTCTGTTCTTACCGGGATTAGTTCATGCCGCACTGGCTTGTTGACGTATGGATTCTGACTATTGGCTTTGCATATGTTTGGATTTATTTTCGGTCAAGAGGTTCGGGAGGATAACCTTTAAATAACGTAAAATCTTTCAGTTTTTTGGAAAACCTGGGAGGTCACTTGGATTGGTAAAAGTCTCTCAAAATCAAAGGCATCACCCATAATTTTAACCCATTAAAAACCAAATCTTAATATATAAAAATGAGTACCGATTTCTTTTGGAAGATCAATAACTTGAGAACGGCTGGGGCAATTTGAGTCATTTTTTTTTTAATTGTTCCTTAAAGTATTGGGATTGTTTTTATGGCGAGAAAAGCTGGAAAATCCCCCGAAAAAACTTGAAAACACAAATTTTTAATCGGGATGTCACATGTCACCTTTTCGTGACAAAACAAACTAATGTCAATGTCAATAGCCTAGTTTACACCGACAACTTGGTCCGCGGACCAAGTACTAAATTCGAACTATATCAGAACCAAATATTTGGTTCGAATGGTGTAAACAGTTGCGGACTAAGCTCTTGGTTTGGTACTCGCCAGCAGGTGTACCAAACTAAATTTGGTTCGATCTCGATCAAAATTATGAGGTTATGTTGATTGTGATTATTGTGAATTGTATTATGTAATTGTAAATGAATACTCATTTAGTTCACGCGTTGCAAGACGGTGTAAACGGACGAGAAACAAGCATTGGTCTTACCGTACTATCCCCACCCACTTGGTCCTATCGGACCGAACCAAACAAGTTATCGGTGTAGACTAGGCTAATGAGTAAATTCAATGGGCGCGTTCGAGTTTCCGTTCTAAACACTCTGAGCTCGAAGAGCGTAAACTCGAACTCACCTAATGATATTGATGTCAATTGAAATCATAGACCTGAAAAATGAAAGAGACTCTAAACTCTACAGCATAGCAGTGGCGGCCATTTTCAATATCAAGACAAAAATGGCATTATGAGAGAAGAGTATTTCTATTTTTTCCCATAAAAGGATGTTGTTTGCGTCTGTTACCCGTTAATGTGAGTTACAGACAAAGTTTAGATTCCAGAGTTTATTCTACTTCCATACAAAAGTTAAAATTAAAACAGATCATAGGTCAGGACTGATAAGGCAACGTTGCCATAATGTTAAAATAGGTGCATTCAGTGAACGTAAACATAAATCTAAAACAGTGCTGATGTTGATTCTATCCAGGCTTTTATCTTATCCAATATATAAATTTGAATCCCGTTTTTCTTGGTCTGCTTGGTCACTCCATCACTTGAGAACGGCTGAAGCAATTTGGGTGTTTTTTTTTCAATCTTCTTTGATATATGAGGAGTGATGTTATGAAAAGGAAAATTGGAAAATTTCCCTTAAGAACCCGAAAACACAACTTCCCTTTCTTTGACATAGTTAGGTTATGTTTGCAAAGTTTTATTATTTGCCAATGGATTTTGTTCAAATAATTATGTATGTTCTAATTTGGTGTTTGATCAAAAATTGACCAAGTGCGGTTATGTTTGCCTAATTTTGTTATTTTCCAAAAGATTTTGTTCAAATTAGATAATAATATCGTAGGTTCTATTTGGGATTTGATCAAAACATTCAAAAAAAAAAATGATATGGTGAGGATATGTTTGCATATACATAGTTTTGTTATTTTCCAAACGATTTTTTTCTAATCAGATATGTAGGTTCTTTTAGGGATTTGATCAAAGATTTGTTTGAAACATTACGTACATAGTGAGGTTATGTTTGCATAGTTTTGTAATTTGCCAGAAGATTTTGTTAAAATAATCATGTAGGCTCCAATTTGGGGTTTGGTCAAGAAGTTTAACAAAAATTGACCAAGTGAGGTTATGTTTGCCAAATTTTGTTATTTTCCAAAGGATTTTGTTCAAATTAGATAATATATCGTAGGTTCCATTTGAGATTTGATGAACACATTTTTTTTTAAATGACATAGTGAGGTTATGTTTGCTTTAATTTTGTTATTTTTCAAAGGATTTTGTTCAAATTAGATATGTGAGTTCTGTTTGAAGTGTTGTAACAATAGATACGTTTTCAGTTTAAACATTTCAAAAAAATCACGCTAGAAATGTTGTCAGATATTTAACATATCATCTTAACTGGAAAATCGCTGGGAGGATTCTTATTATTTTTTAGATTTTTGTTATGTCTGCGCCCCGAATATCAGAATAATTATTGAAACATCGGAAAAACTAAAAAAAAAAAAGAAAATTGTGAAACAAATTCATTTCGCACAACATTAATTGTTGATTTGAATTTGCCGGGCCAGCTAGTAAATTATGAGACATAATCAAAACAATAATCTGTGTTAAATAATATTTTAGGCCAGCTGTCCATTAATTTCCCGCATGACCGCTTGGGGAAATTTAGATACAATTCGACGTCTTGATATAAACGTCCCCCCTGGGCATAAAAACCGAAATAAAAATTCCGCGACCCCATCGGAATAAAGAAAAAGTGGCATTTTTATAGAGATATGCAAAATACCCAGTTGACAAGTGTATGCGGCTCGCGCGGCCCTGGATTCCGGATATTCGACGATTTTATCTGCGTCCCGTCGCGAAACCCGCTTCTCGTATCGCCGATCAGATTGGCATTTCGTGAGCAATATAACAAGTAAATATAAATAAACCCAAAGAAAAATGGTGTCAGAAGGGCATCAATGCGAATCTGAGAAGAAAATACCCGGTGTAATTGAATAGCCGTGCCGTTTAGGCTTACGTGTACTGTGTACATCCATCAAGTGCAATTTTACTGTATTCACTTGCAAGTGCCATTCCTTATTTGTCCCGTTTGTTGGGGGATTGTGTCATTGAATGGTGGACAGGACAATGGGTAATCTTCGGCATCTTTACAAGAGTATATAAAAAACGACACATATACAGGGTGTCCTATTCTAAGTAGCGAGTATTGATATCTTTGCAATGATAATCCAATATCTATATATTGAGCATAATATTGCAAAATATAGTTTGCACTAAGAGAAAAAGACCCTGATATAAATCCTTTGGATTTTTAAGTCTGGAATTACAAAAAAAAATTAAAGTACAAAAATGAATGTGTGCAATTTTTTTCAATAGATAATCAAAAATTATTAATCAGAACTGAAACAGTAGGTATACAGTGTGTGCCTAAATAAAAAAAAAGCCAAAATCGATAATAAAACAAGTTTTCCATTCATCAACTAAATTTGAGCACACGTTAAAAAAGTGAAATTTTTTATCATGAAATTTTGTATGTGATTTTGAACATCTAGGCTTTTTCAAATAAAATTTTCCTTTAAAATTGAAATTATAGGTGATTTACTCCTAGGTAATATGTTTGCATTTTGTTGGCTACCCCTTATATACAAATTAATTAATTTTTCCATTTATTCACTGAATTTGGGCACACGCTGTATAAAGGGTGCCACAAATTCGAGTGCATGCATGAGGATCTCAGTTATTATACAGGGTCAATTATTTTATGCTCAAGAGAATATCATTTTGACATTTGAAAAATTCCGAAGACTTCCGAAGATATTCGAAAAAAACGGAAATTTCGCAAAAACGTGATTATTATTTCCTGAGTTTATTTGAGAAGATATTTTAAAATGAATTGCACTTTCTCATCGTCACTTTTTCTCCTCTACAATATGGCGGTATCAAATTAAAAATCTGACGTTTCGTCCTTGGGCGACCTATCTAAAAAATTAATACCAGAGAAAATTATTAAAATTAATTCCACAAAAACAAAATTACATATAAAAAACTGGATCATTTTTTGCGAAAGTGTTCATAAATATAGCCATTTTAACAAAATATTGAAAATAACAATAACAAGTGAATAATAATTGAAAATATTGAGGTTGCTGAGGCAACCCATTACTCTACACCCTCATCTTAATACGTCAAGGATTATAACTAAAAATAAAATAAAAAAAACAGATCCGTATTTAAAAAAATTAAGTTGATGATGGCAGCTCGAAGACGAAACGTCGGATCCTCAATTTGATACCACCATCTTGTAGAGAAGAAAAAGTGACAATGACAAAATGAAATTTATTTTAAAATGTATTTTCAAACAAACGCAATAAATCTTCTTACATAAATGTCTTTTGAACCGTAGCACAAAATTATTTGGAAATTTGCACAGTTGTTAGTCTCTACTCAAAGATGGTTTAGACAAAAAAAAAAAAAAAATAATAAAAAAAAAAAAAATAAAAAAGTCTGTGTTGTTAATTGATGAAACGAGCCTATGATCGATGTTTTGAAAAAAAAGCATGCTTCCGTGAATCGTGGTAAAAGAAGTGAGAATCCGTGGTTTGGAAAAAGAGGCAAGAGTCCGTTGTTTGGAAGAAGAGGCAAGAATCCGTGCAACAAGAAAAATAGTCAAAAATACCCAATTTGAAAGAGGCGAAATTCGTTAACACAAAAATACATAACTTGAGAGAAAGAGGTAATAATTCGTGAGTTAAGAAAATGAGGCAAGAGTCCGTGAATTGATGAAAAGAGGCTACAATTGATGATTTTAAAAAAGAGGCAGAATTCCGTTGATTGTGGAAAAGAAGTAAGAATCCGTGGTTTGGACAAAGAGGCGAGATTTTTTTATTTGGATGAAGAGGCAAGAATCCGTGCATCAAGGAAAATAGCCGAAAATCCACAATTTGAAATGGGGCAAAACTCGTTATCACAAAAATACATACTTTGGAGAAAAAGGTGTAATAATCCGTGGGTTGAAAATGAGGCAAGTGTCCGTGAATTGGGAAAAAGAGGCAAGAATTCGTGATTTGAGAAAAATAATTAAAAATCTTTGTTTTGGTAGAAAAGGCAATACCTAATCCGTGAATTGAGGAAAAAGGACGCCAAATGAAATTGATAATTTGAAAAAAAAAACAGGATTCCGTGAATTGAGGAAAAGAAGTAAGAATCCGTGGTTTGGAAATAGAGGCAAGAGTCCGTTGTTTGGAAAAAGAGGCAAAAATCCGTGCAACAAGAAAAATAGCCGAAAATGCGCAATTTGAACGAGGCAAAATTCGTTAACTCAAAAATACATTACTTGAGAGAAAGAGGTAATAATTCGTGAGTTAAGAAAATGAGGCAAGAGTACGTGAATTGCATGATGAAAAGAGGCTACAATTGATGATTTTAAAAAAGAGGCAGAATTCCGTTGATTGAGGTAAAGAAGTAAGAATCCGTGGTTTGAAAAAATAGGCGAGATTTTTTTATTTGGATGAAGAGGCAAGAATCCGTGCATCAAGAAAAATAGCCGAAAATCCACAATTTGAAATGGGGCAAAACTCCGTTATCACAAAAAAACATACTTTGGAGAAAAAGGTGTAATAATCCGTGGGTTGAAAATGAGGCAAGAGTCCGTGAATTGGGAAAAAGAGGCAAGAATTCGTGATTTGAGAAAAATAATTAAAAATCTTTGTTTTGGTAGAAAAGGCAATACCTAATCCGTGAATTGAGGAAAAAGGACGCCAAATGAAATTGATAATTTGAAAAAAAAACAGGATTCCGTGAATTGAGGAAAAGAAGTAAGAATCCGTGGTTTGGAAATAGAGGCAAGAGTCCGTTGTTTGGAAAAAGAGGCAAAAATCCGTGCAACAAGAAAAATAGCCGAAAATGCGCAATTTGAACGAGGCAAAATTCGTTAACTCAAAAATACATTACTTGAGAGAAAGAGGTAATAATTCGTGAGTTAAGAAAATGAGGCAAGAGTACGTGAATTGCATGATGAAAAGAGGCTACAATTGATGATTTTAAAAAATAAATAAATAAATGAACCTTTATTAAGCAGAATTCCGTTGATTGAGGAAAAGAAGTAAGAACCCGTGGTTTGGAAAAAGAGGCAAGAATTTTTTATTTGGATGAAGAGGCAAGAATCCGTGCATCAAGGAAAATAGCCGAAAATCCACAATTTGAAATGGGGCAAAACTCGTTATCACAAAAATACATACTTTGCATGGAGAAAAAGCTGTAATAATCCGTGGGTTGAAAATGAGGCAAGAGTCCGTGAATTGGGAAAAAGAGGCAAGAATTCGTGATTTGAGAAAAATAATTAAAAATCTTTGTTTTGGTAGAAAAGGCAATACCTAATCCGTGAATTGAGGAAAAAGGACGCCAAATGAAATTGATAATTTGAAAAAAAAACAGGATTCCGTGAATTGAGGAAAAGAAGTAAGAATCCGTGGTTTCAAAAATAGGCGAGATTTTTTTATTTGGATGAAGAGGCAAGAATCCGTGCATCAAGAAAAATAGCCGAAAATCCACAATTTGAAATGGGGCAAAACTCGTTATCACAAAAATACATACTTTGGAGAAAAAGGTGTAATAATCCGTGGGTTGAAAATGAGGCAAGTGTCCGTGAATTGGGAAAAAGAGGCAAGAATTCGTGATTTGAGAAGAATCATTAAAAATCTTTGTTTTGGGAGAAAAGGCAATACCTAATCCATGAATTGAGGAAAAAGGACGCTAATGAAATTGATAATTTGAAAAAAAAACAGGATTCCGTGAATTGAGGAAAAGAAGTAAGAATCCGTGGTTTGGAAAAAGAGGCAAGAGTCCGTTGTTTGGAAAAAGAGGCAAGAATCCGTGCAACAAAAAAAATAGCCGAAAATGCGCAATTTGAAAGAGGCAAAATTCGTTAACTCAAAAATACATTACTTGAGAGAAAGGGGTAATAATTCGTGAGTTAAGAAAATGAGGCAAGAGTCCGTGAATTGATGAAAAGAGGCTACAATTGATGATTTTAAAAAAGAGGCAGAATTCCGTTGATTGTGGAAAAGAAGTAAGAACCCGTGGTTTGGAAAAAGAGGCAAGAATTTTCTATTTGGAAGAAGAGGCAAGAATCCGTGCATTAAGGAAAATAGCCGAAAATCCACAATTTGAAATGGGGCAAAACTCCGTTATCACAAAAAAACATACTTTGGAGAAAAAGGTGTAATAATCCGTGGGTTGAAAATGAGGCAAGAGTCCGTGAATTGGGAAAAATAGGCAAGAATTCGTGATTTGAGAAAAATAATTGAAAATCTTTGTTTTGGTAGAAAAGGCAATACCTAATCCGTGAATTGAGGAAAAAGGACGCCAATGAAATTGATAATTTGAAAAAAAAACAGGATTCCGTGAATTGAGGAAAAGAAGTAAGAATCCGTGGTTTCAAAAATAGGCGAGATTTTTTTATTTGGATGAAGAGGCAAGAATCCGTGCATCAAGAAAAATAGCCGAAAATCCACAATTTGAAATGGGGCAAAACTCGTTATCACAAAAATACATACTTTGGAGAAAAAGGTGTAATAATCCGTGGGTTGAAAATGAGGCAAGTGTCCGTGAATTGGGAAAAAGAGGCAAGAATTCGTGATTTGAGAAGAATCATTAAAAATCTTTGTTTTGGTAGAAAAGGCAATACCTAATCCATGAATTGAGGAAAAAGGACGCTAATGAAATTGATAATTTGAAAAAAAAACAGGATTCCGTGAATTGAGGAAAAGAAGTAAGAATCCGTGGTTTGGAAAAAGAGGCAAGAATCCGTGCAACAAGAAAAATAGCCGAAAATGCCCAATTTGAAAGAGGCGAAATTCGTTAACACAAAAATACATAACTTGAGAGAAAGAGGTAATAATTCGTGAGTTAAGAAAATGAGGCAAGAGTCCGTGAATTGATGAAAAGAGGCTACAATTGATGATTTTTAAAAAGAGGCAGAATTCCGTTGATTGAGGTAAAGAAGTAAGAATCCGTGGTTTGGAAAAAGAGGCGAGATTTTTTTATTTGGATGAAGAGGCACGAATCCGTGCATCAAGGAAAATAGCCAACTATGGGGTTCACGACCATCGAGAAGAAAAAAATAAAAAAAATAAAAAAACAAAAAAAAACGCAAAAATTGAAAAAAAAATGTATAACTGTGCAAATTTCCAGATAATTCTGTGCTACGGTTAAAATATGTACCCATACCGCCTCATTTAATCAATATCATTATGTTGAATTAATATTTTTCTCTTTTCGTGAATTTGTTCGATGTTTTAGTAGTTACTCAGCTATTCGGGGCGGAGACCAATCCACCAATTCAAAAATCATAAAAATCGTTCCAGCGACTCTTGAGTTATAAATAGTTATAGATAGTTTAGTTACCGTTTGAAAATCACCAAAAAAAAAAATTAAACTCCACAGAATTACAAACGAATCCGCCTAGAAAATCAAACACAAAACATGCACCGTCATCTGACATTTTTTTCTTTTCTTGAATTTTCCTGTTTATAGTTATTTGAAGCGGACACAAATCCAAGAATTGAAAATTATACAAATCGGTCCAGCGGTTCTGGAGTTATTAATGGTGTAGCTCTAAATTATTTTTTTCCCGACTCCTAAAACTTAGAGTAAAGTAATCATTCTTTTCCACACCATATCAAAACGTTTTATCTTTGAAGAGGGACGTGTTAGCACTGTAAAGGCGAGATCGTCGTGTCCTGCAGCCGCCTAGATCTCAAAATGCTAATTCGTCCGCACGATACGATCTCTAATTAGTGAACTAAGCGCTGGAAAGCTCTTTATCCACGGCGCGCGAATTTATGGACAAAAAAAGAAAGAGTTTGGGTTGTCGCGCCGCCAACTACGAGATTATCTGGACGTTTCTTTGCCGGCAGCGAGATCGTCTTGGCTGACTTAATTTCTGCGATTTCAACTGCTGTTAGGTGAGAATTCCGAGATATCATCGTTTCTAATAACCCCATTACGGAGGGACACAACAAAGGGATCGGCGAACCATAACAGACGGAAATTGAAACTCGACTTCCCCACTTAGTCCGAAGTCAAGTCCTGAAGCTTTGCAAGTTTAACGAGGGACTATGTATTGAGATTCTGGACTGGATCAAATGAGGTGGAATTGAATGGGAGAAAGTTGAACGACTTGATCAAATATTTGCGACACTTTCATTTTAATCCCAGTCAAGCAAATATGTACAATTCGTGGCCTTGGTTGCAGTAAAACAGACGTGGTATTTATTGGGTAAGGTCACTTAGCACATGCGGCAAATGTTTAATAAATGTTAACGCTCCGCCATCTACATAACACACGTTTGGAATTCTAATGCCATATTCATGTTGCTAAACAGATCTATACACAGACTGCCTGTCGCCAACCAATTTCCCGTCCCGTGTTTGTCGAACGAATCGGAACGGATTTGACCGGTCATAAAATTTTCACTTTAACGGTCATGACGTCATCGTGTTCCACTGTTGCCAGATGGTCCCTATCAAAAACAGTAGGACAGAAGCTGGCAACCTTGTCTGTGATGAATTCATAATCATAACCTCACTTTACACAATGAATGGTTTTTGTTTGAGAGATTTTTTGCTGTGTCGTTGATTTTCCTTTTGTGGAATTATTCATTTGTGTTTTGGAAACTGTTCATAAGTGTCTTATCCTCATATTTGTCCATCAAATTTAGTGGTTTAAAGGTAGGTCTGTCCATAAATTTAAAAAAAAAGAGTTTGTTTACATGTGTTCAACTCAGTTCAACTGTCTACTTTATGTGTATTTTACGTAAATTGAGCTTTTATTATAGTTCATGGGGTCTTGTAAAGATTAGGCATCCATACATTAATGCATTTTTCCAATTTTTAAGCATAGTTTTGGGTTTATAGAACAATTTCGACTGAAAAAAATGCTGGATGAACAACTTTTATAACAAGAAAAAAAATTCCAGAATAATCTAATTTTAGATTTCAATGTAACAACTCCCTAAAATGACAACTTCGTCACATTGTTACAAGCTTCATATTAGAACCAACATGCAATGTTGCCGAACGTATCCAAACTTCTCAAAAACCATGACTGCGATAGTTTTGCCTGTATATTTTGATAGACTATGACAAAAAAAAACAATATAACATAAGATACTGAGAACGAGAACTATAAAAATATCAAAGTTTCAAAAATTATATCCTTGGCTTATCTGATCAATCAAGTTACTGAATCTCTGAGACGGTGACCCAAACTAACCAGAACTGACCGAATCCTCACCAAAACTAACCCAAATCAAACAAACCCAATCTTATCAAAACTTACACAATATAACCCAAACTAACCAAATTTAACCAGAACTCACGAAAACTAACCAGAACTCACCCAATCTGACCAAGACTAACCCCAAATCAAACTGACCCAATCTGACCCAAACTAACCCAATGTAACCAAAACTAACCCAATGTAACCAAAACTAACCCAATCTAACCAAGACTAACCCCAAATCAAACTGACCTGATCTGACCAAAAACTAACCCAATCTGACCAAAACGAACCCAATCTGACCAAAACTCACCGAAACTAACCCAAATTAACCAAAACTAAACCATTCTGACTAGGACTGACCCAAATTAACCAAAACTAAACCATTCTGACCAGGACTGACCCAATCTAACCAAAACCCACATAAACTAAACAGAACTAGCCAAAACTAACCCAGTTTGACCAAAATCATACCAAACTAACCCAATCTAACCAACACTAACCCAATCTAACCAAATCTAACCAAGACTAACCCAAATCAAACCGACCCAATCTGATGACCTAAAACTAATCCAAAACTGACCCAATCTGACCAAAACGAACCCAATCTAACCAAAACTAACCCAAATCAAACTGACCCAATCTGACCTAAACTAACCCAATCTAACCAAAACTAACCCAAATCAAACTGACCCAATCTGACCTAAACTAACCCAATCTAACCCAAACTAACCCAAATCAAACCGATCCAATCTGACTAAAACTAATCCAATCTAACCAAATCTAACCAAGACTAACCCAAATCAAACTGACCCAATCTGATGACCTAAAACTAACCCAAAACTAACCCAATCTGACCAAAACGAACCCAATCTGACCAAAACTCACCGAAACTAACTCAAATTAACCAAAACTAAACCATTCTGACCAGGACTGGCCCAATCTAACCAAAACCCACATAAACTAAACAGAACTTACCAAAACTAACCCAGTTTGACCAAAATCAACCCAAACTAACCCAATCTAACCAACACTAACCCAATCTAATCAAAACTAACCCAATCCAACCAAGACTTACCCAATCTAATCAAATCAAACTCAAACTGACTCAATCTGACCAAAACTATCCCAATATTCATAACCAGAACTCACCCGAACTAAGCACAACTAGACCAATCTAACAAAAACTAACGCAAGACAAAAATATGGAAAACTTTTCTCACAGCATCCACTTGGCAACACAGCGCGTGTTTATCATTTTTGGTCTTCAATTAGTGGGTAGTGACTTGAAAATCTTGACATATTGACAGTTACGACTTCGCGGCGATCAGTCTTGTAAATCAAATTTTTAATTTTTTTTTATCCTGCTATTTGTTTTGACTTTTTTAGTGGTTACGTGAGGAACTGTAGTACATGAGAACTACAGAAACTGTCCATTTCAATGACCCATTTGGATATACATATTATAGAAAATACTCACATCTGGAACAGTATTCTCGTTTTCTTTACTAAACTATTATTCGATAATAATGGATTAAAAGGTAAAATAGCGTTATTTGGATTTAAATTATACAAATCCATACAAACAAATCTCATCGATCGAATGACACATGACACAATACAATGCAGACCGATGCAATCGAATGACAAGAATGACAGGATTCAGTCTACTGCAGCCGCTCGAAGTGAGGCAACCTATTGTATAGTGATTATGGATCGTCAACATCAGAACACTATGGACTGGCACTCTGGATGTGGGTTATTGTGTTTACTGTAAGAGCTGTAGGAATAACTTAATCAACTAAACTATTCAAACCACGTCTAAAAATAATGAGATAGTCTATCAATTCTTCGTCGTCGGCTCGATGGCCCCTAAAGGGTTAAATTCTATTCCGCCATCGGTTTAAAAACCTGTCACTGGTCTCAGTCACTTGACAGGGAAGAAGATTGATCACCCAGTGTATTCACGTCAAGGCGATCGACTAAAAAACGCGGTTTAATCAAACTAGCCGAACAGCATGGGTATCGAGTTTGGGGGAGTTTTGGTTAGGCGATGTTCACTTGTAGCGTTTATATCTCTTAAATACATTTGAATATCCCCCGTATATAAATCAATTTGTCAACATCGCTTTGTGTTTCCATTTCCCATAACAATTTCAACCGAAACTCCTTCCTTCCCAGCATTTCAGATTTCCTCCTTAACTGAAATTTATGTACAAACCAAGACAATTTCCCATGGTTTTCCGAGCACATAATTCCACTTTCTAAACGCCATTTGACGGGCCCAAACACAAATCTCGGATGCGAACAAGAATTTCGGAATTTGAGGTCGTGATTTACGTTGTATAGTTATAATGACCCAACCGCAGGATAACTGATATAAACATACTGTTAGTTGAGTTAATGGCGTGGAAAATATCTATTGTGAATTGTGCAAGATGGCCCCGCAAAAGTGCCAAAGCCGGAGCATAAATTATTGCTGTAATGGTTGTAAGGTATATTTTGATGCTATGTCTGATAAAGTACTTGAACGTGGAGATATTTTATTGATAATTATGTGGTCACGACAACGCGTATATTGCAGTTCCTTGAACGCTTTGTTCTAAAGAAGGATGCAGCTTCATTTTTAAGTAGTTTCGAATTAAATGCATTATAGTTTTTCTATTCACTATACTATCTGATCTGCATAGTTTTCGAGCATCTACAGAGTGAAAAGTATAAAGTGTATTAATCCGCTAATCATTTTCACCAAAGTATACTGGTTACACTGGCAACCGGACTAAATTTGTAGCTTATTGCCAGACTACTGACTATTGTTTGTATTCCTTCGACAGATAGCAATCATATTTTCGCGCTTGCGCATTAAAATTATTTTTCGAGCTGTCGCTACTCGTTCTTCAAAGGGATGCTGCTTTGTTCCAATCAGTTTTGAATAATAATGCCCTTTGGACCAAAGTTTATACGTAGAGCCTCGCCTTTTCATGAATATGCCAGTCATTAACACACGGGTCCCAAAAGGACGCCACTGGAAATCAATTTTTCTTGAATAACTCTTTAGCCACTTAATATGATTTGATGAAAATATAATATGATAAACAGTAAACCTCTTAGAATACTGCCCTTGAAACATAATTAGCTTGTTTAGTTAACCAGGTACGGACTAGGTTGTACATTTTAATGCTTAAATTAACATCCTGTATGATAAAGGCTTGAAAAAAATAAATTTAGATAAGTAGCCTGAACCTTAGGCTACAAAAAAGGTACTTCTGTTCATTATCGATAAAATGAATATAGTTGAAAACGTAAGCATTAAAATGTACAACCTAGTCCGTCCCTGGTAAACTGTTTGTTTAGTTTAAGGGCAGCATTTTAAAAGGTTATGTTGACTGTTTATCATATTAAATTTTCATCAAATTATACAGGGTGTCCGAAAATTACGCGTCAGGATTTTGGTGGGCGATTCTACATGAAAAATTATTGCAACAAACTTCTATACAATTTTTTCAAGAACTTCAAAATTTTTTTCAAAGTACGAATTTTTAATTATTTAAGGTACGGTTAATGTTTAAAGTCGTTTTTCTCGGAAACCGTTAATTCTACGATGATGCAACACGAGCACCTTTTTAAAAAATATTTTGATGCTCTTTACTAATTTGGCATCCAAATTTATAAAAAGATTAAAACAAAAAAGTTCTAAGTAATTTTCCTAAGGTGAAGGACAGCTTCAGCCTTTTGTCATTGACGACTAGCGTCAAATTAATAGGGTGAATACAAAGAAACACTAGTGACATGCATGCAAAATTTGGCGAAAATCATTACACTAGAAAAAAAGTTATTAAAAAAAATAAGAAAAAAAAAATATTTTTTAACACCCTGTATCTTCCTTAATTTTGAGTTTCTGAAAAAATTGTATAGAAGTTTGTTGCATTAATTTTTCATGAAGAATCGCCCACCAAAATCCTGACGCGTAATTTCCGGACACCCTGTATTGAGTGGTTAAAATGTTATTCAAGAAAAATTGATTTCCAGTGGCGTCCTTTCGGGGCCCGTATCTCTTTAGAAAGGGAGTTCTAGGAAAAAAGTCTTGTCATCTTATTATTCAATGTTCTATGTGAATCCGAGAGATCTCTCACATTTTTCCGGACACCCTGTATATTTTGGTGGTATAGGGAGTATGAGCAGCGTTGATTAAAGTTGAGCTATCACGGTTGTTTGAGCATGCGCATATAAATTATAAATAAAAATGTCAACGAAATAATGGGAGTACAAACCGCATTATCAAAATTGACAAACCAGATATACGATATACTCAACCTATTTCTGGTAAAAAACGTGGACCATAGTCACTATAGTCAGAAAACAGGATTACGTCACGGTTCGTAGTTAGACCACACCCCTTTTTCAAGTATTTGGTATTTAGTGAAGTTCTTTGTTTAGTTAGTATATTTTTGGGTATTTTGAAAAAATGTTTTTGCTGATAACTTCCAAATACCTACAGGGTGTTACTTGATGATAGGCCGTTATTCCAAATACGCATTCCTGGAACCAAGTTCCAGTAGAAAAAGTTCAACAAACATGTGTCCTAAATAGTCTGGTTTTTGAAATGCAGGTTGTTAAGGTTTGGTTGAATTATGGCAGTTTTTCATTGCAACAAGACGCTATATTAACACTAACTAGAAGATCCAGTGGCGTCCCGAAGGGCAGATTCACGAATAATATTCACGAAAAAATGTGCGTCTCTGACTTTTTCTGGAAATTTAATATATAGGGTGTCTATGGTACCTTAGACGTTTACGGAAAACTAGACAAAGGATCGATCTGAAAATTTGGCTCAGCACATAATCGAGTATGATCTTTATTTTAAAAATATTTTCAGTTCTGCAGTGTTGCCGCTTCTACCCAAAAGTCGTGGCAACTTTCTTATTTTAAATGGACCACCCTGTATGTTATTATTTTTTTGGATTCCTTGACTAATTCTTATCACTTTTGCTTGATAGACTCCTATACCTATCGGCAGCGGTTTTCGAGATATAAATTAGTTTATAATATTTTTGTCGTAAAACACATCAGTGGATTGAGTTCAATAATTTCGTACTTGAAAACGGTGGAGAGTTGAAATTGCTATGCCGACTAGAGAAAGGTAGGTTTATATGGTTCCAATGGAGAAACCGATTTGTAAATATACAGGGTGCTTCAAATTTATTAATCTTTTTCCTATACACAAAAATGATAAAAAAGCTATTTTTTCAAATGGAACCCTCTGTATATTACTTGAAAAATGAAAAGACCAATAAATTTCCTTTCAAATGGTATCCCATGTTCCTATACCTAAACCTTCAGGATCTACAAAAAAAATGCATTTTACTAAAAAATAAATTATATTGGTATTATTGATATGAAACATAATGTAGTTGCAGTTTGCTACTAAAAATAAATTGTTATTGCTGTGTGACCTGGCAACTATAGGTTGCCCTAGAAACTACATTATGTTTCATATCATGTATACCAATATAATTTATTTTTTAGACAAATGCATTTTTCTTGTAGAACCTGAAGGTTTCGGTATAGGAACATGGGATACCATTTGAAAGGAAATTTATTGGTCTTTTCATTTTTCAAGTAATATACAGGGGGTTCCATTTGAAAAAATAGCTTTTTTATCATTTTTGTGTATAAGAAAAAGATTAATGAATTTGAAGCATCCCTGTATATTTTCAGATCGGTTTCTCCATTGGAACCATATAAACCTACCTTCCTCTAGTAGACATAGCAATTTCAACTCTCCACCGTTTTCAAGTACGAAATTGAACTCAATCCACTGATGTGTTTTACGACAAAAACATTATAAATTAATTTATATCTCGAAAACCGCTGCCGATAGGTATAGAAGTATATCAAGCAAAAGTGATAAGAATCAGTCAAGGAATCCAAAAAAATAATAATATACAGGGTGGTCCATTTAAAATAAGAAAGTTGTTACGACTTTTGGAAAGAAGCGGCAACACTGCAAAACTGAAAATATTTTTAAAATATAGATCATACTCGATTATGGGCTCAGCCAAATTTTCAGGTCGATCCTTGTTTTTCGTAAACGTCTAACGTACCATAGACCGTGTGACACCCTGTATATTCCAGATGAAGCAGCTAAAAATACAAGCTTTTTGACTTTTGATATTTTCTCTTATCTTTCTTCATTTTCGAGGAAATGAATAAAACCACTTTATTTTGACAATGCAATAAAATAGTTTTGATTTTTTTCCTCGAAAACTAAGAAAGATACGAAAAAATATCAAGAAACAATTGTATTTGTAGCTACTTATCTAAAAAACAATCTTTTTCTTCGTTTTCGAGAAAAATAATAAAAACCATTTTATTTTAATAATTTTTTGACATTCAAATAAAATAGTTTTTTTGGACGCCCTGTATCTCGGAAACCAAACCGTTGTGGACTCATGTTCATATAAACTTTTTTTCACAAAACTACTCAAAGATTCATCCTTTAAAATGTTTACAAGTACCTAATTTATACCTAATGAAGCCCATTTCATATTGAAACCACCTACAGCATTCATGCATGTGAAGTTAATAATATACTTTCACTCTTCAATGATTAATTCATCCACTTTCCTTGTTCACAACGCAACAGAAATGAAGAGCAACTTGATATACTAATCTCGAAGTAAAACAGCTCACCTCAAATAGCGATCTTATCGAGCCAACCGGATACAAACAAACGATGCAAACGATGAATCAATTTGGCTAAAAGCTTCCTGATAATATAGAAACGGTTTTAATTCCGTTGCAGAGCAACTTAAGCAGGTCATCCCGACTACTGCGAATTAAAGATGATGAATATGGATTAGACGGGAAACAGGGAATGCCTGAGTTGCCTTGGTGCAGCGATATTTTATATTTTTAATGCGTCTTGCTAATGATATACTCGGGAAAAATGTCGATTCATCTAATGGGTATATGATTCTATTTTTACCATTAGCTGGGTCTTTGTCGTGGGGAAGATGGATTGGCTTTTTTTCGTACTTTCCTCAATGTATAAAATTGTTATCCTTGCATCACACAAATGATAATTAATTCAAATTCATTTTTCTTAATCTACACTTGAATCTCGAGAACCCCAACCCAATGGACAAAGTGATTTCAGGCCCATGTTTATGAATTTATGATTGACGTTTTCCCAAATCCGTTTAGATGTTACAATAAAATCCGTGTTGGGTAATACTATCGTATGCTTCCTTTGTTACAAGATTCTGTGTTTATTTTTCATGTCGAGTTGACGGCTGATAGATGGAGTGCTGGCCGATTACATTTTTATTGTGTTTATTGTTAATATTGCCATGATAGAGCGTGGGCTGTGGAGTGAATACTTCGTTTATAATAGGATTAAAAGTTCTAATCCATTTTGCAACATGATATTCTATGAGCATTAATTTAAGGCTTCGTGTCAATGTTTGCCTGTCAAATCAGCAAAATAATAACTCTACCCTCAGAAAGTGACAGCGGATATCTTTTATACCTGTGTTTACAAAACGGTGCCCGCCACCGTGATAAATAGCCGATAACAGCGTGATTTATTACTTCTCCAAATACCTCTACTCTGGTCTGTGATATCTGCGGAATTTACCAAAAACCTTTGTCACATTGGGGTGGCTTAGCACAAAGACACGTGCCGGCTTTGGAATAATTGAGCCATCACTGGGTATTTGATTTAACAAAATATTCATCCCTAGGGTGACAAGGGATGAATAGTGGACAAAGAGATTCCACGGATTCTGCTGGAATATCGTTAAAATGGTATTTTAGTGCTCGCCAAGTCGAATTTTATTTTCCAATTTGCCAAGAATATACGCGATAGCGATATCGAAAGCCAAACCGGCAGGGTGGCATGCAACACATGGAACGGGGTCAAAGAGAAATAATCAGCCATACATTGAAAGCTTTCTGGATATTGCGGCAACGTTTCCAGAGGCCTCATTCAAAGCCGGAATCTAATTTTTTCGCCAATTTGGCCCGCATTGATGCGGGCTTTTCTGGAATTATCCATGATACGTGGCAACATTTCGTACTTCATTTATAATATTAAAAATCTGTGGAATATAGTTTGGAGGAAGGTTGTCTATATTGAACTACTACCTGAATTGGACCACTTTTTCCGAATCTAAACTAGTTTCAAATCCTCTGACAACACTGTACCATAACTTCATCACATGGTGAAACGTAACACTTGTGACGAAGGTATGGTACAGTGTTGCCAGATGATTTGGGACTTGTGTAGTTTCGGGGAAATGTCCCGTGGTCCAATTTAGGTAGCGGTTCAATATATGAAACCTTTTCCTATAGCTAACAATTATGATTGTCTCTAAGTTACATTTTTTTCTATGTCCCTGTACAGCAATGGATCTTTTTTTATTTTTTACATTCTATAAATTGAATTTTGTGTAACTTTTCGGGAATTTTTGTATTTTATCCTCACTTATTTTTCTATTTATTTTCCTTAACTTTCTTTACAATTAATAATTTTTGAGTGTTCTTTATTTCGATTTTGATGATCTCTACATGTTTTATTTTTTTTTCGGGATCTTTATATGGTTGTTTTGCACTTCCCAATTAAGGTACTCCTAATTATTTTTATCAGTTCTATTCTATTTCTCTTAAATTGAGACATTGACTGTATTTTTTTTAATAATTTTCAGCAACTTTATCCGCTTTTAATTTTTGATCGTTTTGTCGCGTTGTAATTTACTTTTTTGTTTGATAGGTCTCGACAAACATTTTTTGAGCAAATGCGAAATTGTTTCCAGGGGCGTATTTATGGGTAATTGTGAGGGTTGAAAGGGTGAAATTTCGGAAGACGATAGCAGGGCATTTTTTCGAGAAAAATTGTTAACGGAATCTTAATCAGCATCAACAAAAACACCTCTGTACACATTCTCAACTCTATCGCGCGAATAAAATAAATTTAATCAAAAATGGTCGCAACACCCTGTATAAGACATCGATTATTTTTTATTTAAAACACTTATTCAGGGACTCATTAACATCTTTATTGTAAATAAAAACGTACAGGAAGGCTCAATAAGTATTATTAACAGAAAAAAAACAATACAAGGACATGTTTTTTTTACGAAATTATGTACAGGGTGTTTTTGATGATGCTGATTGACATTCCGTTGTATTTTTTTTTCTAGAAGATGCCCCAATATCATATTCTGAAATTCGACCCCCTTTGAACTTCTACAATTATCATAAATACGCCCCTGGAATATGCTCAGGTTGATAAACAAAAACAAAAATTCCGAATAAATTGCTTCCCGGCTATTTGGCACTTTTTTATTTTTTTTCGTGACTATGGAGTTTGTATTAATTTTGGATGTTTTGGTCACTTCACATTTTTTTTTTATCTTTTATTTAGGTATGCAGTTTTTTGGGTCTTAATTAATTGTCACTTTCTATACCGGACAATTTTATCATTTTCAATTCCTTTTTGCATTTTATTATCGTTTTTTTTTCTTTTTATTCATTTTATCTCCTTGAATAAGGTGATTCCTTTAATTTTCAGACATCCTATTTTTGCCCTTTTTATCAATTTTATCCATGCACTCTCAATCCCAACTCCTAATTTATTTTTGATGTTTTATTCTGAATTTGATGATTTTTACAATGTTTTGGGATTTTAACGCATTATTTTCACTTGTCATTTATGTATTTTCAATGCATATTTTTCCGGTTATTTTCTAATTGGATTGTTGTGCTTGTTTTGTTACTTTTCACCTTTAATTCACTTCATTTTCAAGCCTTTTATCGAGTTATTTTTATTTTGAATTATTTCATGCATGGATTTTTAAAGTTTTTTAGGGGATTTTTGTTCACTTTAGTGACTTGCTTATTCTATAACAAGTTTATTTTTGTGTTTGTAGGTATTTAATTTTATCATTTCATCTCATTATTTATTTTTTCTTTTCACTTTTCTTATTTTCTGGCCTTATCTTACTCAATTATGGTGTTTTTTTTTATTTTTTTCAGCTTTTTTAGCGATTTATTTATTCTAATGCGCTACACGACGGAAAAGCAATCCTCTCTTTCTTTCTTTCTTATTATTACTGTCTCATACGCCAGACGGAGATAAATAATAGAGCCTGCGACGTCAGTAAAGCTATTAATAAACGGATTTTTAATAATTACTACATTATTAGATACCTTAATATAATTTTTAATTATTTATGGCATCTGTATACCAGTGATTAAACATGATTTTTGTCATATTTTCTAAAAATGTAAACTATAACCTTTTATGTACGGATACAACGTACTAACGTACAAAATAGTTAGAGCCACTTTTTTCGAAAATATGAAAAGTATTATTTTTATTTATCGTTAGTATTTAGGATTAACACAAATTCATTTAGTTGCCTCATTTGATTATTTTCCTATTACAATTTAAAAAAGTCATGTCCACGAAAAAAATGCTATACTTCTGTAAAGAAATATAAATTTTCAATTTAATCTTGATCTAATTCTATTATTTATTGTAATTATAGTTGTTTGAACTATTGGGAGGAAATAATTTTCTGCTAAATATCATCAAAAAAAATATAATCCACAGAAGTGAAATTGATTGTTTTTAGGTTAAATTTGCAACAAGAGGCGATCTGTTGAACTATAAAACGATAAACAATATATTTATAATTTTTGCAAATTTTCTATTTATTAAATGCAACCACAGAGGTGTACCAGGTGATCTTGTCGAACAAGTGCAGCACTCAATATTAATTTTGTAAATTAATTTTAATTCAACTCTTCACTCGGACAAATCATCGGACATGTTTGCCTATTTTTTTAGTTCTTTACTGATAAAGCGGGTCGCCGTCAGTCGTGAAAGGGGCAGTTTCGGTGACGACCTTACCCATCAGCACGCTCGTGTTAAGGTCATATTGACGATTAAAGCTTGATTTTAAACGATCATTGAAAAATTTGGTCAAAATGTTTTGCCTGGTTTGAATTTCAGCAATGATTGCATGGTAAAACCCTTCCATCCTTCTCCCTTTATTCATCTGTCAACCTGTCAATCATTCCAGCTGCCGCTGCACATTCTCTTTTCACGGACATTATCTTCCTTTTGTTCTGCCAACCCTTCCGCCAGACATAATTAAATATTATGCCTAGAAATTGCTCTATTAATTCAAGAGCTCTATAGTTTTCCGCATAAAAGCAAGATATTGAACGAAATGCAAATACAATAAAATCGTTCTTAATTTATTTCCAGCCCGATCAAAGACAAAGGGGAAAAACGTAATATCGTGGTAATACAAACAGGCCAGGGGCAGTTCCGTGTCTTTTAGGGGGCGAGTTGCGGTTTGATCTGTTTGCAAATGCGGAAGTGGAAATCCAGATGAAAGTCATAAAACCACACGGTGAAAGCCCACATACAAATTAACAGGAAGCCACAGCCATACACACAAATCGGTGAAGAAAGGGTCTTCTATATAAAGACGGCGATAATTCAGCACCATTAGCACCAGTGGTATTGAAATGTAAAACGGAACTTCCTTTTTAAACAAAGCCGGTGTCAATTTCAAAAAGAAAACAAACAATCTCGGCCGGAGCTGTGGCTATTCACGCCTGTGGGATTGATTCGAAATGTTGATACACAAATATGAAACCTTTCTATATGGTAATAAACCCATTTCTTTATTTCGAAGTCAGTGACTGGGTATTGAAGTTTTATAAATCCGGAAAACTTTTCTTCATTTAGCCATGCGGTGTTCTCACATGCCCATAAATTGTCCGCTTCTATTCATTTTTGTTGTCTAAATAATCCCGCTCAAAATTGTAAACTGCGCCCAATTTGTCAGTGTGTTATTGCCAATATCGGTTTTGCGGTCGCGATAAAAGAATGAACACCGGGTTTTATTGGCCTGAACATACGTGGTTTGAGAGACAATATCTGTCGCGGATATAAATGTGTTTATTTTGTGCTTTCTGCCGTGTACGGACAGATGGTGGAGGTGAAAACAATGAAAATACAATGGACAAACATGCAAAATGGTTTAAATGAGATCGATCGGGTGATAGATGCGACCTATCACCGGTGATTTATCACATCAAACCCAACGGCGGCTTTACAATATATTGATTTACTTTAATTTAATATTATTAACATTTTCAAAATAAGAAACTTTCACTTATAATCTTCCTGGAGCTCGAATTATTTCCGGAAATTTTGTCGAGTTGCGAATTTTCTTGAAAAATTCGCAACAAGAACAAATTTCCGGATTTTTAATTCGAGCTCACGGGAGATTCGGTAAGAAAATTTCATGCCAAAACAGATCATTGGAAAAAACATAACCCAGGACTCACCTCGCATTTAGTGGAAGAAACCAACGGCTCCTTACTCTACTCGCCATTGAGGAAGAAAGAAGGGAATCAGGATTTTATAAAACATTTGCAAGTTATAACCAATCCTGTCCATAATTGATAACATTGCAACTTTGTATTGGAAGTTGAAAATAAATCATTTATCAAAAATATTTGTCAGTGTTTTAAACAGCTGCCAAGCACTCGCGGCTGGATGTAGCTCCCATGCACCAACCACAGTGTTGCCGTTTGCCTTATCTCTGTCTGTGAAAGTTGGGTTGGGTTGGGATTGTTAGGGAGAGTGGGGACGGCAACACTGTAATCATATGGGAGCTACATCCAGATGCAAAGCGCCAGGGAGATTTCCACTTATTAATCTTTCAGTCACGTGATTATGAGCATGGTGATTTCCGATAAAATTAGGTCGTTGCCATAGCAACATAATAAAATGCAAGCCTATGATTGGTTAGAATTGACTGGTAGGAAATTTTCATTAATATATCCCACGTTATATATGATTAGTTACTTAAGCATTGACCAAGACAACTCTCAGATAGGCACGTGGTTGATTTGCGACCTACGCTTCCGTTTTCGAACGTCTTCCTTCTTCGTCACACATTTTGAGGGGTTGTCGAGTAATGTCAACTCAGCTGCTGCTGATAGATTTCTATTGATTTTATTTTGCGGGTGGATTGTTTACATAACATCGGTAATCGATCGCGATTTTTTTTTTTTAAGATGTCGGATAGTTGTGTTGTGTGTGAAATTTTGAATTTAAAAGATGATGAGATGATGAGAAATCATTTTAGACTACATTTTATGAATATGTGAATTGACTTCGGTCGACGAAACGGTTTTTTCAATACTTATTGTTCCATTCTACTGATTTACGACCACACAAACAGACCCATTCAACAAAGTTATAAATCAACTATATTTAATTCCATACCTCCAAGCCTCACTAACACTATACTTTTCTTTTCTAGGTAAGTACCACAAACCCATCAAGCGTAAGTACCGAACTATAACTAGAGCTATCTACCAGCCACACCCATTGCAAAATTCAAGCTATCAGTTTCATCCTATGGGTGGCCTATGGTGCTCACCAACCATTATGCAAATGGCGTGCAACGTATTAGCACAACTACCGTGTCGGGTTTCGAGATTAGCTGCCACCTGATTTATCCGCCTGACTAATTTAACATTGATACCACAATAGGCAACTTTCAAATTTTTTGACAATCATTATTTCCTTACTAATAATCCTATTTCAAATTTGAAAAACACATTCGATAGAGGTTGAAATTCTCTATAGATTACTGTTTTCTTTGTCAAATTACATGAATAATTGAATGGGCTAGGACTGATTAAAGTTTGCTGACGTGGCAACCATAACTTCCTCACCAGTCATCCTATTTCAAAATTTGAAAAAACATTTGATAAAAGTTAACATTATCTATAAAACACTATTTTATTTGTTAAATTACATCAATAAATAAACGAGCTATGACTGATTGAAATTGCTGACGTGGCAACGTTAACTTCCTTATTACTCATCCGATTTCAAATTTGAAAAAAACATTCGATAGAGGTTGAAATTCTCTATAAATTACTGTTTTGTTTGACAAATTACATGAATAAATAAACGAGCTAGGACTGATTTAAGTTTGCTGACGTGGCAACCATAACTTCCTCACCAGTCATCCTATTTCAAAATTTGAAAAAACATTTGATAAATGTCAATATTCTCTATAAAACACTGTTTTATTTGTTAAATTACATCAATAAATAAACGAGCTATGACTGATTGAAGTTTGCTGACGTGGCAACGTTAACTTCCTTATTACTCATCCGATTCCAAATTTGAAAAAAACATTCGATAGAGGTTGAAATTATCTATAAATTACTGTTTTGTTTGTCAAATTACATGAATAAATAAACGAGCTAGGACTGATTGAAGTTTGCTGACGTGGCAACCATAACTTCCTCACCAGTCATCCTATTTCAAAATTTGAAAAAACATTTGATAAAAGTTAACATTATCTATAAAACACTATTTTATTTGTTAAATTACATCAATAAATAAACGAGCTATGACTGATTGAAGTCTGCTGACGTGGCAACGTTAACTTCCTTATTACTCATCCGATTTCAAATTTGAAAAAAACATTCGATAGAGGTTGAAATTCTCTATAAATTACTGTTTTGTTTTGTTTGTTAAATTACATGAATAAATAAACGAGCTAGGACTGATTTAAGTTTGCTCACGTGGCAATCATAACTTCCTTACCAGTCATCCTATTTCAAAATTTGAAAAAACATTTGATAAAAGTTAACATTCTCTATAAAACGCTGTTTTATTTGTTAAATTACATCAATAAATAAACGAGCTATGACTGATTGAAGTTTGCTGACGTGGCAACGTTAACTTCCTTATTACTCATTCGATTTCAAATTTGAAAAAGAACATTCGATAGAGGTTGAAATTATCTATAAATTACTGTTTTGTTTGTCAAATTACATGAATAAATAAACGAGCTAGGACTGATTGAAGTTTGCTGACGTGGCAACCATAACTTCCTCACCAGTCATCTTATTTCCAAATTTGAAAAAACATTTGATAAAAGTTAACATTATCTATAAAACACTATTTTATTTGTTAAATAACATCAATAAATAAACGAGCTTTTACTGATTGAAGTTTGCTGACGTGGCAACGTTAACTTCCTTATCACTCATCCGATTTCAAATTTGAAAAAAACATTCGATAGAGGTTGAAATTCTCTATAAATCACTGTTTTGTTTGACAAATTACATGAATAAATAAACGAGCTAGGACTGATTTAAGTTTGCTGACGTGGCAACCATAACTTCCTCACCAGTCATCCTATTTCAAAATTTGAAAAAACATTTGATAAATGTCAATATTCTCTATAAAACACTGTTTTATTTGTTAAATTACATCAATAAATAAACGAGCTATGACTGATTGAAGTTTGCTGACGTGGCAACGTTAACTTCCTTATTACTCATCCGATTTCAAATTTGAAAAAAACATTCGATAGAGGTTGAAATTATCTATAAATTACCGTTTTGTTAGTTAAATTACATGAATAAATAAACGAGCTAGGACTGATTTAAGTTTGCTGACGTGGCAACCATAACTTCCTCACCAGTCATCCTATTCCAAATTTGAAAAAACATTTGATTAATGTCAATATTCTCTATAAAACACTGTTTTATTTGTTAAATTACATCAATAAATAAACGAGCTATGACTGATTGAAGTTTGCTGACGTGGCAACGTTCACTTCCTTATTACTCATCCGATTTAAAATTTGAAAAAAACATTCGATAGAGGTTGCAATTATCTATAAATCATCGTTTTGTTTGTTAAATTACATGAATAAATAAACGAGCTGGGACTGATTTAAGTTTGCTGACGTGACAATCATAACTTCCTTACCAGTTATCCTATTTTAAAATTTGAAAAAACATTTGATAAAAGTTAACATTCTCTATAAAACACTGTTTTATTTGTTAAATTACATCAATAAATAAACGAGCTATGAATGATTGATGTTTGCTGACGTGGCAACGTTAACTTCCTTATTACTCATCCGATTTCAAATTTGAAAAAAAAACATTCGATAGAGGTTGAAATTGTCTATAAATTACTGTTTTGTTTGTCAAATTACATGATTAAATAAACGAGCTAGGACTAATTTAAGTTTGCTGACGTGGCAATGATAACTTCCTTACCAGTCATCCTATTTCAAAATTTGAAAAAACATTTGATAAAAGTTAACATTATCCATAAAACACTATGTTATTTGTTAAATTACATCAATAAATAAACGAGCTATGACTGATTGAAGTTTGCTGACGTGGCAACGTTAACTTCCTTATTACTCATCCGATTTCAAATTTGAAAAAAACATTCGATAGAGGTTGAAATTATCTATAAATTACTGTTTTGTTTGTCAAATTACATGAATAAATAAACGAGCTAGGACTGATTGAAGTTTGCTGACGTGGCAACCATAACTTCCTCACCAGTCATCTTATTTCCAAATTTGAAAAAACATTTGATAAAAGTTAACATTATCTATAAAACACTATTTTATTTGTTAAATAACATCAATAAATAAACGAGCTTTGACTGATTGAAGTTTGCTGACGTGGCAACGTTAACTTCCTTATCACTCATCCGATTTCAAATTTGAAAAAAACATTCGATAGAGGTTGAAATTCTCTATAAATTACTGTTTTGTTTGACAAATTACATGAATAAATAAACGAGCTAGGACTGATTTAAGTTTGCTGACGTGGCAACCATAACTTCCTCACCAGTCATCCTATTTCAAAATTTGAAAAAACATTTGATAAATGTCAATATTCTCTATAAAACACTGTTTTATTTGTTAAATTACATCAATAAATAAACGAGCTATGACTGATTGAAGTTTGCTGACGTGGCAACGTTAACTTCCTTATCACTCATCCGATTTCAAATTTGAAAAAAACATTCGATAGAGGTTGAAATTATCTATAAATTACTGTTTTGTTTGTCAAATTACATGAATAAATAAACGAGCTAGGACTGATTTAAGTTTGCTGACGTGGCAACCATAACTCTCACCAGTCATCCTATATCAAAATTTGAAAAAACATTTGATAAAAGTTGACATTCTCTATAAAACACTGCTTTATTTGTTAAATTTCATCAATAAATAAACGAGCTATGACTGATTGAAGTCTGCTGATGTGGCAACGTTAACTTCCTTATTACTCATCCGATTTCAAATTTGAAAAAAACATTCGATAGAGGTTGAAATTATCTATAAATTACTGTTTTGTTTGTCAAATTACATGAATAAATAAACGAGCTAGGACTGATTGAAGTTTGCTGACGTGGCAATCATAACTTCCTTATCAGTCATCCTATTTCAAAATTTGAAAAAACATTTGATAAAAGTTGACATTCTCTATAAAACACTGTTTTATTTGTTAAATTACATCAATAAATAAACGAGCTATGACTGATTGAAGTTTGCTGACGTGGCAACGTTAACTTCCTTATTACTCATCCGATTTCAAATTTGAAAAAAACATTCGATAGAGGTTGAAATTATCTATAAATTACTGTTTTGTTTGTTAAATTACATGAATAAATAAACGAGCTAGGACTGATTTAAGTTTGCTGACGTGGCAACCATAACTCTCACCAGTCATCCTATATCAAAATTTGAAAAAACATTTGATAAAAGTTGACATTCTCTATAAAACACTGCTTTATTTGTTAAATTTCATCAATAAATAAACGAGCTATGACTGATTGAAGTCTGCTGACGTGGCAACGTTAACTTCCTTATTACTCATCCGATTTCAAATTTGAAAAAAACATTCGATAGAGGTTGAAATTATCTATAAATTACTGTTTTGTTTGTCAAATTACATGCATAAATAAACGAGCTAGGACTGATTGAAGTTTGCTGACGTGGCAATCATAACTTCCTTATCAGTCATCCTATTTCAAAATTTGAAAAAACATTTGATAAAAGTTGACATTCTCTATAAAACACTGTTTTATTTGTTAAATTACATCAATAAATAAACGAGCTATGACTGATTGAAGTTTGCTGACGTGGCAACGTTAACTTCCTTATTACTCATCCGATTTCAAATTTGAAAAAAACATTCGATAGAGGTTGAAATTATCTATAAATTACTGTTTTGTTTGTTAAATTACATGAATAAATAAACGAGCTAGGACTGATTTAAGTTTGCTGACGTGGCAACCATAACTCTCACCAGTCATCCTATATCAAAATTTGAAAAAACATTTGATAAAAGTTGACATTCTCTATAAAACACTGCTTTATTTGTTAAATTTCATCAATAAATAAACGAGCTATGACTGATTGAAGTCTGCTGACGTGGCAACGTTAACTTCCTTATTACTCATCCGATTTCAAATTTGAAAAAAACATTCGATAGAGGTTGAAATTGTCTATAAATTACTGTTTTGTTTGTCAAATTACATGAATAAATAAACGAGCTAGAACTGTTCTAAGTTTGCTGACGTGGCAACCATAACTTCCTCACGTCATCCTATTTCAAAATTTAAAAAAACATTTGATAAAAGTTAACATTATCTATAAAACACTATTTTATTTGTTAAATTACATCAATAAATAAACGAGCTATGACTGATTGAAGTTTGCTGACGTGGCAACGTTAACTTCCTTATTACTCATCCGATTTCAAATTTGAAAAAAACATTCGATAGAGGTTGAAATTCTCTAGAAATTACTGTTTTGTTTGACAAATTACATGAATAAATAAACGGGCTAGGACTGATTGAAGTTTGCGGACGTGGCAACCATAACTTCCTCACCAGTCATCCTATTCCAAAATTTGAAAAAACATTTGATAAATGTCAATATTCTCTATAAAACACTGTTTTATTTGTTAAATTACATCAATAAATAAACGAGCTATGACTGATTGAAGTTTGCTGACGTGGCAACGTTAACTTCCTTATTACTCATCCGATTTCAAATTTGAAAAAAACATTCGATAGAGGTTGAAATTATCTATAAATTACTGTTTTGTTTGTTAAATCACATGATTAAATAAACGAGCTAGGACTGATTTGAGTTTGCTGACGTGGCAACCATAACTTCCTCACCAGTCATACTATTTCAAAATTTGAAAAAACATTTGATAAAAGTTAACATTATTTATAAAACACTATTTTATTTGTTACATAACATCAATAAATAAACGAGCTATGACTGATTGAAGTCTGCTGACGTGGCAACGTTAACTTCCTTATCACTCATCCGATTTCAAATTTGAAAAAAACATTCGATAGAGGTTGAAATTATCTATAAATTACTGTTTTGTTTTGTTTGTTAAATTACATGAATAAATAAACGAGCTAGGACTGATTTAAGTTTGCTCACGTGGCAATCATAACTTCCTTACCAGTCATCCTATTTCAAAATTTGAAAAAACATTTGATAAAAGTTAACATTCTCTATAAAACGCTGTTTTATTTGTTGAATTACATCAATAAATAAACGAGCTATGACTGATTGAAGTCTGCTGACGTGGCAACGTTAACTTCCTTATTACTCATCCGATTTCAAATTTGAAAAAAACATTCGATAGAGGTTGAAATTATCTATAAATTACTGTTTTGTTTGTCAAATTACATGATTAAATAAACGAGCTAGGACTGATTTGAGTTTGCTGACGTGGCAACCATAACTTCCTCACCAGTCATACTATTTCAAAATTTGAAAAAACATTTGATAAAAGTCAACATTATTTATAAAACACTATTTTATTTGTTAAATAACATCAATAAATAAACGAGCTATGACTGATTGAAGTCTGCTGACGTGGCAACGTTAACTTCCTTATTACTCATCCGATTTCAAATTTGAAAAAAACATTCGATAGAGGTTGAAATTATCTATAAATTACTGTTTTGTTTGTTAAATCACATGAATAAATAAACGAGCTAGGACTGATTTGAGTTTGCTGACGTGGCAACCATAACTTCCTCACCAGTCATACTATTTCAAAATTTGAAAAAACATATGATAAAAGTTAACATTATTTATAAAACACTATTTTATTTGTTAAATAACATCAATAAATAAACGAGCTATGACTGATTGAAGTCTGCTGACGTGGCAACGTTAACTTCCTTATTACTCATCCGATTTCAAATTTGAAAAAAACATTCGATAGAGGTTGAAATTATCTATAAATTACTGTTTTGTTTTGTTTGTTAAATTACATGAATAAATAAACGAGCTAGGACTGATTTAAGTTTGCTCACGTGGCAATCATAACTTCCTTACCAGTCATCCTATTTCAAAATTTGAAAAAACATTTGATAAAAGTTAACATTATTTATAAAACACTATTTTATTTGTTAAATAACATCAATAAATAAACGAGCTATGACTGATTGAAGTCTGCTGACGTGGCAACGTTAACTTCCTTATTACTCATCCGATTTCAAATTTGAAAAAAACATTCGATAGAGGTTGAAATTATCTATAAATTACTATTTTGTTTGTCAAATTACATGAATAAATAAACGAGCTAGGACTGATTGAAGTTTGCTGACGTGGCAATCATAACTTCCTTATCAGTCATCCTATTTCAAAATTTGAAAAAACATTTGATAAAAGTTAACATTCTCTATAAAACACTGTTTTATTTGTTAAATTATATCAATGAATAAACGAACTATGACTGATTGAAGTTTGCTGACGTGGCAATTTTAACTTCCTTATTACTCATCCGATTTCAAATTTGAAAAAAAATCGATAGAGGTTGAAATTATCTATAAATTACTGTTTTGTTTGTCAAATTACATGAATAAATAAACGAGCTAGGACTGATTGAAGTTTGCTGACGTGGCAACCATAACTTCCTCACCAGTCATCTTATTTCCAAATTTGAAAAAACATTTGATAAAAGTTAACATTATCTATAAAACACTATTTTATTTGTTAAATAACATCAATAAATAAACGAGCTTTTACTGATTGAAGTTTGCTGACGTGGCAACGTTCACTTCCTTATTACTCATCCGATTTCAAATTTGAAAAAAACATTCGATAGAGGTTGAAATTATCTATAAATTACTATTTTGTTTGTCAAATTACATGAATAAATAAACGAGCTAGGACTGATTTAAGTTTGCTGACGTGGCAACCATAACTCTCACCAGTCATCCTATATCAAAATTTGAAAAAACATTTGATAAAAGTTGACATTCTCTATAAAACACTGCTTTATTTGTTAAATTTCATCAATAAATAAACGAGCTATGACTGATTGAAGTCTGCTGATGTGGCAACGTTAACTTCCTTATTACTCATCCGATTCCAAATTTGAAAAAAACATTCGATAGAGGTTGAAATTATCTATAAATTACTGTTTTGTTTGTCAAATTACATGAATAAATAAACGAGCTAGGACTGATTTAAGTTTGCTGACGTGGCAACCATAACTCTCACCAGTCATCCTATATCAAAATTTGAAAAAACATTTGATAAAAGTTGACATTCTCTATAAAACACTGCTTTATTTGTTAAATTTCATCAATAAATAAACGAGCTATGACTGATTGAAGTTTGCTGACGTGGCAACGTTAACTTCCTTATTACTCATTCGATTTCAAATTTGAAAAAGAACATTCGATAGAGGTTGAAATTATCTATAAATTACTGTTTTGTTTGTCAAATTACATGAATAAATAAACGAGCTAGGACTGATTGAAGTTTGCTGACGTGGCAACCATAACTTCCTCACCAGTCATCTTATTTCCAAATTTGAAAAAACATTTGATAAAAGTTAACATTATCTATAAAACACTATTTTATTTGTTAAATAACATCAATAAATAAACGAGCTTTTACTGATTGAAGTTTGCTGACGTGGCAACGTTCACTTCCTTATTACTCATCCGATTTCAAATTTGAAAAAAACATTCGATAGAGGTTGAAATTATCTATAAATTACTGTTTTGTTTGTTAAATTACATGAATAAATAAACGAGCTAGGACTGATTTAAGTTTGCTGACGTGGCAACCATAACTCTCACCAGTCATCCTATATCAAAATTTGAAAAAACATTTGATAAAAGTTGACATTCTCTATAAAACACTGCTTTATTTGTTAAATTTCATCAATAAATAAACGAGCTATGACTGATTGAAGTCTGCTGACGTGGCAACGTTAACTTCCTTATTACTCATCCGATTTCAAATTTGGAAAAAACATTCGATAGAGGTTGAAATTCTCTATAAATTACTGTTTTCTTTGTCAAATTACATGAATAAATTAATGGGCTAGGACTGATTGAAGTTTGCTGACGTGGCAACCATAACTTCCTCACCAGTCATCCGATTTTAAATTTGAAAAAAACATTCGATAGAGGTTGAAATTATCTATAAATTACTGTTTTGGTTGTCAAATTACATGAATAAATAAACGAGCTATGACTGATTGAAGTTTGCTGACGTGGCAACGTTAACTTCCTTATTACCCATCCGATTTCAAATTTGAAAAAAGCATTCGATAGAGGTTGAAATTATCTATAAATCACTGTTTTATTTGTTAAAATACATCAATGAATGAACGAGCTGTAACTGATTGAATTTTGCCGACGTGGCAACCTTAACTTCCATATCACTCATCCGATTTTAAATTTGAAAAAAACATTTGATAGAGGTTGAAATTCTCTATAAATAACTGTTTTGTTTGACAAATTACATGAATAAATAAACGGGCTAGGACTGATTAAAGTTTGCTGACGTGGCAACCATCATTTCCTCACCAATTATCCTATTTCAAAATTTGAAAAAATATTTGATAGAGGTTAACATTCTCTATAAAACATCGTTTTGTTTGTTAAAATACATCAATAAATAACCGAGCTATGACTGATTGAAGTTTGTTGACGTGGCAACGTTAACTTCCTTTATACTCATTCGATTTCAAATTTGAAAAAAACATTTGATAGAGGTTGAAACTATCTATAAATTACCGTTTTGTTAGTTAAATTACATGAATAAATAAACGAGCTAGGACTGATTTAAGTTTGCTGACGTGGCAACGTTAACTTCCTTATTACTCATCCGATCTCAAATTTGAAAAAAACATTTGATAGAGGTTGAAATTCCCTATAAATCACTGTTTTGTTTTCCCATTCATCAATACATAAATTGCTGACGTGGCAACCATAACGATTTTATCTCCACGGAAAAACATTTTTGAGGGTGGAGTACACTATAACCAAGTTGTGGGTAAATTTAATTTTCCATTCTCAGTGAAAAATCCATAATTACCATGCGTGGTAGTTCTCACAAAAAGGGGTTATTACATTGGAGCCAGTCATATTGGAACCTGTGTAATCGGAGGGGTAAAAAGTCTCGTGTCTTCACGTGAATTTAATGAAATGGTTGAGTGAGGTGAATGATTTATTATCTTCAAGAATTAAATCGATTACGGCGAGTTTATAACCCTTCAGTAAAAATGTGGAATTGAAAACCTTGTGTTTAAAATTGCCGCCTCAGGATTGACTGTTTCATTAAACCTTTTTAGTATTTTTAAATATCTTTTTTGACTGCAATCTAAAAATACAAAACCCGACTTCGAAGAAGCCCAGAAATCAATACCACATGTCCGCATCTATTTTCCAGTTACATTAATACACTTCCCAATTTTCCACCTGACAAACACCTTTTTTCACCGCAGTAAGACAACTATCTGGCTGGCTGCTTTCGGCGTAGTCGTTTGTTTTCGCTGCCAATTAGTGCAAATTAACCAAATTAGCGTTGACAGAGACACCGAGCTAACTAACCTCGAGCGCTACATTGCATTAAGACCTAGTTTGGACCTAATAAAAGCTCTGCAGCTACTGATCATGGTAAACATATTTACTGATTACCCAATTAAGCTTGGGTAATTAAGTGTATTGATTTTGTGCTTTAATATAGCATGATGATTCACTAAATCACACTCAATAAAAAATACAGTTTACAGAGGAACCAAAACAGATCTCGATTTATCGGCTACACTTGAAACGTGCCATAATCTGTGGAATCGCCGCTTACATGCCCCTACCTTGATAACAATATATCCAGAATTGACATGCCCTTACCTTGATAGAAAAGTTTTGACGTGCCCCTACCTTGATTAAAAGGTGCGTGAGTGTGTAACATGCCTCTTCCTTGATACAAATGTGTTTATTGTTTAAATACTTATTCTAACTATTTAAAGAAAGGCAACAAAAATAAATGCAAAATAATTAAATTAGCACGTTTATTCATATCTCGGCTCATCAAGCGGTGCCATAACAAGTTTATCTGAAATCTCCCCATAAACGACCGACTAACACGACATAATAAAAAAATCCATATGGCACGTACAATACGCATAAATCAAATAATTCATAAAATATATGAATTCCTGCATATTCTATTAAAAATTCTGTCATTTATAGACCTATCGATTCCATCGACATTCACTGAAGCTCTTAATTAAATATCCAATGAATCCCCGTATAAATACGCCATAATAAATATGTAATGTTGTGGGCTTTGGGACATTGTAAATAATTACGGTGATATAATTAAAGTCGAGAAAATTTATTTAAATTAACACATTACGCGCGGCGGGACACCACATATTTAGGAATAATTTTGTACGGGTTACGGGAACTTTCTTTTAAGTGATTTTCTCCTCCTGCAGACATTTATTTCGATGACGAAGTAGTGATTCGCAGAAATTTAGCAGGAATATCATCAGTCACGGTGCTCCGCCTTGATCATTAGATTTATTTCAATTGCTAAATATTGTAATGCGTAAGAAAGGCGTAATAAATAAAACATATTAAGCTCCTTATGGTAGTGTGGATAATGGTGATTTAGTTGGAAACGTGACAGGGGATATTTTATCGTAATTCTATTTAATAATTCTTAGACACGTCTATAAGTGGACCTCATTATGTATGCAGAACAACATCACGGTGACCCATCAATGGTTCATGCAATTAATTTGCCAAGAACAAACTATTTTACAAAAATTGATGAAAATTGGTCTATTTGTTAACAACATAGCTGTCAACAATCTGACAAAATTTCATCCTGCTGCGATTTTTCTCAAGAGAGTTATGGGCCTTCAAAGAGGACGTTGTACTTGGACGACACTGATGCGTCCATCATCAAGGCACACTTATTAATTTGCCAACAACAAACTATTTTACAAAAATTTATGAAAATTGGTCAATTTGTTAGCAACATAGCTGTCAACAACCTGACAAAATTTTATCCTGCTGCGATTTTTTTAAAGAGAGTTATACGCCTCCAAAGAGGACGTTGTACTTGGACGACACTGATGCGTCTTTCATCAAGGCACACTTATTAATTTGCCAACAACAAACTATTTTACAAAAATTTATGAAAATTGTTCAATTTAGTAGCAACATAGCTGTCAACAATTTGACAAAATTTCATCCTGCTGCGATTTTTTTCAAGAGAGTTATGGGCCTTCAAAGAGGACGTTGTAGTTGGACGACACTGATGCGTCTTTCATCACGGCACACTTATTAATTTGCCAACAACAAACTATTTTACAAAAATTGATGAAAATTGGTCTATTTGTTAACAACATAGCTGTCAACAATCTGACAAAATTTCATCTTGCTGCGATTTTTCTCAAGAGAGTTATGGGCCTTCAAAGAGGACGTTGTACTTGGACGACACTGATGCGTCCATCATCAAGGCACACTTATTAATTTGCCAACAATAAACTACTTGAGATAAATTGATGAAAATTGGTCAATTTATTAGCAACATAGCTGTCAACAATCTGACAAAATTTCATCCTGCTGCGATTTTTTTAAAGAGAGTTATGCGCCTCCAAAGAGGACGTTGTACTTGGACGACACTGATGCGTCCATCATCAAGGCACACTTATTAATTTGCCAACAACAAACTATTTTACAAAAATTGATGAAAATTGGTCAATTTGTTAGCAACATAGCTGTCAACAATCTGACAAAATTTCATCCTGCTGCGATTTTTCTCAAGAGAGTTATGGGCCTTCAAAGAGGACGTTGTACTTGGACGACACTGATGCGTCCATCATCAAGGCACACTTATTAATTTGCCAACAACAAACTATTTTACAAAAATTTATGAAAATTGGTCAATTTGTTAGCAACATAGCTGTCAACAATCAGACAAAATTTCATCCTGCTGCGATTTTTTTCAAGAGAGTTCTGGGCCTCCAAAGAGGATGTTGTAGTTGGACGACACTGATGTGTCTTTCATCAAGGCACACTTATTAATTTGCCAACAACAAACTATTTTACAAAAATTGATGAAAATTGGTCAAGTTGTTAGCAACATAGCTGTCAACAATCTGACAAAATTTCATCCTGCTGCGATTTTTTTAAAGAGAGTTATGGGCCTCCAAAGAGGACGTTGTACTTGGACGACACTGATGTGTCTTTCATCAAGGCACACTTATTAATTTGCCAACAACAAACTATTTTACAAAAATTGATGAAAATTGGTCAAGTTGTTAGCAACATAGCTGTCAACAATCTGACAAAATTTCATCCTGCTGCGATTTTTTTAAAGAGAGTTATGGGCCTCCAAAGAGGACGTTGTACTTGGACGACACTGATGTGTCTTTCATCAAGGCACACTTATTAATTTGCCAACAACAAACTATTTTACAAAAATTGATGAAAATTGGTCAAGTTGTTAGCAACATAGCTGTCAACAATCTGACAAAATTTCATCCTGCTGCGATTTTTTTCAAGAGAGTTATGGGCCTTCAAAGAGGACGTTGTACTTGGACGACACTGATGCGTCTTTCATCAAGGCACACTTATTAATTTGCCAACAACAAACTATTTTACAAAAATTGATGAAAATTGGTCAAGTTGTTAGCAACATAGCTGTCAACAATCTGACAAAATTTCATCCTGCTGCGATTTTTTTAAAGAGAGTTATGGGCCTCCAAAGAGGACGTTGTACTTGGACGACACTGATGTGTCTTTCATCAAGGCACACTTATTAATTTGCCAACAACAAACTATTTTACAAAAATTGATAAAAATTGGTCAATTTGTTAGCAACATAGCTGTCAACAATCTGACAAAATTTCATCCTGCTGCGATTTTTTTAAAGAGAGTTATGGGCCTTCAAAGAGGACGTTGTACTTGGACGACACTGTTGCGTCTTTCATCAAGGCACACTTATTAATTTGCCAACAACAAACTATTTTACAAAAATTGATGAAAATTGGTCAAGTTGTTAGCAACATAGCTGTCAACAATCTGACAAAATTTCATCCTGCTGCGATTTTTTTCAAGAGAGTTATGGGCCTTCAAAGAGGACGTTGTACTTGGACGACACTGATGCGTCTTTCATCAAGGCACACTTATTAATTTGCCAACAACAAACTATTTTACAAAAATTGATGAAAATTGGTCAAGTTGTTAGCAACATAGCTGTCAACAATCTGACAAAATTTCATCCTGCTGCGATTTTTTTAAAGAGAGTTATGGGCCTCCAAAGAGGACGTTGTACTTGGACGACACTGATGTGTCTTTCATCAAGGCACACTTATTAATTTGCCAACAACAAACTATTTTACAAAAATTGATAAAAATTGGTCAATTTGTTAGCAACATAGCTGTCAACAATCTGACAAAATTTCATCCTGCTGCGATTTTTTTAAAGAGAGTTATGGGCCTTCAAAGAGGACGTTGTACTTGGACGACACTGATGTGTCTTTCATCAAGGCACACTTATTAATTTTCCAACAACAAACTATTTTACAAAAATTGATAAAAATTGGTCAATTTGTTAGCAACATAGCTGTCAACAATCTGACAAAATTTCATCCTGCTGCGATTTTTTTAAAGAGAGTTATGGGCCTCCAAAGAGGACGTTGTACTTGGACGACACTGTTGCGTCTTTCATCAAGGCACACTTATTAATTTGCCAACAACAAACTATTTAACAAAAATTGATGAAAATTGGTCAATTTGTTAGCAACATAGCTGTCAACAATCCGACAAAATTTCATCCTGCGGCGATTTTTTTAAAGAGAGTTATGGGCCTCCAAAGAGGGCATTGTAGTTGGACTACACTGATGCGTCCATCATCAAGGCACACTTATTAATTTGCCAACAACAAACTATTTTACAAAAATTGATGAAAATTGGTCTATTTGTTAACAACATAGCTGTCAACAATCTGACAAAATTTCATCCTGCTGCGATTTTTTTCAAGAGAGTTATGGGCCTTCAAAGAGGACGTTGTAGTTGGACGACACTGATGCGTCCATCATCAAAGCACACTTATTAATTTGCCAACAACAAACTATTTTACAAAAATTGATGAAAATTGGTCAATTCAGTAGCAACATAGCTGTCAACAATCTGACAAAATTTCATCCTGCTGCGATTTTTTTCAAGAGAGTTATGGGCCTTCAAAGAGGACGTTGTACTTGGACGACACTGATGCGTCTTTCATCAAGGCACACTTATTAATTTGCCAACAACAAACTATTTTACAAAAATTGATAAAAATTGGTCAATTTGTTAGCAACATAGCTGTCAACAATCTGACAAAATTTCATCCTGCTGCGATTTTTTTAAAGAGAGTTATGGGCCTCCAAAGAGGACGTTGTACTTGGACGACACTGTTGCGTCTTTCATCAAGGCACACTTATTAATTTGCCAACAACAAACTATTTTACAAAAATTGATGAAAATTGATCAAGTTGTTAGCAACATAGCTGTCAACAATCTGACAAAATTTCATCCTGCTGCGATTTTTTTAAAGAGAGTTATGGGCCTCCAAAGAGGACGTTGTACTTGGACGACACTGATGTGTCTTTCATCAAGGCACATTTATTAATTTGCCAACAACAAACTATTTTACAAAAATTTATGAAAATTGGTCAATTTGTTAGCAACATAGCTGTCAACAATCTGACAAAATTTCATCCTGCTGCGATTTTTTTCAAGAGAGTTATGGCCCTTCAAAGAGGACGTTGTGGTTGGACGACACTGATGCGTCTTTCATCACGGCACACTTATTAAGTTGCCAACAACAAACTATTTTACAAAAATTTATGAAAATTGGTCAATTTGTTAGCAACATAGCTGTCAACAATCTGACAAAATTTAATCCTGCTGCGATTTTTTTAAAGAGAGTTATACGCCTCCAAAGAGGACGTTGTACTTGGACGACACTGATGCGTCTTTCATCAAGGCACACTTATTAATTTGCCAACAACAAACTATTTTACAAAAATTGATGAAAATTGGTCTATTTGTTAACAACATAGCTGTCAACAATCTGACAAAATTTCATCCTGCTGCGATTTTTTTCAAGAGAGTTGTGGGCCTCCGAAGAGGACGTTGTACTTGGATGAAACTGATGCGTCCATCATCAAGGCACACTTATTAATTTGCCAACAACAAACTACTTGAGATAAATTGATGAAAATTGGTCAATTTGTTGTCAACATAGTTTTTAACAATCTGACAAAATTTCATCCTGCTGCGATTTTTTAAAGAGAGTTATGGGCCTCCAAAGAGGACGTTGTACTTGGACGACACTGATGCGTTCATCATCAAGGAAAACTTATTAATTTGCCAGGACCAAACTGATTGCAACAAATTGATGAAAATTGGTCAATCTAATATCAACATAGCAGTCAACAATATGACAAAATTTCATCCTCCTAAGATTTTATTAAAGGGAGTTATGGGCATCCAAAGAGGACGTTGTAGTTGGACGACACTGATGCGTCAATCATCAAGACGCACTTATTAATTTACCAACAATAAACTACTTGGGATAAATTGATGAAAATTGGTCAATTTGTTGTCAACATAGTTGTTAACAATCTGACAAAATTTCATCCTGCCGCGATTTTTTTCAAGAGAGTTATGGGCGTCCAAAGAGGACGTTGTAGCTGGACGACACTGATGCGTTCATCATCAAGGAAAACTTATTAATTTGCCAGGACCAAACTGATTGCAACAAATTGATGAAAATTGGTCAATCCAATGTCAACATAGCAGTCAACAATCTGACAAAATTTCATCCTCCTTAGATTTTATTAAAGGGAGTTATGGCCCTCCAAAGAGAACGTTGTAGTTGGACGACACTGATGCGTCAATCATCAAGACGCACTTATTAATTTACCAACAATAAACTACTTGGGATAAATTGATGAAAATTGGTCAATTTGTTGTCAACATAGTTGTTAACAATCTGACAAAATTTCATCCTGCCGCGATTTTTTTCAAGAGAGTTATGGGCATCCAAAGAGGACGTTGTAGTTGGACGACACTGATGCGTCCATCATCAAGGCACACTTATTATTTTGCCAAGACCAAAGTAATTGCAACAAATTGATGAAAATTGGTCAATCCAATGTCAACATAGCAGTCAACAATCTGACAAAATTTCATCCTCCTTAGATTTTATTAAAGGGAGTTATGGCCCTCCAAAGAGAACGTTGTAGTTGGACGACACTGATGCGTCCATCATCAAGGCACACTTATTATTTTGCCAAAACCAAACTAATTGCAATAAGTTGATGAAAATTGCTCAATCTATTGTCCACATAGCAGTCAACAATCTGATAAAATTTCATCCGGCTGCAATTTTTTTAAAGAGAGTTATGGGCCTCCAAAGAGGACGTTGTAGTTGGACGACACTGATGCGTCCATCATCAAGGCACACTTATTAATTTGCCAATAAGTTGATCAAAATTGATGAATCTATTGTCAAGATAGCTGTCAACAATTTGACAAAATTTCATCTTCATGCGATTTTGTTAAAAGTATTTATGGACATCTAAAGAAGATCTGGTGAAAGTGAGTGAATATTCATTAATGTTTCTACTGCATCATATTCGAATAAAATAATTCTTTTAACATGGTTTAAAAGCTTTAAAAATAAAAAATCCAACGGAACAATGTGCCTTCCGACCGGTATCGGCTTGGTGCAGTAATAAAGTGCGGGATCACGCTTATTTATGTATTTAGTAAATGCCTGCGTCGGCATAAAAGTCTAATGTAAAACATTTAAAATCCCTGAATAAAGTATTAGGGCTTTTGTTTGTCCGATGGAAAATCTAACTGTATTTTCTATAATATTTTTTATGAAAAATAAAAAAGTTAATAATGTCTCTAGTGGCATGTGCTTGCCATTTCATAAATGTTATTAAAATTCTTTAATGTTCGCTCGTGCAGATTCTCAAGAATAAGTGCATATGACAGACTGGAGAATGAAGTTTGGACGCAGATGTTTTCCCAAAGCTTTTAGAGAGTCTAAAGGGTTTATTGATTTTTCTATATTATATATAGAGAAAAGTGTGGATAATGTACAATATCTATTCTTCTTCACTTCTCCGACCTTTTTCCACGAACAACTAAATTTCAAATTAAATAAAAATTGTCTTATAATTAATTCCATGATTAAAGAACGGTGTTTATTCACTCCTTCAAAGAACTGCGCTATAAAAGAATAAAGCAAATTAGTCGACCGTTAATTAAGCATCAATTCCGACGAGAAATTTGTTAAAAACAATTTTTGTCGCTAATGAGATATAGTTACGCGTTTCTTGGAATAACGACATACAAGAATATTCATGAATGATATACTAAATATTTTTCTTTCGCCAACTAATTTACAATGCAGTTTACCCAAAGTTCGTTTCCGCTTCCGAACGGGTCCGGCGTGTGTAAACTTTCGAACTTTATTTGCCTTTCCTTTTTAAACTTCTTATCTTCTGATCGCTACCGTACTTGTACCTTATTGAGCGCAAAGAAAACTTTAAGCTGCTCTATTTTATCGGCGAGTTAGTTAGATACTCTATACTGGTGCTTTGATGAAAATAAAATGTTTCGAGATCTTTTATTTTTCTCTCTTATTGGGTTTGGGAACAGGGAATGTCGCATGGATCTAAATCCAGTGAATGCGGAGGCTGAAGCGGTGTTGTTTTAAGCTGACTAAATCAGCTACTTTTTAGTTACTTTATTGTTTGAAAAAGTTTCCTGCATTTTCACTCATTGTTCTTTTACATGGTAATTTTGTCAAAGCCTTATATTATTGTCTATAAAATCTTCTACGGTGAAAATATCAAAAAAACCATCTCATAGTTTTCCGAAGCTGACTAAATCAGCTACATTTTGGTTTTTTAATCAACACTCCAACTCAATTTTTCAAGTTATATCAGCTTTTTTCCTGGAGTTAACAATTTTGTCATGCATGTTTGAGGAAATCATGCAATCATTTTGAAGACTACTGACTTTTTTCTCAAATCACTCTGTATATTTTCATATTTATTACTATAGGAAAATGTCTAAAAAATTCACTGGTAATAAATTCAAATCGCTATTTCTTGTAGTTTCAGAATTATTGGTATTTTTATTGAATGAGGGAATTTTAAAACCCATTTTGTTATATTTTTTCCAAATCACCCTGTATATTTTTTAATTGATTCCTATAGAAGAATATCTGAAAAATTCACTGGTGATAAATTCAAATCGCTATCTCTTGAAGTTCCATAGTTATTAATATTTGAGGAAATTTAGCAGTAATTTCAATTTTACTCTCTTGTTTCCCGAATCACCCTGTATATGATTCAATTGATTCCTATAGAACAATGTCTGAAAAATTCAATTCAAATCGCTATCACTTGAAGTTTCGGAGTTATTGATTTTTTCATAAATATTTAATGAAATTTGCCATAATTTTAAAGACCGTTTACTCACTTTTTAAGCAAATCACCTTGTATATCTTTCTTTTGATTCCTATAGAAAATTGTCTAGAAAATTCACTGGTGATACATTCAAATCGCTATCTCTTGCAGTTTTAGAGATTGATTTTTTCATAAATATTTGAGGAAATCTACCATGATTTTAAAAACCGTTTACTAACTCTTTAAACAAATCACCCTGTATATCTCTCTATTGATTTCTACAGAAAATTGTCTAGAAAATTCACTGGTGATACATTCAAATTTCAAATTGCTATCTTTTGTAACATTATTCCAAATCACCCTGTAGGTATATATTTTTCATTGATTCCTATAGGAAAATCGTTTCCATTAAAAAAAAAACTTATTTTCAAAAACATAAAAAAAATCACTATTTCAACAAATCTTCAGAAATGGATGAAAAACAAAAAGAAAAGTCTTTTGAATCATTCAAGGAAGGTTTAATTATTTAGAATAATAATAATATACTATCTAAAAATAATTTTCTATGGTAAAATAAATAAATAATTACCTAAAAGAAACGTATTTTCAATACAATTGAGTAGATTTGATAGGTGAAAGAGTAGACTTGAGAAAAAAAAATTAATTAAAAAGATTCTTGAATACATAATTTTTTTTGAACATTACTTATGGTTACTAAACCCAGCAGAAAATATAATGGATAACCTAAAAAAAGGATAGGTCGTCAAATTCCTTAAAAAAATTATATCAAAGTTCTTAATCGCATTATTTAAAAAAAGTTAATTATGTATTAGTAAAAAACATGTAAATTTATCACTTCAAAGAATTATCAAAAATTGTTGAACAGCTAAATAGACATTTTTGAACCATTTAAATTTGATTCAAAAAATAATGGAAAAGATCCTATTTGCATTATCTAAAAAAGTTAAATAATTTTAAAAACAAAAAAAACATGAAAAATTCACCTCTTTAAAAAATACTGATAAAAGGCTAAATAGAATTGTATTAACTATTATCAAAAGAGTTCAGATGTGAAGATTCCATAATTGAGTTTGAAATAGTTACTTCAAAAAATAATAGAGAGGTTTGATAACCTTAAAATTCAAAAAAAACATTTTTTTTCCAATGAAATGGATCTTTAAAAAGTTACGTATGCTAAACATGAAGTTTTGGGAGAATCAAATTCTTGAGATTTTAAAATATACGGTGTGTCCACTCTGAAGTCGCCCACCCTGTATTAGGTATCGATGATTTTTTGTTTGAAACACACATTCTGGGATTGTCTTAACATCTTATTAATAAGAACGTACAGGAAGACTCAATGAGCAGTATAAGTATTAAATTAACAAATTAACAAAAAAAAAATAACCAAAACAGTAACATTTTTCTTTTGAAAATGTGAACAGGGAGGTTTTTGGTCATGCTAATTGAGATTCCGTTGTCAGTTTTTTTCTAAAAAATCTCCTAATACGATTTTCTGAAATTTTACCCACTTTGAACCCCCATAATCACCCAAAAGTACGTCCCTGGAACTGATTTGGTATAATGCTCAAAAAGTGACGAAACCGAAAAAAAAAAAAAATGAAAATCGGTTAATAAACAAAAATGTTACAGGGTGTTGCAGGTTGCAGCAGTCACAGAAGATTATTTAATTTCACTAATAAATTCAACAATAGTCGTTGATATAACAAACGAAACAATTTTGATTTTGATTCGAAGTGAATAACTTGAGCGGGTTTTAACACGAGCGTGCTGAGGAGTAAGGTCGTCACCAAACTGCCTATAAACTAATATAAAAAACTTTATATTTTGCAAAGTAAACCAATCAATCAAACATAATCCTAACATTTCCACTATCATGTTAAACCAATCTACATGTTTCATCTTTGACCCATGCATCTATACCAGCCACATGTTACCCCTAACACAATGTACACTGTAACCGCAAACATTATTTCCCCGATACAATTTCTCCGAACCAACAGAACATAGTTCGGACAAGAAAAGCATATTTCCATTCTTGCAAACACAATAAAAATGCCATCACTCTCCTTGGTCCCCATTTTCAGATCGGCATGTCGGCCCGGGGCCGTCGGGACTTGAAAATTCGAAACTTTTCCACTAAATATTCAACAGCGGACCGCATCCGGCATTTTCCCGACTTTTCCAAGTTATCCAATAAACACTGTGTACAGCACGATGTACTATAGTTTAAAAGACTCGCCGCTTGGTCCCTTGCTGCAAAACACTTTTCTACTTTTCCAATGGGATAATCACATTTTTTGTTTCGTTACTGAGTTGGAATTTTTGATCCATTCTACAGGGATAGAAAAATCCGATAAGATCACTTTTCCAGCTATCATGACCTTTTTCATTTTCCTCACAGTAATCCACCTGAAATCCCATAAACAAAAGCCATAACCCAAGCTATTCCAGCAACTACTTAATGCGGAGATAAGAATTTTAATAGGATCATTCAATTTTCGTCCGAATGCCAATAACCCCAATAAGTTCAACGCTTACATTGTCAGACTGTGTGTATCAAATAACGATTATTCTTCATAAAACTTAATGATTGAAAGTTGTGCGCGCAAATGCATTTTGAATAATGGCTTATTGAAAATTCACGTCCTTTTTCAGTTATAACGAGATATTTCGAAACTTTGTGGGCTATTATTATTATTATATGTCATTATTGGGAATTTACATGGATATTGATAAATTAGTTATTATAAGTTGATTCCTGTCTTATGATCAGGAATCAATTACTAATCTCCATCATATTATTATCATATGACATCTAAATAGTTCGTAGCTATAACCAGCAGAGTAGATATAAGCAATATAAAGTATGAAGACTTCTACTGTGACGTCACGAGTATCACAACGGAATACGCGCGTTTATGGTGGGCGGAGCCCGGAGCAATCTTAATACAGTGTTTCCACGCTGGAGTGTCCCACCCCTGTAACATTTTTGTTTATTAACCCATTCTCAAATAATTTTTTTGTTTAATTGGTGTCGGCAAACACTTTTCGGGCATGTGACAAATTGATTCCAGGGGCGTACTCATGGGTAACTGTGAGGGTTCAAAGGGTGTCAAATTTCAGAAAATGATATTAGGTCATTTTTTTAAAAAAAAATTGACAATGGAATCTTAATCAGCATAAAAAAAACCTCTCTGTACCCGAATAAAATGGTCCTAAGTTTAATAAAAATCGTTAATTGAATCCCATTGTCCCCCTGTATTAGGTATCGATGATTTTTTGTTTAAAACACATATTCTGGGATTTTATTAACATCTTTACTGTGAATTAGAACGTACAGGAAGACTCAATGAGCAGTATAAGTATTAAATTAACAAATTAACAAAAAAAAATAACCAAAACATTAACATTTTTTTTTGAAAATGTGAACAGGGTCATTCTGATGGAGATTCCGTTGTCAGTTTTTTTCTAAAAAATCCCCTAATACGATTTTCTGAAATTTGACCCACTTTGAACCCCAATAATCACCCAAAAGTACGTCCCTGGAACTGATTTGGTATAATGTTCAAAAAGTGTTTGACGAGACCTAAAAAACAAACAAAAAATTAAAATCGGTTAATAAACAAAAATGTTACAGGGGTGGGAAACTTCAGAGTGGACACCCTGTATATAAAAATGAGTACCGATTTCTTCTGGAAGATCCATAACTTGAGAACGGCTGGGGCAATTTGAGTCATTTTTTTTTGAATGGTTCCTTAAAGTCTTGGGATTGTTTTTATGGCGAGAAAAGCTGAAAAATCCCCCGAGGAAACCTGAAAACACAACTTTTCATTCGGGATGTCACATGTCACCTTTCCGTGACAAAACAAACTAATGTCAATGTCAATAGCCTAGTTTATACCGACAACTTGGTCCTTTCCCTAAGGAACCCGAAAACACAACTTCCCTTTCTTTGACATAGTGAGGTTATGTTTGCATAGTTTTATTATTTGCCAATGGATTTTGTTCAAATATTTATATAGGTTCTAATTTGGTGTTTGATCAAAAATTGACCAAGTGCGGTTATGTTTGCTTAATTTTGTTATTTTCCGAAAGATTTTGTTCAAATTAAATATGTAGGTTCTATTTGGGATTTGAAACATTAAATACGTAGTGAGGTTATGTTTGCATAGTTTTGTAATTTGCCAAAAGATTTTGTTCAAATAATCATGTAGGCTCTAATATGGGGTTTGGTCAAGAAATTTAACAAAAATTGACCAAGGGAGGTTATGTTTGCCTAATTTTGTTATTTTCCTAAGGATTTTGTTCAAATTGGATTTCATAAAAACATTTTTTTTTAAATGACATAGTGAGGTTATGTTCAAAAAGTGTTGTTATTTTCCTATGGATTTTGTTCAAATAAGATATGAAGGTTTTAATTTGAGGTTTGATTTTAGAAATTTATCAAAAATCAAGTGAGGTTATGTTTGCATGATTTTGTAATTTTCCAAAGGATTTTGTTCAAATTAGATTATAGAGGTTCTATTTGTTGTAACAATAGATACGTTTTCATTTCAACGTCAACATTTAAAAAAAAGACGCTAGAAATGTTGTCAGATATTTAACATATCATCCTAACTGGAAAATCGCTGGGAGGATTCTTATTATTTTTTATATGTTTGTCATGTCTGCGCCCCGAATAACAGAATAATTATTGAAACATCGGAAAAACTAAAAAAAAAAGAAAATTGTGAAACAGATTCATTTAGCACAACATTAATTATTGATTACTAGCTGACCCGGCAAATTTCATACTGTCTCATAATCAAATAGAATAAATATTTTGTTATTCGGGGCGCAGACAAATAAAAAATCATAAAAATCGTCCCAGCGGGTCTTCAAATATGTTGAATATCTGACAATATTTTTGGTGTATTTTTTTAATGTTCAAACCTAGAATGTATCTCTTTTCTTTTTTGAATTCTTGAACAAATCCCATATTTAACCTACATCTACTTTCAACAAAATCCTTTGGAAAATAGCAAAATTATGCAAACATAACCTCATTTGCTCAATTTTTGTCAAAATGTTTGATTAAACCCCAAATCAGAACCTATAATATCTAATTTGAACAAAATCCTTTGGAAAATAACAAAATTATGCAAACATAACCTCACTTGGTCAATTTTTGACATTAGTTTGTTTTATCACGGAGATGTAAACTCTCGAGAGAAAAGTTGTGTTTTCAGGTTTTTTCGAGAAATTTCCCAGCTTTTTTCGCCCTAAAACAATCCCAATTCTGTAAGGAACAATTAAAAAAAAAATGACTCAAATTGCCCCAGCCGTTCTCAAGTTATGGATCTTCCAGAAGAAATCGCTGTTCATTTTTATATATCAATAAAGATGAGGCAGTATGGAATTTGCCGGGTCAGCTAGTTTTCAATAATTAAGAAGAAATATCAAAGGAAAATAATGTTTCCTGTCCATGTACATCAAAAATAAAAATGTTATTTATACTTCAACTAATGAAAGCCCAAGTGGCTGTAACATCTACAACCAATAACAAATTCATTAAACCTCTTCAAAAACAAAGACCCGGTCTAATGACACAATATTAAAATACCTTCAGGACCAATATATTAGGCCCTTAACAAGAAAACACGAGAATTAATATCATAAGAACAAGCAAAGGGTTGTCCTCGAAGATGACTTTCTTGGTGGTCCGATCGTTTTCAATTGATTTATAATGGGGGCTCATTAGGCACCAAACATTATGATGGAATTAAATATGCATGTTGTTGATGTTTAATGAATTTATTACTCCAAATGGGTAACTTCAATATTGGGGTCAAACTTTAGAACATCGAACAACTAGAATTAGCACTAAGTTGTAGCAAGTACATTTTAAATTCCTGAACATCATCAATCGTCGACGTTTTATCAAATCTCGTTTTTATGTCGATAATAATACGAGACAAAGGAGGCACAGCAACCTTATACCTAAACCGATATATTATTGTCAATCAACCAGAAATTGAAGCTATTTCTATTATAAATGACATCATTATGAAGCATTTGCATTATGTTCATTTCTCATCGGATGTAACAAGGTATGGGTATTTATCATCGTGTAATAAGCTCACTTTCAGAGGCTTTTCGTTATTAAGGGTTTATTGATTGAGTACATGAAATATGATGTCGAACATAAGAAGGGTACCTGTTTATATTGCTAAATGGGCCCATCAATTCCGGTATTATCGATTTACTTTGCAGCAGAAAGTTTGAGAAATTGTTACAGTCCGGAAATTCGCGGTGTTAGATTTTAAACTGGGAAATTCATATTTGTTAGGTTTTAATTAAGATTTAATATTTATTTAAGTGTATGAATTATTATTTTTTAATAATTTATATATGTAACCGTCGCCAACTTTCGTCCAGCGATCACTTTGAAGTGTCTCATTTCATAGGAGTTGGAATGAACTTGTCAATCTGGCAACGTGGCTTGGTCTTTTGGGTTGTCATCCAAATCTGTTACTGATTCTGTTTACGTAACCGGCACATTATTATTGCACTCATTTATGTAAACTCCTAGTGATCACTTAGCGGTATTTAACAACAATTTGGTGTATTTTAACTTTGTAATTACACATTTTTGCCCCCATTGGATACTGTGAATATCGGAGACATTTCATTCTTATAAAAACTAGCGTTACTTGCTTATCGATTGGTTCATTAGTTATTTTTGGCGCTAAACCTGACGTATGATTGTATAACTGGGATTTAGTTACAAGTAAATTCATATTTGTTAGGTTTTAATTAAGATTTATTATTTATTTAAGTGTATGAATTATTATTTTTGAATAATTTATATATGTAACCGTCACTAACTTTCGTCGAGCGATCACTTTGGAGTATCTCATTTCATAGGAGTCGGAATGAACTTGTCAATCTGGCAACGTTGCTTGGTCTTTTGGGTTGTCATCCAAATCCGTTACTGATTCTGTTTACGTAACCGGCACATTATTATTGCACTCATTTATGTAGACTCATAGTGATCACTTAGCGGTATTTAACATCAATTTGGTGTATTTTAACTTTGTAATTACACATTTTTACCCCGATTGGATACTGTGAATATCGGAGATATATCATTCTTATAAAAACTAGCGGTACTTGCTTATCGATTGGTTCATTAGTTATTTTTGGCGCTAAACCTGACGTATGATGGTATAACTGCGATTTAGTTACAAGTAAATTCATATTTGTTAGGTTTCAATTAGGATTTAATATTTTTCAAGTGTATGAATTATTATTTTTAAATAATTTATAAATGTAACCGTCACTAACTTTCGTCCAGCGATCACTTTGGACTGTCTCATTTCATAGGAGTCGGGATGAACTTGTCAATCTGGCAACGTTGCTTGGTCTTTTGGGTTGTCATCCAAGTATACTGATTCTGTTTACGTAACCGGCACATTATTATTGCACTCATTTATGTAAACTCCTAGTGATCACTTAGCGGTATTTAACATCAATTTGGTGTATTTTAACTTTGTAATTACACATATTTTTCCCGATTGGATACTGTGAATATCGGAGATATATCATTCTTATAAAAACTAGCGGTACTTGCTTATCGATTTGTTTATTAGTTATTTTTGGCGCTAAACCTGACGTATGATGGTATAACTGGGATTTAGTTACAAGTAAATTCATATTTGTTAGGTTTCAATTAGGATTTAATATTTTTCAAGTGTATGTATTATTATTTTTAAATAATTAACATATGTAACCGTCACTTACTTTCGTCCAGCGATCACTTTGAAGTTTCTCATTTCATAGGAGTTGGAATGAACTTGTCAATCTGGCAACGTTGCTTGGTCTTTTGGGTTGTCATCCAAGTATACTGATTCTGTTCACGTAACCGGCACATTATCATTGCACTCATTTATGTAAACTCCTAGTGATCACTTAGCGATATTTAACAACAATTTGGTGTATTTTAACTTTGTAATTACACATTTTTGCCCCAATTGGATACTGCGAATATCGGAGACATTTCATTCTTATAAAAACTAGCGTTACTTGGTTATCGATTGGTTCATTAGTTATTTTTGGCGCTAAACCTGACGTATGATGGTATAACTGGGATTTAGTTACAAGTAAATTCATATTTGTTAGGTTTTAATTAAGATTTAATATTTATTTAAGTGTATGAATTATTATTTTTTAATAATTTATATATGTAACCGTCACTAACTTTCGTCGAGCGATCACTTTGGAGTGTCTCATTTCATAGGAGTCGGGATGAACTTGTCAATCTGGCAAAGTTGCTTGGTCTTTTGGGTTGTCATCCAAGTCTGTTACTGATTCTGTTTACGTAACCGGCACATTTTTATTGCACTCATTTATGTAAACTCCTAGTGATCACTTAGCGGTATTTAACATCAATTTGGTATATTTGAACTGAGTAATTATACATTTTTACCCCGATTGGATACTGTGAATATCGGAGATATATCATTCTTATAAAAACTAGCGGTACTTGCTTATCGATTTGTTTATTAGTTGTTTTTGACGTGTCAAAAGTGTGAGGTTGAATAAAGAATAATCCCCTGTATTTTCTTGTTCTTCTTTATTTTGTTTTCTTCTTGTGACAAAGCTCAACTTCAGATATATCTGCAATGTGCAAGTTTTTTGAATTTATTATTTCTGATGTATGTTCTTCAAAAACTATAATTATTTTTCAAGTGTGTGAATTATTAGTTTTTAATAATTTATGTGTAACCGTCACTAACTTACTTTCGTACAGCGATCACTTTGGAGTGCCTCATTTCATAGGAGTCGGGATGAATTTATCAATCTGGCAATGTTGCTTGGTCTTTTGGGTTGTCATCCAAATCTGCTACTGATTCTGTTCACGTAACCGGCACATTATTATTGCACTCATTTATGTTAACTCCTAGTGATCACTTAGCGGTATTTAACAACAATTTGGTGTATTTTAACTTTGTAATTACACATTTTTGCCCCGATTGGATACTGTGAATATCGGAGATATATCATTCTTAGCGGCAAATTATTATTGCACTCATTTATGTAGACTCATAGTGATCACTTAGCGGTATTTAACATCAATTTGGTGTATTTTAACACACATTTTTTGCCCCGATTGCATACTGTGAATATCGGAGACATTTCATTCTTATAAAAACTAGCGGTACTTGCTTATCGATTTGTTTATTAGTTATTTTTGGCGCTAAACTGGGATTTAGTTACAAGTAAATTCAAATTTGTTAGGTTTTAATTAAGATTTGATATTTTTTCAAGTGTATGAATTATTATTTTTTAATAATTTATATGTAACCGTCACCAAAGTTAGTTTTTCGTCCAGCGATCACTTTGGAGTGTCTCATTTCATACGAGCCTGGCAACGTTGCTTAGTCTTTTGGGTTGTCAATTCAAGTCCCTTACTGATTCTGTTTACGTACATACTGCATCACGTGCTATTAGTTAGTGTACTGTCTGTTACGTACTGTCCATTCACTGTACATACAGGGTGGGCAACTAAGAATGCGAGGTACTGTATCTGGACAACTATTCATCGTAGAGGCTTGCGGCACAAAAATTCATTACTAAAACGGCCAAGAGAAAAACCCGGAAAATATTTCCAAGTTTCTGTAATGGTCGCTAGGGGGCGTGAAATAATTAATTAATGTATTTTTGGTCACATCCTCATTGGGGTGGAAGAGGTGTGGGAAATCATAAATCAATAAAAAAATGTATTTTTCGTCACATCAACCTCAAACTTCATATTAATAATCTTGCATGAAATCAATGAAACACATGTTTCGTCGTTTTCCAATATTCACCCCTTAAGGGGGTAAACGGGGTGGGGGTGTGAAAAATCATAAATTTAATTTTTGGTCACATCGACTTGAAACTTCATCATGATGATCTTGGATAAAAATAGTAGAACACGTCTTTTGTTGTTTTCCAAGTTTGTGAGTGTAGCTCTCAACGTTATTCGATAACAAATTGACGGGTACTGCTAGTTCTACATATTTACTTGACGTTTAAGCTGTCACACTCAACACATTACCGGCACATTATTATTGCTCTCATTTTTGTGAACGCCTGGTGATCACTTAGCGGTATTTAACATCAATTTGGTGTATTTTAACTGTGATTATACATTTTTGCTCCGATTGGAAACTGTGAAGACTTGCCAATTCTTCGCAATAAAATGTTCACCAGCTCATAAGTGAAATTCAGGTGTTACGAGCTTCCGGGGTGTTACACCTGACACCGTAGCCTATTGTGTTTTCTCTGTGCCTGTCTTATACTGGTCCTGCTTCCTGTTGTTTTTTGGACCAACAGTCTAGGTAGAGGACTGTGTGACTCCAATGGAGGGAGTATGTAACACAAACATTAAGCCAAATTAAGCTGTCACCTTAAACTCAATAGCATCCGAATTAGCAATGCAACCAATGTCAGGCTATTATCCCGAATATCAGTTCTAATCCTGGCGACGTTTACCTTCCTAACAAGCATATTCCTCAACATAATATCGAAGCGAACACAGAAGGTAACCCTGTTTGATCCCCAGGGATGGCGTGAACGAGTCCATTACTGAATTATTGTCTCCGTGATGGATTATGGTCGTTACGATCTCGTTACTGTCGACATGTAAATCGCTTTCGATACAATTCCATAGTTTAATTGGCCATCAATTTTTCCTCTTTGCCGGCCCATATTCGCACTTAACTCAATCAAACGGCACTCCTGTACATGAGAAATTCAAGACGCGATGCATTAGAGGTGGTTTTGAGGTCCTCTTCAAACGGGCACGGCGAATTTTGGAAGACGCTGAAACTATTATTAGACTTGTCGAGCCCTTTGTCGTTTGTCCCTTTGTCGACGTGATGCAGTATGGATAATTTTGTAACACATTTCTGCAAGATTGCCAAGTAGAAAGGCGGATGTCCCACAAGAAAACCACCATCCAATCTAAAAAACGTACAAAATTCAAATAACCACCTGCAAAGTGCCAGCTAATTCAATCGATATTACAAATTTAGCAAGAGTGACTTTAGCCATCCCACGCGGTGTGTCAGGAAAATTGTATCATACGGTATATAATAAAATCTAAACGCGCCATAAAGTGGCATAATAATAGTCGATTAATGTCTTATTTCGTTTCTTAAAGAAGAGATAAATGCGCCCGTTCGGTTTTTGCTGTTCGTCGGGGACAATTATGAAAATTGCACTGTAAATTACCTTTGCTGAATATGTGTTATTATCGTTTTTGTTGTCGGAATGCCCACACGGAGATGGGATTAGATAAACCCGCTAGGATGGTATTGACAAAAAGATCGCGGTGGGTAATTTATTTTATGGAATTCGATTTTATGGGCTCCAATTGATTAGTATTGTGATTATGTAGGTTCAATATAATCTCTGTTTAATTTATGATCAGTTGCGAGTGCGGTGAGAAACTTATTTAAAAGTAACCTACATACGAGGAACTTATACTAAGGGTCAGTCAATAAGTCGTCATAAAACAAATAATTATTCTCATCTATTCAGCTTAGTATTACTCAAGTGGGGGGAAGGAACCGCTTTTTCGGAAGCACTTGTCCGCCAGCGCCCAAACGAAATCACATTTCGATCCATATCGCTGCCGTTTCTGACTTTATATATTTTTATTTACCCACAGCAACGTGATCCTCGTTACAGTAGTTGAAGACGCTGTGAACATTTTTATGACAATTTTTGTATTTTTATTGTTAAACAAATTTTCTTTTTGTCAATGAAAGAGATTTTTCTGATTTCTCTAATTTTCAAAAGAATTATGCTTTGAATTTATTTTTAGTAGTTTTTTATAAGGTTTTTTTTTTAAATTTTTCTTTATAGATGGTTTAAAAGGATTTCTTCGTGGGTATTTTTTTAAAAATAATTTTATAACACGTTTTAGCGCATAGGTACATTATTTGGCATTCTTTTTTTCATTTTCTTTTAAATTCATTTCATATTCAGAATAAAATTTCCTTAAACATTTTTTCTTACAATTATTTTTTGCGGTTAACATTTTTTAAACTAAAAGTGGTTTTGTAGAGCTTAAAAACTGTAAATCTTTGCCTATTTAAACGTATTCGTATCTGCAATAGTTTGCGAAAAACTCACCCTGTATACATAATTTTATAGTAAACTCTGTATGTGGGGTGTCAAATTAAAACCAGACACCCTGTACGTGTAGCAAAAAAGTCATTGACTCAATATCCACTATAAAATCGTGTATACTGAGTTCCACAAAAAAATGTACAAATGAAATGTTGAAACAATAAATAATTGAAAACAACAGAAAAGTAAGCTTCGTGAAAAGTGAAAAATATCAACAAGAAAAACAGAAGAAAAATTGGAAAAATGACGACAATTTAAGAAAAAAACGAATAAAACACCTTGAAGTTAAAAAAAATAACGACTCAAACCATACAACACACAAAATGATGGATAAGCAATAAATCCTGAAAAATTCTCAAAAACGAAAAAAAAAATCTGAATAAGGTAAGTAAATCTAATATGGAGAAAAGCATGAATAGCAAATTGAAACTATAAACGTACTTTAAAAATTAAAAAATTGCCTTGAACGCGTGCGAAGAAAATTATAAAATTTCACCATGATTTGTATTTTGTTGTATCCTTGATGGTGAAAAAAATTAGCAAATTGGCAAAATACTCATAAATCTACAGAAGATTCGAAAATATACTTTAAATATGAAAAATGAAAAAAAAAATGGACTTCTAAATTTGTTAAATATTCCTTAGAACGTAGAACGTAGTTTGAAGTTTGAGTAAAAATATTTTAAGAAAAGAACAAAAAAAACTAAAGCACGAAAAAACTGTAAAAATAAAAGAAAATTTACAAAAAAGGAAGTTAGTACAAAAATAACTACATGATTCATCGACCAAAAAAATGTTTTCCAAAAATGTGCAGAAATATAGAAATAATAGAGGAATGATGAAGAACCTAAAATGATAAAAACAACAAACAATAAGGTATCTACAATTTAACGCATTTTTTTAAATAGAGTTTTGTTGCTACAGAACAATTTCAAGTAAAAAAATTGCTGGATAAACCACTATTTCAAAAAAAATGAATTATCACTAGAATTCAGTATTGAAACTCCTTTACGTTACAGCTTTGTCACAAGTTTCAACACACATGAAATTATCAAAAACTATGGCAATAATAATACATGAATTATGTCCTTTTGACTTCTAACAAATATAAATTTGAATTTTGTTCACGTGGCAACACCGCACGCGCTGCATGACGTTCGATCTTCATTGAATCGAATATATAAATTGTGAGCCAAATTAAGTTAGAACCTAGTTTGATCCTTGATAACTTTTTTGTTTGTTTATGGATTTAGATGAATTTTGGATATGATATTGGATATTGGTCAATATGTTCTGGATGTTCCTCCAAAATTGAGTTTTCGAATTTTGGACAGGACCGGACTTACGACGTTTTATAAAATTGGTGCATTTAAGCTCGTTGCAAAAACGAACTGCGCTACGTACAGACCAACTGATATATTTTTTGAGAAGGACATTAGTGGGAAGAGGTACCCTGATAATAACAATATTATAGAACCATAACCTAAGAAACTATGATTTTTTCGATATTGATGGTGCTTGTCGGCATTAAAACTATTTCACTTCCTTTTGATCAAAATTTCTTGAAATTCCATTGCAACGTGGATTGTTTGTTGAAAATTGTTAACATTTTTGAGATTCCAGAGTTTGCCTGTTTGATTTTGAATACGTAGACATGGTTCTATCTATGGAAGATAAAATCTCGATCAAACGATTTATGCACGGCAATGGTGCGGCCCCTTCAAATTATCGAGTGAAACTAAACAAAGTTTAAAAACGAAAAAAAATAAATAATTGGGTATTATTTTTTTTCCAAATTAAAAAATCTAAAATGTGAAAAAATCGACAAATCTCTAACAAACAATCCACGTTGCTATGAATTTTTAAGAAACTTTGATCAAAATGAAGTGAAATAGTTTTTATGCCGACAAGCACCATCGTATAGAAAAAATCATAGTTTCTTAGGTTATGGTTCTAAAATATTGATATTATCAGGATACCTTTTCCCACTAATGTCCTTCTCAAAAAATATATCAGTTGGTCTGTACGTAGCGCTGTTCGTTTTTGCAACGAGCTTAAATGCACCAATTTTATAAAAACGTCGTAAGTCCGGTCCTGTCCAAAATTCGAAAACGCAATTTTGGAGGAACATCCAGAACATATTGACCAATATCATATCCAAAATTCATCTAAATCCATAAACAAACAAAAAAGTTATTAAGGATCAAACTAGGTTTTAACTTAATTTGGCCCACAGTGTATGTATTATTATATTTTGGTTCGAATCCAGAATTTTTTCTTTATAAATAAATACTATATACTATATACTTGGATATTTCAATGACTTTTCCCAAAAACTCCAAGGAATGTCAACACGAGTTTCCATATAATCAAATCTTTCGAAAATTACCTTCACCAACTCATTAGAAGTTTCAAGAGCAAGAAAATTTGGCAGAGCCTTTGATTAAGCACTTCTAGCAGGAGCAGGCTGTTAATCTAAAGTGTTTTTCGACGATGCGACGGGAAAAGTTTTGATTAGTGGAACATAACTTCATTTTCAGCTCGCATGGTCTAATAATGTTTTATTAGTTTTTGCCGAAAACGCTCCCTTGAGCGACGTAACAACGTTTCGTTTTCCTGAAGTGTCAAAGTAACACGCTTCGTATAGTGTATAGAATGTCACCTCTATAGCGTTTTTAATATCAAAAGCGATAAATAGTGGGCGCAAAGCCCCAGTATGCGGATTATTTTGCTAAAAACCTCGCGTGAATAGCTCAAATATTGAGAATTCCTTTGCTTGGATTTAGTCCAGAAATCAATACTGCCGTTGAGGAAATTAGAACGTTCTTGATTCATGCAAAGTAACGACTTACTTCAACAAAATGTCATTGCCCAATATATACCAATATACAGGGTGACAATTTCAAAACTTGAAAACGAAGGGGAAACAAAAAAAGCCTATCAACTCACCCTTACCTGTAACCCCTAAGACAGGGTGAGATACACCCCTGAATATTAAATGGAAAGGGGGTCGAATTTTGAAGGCCCTTTGAGCCTGACTACAACTGCCGAGTTTCAAGCCTCTGCTGTCATTCCTGTTGATATAACAACTTGTCAAAATTTTATTTATTTTTTCATTTTATTCAATAAATAATTCCCCTCTAGAGTAAACTTCTCTATAAGGGGATATGATGAGGGACTGAATGCTTTCAAAACGAGGTATACTATTACTCAAAAGAAGTATTAAAAAATAAATAAATTGGTGAATGAAATCCTACTCAAAAGGCCTGACTGATAGCTTGTTTAAGGCACCACTCGACCCCCCTTTCTATTTAAGATATTTCAGGGGTTACAGATAAGGGTTTATGGGCCTTTTTTTGTGCCCCCTTCGTTTTACAGGATTTATTTTGAGCGTTTTTTTATTCAGTTTTTCGTTCCCAAGGTATGGAAATTTCAAGTTTTAAAATTGTCACCCTGTATATAGAACCTCATTCTGAATGAATGATCAATTTGTAAATAAATGAAGTACCATTACAGGAAATGAAGATGATCTTATCTAGTGGAGTGAAAAAGCGGTAAAAATGTCTCGTTTTTTTTTTTCGACTTAGAACCAGATGAAACCTCACCCAAATCATTAGTTAGGTTATTGTACATAAGAAATGGGCAATTACGACTTTTTTTAGTGGTAGCGAGTTTTGTAAAATCGAGAAAACGTGCAAAAATGCGGAAATTCAAAAAAATTACTTTCCATCATTCACCTTTCAATAACTCCGAAACTATTCAACATATCCGAATGATTTTTTTTTTGACTTGAAGAGCATACATAAGCGATGATCACTGAGGCAATATATTTCTCAGATTTTGTTATTTTCAATTTTTCTCAAAAGCTCAAAAATTAAAATTGAATTTTTTGTATTGATATTTTCCGTAAGCGAGAAACTTTTTTGTTTGGAAAAATTTGATGCTATATGCTGCGAATGAAATGTAGTAAAATATATGAGGAAGTTTTCAAAAAAGACCGCAGCCTTTTATCTGTTATAGTTTTCGAAATATGATTTTTTAAAACGGGACATGTCAACCTCGATGCGACGCTCGACTTTCCTCATTGTCTGAAGCGGACGCGCGCCGACTGGAAAAATGCATATTGACAATAATAATGACAAAATCCAAGACGTTTTTTATTGTGCTTCGTACTTTCTACTATGTTACACTGTTACGTTGATTTCGTGAACTTTTTTATTAAAAGTGTTTTCTGTTTGGCGTATTTGGTTAAACCTATAATAAGAATGACGATGGAGTGTCTTTTATGAGGGCGATCAGATAAAAGTGTCCCCTTAGTGAATAAGCCAACCCAAAACTCTAGTTCATATACATATTTTACATTATTTACATTACATTATTCAATACAAATTTTTATACAGAATTTTCAGAAAATTGGGTCAAATACTTAAAAAAAATCAATTTCTCTAATAACCCTTTATAAATTCTGGTAAATTTTTTGCAAAAACCTTTTGTAATCTCTTCAGGTATGGCATGAACTGACTATACAATTTATAAGTTTTGTTACTTTAGCTACTAGCTTATACCGAGCGTTCAACAATCAAAGTCAAATAAAAAATATGTTATTATGAATAGTTACATCAATATAATTACAGCCAAATATTAATAAATGAACTATTTAAAAATACTCTTCTAAGAGTACCTACAGATTCGTATAGTTTTGTCACTCTTGCATATACAAGGTGTTCAAAAATGATACCAAAACAAACACTTTTGCTTTATTTTTGAATAGCTCCCGTAAAAACATTGATAATAATTGACGAATGTACTGGTTCTTGAAGGAATATTTTATGATGGTTCTTGCATTGTAGATTTTTTGCCTCTAATCAGCTCATTATTACCATTTATTTAAATTTATAGAATGTTTAGTTTTAGTTCGAATCATACTTAAAAAAATGACATAAAGATTTTGCAAAATCCCTGCTGGAATATACAAGGTGGTTAATAAATATGATATTTTTTTCCAAATTTGACCCTACTTCCTGAGCATCCTGTAAAACAAATCATTACAAAATTATCGTTAAAGGGGCTTTTAGATCTGCTAAATCCAGAAATGCTATTCGTTTTTGAATATAAAAAATGACTAGTAACTTTTTAGGTTTTTGGGGCCGTTCTATTAATCATAGGAAGCCATATAGAAGTTACATACATATATACATATATGCTTATAACCCCGCTTATATCATTTTTTTATGAAAAGAATTAAATAGAGCTTTTTGAGTTCTTGAACCGGAAAAAATTCCTAGTCGGTATTTTTGATTAGAGAGCGACTTGTCGCCAATCAAAATTAAACACACTGTATATTGATTTATTCAAATTCTCTATAAATAATTTCTGTGCGAAAAAACTGGGAGTGAATAATTTACAGTATGTCCCCGGTGGAGGTGTTACTAGAGGACAAAAGAACTCAAAATTTGAAGATACTACAAAAAGTCAATATTGATAAAAGTTTTTTCTTGGTCTAAAAATAACATCCGTCAAAAGAAATAACAGAGTATGAGGATTACTCTGAAGAAACTGCAGATGAATAAGTTTTATTATATGTTACGGGAAATTAATGGTTTTCTTCTATGTTTTTCAGTTCTCAAAAACAAAAAAGTTGCATCGATAAATGAAAAAATCTAGGCAACTTCAATTTTTTAAAATGGATGCTTATGCGCTAAACTGAAGATTTTTTTTCCTTTATATAATAATACAATACTCTGCTCTCCAGATCTTATAAAACATTATTTGTATTTTATGGCATACGGAGCACGGCACCGGCAATGCGGTACGCTCCGCGCTATTGTATGGCGCAGTTCAAAAAATCATATTTCGAAAACTATTACAGATAAAAGGCTGCGGTCTTTTTTGAAAACTTTCTCATATATTTTACTACATTTCATTCGCAGCATATAGCATAAAATTTTTTCAAATAAAAAAGTTTCACGCTTACTGAAAATGTCAATACAAAAAATTCAATTTTCATTTTTGAGCTTTTGAGAAATATTGAAAATAACAAAATCTGAAAATTATATTGCCTCAGTGATCATCGCTTATGTATGCTCTTGAAGTCAAAAAAAAAAATCATTCGGATATGTTGAATAGTTTCGGAGTTATTGAAAGGTGAATGATGGAAAGTAATTTTTTTGAATTTCCGCATTTAAGCACGTTTTCTCGATTTTACAAAACTCGGTACCACTAAAAAAAGTCGTAATTGCCTATTTCGTATGCATAATAACCTAACTAATGATTTGGGTCAGGTTTCATCTGGGTCTGAATCGATTTTTTTTTTCAAGAAGGAAGCGACTTTTTCAGGCTTTTTTACACTACTAATCGTGTAACACTTGTTAGACTCATCCAACGCATTGTAAATGCTGTTAGGCTTTAACATTGTTTAATAACGCACCTCGTGATTTAAAACCTTTCGCATCGAACGCAATAAAACGATAAATAATTCACGTACAAAGACGTTAAGGTGTGCAACACAATAAATAACAAAGTGAGTTTCACGTTCACGTGCGAGAAGATTTATTCGTCGTTTCCGGATGCGTAATTGAGGCCGCAAAAAGTTCAATTGCACGCGAAGTGGCAAATTTGATATTTCTTAAGGTTTTTGCTTCAGATTGTAGCACGAAACGTGACCCAAAAATCTTTTTGCGCCAGCAATGACAAATGAATCGACAAGCAAATGACGCTGGTTTTTATAAATATGAAATACCCCTTTACAGTCAACCTCATCCGCGCATGGTACACTGGCTCTACTGTACCGTGGTAAGACCCACCCTTGCTTATAGCTTTGTTGTCTGGTGGCCGAAAATCGAGCAGCGACAAGCAGCCACGGAACTTGCAAAAGTTCAGAGGCTAGCATGTCTCTGTGTAACGGGAGCCATGAAAACCACTCCAACACTTGCCATGGAGGCCATGCTTAACCTACCTCCTTTAGATATCTATATCAAAATGGAAGCAAGGATGGGAGCATATAGACTAAGCAACACCGGGAACTGGAGTCACTCAAACTCCCAAGGACACACTAAGATAACCAGCACAGTCACGAACCACTTAGTAACAATGAGGAGTGATATCATGTTGAAAAATATCAACTTTAGCACGTCTCCTGAGACCAAGCTAATATGGGAAGAGGAAACGGTGAAACAACTCCGGATGGCTAATGGGGCAATATGGTACACAGACGGCTCCAAAACAAGCCGGGGAACTGGTGCCGGAATCGTAGGTGAAATTCCAAAGTGGGAAACATGTGAACCACTCGGGATGTACGCTACAGTTTTCCAGGCAGAAGTACATGCAATAAACGTATGCGTGCAAGAAAATCTCAGGAGAGGCTACAGAGGAAGGAAAATCCTTATCCTTAGTGCCAAGCCAAGCCGCAATCAAAACCATCTCCTGTCGGGAAACCAAATCCAAACAAGTCATGGATTGTCAGCAAAACCTTGCCAAACTGGGAGTATCTAACGATGTTACTCTTGGATGGATACCAGGACACACAGGGATAGCTGGGAACGAGCGGGCGGATCTACTAGCACGCAAAGCTGCAAACACACCACTTCTGGGTCCAGAACCTGCTATTGGTATTACAAAATCCTCTGTGAGAGGTTGGCTGAACTGTTGGTCCAAAAAACAGCAGAAAGCTAGATGGTGCCAATCACCAGGTGACCAGGTCTAAAACACAGTAAATTAATGATGGCAGACGAGATCGAATCATCATTTTCTGGAAGCCCACTGAAACTCAGCAGGAATCAGCTTAGGAAATTAACAGGTATATTAACTGGACACTGCACTCTAAGGAAACACATGCATATCATGGGTCTTTTCAACGAGGAACCCATATGTAGGCTGTGCAACGAGGAGGAGGAAACAGCCTCCCACATTGTATTCGAATGTGAAGCGCTGGCGTACTGGAGAAGAGATAATGAGGAATTCACAACCACTCCTCGAAGGACGGACAGGGAAACAGTAGAACGAGTCATAAACCTTATTCGGGCAATGGAGCTCTTCGACTGAGAGACAGGCACAGAGAAGATACAATAAGCCCAACTAGAGGCTGCGGTGTCGGGGCCAACAGCCCGAAACTCGTAGCGCCTGTACTTCAGTAATCAGTAATCAGTAATCAGTACAGTCAACCTCTCCAATCGTGACGAAATGCGTATTCACTTAGTTAAGAATACACCAAATTGATGTTGAATACCGCTAAGTGATAACTAGACGTTTACAAAAATGAGTGCAATAATATTGTGACGGTTATGTGTTGAGTGTGACAGTGAAAAGTAAAATTGAAATTAAACTAATCGAAAGTTTCGGCCTCACCGGTTCATTTGTGTTTGGCTTGTGGTTCACGCAATGAAATTCCTTATCCATTGATGTCTGTTAAAATCTCTGGCCAACACCAAGAACACCCGTTTTTGCATCTGCAGTTAATTACACGCTCATTTGTTTGGTAAATAGCTGACAAATTGGATTTTCAGCAGACGGTCTAACGCCCACGAAATTAGATTTCGGCGAAGTCTTGTGTGAATTTATCCGCCAGATTCTGGTAAACTAGAATATTGATAAATGGACAACAACGAAGTCACAAGCGGGAATTTTTTTGATTTTTATGACACGTATTTGTCCACTAATTGAAACGTGATGTTGCATACGTTAAGTCCATTGACACCTGAATACGTGCCCAGACGTTTTTTGCCAGTCTTGAGTAAATATGTTCCAATAAATCAACTCTTGACACCGGACAATAATTCCCATAATGTCCGAGCAATTTACTTGTCGTCTCTCTGCGCAATATGCCCGTAAAAGTATCGCATTTCTCGGTTGTGGTTGTATCACGAATATCCACTCCCATCATCCATGCAAAAACAATGCGAATGCAAATTGCCGCTTTCCTTGTCTATTAAAATGCTTTATGTGCCCGGCATTATTGCGCTTAAAACTGCCGTCCATGCATCATGTGTGTCTGTATGTTTTGTATGGTGCCTTGGGGTGAGTTAATTTGGATGTTGGTACACCTGCCAGAGCAGGTTTTTTAGTGGGTAAATTAGTGCATTGTAACGTTATTTGCTGGAGGGCAAAAACTCCCCCAGTCAGTGTGACATTGTATTCGCAAAAACTCCCCCTCACTTAACTCAGTAACTTGGATATCAGGTGTATAGAATTTGATGTGATGAAATGGGACAAAATCTAATACACCCGTGAATTTTTTAGAGAAGTTCACATCAGCCACCGTATTCTTGACTTTTAGGGAGTAGAAATCGTGAGAGAAATTGTCAAAAATACATTCAAACTCAAGAATACGGTAAAATATACAGAAGTTTTGTAAAAAAAGTCATAATTCACAAACTACAAAAGATAGGAATCTGATTTTTTTTAACTAGTGAATTTATCAATTGACTTCAGAATCGTTAAAAGAAAATACAATGATAATTTTGGAATTTTCTTAAAATATTCACCTTTATAATACAACTTTTTGGGAAAGACATTTATAAGATAATTCAAAACTCACAAACTACAAACGATAGGAATCTGATTTTTGCACCAGTGAATTTTGCAGACAATTTCACATCAGAATTGTTGAAAAAATATACAGGGTAATTAAAGAAAATTTTAAGAACATCACTTGGAAAATTTTAAGTTCGAAATTCATCCTTTTAATAAAGACGATTCATAAAATAATTCATAACCCACAAACTACAAGCGATAGGAATCTGATTTTTGCACCAGTGAATTTTGCAGACAATTTCACATCAGAATTGTTGAAAAAATATACAGGGTAATTAAAGAAAATTTTAAGAACATCACTTGGAAAATTTTAAGTTCGAAATTCATCCTTTTAATAAAGACGATTCATAAAATAATTCATAACTCACTAACTACAAGCGATAGGAATCTGATTTTTGCACCATTGAATTTTGCAGACAATTTCACATCAGAATCGTTGAAAAAATATACAGGGTGATTTAAGAAAATTTTAAGAACATTCCTTTTAAAAATTTAAGTTCAAAATTCATCGTTTTAATAAAAAAAAATTATAAAATAATTCATTACTCACAAACTACAAGCGATAGGAATCTGATTTTTGCACCAGTGAATTTTGCAGACAATTTCACATCAGAATTGTTGAGAAATTATACAGGGTAATTTAAGAAAATTTTAAGAACATCCCTTTTAAAAATTTAAGTTCAAAATTCATCGTTTTAATAAAAAAAAATTATAAAATAATTCATTACTCACAAACTACAAGCGATAGGAATCTGATTTTTGCACCAGTGAATTTTGCAGACAATTTCACATCAGAATTGTTGAAAAAATATACAGGGTAATTAAAGAAAATTTTAAGAACATCACTTGGAAAATTTTAAGTTCGAAATTCATCCTTTTAATAAAGACGATTCATAAAATAATTCATAACCCACAAACTACAAGCGATAGGAATCTGATTTTTGCACCAGTGAATTTTGCAGACAATTTCACATCAGAATTGTTGAAAAAATATACAGGGTAATTAAAGAAAATTTTAAGAACATCACTTGGAAAATTTTAAGTTCGAAATTCATCCTTTTAATAAAGACGATTCATAAAATAATTCATAACCCACAAACTACAAGCGATAGGAATCTGATTTTTGCACCAGTGAATTTTGCAGACAATTTCACATCAGAATTGTTGAAAAAATATACAGGGTAATTAAAGAAAATTTTAAGAACATCACTTGGAAAATTTTAAGTTCGAAATTCATCCTTTTAATAAAGACGATTCATAAAATAATTCATAACCCACAAACTACAAGCGATAGGAATCTGATTTTTGCACCAGTGAATTTTGCAGACAATTTCACATCAGAATTGTTGAAAAAATATACAGGGTAATTAAAGAAAATTTTAAGAACATCACTTGGAAAATTTTAAGTTCGAAATTCATCCTTTTAATAAAGACGATTCATAAAATAATTCATAACCCACAAACTACAAGCGATAGGAATCTGATTTTTGCACCAGTGAATTTTGCAGACAATTTCACATCAGAATTGTTGAAAAAATATACAGGGTAATTAAAGAAAATTTTAAGAACATCACTTGGAAAATTTTAAGTTCGAAATTCATCCTTTTAATAAAGACGATTCATAAAATAATTCATAACCCACAAACTACAAGCGATAGGAATCTGATTTTTGCACCAGTGAATTTTGCAGACAATTTCACATCAGAATTGTTGAAAAAATATACAGGGTAATTAAAGAAAATTTTAAGAACATCACTTGGAAAATTTTAAGTTCGAAATTCATCCTTTTAATAAAGACGATTCATAAAATAATTCATAACCCACAAACTACAAGCGATAGGAATCTGATTTTTGCACCAGTGAATTTTGCAGACAATTTCACATCAGAATTGTTGAAAAAATATACAGGGTAATTAAAGAAAATTTTAAGAACATCACTTGGAAAATTTTAAGTTCGAAATTCATCCTTTTAATAAAGACGATTCATAAAATAATTCATAACCCACAAACTACAAGCGATAGGAATCTGATTTTTGCACCAGTGAATTTTGCAGACAATTTCACATCAGAATTGTTGAAAAAATATACAGGGTAATTAAAGAAAATTTTAAGAACATCACTTGGAAAATTTTAAGTTCGAAATTCATCCTTTTAATAAAGACGATTCATAAAATAATTCATAACTCACTAACTACAAGCGATAGGAATCTGATTTTTGCACCATTGAATTTTGCAGACAATTTCACATCAGAATCGTTGAAAAAATATACAGGGTGATTTAAGAAAATTTTAAGAACATTCCTTTTAAAAATTTAAGTTCAAAATTCATCGTTTTAATAAAAAAAAATTATAAAATAATTCATTACTCACAAACTACAAGCGATAGGAATCTGATTTTTGCACCAGTGAATTTTGCAGACAATTTCACATCAGAATTGTTGAGAAATTATACAGGGTAATTTAAGAAAATTTTAAGAACATCCCTTTTAAAAATTTAAGTTCAAAATTCATCGTTTTAATAAAAAAAAATTATAAAATAATTCATTACTCACAAACTACAAGCGATAGGAATCTGATTTTTGCACCAGTGAATTTTGCAGACAATTTCACATCAGAATTGTTGAAAAAATATACAGGGTAATTAAAGAAAATTTTAAGAACATCACTTGGAAAATTTTAAGTTCGAAATTCATCCTTTTAATAAAGACGATTCATAAAATAATTCATAACCCACAAACTACAAGCGATAGGAATCTGATTTTTGCACCAGTGAATTTTGCAGACAATTTCACATCAGAATTGTTGAAAAAATATACAGGGTAATTAAAGAAAATTTTAAGAACATCACTTGGAAAATTTTAAGTTCGAAATTCATCCTTTTAATAAAGACGATTCATAAAATAATTCATAACCCACAAACTACAAGCGATAGGAATCTGATTTTTGCACCAGTGAATTTTGCAGACAATTTCACATCAGAATTGTTGAAAAAATATACAGGGTAATTAAAGAAAATTTTAAGAACATCACTTGGAAAATTTTAAGTTCGAAATTCATCCTTTTAATAAAGACGATTCATAAAATAATTCATAACCCACAAACTACAAGCGATAGGAATCTGATTTTTGCACCAGTGAATTTTGCAGACAATTTCACATCAGAATTGTTGAAAAAATATACAGGGTAATTAAAGAAAATTTTAAGAACATCACTTGGAAAATTTTAAGTTCGAAATTCATCCTTTTAATAAAGACGATTCATAAAATAATTCATAACCCACAAACTACAAGCGATAGGAATCTGATTTTTGCACCAGTGAATTTTGCAGACAATTTCACATCAGAATCGTTGAAAAAATATACAGGGTGATTTAAGAAAATTTTAAGAACATTCCTTTTAAAAATTTAAGTTCAAAATTCATGGTTTTAATAAAGAAGATTTATAAAATAATTCATAACTCACAAACTACAAGCGATAAAAATCTGATTTTTGCACCAGTGAATTTTGCAGACAATTTCACATCAGAATTGTTGAAAAAATATACAGGGTAATTAAAGGAAATTTTAAGAACATCACTTGGAAAATTTTAAGTTCGAAATTCATCCTTTTAATAAAGACGATTCATAAAATAATTCATAACCCACAAACTACAAGCGATAGGAATCTGATTTTTGCACCAGTGAATTTTGCAGACAATTTCACATCAGAATTGTTGAAAAAATATACAGGGTAATTAAAGAAAATTTTAAGAACATCACTTGGAAAATTTTAAGTTCGAAATTCATCCTTTTAATAAAGACGATTCATAAAATAATTCATAACCCACAAACTACAAGCGATAGGAATCTGATTTTTGCACCAGTGAATTTTGCAGACAATTTCACATCAGAATCGTTGAAAAAATATACAGGGTGATTTAAGAAAATTTTAAGAACATTCCTTTTAAAAATTTAAGTTCAAAATTCATGGTTTTAATAAAGAAGATTTATAAAATAATTCATAACTCACAAACTACAAGCGATAAAAATCTGATTTTTGCACCAGTGAATTTTGCAGACAATTTCACATCAGAATTGTTGAAAAAATATACAGGGTAATTAAAGAAAATTTTAAGAACATCACTTGGAAAAATTTAAGTTCGAAATTCATCGTTTTAATAAAGACGATTTATAAAATAATTCATAACTCACTAACTACAAGCGATAGGAATCTGATTTTTGCACCAGTGAATTTTGCAGACAATTTCACATCAGAATCGTTGAAAAAATATACAGGGTGATTTAAGAAAATTTTAAGAACATTCCTTTTAAAAATTTAAGTTCAAAATTCATGGTTTTAATAAAGAAGATTTATAAAATAATTCATAACTCACAAACTACAAGCGATAAAAATCTGATTTTTGCACCAGTGAATTTTGCAGACAATTTCACATCAGAATTGTTGAAAAAATATACAGGGTAATCAAAGAAAATTTTAAGAACATCCCTTTTAAAAATTTAAGTTCAAAATTCATCGTTTTAATAAAGACGATTTATAAAATAATTCATAACTCACTAACTACAAGCGATAGGAATCTGATTTTTGCACCATTGAATTTTGCAGACAATTTCACATCAGAATTGTTGAAAAAATATACAGGGTAATTAAAGAAAATTTTAAGAACATCACTTGGAAAAATTTAAGTTCGAAATTCATCATTTTAATAAAGACGATTTATAAAATAATTCATAACTCACTAACTACAAGCGATAGGAATCTGATTTTTGCACCATTGAATTTTGCAGACAATTTCACATCAGAATCGTTGAGAAATTATACAGGGTAATTTAAGAAAATTTTAAGAACATCCCTTTTAAAAATTTAAGTTCAAAATTCATCGTTTTAATAAAAAAAAATTATAAAATAATTCATTACTCACAAACTACAAGCGATAGGAATCTGATTTTTGCACCAGTGAATTTTGCAGACAATTTCATATCAAAATAGTCGAAAAAAGCTACATCGTGATTTTAAAAAAATTTGAGAAAATTCGACTTGAAAACACTTGAAAACACTGTTCTCTTATAATAAAGCTCCATTATTGTTTTTTTATTAAATAATCCTTGTCCTTTGATCTTTCAAGTAAAAGGTAACAGTGTACAAAATAAAAGAAATATATAAAAAAACGAACTATTTTTCACGAAACATTTTCTTCCTTATGGCCTCATCCAAACTTCCTATGGATAAAACCACTGTAACGTGGTCTGACTATAGAAATCATTTTCACGATTCAACCTAATTTATTTACACACACTTACACTTAATTCAATACTAATTTATACTCACACTTATTTATGTTTTGAAATAATTCGTAAGTGTTTTTGTTCTCATTTTGGCGGTCTTTATGGATAGTTCGATAAATTATTCCATCATCGCTCTTTCAATTTTTTTTCAAAAGACCAAATAAGTGCTAAAATGAGCTTTCTATAGTAATCCTATCTATCATACTTGATATTTATTAGAGATAAAATCCAGTAGTAGCAAAGGCAATGGAAATATCCAGTGAAACCAGGAGAAATGCTGCTTTAAGTGCTGATGTATAGAGTTTTCCAACCGTGATCAGTACTGATTTTTCATGAAAGAAAACAGAGCTTACTGAAGCATGCTCCAGCACTCGACATGGAAAATTCATATCTTTTATTACAATTACAGTTTTCCAAAGCAATTTTCAATATGCGGCAGCAAAGCAAAAGAAAACGCGTTTGAGCCCCTTTCGTGCGGAAAATATGTTCAAATGTATGCTGGCCGCAGGAAGGAAAAAACGACACTGATATCAACCGAAATCATGAACACTCGAGAGATATAAATGGAAATATCGAAACGGATGGATAATGGAAAAAGCTGTCGTTTTAAATTTTCAGTGGACATCCACTTCAAAGTATATGGCTGTCGCTATTCGTGGCCGAAATGGTGGAAAGATATCGCGCCGGATACTATTGGAAATTTCGGATTTTATTCCAGCGATATTTTTCGAATGGCGACCTAGTTTGAACCAGATGGAGTCGTGAATTTTTTACTTTACTTCTTTCCGGTAAATGTGTTCTTTGTTGTATGAGATATGTGAAATGCACATTTCTGAATTGGTTTTCAAAAGGAGTTTTTTTGAAAATATGAGAAAGGATAACGAACAAAATAATAAAGTGAAACAAGCAAACCCTATTCAGGTCATATCGGCGTTATCTGCAAAATCCAACAAGATCGTATATCCATGTCATGTTCCTTGAAAATCCTTACACAAGCCGTATGTGTAAAGTGTAGGCCCCTGCGAACATTATACGATGAGGTTGCACGACATATCTGAATTTTAAAACAAACATTTGGAAGGTACGTGGGCTACGTACTAATTAATATCACCAAATTTGTTGCCTTATTTCTTATTTATGGTCAAGTTATGGAAATTGTGATTGGTTTTGGGTTACTTGTCGACAGAGTGTAGGTTCCGATGTGTAATGAAGAGGCTGATTTAGTTCATTGCGTGAAACATGAATCAGCTCTGAAAAATTACAGAATCCACGTCATTTTGTTAAAACTTCTCTTACACTGCTATAAAAACAATTTTTCATGATTATTCCTAGTTTTAGTGGTTTAGCAATTTTTTTTTAAACATTTTGTACGCTTAGCTCCTATTGTTTCGATGCTTTAAAGAATTATTATTGTTATTAAACAATTTTTATTTCTTAAGCGTTTTTTCTTTTAGGTCTATTCTTTAATTTCCATTTAATTTTTTTCTACAGATTTTTTATCATACTAGGCGTAATCCATTTAATACACCTTATACTCTTATACTGTATTTATGTTTTCATGAATAAATTCAAATAAACTTGAAATAAAATGAATCGAACAAAAAAAACGAACTACGGTTAGGTTTAAATATTTTTTGGTTATTTTTCCTTTCAATGCAATAGTTTTTCGCTTTTTTATGTTTATTTCCAATCTAATTGTTTTTATAAACATTTTTCAGGGCCTTTTGTGTCAACTTTCTAAAAGATCTTTTTACATAACAAAAATTTATAATTTTTTCTCTTATGGACTTCTATTTTTAACAATGTTATAGTTTTTTTTGCAATTTTAATAAAATCTCTTCTCTTGGCTTTATTAACTGTTTTATATCATCGATGGTAGAATATACAAAAAAAAATAATGAGGTAATTAATGTTTGCATAAATTGATCAAAAAAAATGAAATAAAATGAATAAAACTCAATATATAGAGATCATGCTATAAGTTATTTGTCTGTTCTTTCTCTAAATTTTATATTAAATTTTATGAATGCTTTTTAAGTCTTCTTCGCGACCTTTTAAAGTATGGATTATTTATATACAGGGTTTCCCAGCAAGGGTGGCCACCGGCCATATCTCAGAAACTACTGGACCTAAAAGTTCAGGAAAAAAAAATTATTACTAAAGTGGCCACGAGAAAATGCTGGGAAATATTTATAACTTCGAAATTTTTCCGCTAGGGGGCGCAATCAAAGCTTAAATATTAAAATTCGAAATTTCTCCGGAAATTCTCAGATTGAGGTATTTCTCTATCAACATGGTTAGAAAACCTAGACAATTTCACGTCTTTTTGGTACAGGGCTCATTGGCGTACCGATCTTCGTGTGAGTAGGGGAAGGTAGTGAAAGTGTAATTGTTCAAGTGGCTGTAACTTATAAACGACTTGTCCGATTTTGTTGTGTATAGGCTTGTTTGGAAGAAGGCGTAATTTGAATTAAAAACTGTTATTTTCGTTTCACCGCAAAAATTTAAATGGTACGGTATAATTCTGATAACAGAATCAAAATGAAGATTGAATTTACAAGAAAAAACCTTGAAAAGAAAAAAAAATAAATTAAAAAAAAAAAAAAAACCTTAAAAACCTTAAAACATTAAATTTTACATAATTTGGACTATAGTTATTGTTATCAGAATTATACCATACCATTTAAATTTTTGCGGTAAAATGAAAAACACTGTTTTTAATTCAAGTTACCCCTTCTAGCAACTTTTCTGGAGACAATCACGCATCACTGGATACGATATACGAAAGTACTCACATTTATCTTCCAAACAAGCCTATACGCAACAAAATCGGACAAGTCGTTTATAAGTTACAGCCACTTGAACAATTACACTTTCACTACCTTCCCCTACTCACACGAAGATCGGTACGCCAATGAGCCCTGTACCAAAAAGACGTGAAATTGTCTAGGTTTTCTAACCATGTTGATAGAGATATACCTCAATCTGAGAATTTCCGGAGAAATTTCGAATTTTAATATTTAAGCTTTGATTGCGCCCCCTAGCGGAAAAATTTCGAAGTTATAAATATTTCCCAGCATTTTCTCGTGGCCACTTTAGTGATAATTTTTTTTTTTTTGAACTTTTAGGTCCAGTAGTTTCTGAGATATGGCCGGTGGCCACCCTTGCTGGGACACCCTGTATATATTCTTTTTTATTTGAGATTTTCTGGCTACGGAAAATACTTTTTATGTTTATTTCTGCATTGAATGATTTGTTTAGATTTTTTGGCACTGACTTTTCAAAACATTATTTTGCATAACTTCATGGAGATGCATGTATTCCACTTTTGAGTTTTTTTTTTTGTTCTTTGGGACATTTGTCTTTAATTTTTTTTTTTATTTTTATAACATTCATTTTTGGAGATTTTTAAATACATGTTTTACCGTAACATTCTCAAAAATGATAATAGAGGGTTGATTCAAACATCAAATGGTCCGTAATATTCTCCATAACCCTCATGAAAATATACAGGGCGTCCAAAAGTAAAGATTTTGAGTTTCAACAAAAACTACTTACTAGGGGACATCGTAGCTTCCTTAAAAAATGATGATAGAGGGTTGATTCAAGCGTCAAATTGTCCGTAATAGAATCAGCCCAACAGAAATATGCCAAAACTCCTCTATAACCTCGTGAAAATATACAGGGCGTCCCACAGTAATGACTTCCTATACATTTTTTACCGTAACTTCCTAAAAATGATGATAGAGGGTTCATTCAAACGCCAAATTGTCCGCAATAGAATCAGAATAAGCCAAAACTCATCTATAACCCCATGAAAATATACAGGGCGTCCCACAGTAATGACTTCCTATACATTTTTTACCGTAACTTCCTAAAAATGATGATAGAGGGTTCATTCAAACGCCAAATTGTCCGCAATAGAATCAGAATAAGCCAAAACTCATCTATAACCCCATGAAAATATACAGGGCGTCCCAAAGAAGGGGTTATAAGTTTCAACAAAAACGACTTTCTATATAGACTTTTTTTACCGTATATACCTTTCTTGAAAATGATGATAGAGGGTTGTCAGTTATAGAAACTGGTTTAATGAATATATACCAAAACTCCTTTAAAGTCGTCATGAAAATATACAGGGCGTTCCAAAATGAGGATTTTATTTTCAACAAAAACGGTTTCCTAAATCGTTTTATCGTACCTTTCTTAAAAATGATGATAGAGGGTTGATTCAAACATCAGATTGTCCGTAATAGAATCAGCTTCAAAAAAAAAAAATACTAAAACTCCTCAATAACTCCCACTAACATATACAGGACGTCCCAAAATAAAGATTCTATGTTTTAACAAAAACGAACCGTAACTTTGTTGGAAATGATGATAGAGGGTTGATTCGAATGTCCAATTGTCAGTAATAGAATCAGCTTCAACGAGCATATACCAAAACTTCTACAATATACAGGGTATCCAAAAGTAGAGGTTTCAAAAACGATTCCCTAGACTTTTTTCACCGTAGCGTTCTTGAAAATGATGATAGAGGATTGATTCAAACAACAATAGACTCACCTTTAACAAAAATGTCCCAAAACTCTTTCATACCCCAGTGGAAAAAATACAGGTCGTTCCAAAGTGACAGTAAAAAAAAATCTATAAACACGATTCAAACTTGAATTTTTGGTTGTTACCATGTTGTCCCCTCAATTAATTCATTGTTGCATCCCATAACTTATACTTTGAGTTACAATGCTGTACTCCTTCCCCGTACAATTCTCACATACAATCTAATTGTTCAACCCATTCTGCCACATCCAACTACAAGCTACATTGTGGCTCAACAAACGATAACAATAACAGTCGCTTCGTCCAATTATGGCAAAACATTGTAACGCCTCCATGACTCGGAACTCATTAGAACACGAAAATAAAGGGGGGCTCGATTCACCCCCCCCAAAACCGCGAGGAGGCAAATTATAGGGGTTCGCGTGTAATATTGAGAGCGAGTAAACATACGCACATCGAGAATAATTGTAATTTATATTTCAGTGAAGCGATATTATATTTAAGAAATTGGGTCCTTTGATGTGGGCAATTGGGGTGAGATGACGTAAGATCAATCATTTTTCGCTTGTTTGTGGTCTTTGATGGAGGGGAAGCTTTGAATCATCATGCTTTGCCAAGAAAAACACTTTTATTGTGGTTTTTTTGAAGTTTTCACCTTTACTGAATTGGCAGAATTTGAAGGTGACTAGTTGCATGGTCAGCTTTGGCAGGGGTTTTTGTTGATACTAATGGAACCAAACCGGTCTTCTGTCAATGTGATATTGTCGATTGTGTTTGATACTTTATCGATTTTGTTGATAAACACCAAGATTTCGGAGTGGAACCAAAAGAATACGGTCTGCTGTCAATGCAATTTCGTCGACTGTCTGATATTTTATCGATTCTGTTGAAAAACATCAAGGGTTCGGAGTACAACCAAAAGAATACGGTCTGCTGTCAATGAAATTTCGTCGACTGTCTTTGATATTTTATCGATTTTGTTGAAAAACATCAAGGGTTCGGAGTACAACCAAAAGAATACGGTCTGCTGTCAATGAAATTTCGTCGACTGTCTTTGATATTTTATCGATTCTGTTGAAAAACATCAAGGGTTCGGAGTACAACCAAAAGAATACGGTCTGCTGTCAATGCAATTTCGTCGACTGTCTGATATTTTATCGATTCTGTTGAAAAACATCAAGGGTTCGGAGTACAACCAAAAGAATACGGTCTGCTGTCAATGAAATTTCGTCGACTGTCTTTGATATTTTATCGATTCTGTTGAAAAACATCAAGGGTTCGGAGAACAACCAAAAGAATACGGTCTGCTGTCAATGAAATTTCGTCGACTGTCTTTGATATTTTATCGATTTTGTTGAAAAACATCAAGGGTTCGGAGTACAACCAAAAGAATACGGTCTGCTGTCAATGAAATTTCGTCGACTGTCTTTGATATTTTATCGATTCTGTTGAAAAACATCAAGGGTTCGGAGTACAACCAAAAGAATACGGTCTGCTGTCAATGAAATTTCGTCGACTGTCTGATATTTTATCGATTCTGTTGAAAAACATCAAGGGTTCGGAGTACAACCAAAAGAATACGGTCTGCTGTCAATGCAATTTCGTCGACTGTCTGATATTTTATTGATTCTGTTGAAAAACATCAAGGGTTCGGAGTACAACCAAAAGAATACGGTCTGCTGTCAATGCAATTTCGTCGACTGTCTGATATTTTATCGATTCTGTTGAAAAACATCAAGGGTTCGGAGAACAACCAAAAGAATACGGTCTGCTGTCAATGCAATTTCGTCGACTGTCTGATATTTTATCGATTCTGTTGAAAAACATCAAGGGTTCGGAGTACAACCAAAAGAATACGGTCTGCTGTCAATGAAATTTCGTCGACTGTCTTTGATATTTTATCGATTCTGTTGAAAAACATCAAGGGTTCGGAGAACAACCAAAAGAATACGGTCTGCTGTCAATGAAATTTCGTCGACTGTCTTTGATATTTTATCGATTCTGTTGAAAAACATCAAGGGTTCGGAGTACAACCAAAAGAATACGGTCTGCTGTCAATGAAGTTTCGTCGACTGTCTTTGATATTTTATCGATTCTGTTGAAAAACATCAAGGGTTCGGAGAACAACCAAAAGAATACGGTCTGCTGTCAATGAAATTTCGTCGACTGTCTTTGATATTTTATCGATTCTGTTGAAAAACATCAAGGGTTCGGAGAACAACCAAAAGAATACGGTCTGCTGTCAATGAAATTTCGTCGACTGTCTTTGATATTTTATCGATTCTGTTGAAAAACATCAAGGGTTTGGAGAACAACCAAAAGAATACGGTCTGCTGTCAATGAAATTTCGTCGACTGTCTTTGATATTTTATCGATTCTGATGAAAAACATCAAGGGTTCGGAGTACAACCAAAAGAATACGGTCTGCTGTCAATGAAATTTCGTCGACTGTCTTTGATATTTTATCGATTTTGTTGAAAAACATCAAGGGTTCGGAGTACAACCAAAAGAATACGGTCTGCTGTCAATGAAATTTCGTCGACTGTCTTTGATATTTTATCGATTCTGTTGAAAAACATCAAGGGTTCGGAGTACAACCAAAAGAATACGGTCTGCTGTCAATGAAATTTCGTCGACTGTCTTTGATATTTTATCGATTTTGTTGAAAAACATCAAGGGTTCGGAGTACAACCAAAAGAATACGGTCTGCTGTCAATGAAATTTCGTCGACTGTCTTTGATATTTTATCGATTCTGTTGAAAAACATCAAGGGTTCGGAGAACAACCAAAAGAATACGGTCTGCTGTCAATGAAATTTCGTCGACTGTCTTTGATATTTTATCGATTCTGTTGAAAAACATCAAGGGTTCGGAGAACAACCAAAAGAATACGGTCTGCTGTCAATGAAATTTCGTCGACTGTCTTTGATATTTTATCGATTCTGTTGAAAAACATCAAGGGTTCGGAGTACAACCAAAAGAATACGGTCTGCTGTCAATGAAATTTCGTCGACTGTCTTTGATATTTTATCGATTCTGTTGAAAAACATCAAGGGTTCGGAGAACAACCAAAAGAATACGGTCTGCTGTCAATGAAATTTCGTCGACTGTCTTTGATATTTTATCGATTCTGTTGAAAAACATCAAGGGTTCGGAGTACAACCAAAAGAATACGGTCTGCTGTCAATGCAATTTCGTCGACTGTCTGATATTTTATCGATTCTGTTGAAAAACATCAAGGGTTCGGAGTACAACCAAAAGAATACGGTCTGCTGTCAATGAAATTTCGTCGACTGTCTTTGATATTTTATCGATTCTGTTGAAAAACATCAAGGGTTCGGAGTACAACCAAAAGAATACGGTTTGCTTAACTATCAAAACCAGTAGAGTACACATGAATACATTCAATCCCATTTTGCCATATTCGAACAACTTTGAAACAAGGGTAGCATTTAATCAAACATGACACCGTGGCAAAGAACACCAATCTGAATAAATTTGAAGTTGTCGAATCAACCGAGTCATATCTTACCGCCTTCGGCAAACATTGCGCCGCTTTGACAGGCTGTCGCGTTCTGTCACTTTTCATAAAGCATACTAAATGAGCCTAAATTAAATCCCCATGTAAATTTCGCCTTTACAAGAATGCAGATGCATATTATTTATGAAATATGACATCTGGTTTGTTACAAGTTCAGCACGAATAAAACGGACGCGTATGGAGGTTTTATGGGAATTACGAGGGTAGAGATTTGCAACTCGTTAAGGGCCTATAGAAATGTGGAATTGAGCGTGAGCTATGGGATGTTTGTGAGGGTATTCTAATTGTCATCTTATAAAAACTGGTACGATGATGAAATGAAATAAAAATGGTGTTCAGTCACCTTCCATAACATAAAAATGTGATATTTAACAAGGTTAAGGTTTTCAAGATGAGCGAAGTCAAGAATCATCTGCAAGAGTTCGGAGTAGAACCAAAAGAATACGGTCTGCTGTCAATGCACAAGAGTTCGGAGAAGGACCAAAAGAATACGGTCTGCTGTGTTGTCAATGCGATTTCGTCAATTGTCTTTGATATGTTATCGATTATCTTGAAAGCATCAAGAGTTCGGAGTGGAACCAAAAGAATACGGTCTGCTGTCAGTTCGATTTCGTCAAATGTTTTTAATATTCTATCCAATGTCCTCTTTCCAGAAAAAATGTCTGCTGCTGGATGATTGTTACTAGATGCAGATCCTTTTCCTGCAATTATTTTCACTAAAAGGTCCTCATCAGGTACACAAATGACTTGTGTGCGTGTTCTTTGACAGTTTGTCATTCGTTTGCCATGTTTCACTCTGAGAGCCATAAAAAATATATCTGGTTGAGAAGCTGACTAATAGCGGGAGGTTTGAAAAACTTCTCTTCAAAAGTTGAGGCCTCATAAACACTCCTGTAATTATTGACGAATGTTTTATTGTTGAGGATTTTTGTAATGCCATGAAAATATTTATGGTTGTGAGTGAGGCCTCAAACTATGTTCACTGATAGAGGATGGTTTGAGAAGCTTCTCCTCAAATGTTCACTCCTCCACTACAATTCTGTGATCATTAGCGAGATGTTAAACATTTTTTTGAGGATTTTTGCAATATGTCTCTTTGAGAGCCATCAAGGAAGTTTTCCCAATGGACAACAACCCTTTCAAAATTGAGAATCCCTTATCAACATTCTTTCTGGTATAAGGTGGACTTCAAAATAACATAAAGTGATCATAACGACACTCTGGAACATCAAAATATAATTTGGCAGTTGTAGAAGATCAACTACAGTATGTTCCAGAGTCTGGAAATGGGGTGAAAAAGTCGATTTTTGCCAACTTTCTTCATTAAATTTGTCTACAGTGAGTGGTTTGATCAAACCAAAGACTCCAACTCATGTTTTCAACATTCTGGATTGGGTGAAATGGTGTTAAAACAAAGTTGAAAAGGACGGTCAAGGGTCATTTAATTTCCTCAAAAAATTCCAACTACTTATAATTTATCAATCAAACAAGATGATTATAGTACCCTACACGATGTTCCAGAGCCTGGAAATGTGGTAAATATTGCGATTTTCACTAATTTTTTTCCTGGAATGTGATTAAAAGGTGTTGTTTGATCAAACCCAATGGTCCAAACGGACTTTACCCATTCCAAATTGGGTGGAAATGTCCTGAAAGGTTAAAGGTCATCTAGGATCCTCAATTGAGTTTAATTACTGATGATATATTCCGAAAAGATGTTCCAGACTCTGAAAATGAGGTGAAGAAGACGATTTTCATAGACTTGTTCCATAAAAGTTGGCTTCATTACTTCATTCCAAAGTTCCAAATCAACTTTGATCATATTTTTAATATTCCGGATTGACTGAAACAGTCTCAAAAATGAGGATTAATAGTTAAAAATCATGTTAAGAGTCATTCCATGTTCTTGATGAAGTTTGATTCGTGATAATCTATCAATCAAGGTATTTTCACGACTCAATAAAATGTTCCAGACTTTGGAAATGAGGTGAATATGACGATTATCACTAATTTTTTTCATAGAAGTTGGCTTCAATATGTTGTTTGATCAAACCAAAGGCTCCAAATCAACTTTTATTATGTTTTTAATGTTCTGGATTGACTGGAACAGTCTCAAAAATGAAGATTAATAGTTAAAAATCATGTTAAGAGGCATTACATGTTCTTGATGAAGTTTGATTCGTGATAATCTATCAATCAAGGTATATTTACGACTCAATATAATGTTCCAGACTCTGGAAATGAGGTGAATATGACGATTTTCACCATTTTTTTTTCATAAAAGTTGGCTTCAATATGTTGTTTGATCAAACCAAAGGCTCCACATCAACTTTAATCATGTTTTTAATGCTCTGGATTGACTGGAACAGTCTCAAAAATGAAGATTAATAGTTAAAAATCATGTTAAGAGGCATTCCATGTTCTTGATGAAGTTTGATCCGTGATAATCTATCAATCAAGGTATATTTACGACTCAATAAAATGTTCCAGACTCTGGAAATGAGGTGAATATGACGATTTTCACTAATTTTTTTCATAGAAGTTGGCTTCAATATGTTGTTTGATCAAACCAAAGGCTCCACATCAACTTTAATCATGTTTTTAATGCTCTGGATTGACTGGAACAGTCTCAAAAATGAAGATTAATAGTTAAAAATCATGTTAAGAGGCATTCCATGTTCTTGATGAAGTTTGATCCGTGATAATCTATCAATCAAGGTATATTTACGACTCAATAAAATGTTCCAGACTCTGGAAATGAGGTGAATATGACGATTTTCACTAATTTTTTTCATAGAAGTTGGCTTCAATATGTTGTTTGATCAAACCAAAGGCTCCACATCAACTTTAATCATGTTTTTAATGCTCTGGATTGACTGGAACAGTCTCAAAAATGAAGATTAATAGTTAAAAATCATGTTAAGAGGCATTCCATGTTCTTGATGAAGTTTGATTCGTGATAATCTATCAATCAAGGTATATTTACGACTCAATAAAATGTTCCAGACTTTGGAAATGAGGTGAATATGACGATTTTCACTGATTTTTTTCATAGAAGTTGGCTTCAATATGTTGTTTGATCAAACCAAAGGCTCCAAATCAACTTTAATTATGTTTTTGATGTTCTGGATTGACTAGAACAGTCTCAAAAATGAAGATTAATAGTTAAAAATCATGTTAAGAGACATTCCATGTTCTTGATAAAGTTTGATTCGTGATAATCTATCAATCAAGGTATATATTCACGACTCAATAAAATGTTCCAGACTCTGGAAATGAGGTGAATATGACGATTTTCACTGATTTTTTTCATAGAAGTTGGCTTCAATATGTTGTTTGATCAAACCAAAGGCTCCAAAAAAATTCCAACTACTGATAATTTATCAATCAAACAAGATGATTATAGTACCCTACACGATGTTCCAGAGCCTGGAAATGTGGTAAATATTGCGATTTTCACTAATTTTTTTCCTGGAATTTGATTAAAAGGTGTTGTTTGATCAAACCCAATGGTCCAAACGGACTTTACCCATTCCAAATTGAGTGGAAATGTCCTGAAAGGTTGAAGGTCATCTAGGATCCTCAATTGAGTTTAATTACTGATGATATATCCCGAAAAGATGTTCCAGACTCTGAAAATGAGGTGAAGATGACGATTTTCATAGACTTGTTCCATAAAAGTTGGCTTCATTACTTCATTCCAAAGTTCCAAATTAACTTTGATCATATTTTTAATATTCCGGATTGACTGGAACAGTCTCAAAAATGAGGATTAATAGTTAAAAATCATGTTAAGAGTCATTCCATGTTCTTGATGAAGTTTGATTCGTGATAATCTATCAATCAAGGTATATTTACGACTCAATAAAATGTTCCAGACTCTGCAAATGAGGTGAATATGACGATTTTCAATGATTTTTTTCATAGAAGTTGGCTTCAATATGTTGTTTGATCAAACCAAAGGCTCCAAATCAACTTTAATTATGTTTTTAATGTTCTGGATTGACTGGAACAGTCTCAAAAATGAGGATTAATAGTTAAAAATCATGTTAAGAGTCATTCCATGTTCTTGATGAAGTTTGATTCGTGATAATCTATCAATCAAGGTATATTTACGACTCAATAAAATGTTCCAGACTCTGCAAATGAGGTGAATATGACGATTTTCACTGATTTTTTTCATAAAAGTTGGCTTCAATATGTTGTTTGATCAAACCAAAAGCTCCAAATCAACTTTAATTATGTTTTTAATGTTCTGGATTGACTGGAACAGTCTCAAAAATGAGGATTAATAGTTAAAAATCATGTTAAGAGTCATTCCATGTTCTTGATGAAGTTTGATTCGTGATAATCTATCAATCAAGGTATATTTACGATTTAATAAAATGTTCCAGACTCTGGAAATGAGGTGAATATGACGATTTTTACTATTTTTCTTCATAAAAGTTGGCTTCAATATGTTGTTTGATCAAACCAAAGGCTCCAAATCAACTTTAATTATGTTTTTAATGTTCTGGATTGACTGGAACAGTCTCAAAAATGAAGAATAATAGTTAAAAATCATATTAAGAGGCATTCCATGGTCTTGATGAAGTTTGATTCGTGATAATATATCAATCAAGGTATATTTACGACTCAATAAAATGTTCCAGACTCTGGAAATGAGGTGAATATGACGATTTTCACATTTTTTTTTTCATAGAAGTTGGCTTCAATATGTTGTTTGATCAAACCAAAGGCTCCAAATCAACTTTAATTATGTTTTAAATGTTCTGGATTGACTGGAACAGTCTCAAAAATGAAGAATAATAGTTAAAAATCATGTTAAGAGGTATTCCATGTTCTTGATGAAGTTTGATTCGTGATAATCTATCAATCAAGGTATATTTACGACTCAATAAAATGTTCCAGACTCTGGAAATGAGGTGAATATGACGATTTTCAATGATTTTTTTCATAGAAGTTGGCTTCAATATGTTGTTTGATCAAACCAAAGGCTCCAAATCAACTTTAATTATGTTTTTAATGTTCTGGATTGACTGGAACAGTCTCAAAAATGAAGAATAATAGTTAAAAATCATGTTAAGAGGTATTCCATGTTCTTGATGAAGTTTGATTCGTGATAATCTATCAATCAAGGTATATTTACGATTTAATAAAATGTTCCAGACTCTGGAAATGAGGTGAATATGACGATTTTCACTATTTTTTTTCATAAAAGTTGGCTTCAATATGTTGTTTGATCAAACCAAAGGCTCCAAATTAACTTTAATTATGTTTTTAATGTTCTGGATTGACTGGAACAGTCTCAAAAATGAAGAATAATAGTTAAAAATCATGTTAAGAGGCATTCCATGTTCTTGATGAAGTTTGATTCGTGATAATCTATCAATCAAGGTATATTTACGACTCAATAAAATGTTCCAGACTCTGGAAATGAGGTGAATATGACGATTTTCACTATTTTTTTTCATAAAAGTTGGCTTCAATATGTTGTTTGATCAAACCAAAGGCTCCAAATCAACTTTAATTATGTTTTTGATGTTCTGGATTGACTAGAACAGTCTCAAAAATGAAGAATAATAGTTAAAAATCATGTAAAGAGGCATTCCATGTTCTTGATAATCTATCAATCAAAGTATATTTACGACTCAATAAAATGTTCCAGACTCTGGAAATGAGGTGAATATGACGATTTTTACTAATTTTTTTCATAGAAGTTGGCTTCAATATGTTGTTTGATCAAACCAAAGGCTCCAAATCAACTTTAGTTATGTTTTTAATGTTCTGGAACAGTCTCAAAAATGAGGACTAATAGTTAAAAATCATGTGAAGAGGCATTCCATGTTCTTGATGAAGTTTGATTCGTGATAATCTATCAATCAAGGTATATATTTACGACTCAATAAAATGTTCCAGACTCTGGAAATTAGGTGAATATGGCGATTTTCACTATTTTTTTTCATAGAAGTTGGCTTCAATATGTTGTTTGATCAAACCAAAGGCTCCAAATGATATTATGTGTTTAATAGTTTGAATCAGAAGAAAACCAAACCAAACTCGCAAAATCAACCGTTAGAGGTGATAAAGTGAAATTTGGTACAGGCTAAGGATTGATAGTCTTGTTAGAAAAAGCTTTGACAGTGGCGTGCGTACGGGTATTGGTAATAAACCAGGCGTTTCCTGCAATTTTAACGTAATAAATATTAATTAACCTTATAGCGTTTCTTGCCGCTGAACCCACTATAAAATATCAAAATGTTCATTGAAATAAATCAACTCGAGTGAATGGAAGTGAATAAATTCGATTTTGTAATGGTTGTAGTTTCATTCATAAAATAACGTTTTCTGGCTCCAATTCAATATATGCACGATAAATCTCAACTAACCGTATTCTTTTATTTCCAGGTAAGTGTTTCCTGCGAACAAACTTGTTTTATTGGTAAGTACGGGCAAAACAGTTTCAATTTAATTAAACGACTAGAGTGCCGAACGTGGTAATTGGGCCCAAAACCATTTCAATACAATTTTGGATTGCTTGTTTGCAGGTTGTACTGAATTAAATTGCATTGGATATCCGGTTGTAGTTTTGGGTGTTTCTTTCACGGGGTTTGAAAAGTAATTACACGCATAAGGGGGATGAAACACCCCCGTTATATGGGGTAGGATCACCCCTTGGCGCGTGCCAAATTGCAAGACACTTTTTGAAATTCTGATGAAGTAGCTTGGACATTTTTTCGGCTGGTAGGTTTGCAGGGTAGTGATCTGTAAATAATGCAGGAGGGTCTCGAGGGACAACAATTTTAGATGCACTCGAATACATTTTATAGGCAAAAATTTCTTTTTACCTTTTCACCCTCCAAGATTCACAAATCTGAATTTTTGCATTTTTTGCAGAAAAAAATATCCTTTGAAAGCTTTTTATCTATTTTCTCGATTCTGATAAAGAAACACCAAGAGTTCGGAGTAGAACCAAAAGAATACGGTCTGCTGTCAATGCGATTGGAGTGGAACCAAAAGAATACGGTCTGCTGTCAATGCGATTTCGTCGATTGTTAACTAAATAAATCATCACATAAACAAAGTAAAAACCAATATGAAAAAGATTAATTCCTGCAACACAAACATAGCAGCATTCACATTCTAACTGCCATCCAATTATCTTATTAATCAATTTTAATGTCTCATATTTCACTTTTTATTTCCTCACATTTCTTCTGATCACTCCCCGTAGACATGCCGTTTAGACTGTGACCCAATTCGGGCTGAGACATCGCATAAAAGTTGGTTCATGGGGCAGCCAATATTTATGGGCAAATACTGAATATAGAGTGGCTCGTAATCAGTAGACAAAGGACGAAACAAAGAGATGGGTTTTAATGGACGATTATTAGATTAGGGGATGAATTAATGGACATATGGAGCATAAGACAAAGAAACGATGTTTTTCTCCTATAAAAGTACAGACAAAGAAACGATCATTGATGTTATGACAACCGCCATTTTCAGACAACAGACAAAAGATCAATTTAACAACGAAAAGGACAATGGGCCGAAATAAAAGCAAAACGTACATCGCTATTGAATGGGTTTGAATTACGGGGTTATTTAGATTGAGTGGTGCGATAGACAATAACTGCGCGGTGACATGCAACATCGATAATTCCACTCGTCATCACTGTCGGGAGGACCAAATTCTCTTCAAAGACCAAATTAACCCATTTAACGTTAATAGACTTTCCGGTGGCCAACTTTTAATTACTTCCATCTCCCGGAATGATTGAGTTATCATCCGGGACCGGAGTCGATTTAATGGCGTTTTTGGGAGGCGGCACGTGACGTGGCGGCGTTTGCTCACGTGGCTGGACACGTGGCAACGGCTACAAATTTTAATTTTCCGCCCACCGTATTGGTAACACATCACAGTCCTATCAACTGATATGTTATACCGGGTGCTTTCAAAGTTTAGTCGATTATTTTCAAAAATGGACTGTATTATTATTCTCAAATTTTTCCGTTTTTATAAAAATTGTTTAAGAAGAATTTTTGTATGCCAAATCACCCTGTATATTTTTCCATTGATTTCTATGGACAAATGTCTGAAAATTTCAAGTTTTCATTTTTTGTAGTTGTCGAGTTACGAATTTTTGTAGGATTACAAAAATGTTTAATCAATTTCCAAGGCTACTTTTCTGATTTTTTTTCCAAATCCCCTGTATATTTTTCAAAATCCACTGGTGAAAATTTAGGTTTCTATTTCTTGTGGTTTTTGAGTCATGAATTTTTTTTTGAAATGGTTTCGCCTGTCTACGGAAATGTATAATCAATTTCCAAGGCTACTTTTCTGATTTTTTTTCCAAATCACCCTGTATATTTTTTCATCGAATTCTATGGAAAAATGTCTGAAAAATCCACTGGTTAAAATTTTAGATTTGTATCTTTTGTAGTTTTTGAGATGAATTTTGTTATGAAATGTTCAACCAATTTTCAAGGCTATTTTTTTGAAGTTTTTCTCATATCACCCTGTATATTTTTTAATCGAATTTTATGGAAAAATGTCTGAAAAATCCACTGGTGAAAATTTTAGGTTTTTATTTCTTGTAGTTTTAGAGTTATGAATTTTTTTATGAAATGGTGTCGCCTGTGTAAAAAAATGTTTAACCAATTTTCAAGGCTAATTTTTTGAAATTTTTCTCATATCAACATGTATATTTTTTCATTGAATTCTATGAAAAAATGTCTGAAAAATCAACTGGTGATAATTTTAGGTTTCTATTTCTTGTAGTTTTAGAGTAGTAGGTAATATGATGGCGACCGGTACGGATGCGTGTTCGGACGACTCTCGTTGTTTTACCTGTAAAGAGACTTTTGATGATATAAAATCGGTTATTATGTGTGATAATTGCAAGAGTTATCATCATGGAAAGTGTGTGGGGGTGGAGCTTCGTGGATTCCACATGAAGAAAAATGGCTGGAGGTGCAAATCGTGTCCTGAGCAGTTTGAAGCTACTACAAACAAAGAAAGGAGCAGAAAAAGGAGCCGTCAGGAGGATTTGTGTGTCGATGAAAGTGTAATAGAATTCATTCAATTGTCCTTAAAAAATCTACTGGACACCACCCAAGAGTTGAAAGCGAAAATGAACCTATTATTGGCTGACAACCATAATCTTAAAGAGGAGATAACTCACCTTAAACAGAAGCTAACTACAGAAACAAACACTAATGCTAATAATGGCACAACAACAACTTATGCCTCCATAACATCGAAACAAAATGTTGATAAAGTCCTTGTTGTTAAATCTAAATCACAAAGTCAAGACGGAAATCACTTAAAAACTGTATTAAAACAAAAAGTCAATCCAATGGATCTGGGCGCTGGAATTTCGTTAGGCCGACAAACAAAAAATGGGGCTCTTATTCTCAAGTGTGGCAGTGAGAATGAAATTAATAATATTCGTACGGAAATCCAGAAGAAACTTGGTGATGAATATTCTGTGGACAGACCAAAAAATTTGCAGTACAGAATCAAAGTAGTGGGACTAAATGAATCTGAAGAGAAGATTGGTGATGAACAAATGATCTCCATGATAAAAAAACAAAACAAATTAAACAACGACGCTAGATTGAAAATTATTCGGAAAACCAAACTGTATAACAACAGATTTAATACCATAGTAGAACTGGATGAAGAAACTCACAATTATTTTATACAAAATGGAAAAATGAATATTGGGTGGTCTCGCTGTCCTGTATACAATGAATATGGGGTCATTAGGTGTTTTAAATGTAATCGTTATGGTCATATGGTGAAGGAGTGCAAAGAAGGCGAAGTTTGCCCAAAGTGTAGTTCGAACCATGAACTTAAAGACTGCCCAGGTACTGTGATTAAATGTTCAAATTGTGTTCTGTCAAATAGTAAATATGGATTGAGTTTGAAAACTGACCATATGGCATGGGATACGAGTAAGTGCGAAACATATATGAAAATAGAACGGATACAAAGAAACAAATACCTGCAATAGCAACTACAGTGTTGTGATAGCCAAAATAATACTGTAGTTTACTTCAATTGCCAGGGCTTTTTGAACAATAAAGATAATATTGAAGCACTAATAGTGGATTGGAGCCCAAATATAGTTTTGTTATCGGAAACTCATGTGTCAAGCGATGTGTATGATAGTGAGCTTCATATTGATGGATATCAAATGGAGCAATGTTTGACAACCAACAAAAGAACTGGTGGAGTAATGGCAATTGTAAGAGATGGAACCAGATTTAAGATCAAAGACAAGCAGACTATCGATACTTACTTGTGGTTGTTGTCCATAGAGGTCTCTACAGGCCACACAAAATTCCTCTATTGTGTTTTGTATCACCCGCCTGGCAAACAAAATGGTTTATTCATCGATTTTTTCAAGGACTATCTTGACAAAGTGAGTGATTTTGCTGGTATTGTTGTTATCACTGGTGATTTTAATTTTGACCTCATGAAGCCTTCCTTTTATGGTGATAGAATTAGCAATATCATTCAAAACTATGGTTTCATCCAGCTTATCAAGAAACCAACGAGGATCACCAATACTAGCGAAACATTGATCGACTTTATAGTATCCAATGATAAACATCTCAAACACGAAGTCCACTTATCCCCGAAAATCAGTGATCATAGTGTCATATCCATTAACGCCAGTCACTGTCCCGACCAATCTCCATCTACAACCATTTTAAGAAGAAGTATGAAGAACTATGATGCTAACAGGATGCAGGAAAGGATAATGGATACTCCATGGAATTCGAATAGCACAAATGTTGATGAATTGGCAGACTCGTTTACCAACAGTATAATTGATGGTTTGAACAGTATGTGCCCAAAGACCTCCTTCAAAATCGAACCCAAGCATTTAAATAAAAAATGGATCACCGCAGATATAAGGAACATGATGCTGGAAAGGGATCGTCTCTATGTGAGAGCCACATGTGAAAAAAATGAAGATACTTGGAATAGATACAAAAAGGTGAGAAATGCAATTGTTAAAAAGATCAAGGAAGAAAAAGACAAATACTTTCGAGAAAAAATAGATAACTACAGAAATAACTCGCATGAACTCTGGAAAAACTTGAAAACTTTACTTCCAAATAGAAAGATAATCCTACCAACAAAAATAAAATTTGAACATCTTACCACTGAGGACCAGCTATCAATTGCAAATGAATTCAACAAGTATTTCATCACGAGTATCGAAGAAATAGTTGCAAATATACAATGCTCCCCAATCCCTAAGGACATTACACAGATCTTAACACCTACGAATGCTACTATGTGTAATTTTGAGAAAATCACCATGGAGAAACTCAAGGAATACGTGGAAGGAATGAAGATGTGCGGAGGAGGAGTCACTGGTATATCGACAGAGATTCTAAAAGATGTTTTTTGCGTCGCAGCTAATCGTTTTCTGGATATTATAAACATATCTCTGGAATATGGTCAGTTCCCAGATAATTGGAAGTGTTCCACAGTGTCCCCAATACCAAAAATACCGAACACGGTAAAGTGTTGCGAGTTCAGACCTATCAATTCAGTGCCAGGATACGAAAAATTACTTGAACTCGCTGTGAAAGACCAGCTGCAGAAGTATTGTGATCTAAACAATGTGCTTGTCCATAATCAGTCTGGATTCCGACAAAATCACTCGTGTGAATCAGTGATCATAAATATTTGTGACGATTTTCGCAGACAAATGGATGACAATAATTACATTCTGGCAGTTTTTCTCGACTTCAAAAGGGCGTTCGAAACTATCAATAGGGATCTACTTCTGAAAAAACTATATCAAATAGGACTAAGAAACAACGTGCTGCAGTGGTTTAAATCTTACTTAACTGAAAGGTCACAGGTAGTTAAGTACAATTATAGTTTGTCTGATCCTGTGAAAGTAGAACATGGTGTACCACAAGGAACAGTGTTGGGGCCATTGTTATTTTTAATCTACATCAATGATATAGTAAATGTAGTTAAGAGTACCAGACTTCAACTTTTTGCTGATGATACGATGGTTTTCGCGGTGGGAAAGGACTTGTGCCAACTGAGTGTCAAAATGAATGAAGATCTGACTCTTATTTCTGAGTGGTTGAATAACAATAGTTTAAGTGTGAATACTCAAAAATGTAAATTTTGTATATTTAGTAAGAGGGGAAAACTGTCAGATGGAGACTTGGACAATATGAAAGTGTATGTGAATAATAATAGACTGCAGCATGTTACAGAAATTAAATATTTAGGTGTTATTTTGGATTCAAGTCTGGACTTTAAATCGCATTCCAACTATATCATGGGGAAATATGCAAAAAAAGTTGGGTTCATCTCGAGGGCAGGAAAGTATCTGTCGGTTTATACTAAACTATTGTTATATAAGAGTATTGCGGCTCCTCATATGGAGTTTTGTAGTTCCCTTTTATACACTATGCCACAGTACATCATAGACGATTTTCAGATTATACATAATAGAGCAATGCGTGTCATTATTGGATGTAATCGTTATGCGCCAATCACAAGTATGTTACATGTGCTTGATATGTTGTCAATAAGACAAAAAGTTATGTTTAATGTATTTGTGTTGGTTTTTAAAATTAAACAAAAGCTGCTTCCATCCTATATTTGTGATAAAACTACGAGATTTGAAAACTTGCACAAATATGATACTAGAAATAAGACTGATTTTAAATTAGAAATAAAAACAACGTCTAGTCATAACTTATATAGTTCTATTTTGTGTAAAGGTTTGTCAGAATTTAATGGTTTGCCTTTGGAGTTGAAAAACTGTGATAATCTAAAAGTGTTCAAAAGACTGATTCGTGCACATCTACTAGAAACTTTTTGATGTACTTGTATTTTGCGATATTTTATTCAGTCCTTACGTCTTCTTTTGTTACTTAATGTATTTTATGCTTTTGTTAATATTAATATTTTTCTATCCTGTATGTTTATTTATTTTATTTTATTCTATCTATTTTACAGAGTTTTTTGTATAGCTATTTATGCTAATAAAGATTATTATTATTATTATTATGAATTTTTTTATGAAATGGTGTCGCCTGTCTACAAAAATGTTTAACCAATTTTCAAGGCTACTTTTTTGAAGTTTTTCTCATATCAACATGTATATTTTTTCATTGAATTCTATGAAAAAATGTCTGAAAAATCAACTGGTGATAATTTTAGGTTCCTATTTCTTGTAGTTTTTGAGTTATGATTTTTTTAATAAAATGGTGTCGCCTGTCTACAAAAATGTTTAACCAATTTTTTAGGCTACTTTTTTGAAGTTTTTCTCATATCAACATGTATATTTTTTCATTGAATTCTATGAAAAAATGTCTGAAAAATCAACTGGTGATAATTTTAGGTTTCTATTTCTTGTAGTTTTTGAGTTATGATTTTTTTTATAAAATGGTGTCGCCTGTCTACAAAAATGTTTAACCAATTTTCAAGGCTACTTTTTTGAAGTTTTTCTCATATCAACATGTATATTTTTTCATTGAATTCTATGAAAAAATGTCTGAAAAATCAACTGGTGATAATTTTAGGTTTTTGTTTCTTGTAGTTTTAGAGTTATGAATTTTTTTATGAAATGGTGTCGCCTGTCTACAAAAATGTTTAACCAATTTTCAAGGCTACTTTTTTGAAGTTTTTTCCAAATAATAATAATAATAATATATCTTTATTTAGCAGCAGCTATAAAATTACAGTGTATAAAAATGTTGTATCTAATGGAATACAATAATTATGAGGATTTATAAAATTTCAATAATCTAAGTAGTTTAATAAGTAAAAATGTTTAAAATAACATATAAAGGTAAAAATATAAACAGTACAACACCACAGTTAAAATTTTAACAATACATGTTCCCTGAGCAGTCTTTTGAATACATTCAAGTTATCACAGTCTTTGATCTTTGGTGGCAGATTGTTAAACTCTTGCAGGCCCTTATATAAGATGGAATTTAACATTTGACTAGTATTACATTTGGTGTTCAGTATAAAATCACTCTTGTGTCTTGTATTATGATCATGTACATCCCCAAAGTACTTGACCTTTTCACAAATATACGATGGTGCCAATTTAATCCTAATTTTGAACAAGAATACATATAAGTTGAAAATAATTTTCTGGTTAACATTTAACAAATCCAAAACATCAAGCATTAGTCTAATCGGAGTATATCTATCACACTTTAGTACAATTCTCATGGCTCTGTTTTGAATTTTTTGCATTTGGTCTATTTTAAACTTAGGTAACAGGAACAACAAAGATGAACAGAACTGCAAGTGAGGAGAGGCAATGGCATGGTATAATTTGATTTTTGTAGCTACAGATAATTGTTGACCTACTCTAGCCATAAAACGAACTTTTTGTGAAAATTTACGCATTACATAGTCTGCATGAGGAACAAAGGATAGGTGGGAATCAAATATTATTCCTAAGTACTTGATTTCCTGAACAATTTCCAGTTGACGATCATCAATTTTCACATTAACATTTTTAAAATCAATACAACTTAACATAGACTTTTTACCAAATATACAACATTTAGACTTGGAAACATTCAAACTTAGCTTATTATCACAGAGCCACTCATATAAGTTATTCAAATCATCGTTTATGTCTCTAGTCATTTGCTCAATGTCCTTTCCGATAATATACAACATCGTATCATCCGCAAAGAGAACAATTTTGCTTTTATGGACTATTTTCACAATGTCATTAATATAAAGAAGGAACAACAATGGGCCTAATACCGTTCCTTGTGGTACTCCATACTTTACGCTGACAACATCAGATACAGTATTCTTAAATTTAACACATTGAGATCTATCAGATAAATATGATGTAAACCACTTCAGTACGTTTTCCGTAATACCCATGTTCTGCATTTTTTTCAACAAAATGACCCGGTCAACTGTTTCAAATGCCCTTTTAAAGTCCAAAAAGACAGCCAATACATAATGCTTACAGTCTAAAGCTTTAAAAAACTCGTCGCACACATTAACAACAACACTCTCACACGAATGATTCATCCGGAAGCCTGATTGGTTAGGGACAATTAGTTGGTTTCTTTCACAGAATTCCAACAGTTGTACTTTGACAGTCATCTCCAAAATCTTCTCGAATGCTGGCACTGTGTTGATTGGTCTAAGATCCGTATGCTGTTTTGAATTTTGAACTTTAGGCACAGGTACAATGGTTGTCAATTTCCAGGATTTAGGAAAAGTTCCTCTTGAAAGGGAGGTATTTATAATATCCAAGAGCCTGTCCCCTACACTCTTGCACGCGTCACGAAGAACCATGGTCGAGATGCCCAGTTTACCACCTCCAACGTGTTTTAAATCTTTCAGGTATTTTTTCATTTCAGCCATGGAAATGATGTTGAATTCAGAAAACTGTACATCAGGTTTTATTATACATATTGCTTTACCGCTACTTGGAATATTCTGGATAATTGCGTGGATACTATCAACAAAATACTCATTGAGTTTTGCCGCAATTTTAACTTCATCCGTTACAGTGTCCGTATCAAAGGTGATATCTTCTGGCAGCAGCACATTTTTTTCAGGTAATAAAGTTTTCAGATGTTTCCATAGTTTTCTTGGATTATCCTTATTATCATCGATTGATCGTTGATAAAACATCTCTTTTTCTGTCTTGATCTTAGAAACAATAAGATTTCTCATAATCTTGTAGTCATTCCACGTTTCGGTGTTCTTCAGGAATATGGCTCTCTTATACAAGATATCCCTCTCTCTCATCAGTTCTCTTATTTCATGGGTTATGTATTTTTTAAATTCATGCTCAGGTTTAACACTCATTGTAGACATTGGGCACATATCATCCAAAACATTCGAAATACCAGTCACAAAACATTCGGCTAAAAAATCCACATCAGACGTTTCACTGTTCCATTGGGTTTGCATGAGTTTTTCCTGCAGCTTATCAGCATCGTATCTGTACATTGATCTTTGGTGTTTTATCACAGGTTGTTTTTCTGAATTTGGTTTGAGAATTACCGATAAAATTGAATGGTCACTGATTTTTGGAGTTTGGTGAACTTGATGAATAATATTTTTGTTGTTTGTTATGATATAATCAATAAGGGTCTCACTATTTGGCACTATTCTTGTTGGAGATTTCACGACTTGATGCATTCCGCTGGTATATACAGTACTTAAGAGTTTTTGTCCATAAAAAGATTTCTTAAGCAAATCGAAGTTGAAATCACCCGTTAGTATGTTTACACCCTCAAAGTCGCTTATACGGTCCAAATATTCATCGAAATATTCAATAAAAGCTCCATTATTCGTTTGAGGTGGATGATACAAAACAGTGCACAGATATGCTGTGGATGATATTGAAAATTCCACCGATAATAGCCATACAAATTTTTCAACACATTCTCTATGCCTCACCTTAAACTTAACTTCCTCTCTGATAAGCGCCATCACTCCTCCAGTTCTTCTGTTTGTAGTTACACATTGAACCATTTTGTAGCCCTCAATCTTGAGCTCATTCATACCAATATCCGACGACACATGGGTTTCTGATAGCAACATCAAAAGAGGCTTCCATTCTGTTATCAAGATTTCGATATGATCCTTATTATTCAGAAAACCTTGGCAGTTGAAATAAACTAAACCTGAGGTGAGGCCAATACTCAAATCTAATTGCTATGTGATGAATTTATTTCTTCGCGCATGCTCTATTTTCTTAAAAGTTTCGCAATTGTTCACATCCCATACTACGTGATCAGTTTTTAAATGTAACCCATACTTTTGATTGGAAACAGTGCAATTTACACATTTACTCACATGACTATCACAGTCTTTAACATCATGACTTCCACAACATTTAGCACAAACTTTGGTATCCTTACAGTCTTTTTTCAAGTGTCCGTACTTGCAGCAATTGAAGCATCGAATGATGCCGTAATCATTATACACTCTACATCTATTCCAGCCGATGTTCATTCGTTCCTTGTCCATCAGTGAATTGTATGTTGTTGCATCAACTTCACATATCAAATTGAACTTGTTATTGAAGACACTCGTTTTCCGAATAATTTTTATGTTGAAGTCTTTATTATTTTGACCTAACAAATTTTGATTTCTGATTTTTTCTACCAATTCATTATCACTGTTGCCAAATTCTTGCTCATTTATTCCAATTGCTTTCAAGCGGTGATTTAGTGTTTTTGGTCGATCCACTGCATAACTTTCTCCAAGTTTACTTTGAATCTGTTCTTGAATTTTGTCGATAGCTTTCTCGGTTCCACACGTTAAAATAAGACCACCATTTTTAGTCTTACGACCCATCGAAACTCCAGCCCCAATTTCACTCGGATTGATGTTTTTGATGAGATCTTGTTTAATTTGGTCAACACTGCTTTGTTCGCCCCTTGGTTTAATGACTAAGACCTTCGAGTCATTCTTGATTGCTGCAGCGTCTGCATAACTTTTGATTGTTGTTAAGTTGATGTTCTCTTCATTCCTCTGTTTTTTCAAATCCTGAATTTCTTGTTTCAGTTTAGTATTTTCATTGACCAGTATATCAATTTTTGTATTCATCTCATTCGTATTTTTGACAAGCATTTCTAGTGTTTTAATAATGAGATCCATGTCACTCTGTTCAATGATTTCATCCGTCCTCAATCTTTTCCTTGGCTTATCCTTTCCGACTTTACTCTCAGAACTGTTTGCTTCACACGTTTTGCACTTCCATATCATTCTTTTCATGTGAAAACCACGCAGGTCCAGCACATTCTCACATTTGCCATGATAGGTTTTCTTACATGAGGTACATTCAATAACTGATTTTAAATCATCAAAAGGCTGCTTACAACCAGAACAATTATTACTATTATCCTCGTCGATTGCACTTTCGTTTCCTTCCATCACTTCGAGCTCGTTCCCAACAATAGACTTTTTGAAGCCGCCTTATCAGTAAAGGAAAAGGAAAAGAGGAAATCAACCTGTATATTTTCTCATTGAATTCTATGAAAAAATGTCTGAAAAATCAACTGGTGATAATTTTAGGTTTCTATTTCTTGTAGTTTTTGAGTTATGATTTTTTTAATAAAATGGTGTCGCCTGTCTACAAAAATGTTTAACCAATTTTTTAGGCTACTTTTTTGAAGTTTTTCTCATATCAACATGTATATTTTTTCATTGAATTCTATGAAAAAATGTCTGAAAAATCAACTGGTGATAATTTTAGGTTTCTATTTCTTGTAGTTTTTGAGTTATGATTTTTTTTATAAAATGGTGTCGCCTGTCTACAAAAATGTTTAACCAATTTTCAAGGCTACTTTTTTGAAGTTTTTCTCATATCAACATGTATATTTTTTCATTGAATTCTATGAAAAAATGTCTGAAAAATCAACTGGTGATAATTTTAGGTTTCTATTTCTTGTAGTTTTTGAGTTATGATTTTTTTTATAAAATGGTGTCGCCTGTCTACAAAAATGTTTAACCAATTTTCAAGGCTACTTTTTTGAAGTTTTTCTCATATCAACATGTATATTTTTTCATTGAATTCTATGAAAAAATGTCTTAAAAATCTACTGGTGATAATTTTAGGTTTCTATTTCTTGTAGTTTTTGAGTTATGATTTTTTTTATAAAATGGTGTCGCCTGTCTACAAAAATGTTTAACCAATTTTCAAGGCTACTTTTTTGAAGTTTTTTCCAAATCAACCTGTATATTTTCTCATTGAATTCTATGAAAAAATGTCTGAAAAATCAACTGGTGATAATTTTAGGTTTCTATTTCTTGTAGTTTTTGAGTTATGATTTTTTTTATAAAATGGTGTCGCCTGTCTACAAAAATGTTTAACCAATTTTCAAGGCTACTTTTTTGAAATTTTTCTCTTATCATCCTGTATATTTTTGTATCGAATTTTATGGGAAAATGTCTGAAAAATCCACTGGTGAAAAGTCTAGGTTTCTATTTCTTGTAGTTTTTGAGCTATGAATTTTTTTATGAAATGGTGTCGCCTGTCTACAAAAATGTTCAATCAATTTTCAAGGCTACTTTTTTGAAGTTTTTTCCAAATCCCCTGTATATTTTTCAATATCCATTGGTCAAAATTTAGGTTTCTCTTTCTTGTGGTTTTTGAGTCATGATTTTTTTTTGAAATGGTTTCGCCTGTCTACGAAAATGTATAATCAATTTCCAAGGCTACTTTTCTGAATTTTTTCCAAATCACCCTGTATATTTTCTCATCGAATTCTATGGAAAAATGTCTGAAAAATCCACTGGTTAAAATTTTAGATTTGTATCTTTTGTAGTTTTTGAGATGAATTTTGTTATGAAATGTTCAACCAATTTTCAAGGCTATTTTTTTGAAGTTTTTCTCATATCACCCTGTATATTTTTTGATCGAATTTTATGGGAAAATGTCTGAAAAATCCACTGGTGCAAAGTCTAGGTTTCTATTTCTTGTAGTTTTTGAGCTATGAATTTTTTTATGAAATGGTGTCGCCTGTCTACAAAAATGTTCAATCAATTTTCAAGGCTACTTTTTTGAAGTTTTTTCCAAATCAACCTGTATATTTTTTCATTCAATTCTATGAAAAAATGTCTGAGAAATCAACTGGTGACAATTTTAGGTTTCTATTTCTTGTAGTTTTTGAGTTATGATTTTTTTTTATAAAATGATGTCGCCTGTCTACAAAAATGTTTAACCAATTTTCAAGGCTACTTTTTTGAAGTTTTTCCCAAATTTACCCTGTATATTTTTTCATCGAATTTTTAGGAAAAATGTCTGCAAAATTCACTGATGAAAATTTCAGGTTTCTATTTCTTGTAGTTTTTGAGTTATGAATTTTTTTATGAAATGATGTCGCCTGTCTAAAAAAATGTTTAATCAATTTTCATGGCTACTTTTTTGATTTTTTTTTCCAAATCAACCTGTATATTTTTTCATTGAATTCTATGAAAAAATGTCTGAAAAATCAACTGGTGAAAATTTTAGGTTTCTATTTCTTGTAGTTTTTGAGTTATGAATTTTTTTATGAAATGGTGTTTATCAATTTTCAAGGCTACTTTTTTGAAGCTTTTCCCGAATAACCCTGTATATTTTTTCATCGAATCCTATGAAAAAATGTCTGAAAAATCCCATGGTGAAAATTTTGGGTTTCTATTTCTTCTATTTTTCGAGCTTCATATTAATTTTTTATAAAATTAATTGATATACCATTTACAAATGTAATCTGTATAGCATTTTGTTAAATAAAGATATTATTATATCATTTTTATCAAGAACACGCAAATATATTAATATAAAGGCATCGATACTGACCTAAATGACAATAATTGACTGATGACATTAGTCACGTGTAACACATATGACAGCTTGATACAGTTGCAGCATTTTGCTCGTTTGTGATTGAATTTTTGCAGTGGTTTATCAATAAATTATTATTATAGTTATTATTATTATAGTTCAAGAAAGTATGATTGAAAGTTATAAATAATCCAAATAAGAAGAAATAAAAAATACATAGCCTATATAAAAATATTATGCATTAATTGTTAATTCCTTCATCATCATCAAAAAAGTCCTTACAAAAAAAAATTGAGTGTTCAAAAGTACTAAAACGTCAAAATGGAAATTAGAGAAACAAAAATAACAGCAAATAATTTTTTAAGAATTATTGATAAAATCAAGCACAATAAAAGAAGGATCGAAGAAAATCTACAAAAAAATCATTATTTTGCTATAAGTTGAAAGTAAAGAAGAAAATTAAGATATATGATAAAGAAAAATAAAATAGCTAAAAGAGGCTTAAATGAAAGAAACAAGTGGAAACAAAATTGATTACCTAATAATGAAATCAACATTAAAAGTAGAAAAAAAATGCAAGTGATATTTCCAAATCCTCTAAGTACAAAGCAATTAATTTTAATAAATAAAATGTTCAATCAATTTATGTGCGTGATTCTGCAAGCTCAAAATAAATGCCCCAACTTTCAAAACACCCTGTATACAAGGTAATATCTTCCATCAAACAAAATACAATTCAAGGGCTATTAAATGGCATATTATAAACTCTCCAAAATGGGTTTGTTGAGATCAATGGAAGTTTGGACGAGAACCAACATCAACACACTTGACCTGTCTAGTGTATGTGTGGTAAATTTATGTGATGAACATAAATAAATTTTGGAGTGTGGGCGGAATAATGTTGTTCTAGTTGGTTGATGAACTGGGCTATATCTCTAAAGTGTCTCGTGTGTATGTTGTTATTGCAGGCGCAATTTCAATTCTGTCATGGGAGATAATGATCGTTTGGGTAAGTTAAGTAAGTTTTTTTTTTTTAAATTCAAGAGCATAGATTTTAAGATACAGGGTATCTTAAAATTTATGCTCTTGCGGACCTATGTCCATATGAACTTTTTGTCTTAAAATCATCCAAGAATCATCACTCTTGAGTATCGGCATTCAATTAACAAACACCCTGTATAGTGTTCAACTTAAAACGTTGAACTGCTGACAAAGAATCATTACCATCCTTATCACTGCAAGAGCTGCTTCATTCCCTTTTACCTAAAGTGCCCCAATCAGCGTATCTGACATTCTTTCCAAATGCACGTTGCACATTTCACGCGATATGTCTTTTCTTCAATTCCCCGGGACAGACGAGAATCTGACCATTTGCGAATTATTGCTGGATTTTGTCTGGTAAGCTCACAAATAATGTTTGTGTCAGCTAAAACCAACTCTAAACACACTCTAAATAATTAATACACCTTCTGCCCGGGAAGGGGTCGTTCTCACCGAATTAACCTAAAAATAAAACAGAACGAAAGTTTAACGCGAGTGCATGCATTTTATTGCGTTTTTTGCAGCAGGAATCAGTTTCCTGCTACGAGGACGAGGATAGTTGATCACATCTCATTAAAGGGTGTCGGGATTTTTCTTTTTGGCCGCTGTGAATATTCCAATAAAACTGCGCGACTGTATTTTATTGCAGGAAAATATTTGCTGCGAAGGACCTTTTTCTTTATATGGAACTCAACCCCAGACGTTGTTTTATGTCAGCAGAAAAGATAATCTGTGTGTCCTCGTTATCATCAATCCAAAGAACCTGTAAACTTAAATTTTTAGGTGTGTTCTGCAGCTCTGCAGAACCCACACTACTAGTCAGGAACCTTTTTGTTAAAAAAATCATCGATGCAGAGAAACACTGACATATTTAATCACAATCCTTACAATTAATGACGGGGGGGCGACAATATGTGGGGTGGCCCTCTTAATTCCATCGCAGTACAAAACGATCATTTTCCACACCCTCCCCCACGTCCGATTTGTGAGTCATATCCCCAGTTGGATATATCACTGCATAACTTTACATATGCGGGGTGCACCCCCGGCATTTTTTTCATTTGTGCTAATGCCGCCCCTGTGATCACATTAAGCATATGTGACGGTTCCCGGAGTGGGGTGTTGATCAAATTTCAAGAATTGCTTTAATGGCGCATGACCTTCAATGTTCACTTCAACGCGCTTTCATCTTAATCCGCTCACCCGACATATCGATGCATATTTCTCGAAATAGGAGCAGTTGCATGGAGCAATTACTTAAGCACTGCTTGTCCGATTTTAATCCAGGTTTAACCCCACGTCGTCTGTTAAATCCCAGGCATTCATCATGACAATTGAAGCCGACAACTGGATTGAATAGACTTGTTAGGAGATGAGTGGGATTTTGGATGAACTCTTTCAGATTTATTTGTGGCGCTTGACGTCTTTTTCATTTACGTCATGCGCAAACCAATAAAAAGATGAACTCAGCAGCCATAAAACCTCCATAAACTGCTCGTTCTTGGTGGTCCACTTTGACAAATCTATTCAATATCTGTACGGAGACGGGTCCTAAAACCACTTTTACGGTTGTACAAATACAAATGGCACTTACCGATCTTGTTAAGTGATTTTTAATCACCAAACTTGCCTTAAATTCACCCGTGTTTTTACTCGTAATTTAGATAAAAAGTACGACTTAAAACGTTTCGAAATGGCTGCATTAACAGAGCTGTCTCGACTTTATGGTTCCGGTTGAAAAATCCAATTTACAAAAAAATCAGTTGGTGATGGATGGGTTGTCGTAATATATGGGGGGTAAGTTCCCCTTGATTATAGATTGATATCGGGATGTTTGATTATAGGGGGTGATGCATCAATGAAAATGAAATTCATAAATATTGGTAAATTGTTTTATAGATTTCTAATCCTAAAAATCCAGTCGTGGAAAGTGGGTGGCACAACCTACATCAATATGACAAATTTCCTCCTCTTTCCCATTAAGCAAAGCTCGTTTTAATATCATTGATGGTTTTTGAGTTATAGAGGAAAATAGGTAGTTACTATAATAAATTTAATTGGCTGTCATGTGTCATATATATAATTTGACAGTCGGCTGTTATTTTTTGATGAGGAAAATGGATGACGCAACCTTAATCAAATATGGCAAATTTCCTCCTCTTTCTAATGAGGTTAAGCTCGTTCCAATATCATTGATGGTTTTTGAGTTATAGAGGAAAATAGGTAGTTACTATAATAAATTCAATTGGGTGTCATGTGTCATATATATAATTTGACAGTCGGCTGTTATTTTTTGATAAGGAAAATGGATGACGCAACCTTAATCAAATATGGCAAATTTCCTCCTTTTTCTAATGAGGTTAAGCTCTTTTCAATATCATTGATGGTTTTTGAGTTATAGAGGAAAATAGGTAGTTACTATAATAAATTCAATTGGGTGTCATGTGTCATATATATAATTTGACAGTCGGCTGTTATTTTTTGATGAGGAAAATGGATGACGCAACCTACATCAAATATGGCAAATTTCCTCCTCTTTCTAATGAGGTTAAGCTCTTTTCAATATCATTGATGGTTTTTGAGTTATAGAGGAAAATAGGTAGTTACTATAATAAATTCAATTGGGTGTCATGTGTCATATATATAATTTGACAGTCGGCTGTTATTTTTTGATGAGGAAAATGGATGACGCAACCTACATCAAATATGGCAAATTTCCTCCTCTTTCTAATGAGGTTAAGCTCTTTTCAATATCATTGATGGTTTTTGAGTTATAGAGGAAAATAGGTAGTTACTATAATAAATTCAATTGGGTGTCATGTGTCATATATATAATTTGACAGTCGGCTGTTATTTTTTGATGAGGAAAATGGATGACGCAACCTACATCAAATATGGCAAATTTCCTCCTCTTTCTAATGAGGTTAAGCTCTTTTCAATATCATTGATGGTTTTTGAGTTATAGAGGAAAATAGGTAGTTACTATAATAAATTCAATTGGGTGTCATGTGTCATATATATAATTTGACAGTCGGCTGTTATTTTTTGATGAGGAAAATGGATGACGCAACCTACATCAAATATGGCAAATTTCCTCCTCTTTCTAATGAGGCTAAGCTCGTTTCAATATCATTGATGGTTTTTGAGTTATAGAGGAAAGTAGGTAGTTACTATAATAAATTCAATTGGCTGTCATTTGTCATATATATAATTTGACAGTCGGCTGTTATGTTTTGATGGGGAAAATGGATGACGCAACCTACATCAAATATGGCAAATTTCCTCCTCTTTCTAATGAGGCTAAGCTCGTTTCAATATCATTGATGGTTATTGAGTTATAGAGGAAAATAGGTAGTTACTATAATAAATTCAATTGGCTGTCATGTGTCATATATATAATTTGACAGTAGGCTGTTATGTTTTGATGGGGAAAATGGATGACGCAACCTACATCAAATATGGCAAATTTCCTCCTCTTTCTAATGAGGTTAAGCTCGTTTCAATATCATTGATGGTTTTTGAGTTATAGAGGAAAATAGGTAGTTACTATAATAAATTCAATTGGCTGTCATGTGTCATATATATAATTTGACAGTCGGCTGTTATGTTTTGATGGGGAAAATGGATGACGCAACCTACATCAAATATGGCAAATTTCCTCCTCTTTCTAATGAGGTTAAGCTCGTTTCAATATCATTGATGGTTTTTGAGTTATAGAGGAAAATAGGTAGTTACTATAATAAATTCAATTGGCTGTCATGTGTCATATATATAATTTGACAGTCGGCTGTTATGTTTTGATGGGGAAAATGGATGACGCAACCTACATCAAATATGGCAAATTTCCTCCTCTTTCTTATGAAACTGGGCTCGTTCTAATATCATTGATGGTTTTTGAGTTATAGAGGAAAATAGGTAGTTACTATAATAAATTCAATTGGCTGTCATGTGTCATATATATAATTTGACAGTCGGCTGTTATGTTTTGATGGGGAAAATGGATGACGCAACCTACATCAAATATGGCAAATTTCCTCCTCTTTCTTATGAAGCTGGGCTCGTTCTAATATCATTGATGGTTTTTGAGTTATAGAGGAAAATAGGTAGTTACTATAATAAATTCAATTGGCTGTCATGTGTCATATATATAATTTGACAGTCGGCTGTTATTTTTTGATGAGGAAAATGGATGACGCAAGCTACATCAAATATGGCAAATTTCCTCCTCTTTCTAATGAGGTTAAGCTCGTTTCAATATCATTGATGGTTTTTGAGTTATAGAGGAAAATAGGTAGTTACTATAATAAATTTAATTGGCTGTCATTTGTCATATATATAATTTGACAGTCGGCTGTTATGTTTTGATGGGGAAAATGGATGACGCAACCTACATCAAATATGGCAAATTTCCTCCTCTTTCTAATGAGGTTAAGCTCGTTTCAATATCATTGATGGTTTTTGAGTTATGGAGGAAAATAGGTAGTTACTATAATAAATTCAATTGGCTGTCATGTGTCATATATATAATTTGACAGTCGGCTGTTATGTTTTGATGGGGAAAATGGATGACGCAACCTACATCAAATATGGCAAATTTCCTCCTCTTTCTAATGAGGTTAAGCTCGTTTCAATATCATTGATGGTTTTTGAGTTATGGAGGAAAATAGGTAGTTACTATAATAAATTCAATTGGCTGTCATGTGTCATATATATAATTTGACAGTCGGCTGTTATGTTTTGATGGGGAAAATGGATGACGCAACCTACATCAAATATGGCAAATTTCCTCCTCTTTCTAATGAGGTTAAGCTCGTTTCAATATCATTGATGGTTTTTGAGTTATAGAGGAAAATAGGTAGTTACTATAATAAATTCAATTGGCTGTCATGTGTCATATATATAATTTGACAGTCGGCTGTTATGTTTTGATGGGGAAAATGGATGACGCAACCTACATCAAATATGGCAAATTTCCTCCTCTTTCTAATGAGGTTAAGCTCGTTTCAATATCATTGATGGTTTTTGAGTTATAGAGGAAAATAGGTAGTTACTATAATAAATTTAATTGGCTGTCATTTGTCATATATATAATTTGACAGTCGGCTGTTATGTTTTGATGGGGAAAATGGATGACGCAACCTACATCAAATATGGCAAATTTCCTCCTCTTTCTAATGAGGTTAAGCTCGTTTCAATATCATTGATGGTTTTTGAGTTATGGAGGAAAATAGGTAGTTACTATAATAAATTCAATTGGCTGTCATTTGTCATATATATAATTTGACAGTCGGCTGTTATGTTTTGATGGGGAAAATGGATGACGCAACCTACATCAAATATGGCAAATTTCCTCCTCTTTCCTATGAGGGTAAGCTCTTTCCAATATCACTGATGGTTTTTGAGTTATGGAGGAAAATAGGTAGTTACTATAATAAATTCAATTGGCTGTCATGTGTCATATATATAATTTGACAGTCGGCTGTTATGTTTTGATGGGGAAAATGGATGACGCAACCTACATCAAATATGGCAAATTTCCTCCTCTTTCTAATGAGGTTAAGCTCGTTTCAATATCATTTATGGTTTTTGAGTTATAGAGGAAAATAGGTAGTTACTATAATAAATTTAATTGGCTGTCATTTGTCATATATATAATTTGACAGTCGGCTGTTATGTTTTGATGGGGAAAATGGATGACGCAACCTACATCAAATATGGCAAATTTCCTCCTCTTTCTAATGAGGTTAAGCTCGTTTCAATATCATTGATGGTTTTTGAGTTATGGAGGAAAATAGGTAGTTACTATAATAAATTCAATTGGCTGTCATGTGTCATATATATAATTTGACAGTCGGCTGTTATGTTTTGATGGGGAAAATGGATGACGCAACCTACATCAAATATGGCAAATTTCCTCCTCTTTCTAATGAGGTTAAGCTCGTTTCAATATCATTGATGGTTTTTGAGTTATAGAGGAAAATAGGTAGTTACTATAATAAATTCAATTGGCTGTCATGTGTCATATATATAATTTGACAGTCGGCTGTTATGTTTTGATGGGGAAAATGGATGACGCAACCTACATCAAATATGGCAAATTTCCTCCTCTTTCTAATGAGGTTAAGCTCGTTTCAATATCATTGATGGTTTTGAGTTATAGAGGAAAATAGGTAGTTACTATAATAAATTCAATTGGCTGTCATGTGTCATATATATAATTTGACAGTCGGCTGTTATGTTTTGATGGGGAAAATGGATGACGCAACCTACATCAAATATGGCAAATTTCCTCCTCTTTCTAATGAGGTTAAGCTCGTTTCAATATCATTGATGGTTTTTGAGTTATAGAGGAAAATAGGTAGTTACTATAATAAATTTAATTGGCTGTTATGTGTCATATATATAATTCAACAGTCGGCTGCTATGTCTTGAGGAGGAAAATGGATGACGCAACCTACATCAAATATGGCAAATTTCCTCCTCTTTCCTATGAAGCAAAGCTCGTTTTAATATCATTGATGGTTTTTGAGTTATAGAGGAAAATATGGAGTAACAACAACAAACCTTATTGGCTCTCTTTGTCAAAAGTACTCATTTTACACCATTCAAACTGCATCACAGTTACACCATTTTGCAATTTTCATATAATCATTCCCCATCTCACAAAACCGCACCGTCACACTCAATTATGTCACGAAAACATATCTGTCCAGGTGAATAAGAGATGAATCGAACATGGACGTCTCACGTGTCCCAACGGATCGCGTCCTGTAGATGTTTGGACAGGTGTACAATGGAATATCGATTCTGGATTTAAGTATTAGTCGAGTGCTTTGCTATGAATACACTTATGCACGCAGCGCCGATCTCATTGATGGCTCAAACTAATTAGAGACAGTTGCCGCATTTAGACCAAAGGGTCATGTGCGCTAGACTTCAATTAAAAGGGCCAAGGGTTTTCAATTCAACCACCCTCGTCCATCTAATTCGATGTTCCATAGAATAAAAAGGGTTGCAAATATTAATGGTCTTGTAAATATTTAATATGGGGTTGTAAGGGTTTTGGATGTGATTAGTTGCTAAATGCTTTGCGGATTCAGTACACGTGCCTGAATTTCAATATTTACCGCGTCCAAGTGTTCAATGCAATAAATCATACATGGGCAAATAATAACACCCTGTATAACTGCAGCCCTTGTAGGTTATTCAGATTACATACTTTAACTGTCAGAGATATACAGTGGAGCAAAAGATGATAAATGTGCCTGTCCAAATTGAAATTACCATGGAAAATTGAAGGAAGGGTGCAGATGCGAATAAATCACGTTGTGGCAAAAATTGCGGCGCAAACAATTCAAATTGCGGAAAAGGTCAGTTATGTGACATTTGCGGGGGAAAGTAAATTCCATTGTTAAGCCGAAAACGACCAACAGTTATGCCAAACATAGATTTTACTATTTGCATGGAATATACAGAGTGTTTCTTTATCATTCGTTTGAAGGTTTCGTTATTTTTCATATTGTAATATTTTTCAAGAAAATTTGAAAAACCATCCTTAAATTTGAGAGGCTATAAAAAATAAACTGGTGGGGCAAAAGGTATGAAATGTTGAGGAGACACTCTTCACTCTTTTAGAAATAATTCACCTCATTTGAATCACGTTTTGATTTTTTTTATTAGGGTTTTTTGATATTTTAATAGGTCAAGTTTTTTAAGGAAATTTGAAAAACCATCCCTAAATTTGAGAGGCTATAAAAAATAAACTGGTGGGGCAAAAGGTATGAAATGTTGAGGAGACACTCTTCACTCTTTTAGAAATAATTCACCTCATTTGAATCACGTTTTGATTTTTTTTATTAGGGTTTTTTGATTTTTTAATAGGTCAAAGTTTTTTAAGGAAATTTGAAAAACCAACCCTAAATTTGAGAGGCTATAAAAAATAAACTGGTGGGGCAAAAGGTATGAAAGTTTGAGGAGCCACTCTTCACTCTTTAAGAAATAATTCACCTCATTTGAATCACGTTATGAATTTTTTTATTAGGGTTTTTGATTTTTTAATAGGTCAAAGTTTTTTAAGGAAATTTGAGAAACCATCCCTAAATTTGAGAGGCTATAAAAAATAAACTGGTGGGGCAAAAGGTATGAAATTTTGAGGAGACACTCTTCACTCTTTTAGAAATAACTCACCTCATTTGAATCACGTTTTGGATTTTTTCATTAGGGTTTTTTGATTTTTTAATAGGTCGAAGTTTTTTAAGGAAATTTGAAAAACCAACCCTAAATTTGAGAGGCTATAAAAAATAAACTGGTGGGGCAAAAGGTATGAAATTTTGAGGAGACACTCTTCACTCTTTTAGAAATAATTCACCTCATTTGAATCACGTTTTGAATTTTTTATTAAGGTTTTTTGATTTTTTAATAGGTCAAAGTTTTTTAAGGAAATTTGAAAAACCAACCCTAAATTTGAGAGGCTATAAAAAATAAACTGGTGGGGCAAACGGTATGAAATTTTGAGGAGACACTCTTCACTCTTTTAGAAATAATTCACCTCATTTGAGTCACGTTTTGAATTTTTTAATAGGTCAAAGTTTTTTAAGGAAATTTGAAAAACCATCCCTAAATTTGAGAGGCTATAAAAAATAAACTGGTGGGCCAAGAGGTATGAAATTTTGAGGAGACACTCTTCACTCTTTTAGAAATAACTCACCTCATTTGAATCACGTTTTGAATTTTTTGATTAGGGTTTTTTGATTTTTTAATAGGTCAAAGTTTTTTGAGGAAATTTGAAAAACCAACCCTAAATTTGAGAGGCTATAAAAAATAAACTGGTGGGGCAAAAGGTATGAAATTTTGAGGAGCCACTCTTCACTCTTTTTGAAATAACTCACCTCATTTGAATCACGTTTTGGAATTTTTTATCAGGGTTTTTTGATTTTTTAATAGGTCAAAGTTTTTTAAGGAAATTTGAGAAACCATCCCTAAATTTGAGAGGCTATAAAAAATAAACTGGTGGGGCAAAAGGTATGAAATTTTGAGGAGACACTCTTCACTCTTTTAGAAATAACTCACCTCATTTGAATCACGTTTTGAATTTTTTTATTGGGGTTTTTTGATTTTTTAATAGGTCAAAGTTTTTTAAGGAAATTTGAGAAACCATCCCTAAATTTGAGAGGCTATAAAAAATAAACTGGTGGGCCAAGAGGTATGAAATTTTGAGGAGACACTCTTCACTCTTTTAGAAATAACTCACCTCATTTGAATCACGTTTTGAATTTTTTGATTAGGGTTTTTTGATTTTTGTATAGGTCAAAGTTTTTTAAGGAAATTTGAAAAACCAACCCTAAATTTGAGAGGCTATAAAAAATAAACTGGTGGGGCAAAAGGTATGAAATTTTGAGGAGCCACTCTTCACTCTTTTTGAAATAACTCACCTCATTTGAATCACGTTTTGGAATTTTTCATCACGGTTTTTTGATTTTTTAATAGGTCAAAGTTTTTTAAGGAAATGTGAAAAACCATCCCTAAATTTGAGAGGCTATAAAAAATAAACTGGTGGGGCAAAAGTTATGAAATTTTGAGGAGCCACTCTTCACTCTTTTTGAAATAACTCACCTCATTTGAATCACGTTTTGGAATTTTTCATCAGGGTTTTTTGATTTTTTAATAGGTCAAAGTTTTTTAAGGAAATGTGAAAAACCATCCCTAAATTTGAGAGGCATAAAAAATAAACTGGGTGGGCTGGAGGGATGCAATTTTGTGAAGACACTCTTCACTCTCTTCCAAATAACTCACCTCATTTGAATTACTTCTTGTAGTTTTCTTATCAAAGTTTTTTGCTTTTTTCATAGATTAATGTTTTTCAAGGAAATTTGAAAAACTATCTTTGTGTATTAAGGGTTTTTTGATTTTTTTTAGAGCAATGTTTTCCAAGGAAATTTGGAAAACCATCCCTAGATATAAAGGCACTATAACTTTTGCACGGATTTACTCATTTCAATGAATCTTACGTCATTTCAAAGGGAATTGGGTCTAGTTTTTTCACTTTCTTTTGTGATTGTTTATCTTGATAGTTAGATAAAACATCTGTGCATCTGAAATCGATCTTGAGTACCTTAAACTTGACCCCCCTCAAAGAGTGCTCATAATTTTCCGAATAATAACGTAATGGGCAATCTCGAGAGGCTCTATCTCCGCATTATCTGGATTGAGGGATAGAGCAAAGTCACGCGATCCGTCGTGTGTACCCCGCAAATTTAGTGGTGTTGTACCCCTTGACCACAAATTAGGATGATGGCATCGGAGATAGCGTTCAGACAACATAGAGACGATATATTGGCCCCGTCTACGTGCTTTTGCATAATAGACCCTGATTGCAGTGACATCACCGGCCAGTTTGAGGGAGATTATAGCTGTAATATCGTGACTTTCCGTCAATGGACGTGAAACACGATTCTTATGCCCCGGGCAAAGTTTAACACTTTTCAACAGTCTGAGCTCATGAATAATCCGTTAATTACCAAAAACGTGTTAACAATCACCGCTGGCGGCGGCTCGGGCACGTAGATAACAATCTCGCAATCAAAAAGATCGCGACCCGTGTCGCTGTTACCGTAACTTTCCTGCGCCCCGCAATTTAAAATGCATTGTGAAAGCATCACCACACGCTTTCTGTGTGCGGAATACGCCACACTCAGGCCCATTTCAGGTGAGATATGGTCTTTAATTCGCTGGGTTATGGTCTGGAACGTGATGGCTTTCGGATGAATGGAGGAATAAGATTTGCTTGTTTTTGGTTGACATGTCCTAAATCAAAAACGACGCATTGAGTTGAACATTTGGGAACAGTGTCTTCTTCAAGTACCCAGTTTAAAGTTTTTAGCCCCTCAAAGCTGAGCAACAAAGTTTAGCGCAGATAATCACAAATCATGCATTAAACACTTCAGAGGAAAGCAGATGAGGGCAGTTATTTTCAAATGTGGGAAATTTGAGGGAGGTTTACCCTACAAATTATATGAAACCCTCCCAGCTTACCAAAACAAGGTTTAATGCCTCAGAACTCAGGATCGAGTAGGTCGAATTCATTAAAATTTAAACGCGATGCTCATCTCTAGGAGGTTAACAACTCCTGAAAATTACAACTTCCTACAGTAAACACAAGATAAGTTATACCGGGTGGTCACTTTCCGGAGGCCATCAAAAACAAGGTTTAATGCCTCAGAACTCCGGATTGAGTGGGTCGAATTCATTAAAATTCAAACGCGATGCTCATCTCTATGAGGTTAACAAATCCTGAAAATTACAACTTCCCACAGTAAACACAAGATAAGTTATACCGGGTGGTCACTTTCCGGAGGCCATCAAAAACAAGGTTTAATGCCTCAGAACTCAGGATTGAGTAGGTCGAATTCATTAAAATTTTAACGCGATGCTCATCTCTAGGAGGTTAAGAACTCCTCAAAATTACAACTTCCTACAGTAAACATAAGAGAAGTTATACCGGGTGGTCACTTTCCGGAGGCCATCAAAAACGAGGTTTAATGCCTCGCAGGACTCAGGATTGAATAGGTCGAATTCATTAAAATGTTAACGCGATGCTCATCTCTAGGAGGTTAACAACTCCTGAAAATTACAACTTCCTACAGTAAACACGAGAGAAGTTATACCGGGTGCTCACTTTCCGGAGGCCATCAAAAACAAGGATTAATGCATCAGAACTCAGGATTGAGTAGGTCGTAGGTCGAATTCATTAAAATTCTAACGCGATGCCCATCTCTAAGAGGTTGACAACTCCTGAAAATTACAACTTCCTACAGTAAACACAAGAGAAGTTATACCAGGTGGTCACTTTCCCGAGGCCATCAAAAATAAGGTTTAATGTCTCAGAACTCCGGATTGAGTAGATCGAATTCATTGAAATTTTGACGCGATGCTTATTTCTATGAAATTCACAACTCCCTAAAATACAACATCCTGAATTTAACACAAAAGAAGTAATGACTTCAAGAGTAGCTATACTCGGGTGTCACTTTCTAGATGCCATCAAAAACAAGGTTTAACGTCTCAGAACTCCGGATTGAATGAGTCGAATTCATTGAAATTTTAACCTAGTGATCATCTGTATGAGGTTAATAACTCCCTAAAATTACAACTTTCTACAGTAAACACAAGAGAATTTATACCGCGTGGTCACTTTCCAGAGGCCATCAAAAAGAAGGTTTAACGTCTCAGAACTCCGGATTAAGTAGACCTCATGAAAATAAAAAAAACATTTTCACACATATTTCATCAGTCACTTGATTTTGTTAAATAATTAGAAAACTCAAGTGCAAGAATAGCTTTTATGGGCGCTTTTTAAAAATAATGTCCGTGCTAAGTGATTATTTAATGATTCATTAACGTCATTTAACCTACGATAAAAATTGAAGATTGTTTAAGGTTGGGAATATTAATGAATTTCTGTCCCAATGTATGTGAACAAATTACCTGTTCACTTCTTTAGGAAAAACAAGGATTTAGACCGTTATACACTTATCAATGATTCCTTTGTAGATACGAGGGATGTTAATAATGATTTATTCCACATTATCTTGTCCCATTATGCTCGAAATTCCACGAATTATCATAATTATACACCTTACGAAGTACCGCTCTGATTCAAAAATGATTAGTACCACAGCAATTTCGTTAAATCCGTTAATTGGGCTTCTTGGGGCGGTTTTATCTTAACTTTGTCATCGGCCCCGTTAATGGCTTTATCTGCTTCATTTTTGATTTTAACAACATGAAGATTTAATCCTTTGAGCCGAACCGCATGTGTGTGTATAGCAATTATGTGGTGGTTTTGAATAAAATTAGGCGTGAAATTAGATAATTACTTTATTATTATAATGTTGTGCTCCAAGGGAAAATCTACGTAGGTGATGGAAAAAGTGTTTAATTATCAGGTCATAAATTCATCTACTTGAAGACAAGGCGTGAAAAATATCCACAGCTCCGCTAAAGGAAAGCAATTACGGAATAATGATAATAATCTTCATAACTGGCGGTAATTACAGGGCGAAAAAATTGCTTTTCAATACGTCGTTTATTACGGTTCATATGAATTGCAAAAAGATGCAACTGTATAATTGATTCCACTTATCAATAATGGTTGTTTGAGTGGACAACATGAGCCTATACTCAATTGTAACGCGGCGTACGGGAAACGATATTTTAGTGCAAACGGTATTTTCAATTGAAAAATTTTATGACGACAAATAGTGTTCGTATTGCTATTTCAAAGTCGAAGACATGTACGTTCTCTCATTTTTAGCCTCTAAAAAAAATTCGTTGAATTTTGAAATAGGCCAGTCACAAAAACCAGGTGGACAACAGATTAAATTCACTTACAAAACTATGAAAGTCACTCTAGATAACTGGTACCACCCATACTCCATCAAAAAATCATCTTTCCTGCAACATAACGTTATTAAGAAGATGCAGCAGGATCGCATCAACCAGGCTTAGTGGTATTAAGCTGATAAGCCTCCTGGACCGTATAATACTTCGGTTTATTGACTATAAGAGCTTAGAAATCTCAAAGGTCTGCTGCTTATTTATGTCTTAATATTGGCAAGTGTGTTTTGAAAAAAAATAATTCCTCATCAAATTTATAACAAAGAAAGTTGACACAATGTGGCAACCTCGACGTCCTGGCTTCGTTCAAGTTTGATTTAAATTTTCATTATTTCGATCCCCCTACGCCTCTGGGCTCTTTTCAGACTATGACAAAACGAGTGCCAAGCACAATGTATCTATTGTAATATAATTGCTTCATTTTTAATCGGCGTGGATCTGAAGTGGAGAAAATTCCTTTTATATCAGCAGGAATGTTGGAGACGTTTGTTAAATAGTATGGTGATGTGTCGACATTGTTTGGAATTTTTAATCCTATATTGAGCCAAGATGAAGTGGTTGATGGTAAATTTAATTTATTTCCAGCTGCGACAAGTTTCAGTATTACCGATGAAATGGAAAAGTTTTGGCATTTCTCTAGAAAATTTGCAAAACTCCTAAATTTATTTTTGAAAATTTGTTATGAAGACGTGATAAAAAAAATTCAGGACGCTCGACATGAACTTTATGGAGGAAGGCTTGAAATATATTGTGTGAAAATTTAAATCCGATATCTCAATCCATTGTTTTTCGAAGACAAAGTTCTAGAATTCCATGTTTTAAAATATTATGAAGGAATTTTCAACAATTTAGTATGTAGGCGAGGATTGAAATTTTCAAGCCGCTCAATATGAACTTTCTAGAGAAAGACTTGAAATATATTCTGTGAAAATTTCAATCCGATATCTCAATCCATTTGTTTTCATCATATCCTCAAACACAAAGTTGCAAAATTCCTTGTTTTGAAATATTGTTAAAGAACTTCCAAAATTCACTATGAAGGCGAGGATTGAAATTTCCAAGCCGCTCATTATGTATTTTTTAGAGAAAGGCTTGAAATATATTGTGTGAAAATTTCAATCCAATATCTCAATCCGTTTGTTTCTCAAAGACAAAGTTCTAGAATTCCATGTTTTCAAATATTGTGAAGGAATTTTCAAAAATTTAATATGTAGCCGAGGATTGAAATTTTCAAGCCGCTCAGCATGAACTTTCAAGGAAAAGGCTTGAAATATATTCTGTGAAAATTTCAAGCCAATATCTCAATCCGTTTGTTTCTCAAAGACAAAGTTCTAAAATTCCATGTTTTCAGATATTGTGAAGGAATTTTCAAAAATTTAATATGGCGAGGATTGAAATTTTCAAGCCGCTCAGCATGAACTTTCTAGCAAAAGGCTTGAAATATATTCTGTGAAATTTTTAATCGGATACCTCATTCCATTTGTTTTCATCAACTCCTCAAAGACAAAGTTGCAAAATTCCATGTTTTGAAATATTGTTAAAGAACTTTCAAAAATTCACTATGAAGGCGAGGATTGAAATTTCCAAGCCGCTCATTATGTACTTTCTAGAGAAAGGCTTGAAATATATTGTGTTTAAAATTCAATCCAATATCTCAGTCCATTTGTTTTCATCAACTCCTCAAACACAAAGTTGCAAAATTCCATGATTTGAAATATTGTTAAAGAACTTTCAAAAATTCACTATGAAGGCGAGGATTGAAATTTCCAAGCCGCTCATTATGTACTTTCTAGAGAAAGGCTTAAAATATATTGTGTGAAAAATTCAATCCAATATCTCAGTCCATTTGTTTTCATCAACTCCTCAAACACAAAGTTGCAAAATTCCATGTTTTGAAATATTGTTAAAGAACTTTCAAAAATTCACTATGAAGGCGAGGATTGAAATTTTCAAGCCGCTCATTATGTACTTCCTCGAGAAAGGCTTGAAATATATTCTGTGAAAATTTCAATCCAATATCTCAATCCGTTTGTCTCTCAAAGACAAAGCTCTAAAATTCCATGTTTTCAAATATTGTAAAGGAATTTTCAAAAATTTAATATGTAGCCGATGATTGAAATTTCCAAGACGCTCAGCATGAACTTACTAGAGAAAGGCTTGAAATAAATTCTACGAAAATTTCAATATGATATCTCAATCCATTTGTTTTCATCAACTCCTCAAAGACAGTTGCAAAATTCCATGTTTTGAAATATTGTTAAAGAACTTTCAAAAATTCACTATGAATGCGAGGATTGAAATTTTCAAGCCGCTCATTATGTACTTCCTCGAGAAAGGCTTGAAATATATTCTGTGAAAATTTCAATCCAATATCTCAATCCGTTTGTTTCTCAAAGACAAAGTTCTAAAATTCCATGTTTTCAGATATTGTGAAAGGGGTTTCCAAAAATTTAATATGAAGCCGAGGATTGAAATTTTCAAGACGCTCAGCATGAACTTACTAGAGAAAGGCTTGAAATATATTCTACGAAAATTTCAATATGATATCTCAATCCATTTGTTTTCATCAACTCCTCAAAGACAAAGTTGCAAAATTCAATGTTTTGAAATATTGTTAAAGAACTTTCAAAAATTCACTATGAAGGCGAGGATTGAAATTTTCAAACCGCTCATTTTGTACTCTCTAGAGAAAGGCTTGAAATATATTGTGTGGAAATTTCAATCCAATATCTCAATCCGTTTGTTTTCATCAACTCCTCAAAGACAAAGTTGCAAAATTCCATGTTTTGAAATATTGTTAAAGAACTTTCAAAAATTCACTATGAAGGCGAGGATTGAAATTTTCCAACCGCTCATTTTGTACTTTCTAGAGAAAGGCTTGAAATATATTGTGTGGAAATTTCAATCCAATATCTCAATCCGTTTGTCTCTCAAAGACAAAGCTCTTAAATTCCATGTTTTCAAATATTGTGAAGGAATTTTCAAAAATTTACTATGTAGCCGAGGATTGAAATTTTCAAGCCGCTCAACATGAACTTCCTAGAGAAAGGCTTGAATTATATTCTGTGAAAATTTCAATCCGATATCTCAATCCATTTGTTTTCATCAACTCCTCAAAGACAAAGTTGCGAAATTCCATGTTTTGAAATATTGTTAAAGAACTTTCAAAAATTCACTATGAAGGCGAGGATTGAAATTTTCAAGCCACTCATTATGTACTTGCTCGAGAAAGGCTTGAAATATATTCTGTGAAAATTTCAATCCAATATCTCAATCCGTTTGTCTCTCAAAGACAAAGCTCTAAAATTCCATGTTTTCAGATATTGTGAAAGGGATTTCCAAAAACTTAATATGAAGGCGAGGATTGAAATTTTCAAGCCGCTCAGCATGAACTTTCTAGAAAAAGGCTAGAAATATATTTTGTGAAAATTTCAATCCAATATCTCAATCCGTTTGTTTTCATCAACTCCTCAAAGACAAAGTTGCAAAATTCCATGTTTTCAAATATTGTAAAAGAACTTTCAAAAATTCACTATGAAGGCGAGGATTGAAATTTTCAAGCCGCTCATAATGTACTTCCTCGAGAAAGGCTTGAAATATATTCTGTTAAAAATTCAATCCGATATCTCAATCCATTTGTTTTCATCAACTACTCAAACACAAAGTTGCAAAATTCCATGTTTTGAAATATTGTGAAGAAATTTTCAAAAATGTATTAGGAAGGCAAGGATTGATATTTTCAAGTCGCTCAATATGTAGTTTCTAAAGGAGTGTTTGTTATATAAACTGTGAAAATTTCAATCCGATATCTCAATCCGTTTGGCTTCAGCAACTCCTCAAAGATAAAGTTGCAAATATTGTGGAAAAATTTTCAGAAAAAAGATTTGAAAAAGTACAGAGCCAATCTACCTCAAGACATTGAAGAAAATCTATAATATAAAAAGTGGTTTTTATGAATAAATTATAGCTATTTAAAATAACTTGAACATTGAAAAAACAAAAGAGTGCTAATAGAAAACCGTATAAAACAAAATAAATAAACTTTGATGAATAAATACAATTCCCGAAAAGAATATAATCCTCAGATTGGGATAATTGGACAGTTAAAAATTTATTTTAACATATCAAAGACGAAAAGGACAAAAAAAAAGCAAGCTTTGACGAAATCCGTTAAATTTATTGAATGAAAAAAAGTAAAAAAAAATTATAATTATAAAGAAATAAAAAAAAAGTTCAAAACTTTCAAATGCAAAGATGTGATTGAAAAAATGATGAAATCAAAGATAATACTAAAATCCAAACAGGGGGCTAACACAGAAACAAGTCTTCTACAAAGTGTAAAACTTGATTAATTTTTAAATCTAGGATTTTATCTTCAGCTTTTTTTTTGCCATTATTATGCCTATACCCACACCGTTCTTCATTACGATAAGTACACAGACTAAGTTGCTCAAGTGAAACGACCAATAAACCTAATCACGATCTATAAAACAACATTTGCCTTATAACTCATATTTATTTAACGACGATTTTTTTTTATTTCCGCCATGTAGGCGTGCATATACAAGAATCTAATTTCATTATCTAGTTAACTCACCTCGTAGGAAATAAAATTATAATTAAACAGCCCGGTGTGCATAGCTCCTAACGAAGTCGGATTAATTAATCTGGAGATGAAACGGAGCAAAACTAGTTTATTTTCTATAATATACAGTGTAGATCGGTTTTAATTGAAATGCTAAAATTGAATTGCTTCGGTGAAACCTTGTATTAAGTGGCGATTCACGATCAGCTATGTGGGGTAAATGTGATCGGTTTATGTTTTATTGGAATATTTCAAATAAAATCTTTCGATTTGATTGTGCACCACGTGACGTAATTCACACACATACACATAACGTACTTTATTTCATTTTGTTTTGAGTGCGCCCTGTATATTGTTTAAATGATGTGAAAGTTTGCGATATTTTTACCATTGCTGATAGTTTAACGTTGGAATCAGTCATTCAACATCATTCTTAAGAAATTCACAGTGAAAAAAGTTTATTTTCAATAATTTGTTTTTGGGGCGCCCTGTATATTCCTAAAATGATTTGGAAGTGGTTTGCTATATTGGTTCTATTGCTGATAATTCAACGACCCTTCGTCATTATTTTTTTTTTAAAGTTATACATTGAAATATGTCCAAAAAGTTCACTTTTTTGAATTATTTTTAATTTTAATTTAGAGCGCCCTGTACATTTTTCAATATAATATGGAAATATTGAAGCTGTTTCTATTTATGACAATTCAACATTGGAATCAACTCTTCATTTTTGAGAAACTTACATTGGAATAATATGTCTGATTTTTTAAAAATAATACTATTCTGTATTTGGAGCGCCCTGTATATTTTCCAAAGTGATATGGAAGTTGCTGCATTGTTTCTATTAAAACTAGTTCTATTGGTCATAGTTTATCGTTGGAATCAACCTTTCATCATCATTTTTAAGAATTGTCTATTTTAATCTTGTTTTCGGAGCCCCCTGTATATTTTTCAAAATAATATTATTGCATTGTAGGCACTGATATTGGAGCTGGTTTTATAATAACAATTAAACGTTGGAATCATGCCTTCATCATCATTTTCAAGAAATTTACAGTGAAATATGTCTAAACATTATTTTTTAATGATTCATTTGAATTTCATTTTCGGACCGCCCTGTATATTTTTCAAAGTGATATGGAAGTTGCTTGCATTGTTTTTATTAAAACTAGTTCTATTGGTGATAGTTTATCGTTGGAATCAACCTTTTATCATCATTTTAAAAAAAATTGTATTTTAGTTTTGTTTTCGGAGCCCCCTGTATATTTTTCAAAATAATATTATTGCATTGTAGGCACTGATATTGGAGCTGGTATTATAATCACAATTAAACGTTGGAATCATGCCTTCATCATCATTTTCAAGAAATCTACAGTGAAATATGTCTAAACATTCTTTTTGAATGATTCATTTGAATTTTATTTTCGGAGCGCCCTGTATATTTTCAAAAGTGATATAGAAGTTGCTTGCATTGTTTCTATTAAAACTAGTTCTATTGGTGATAGTTTATCGTTGGAATCAACCTTTCATCATCATTTTTTAAAAAAATCTATTTTAATTTTGTTTTCGGAGCCCCCTGTATATTTTTCAAAATAATATTATTGCATTGTTGGCAGTGATATTTAAGCTGGTTTTATAATCACAATTAACGTTGGAATCATGCCTTCATCATCATTTTCAAGAAATGTATAGTGAAATATGTCTAAACATTATTTTTTAATGATTCATTTGAATTTTATTTTTGGACCGCCCTGTATATTTTCCAAAGTGATATGAAAGTTGCTTGCATTGTTTCTATTAGAACTAGTTCTATTGGTGATAGTTTATCGTTGGAATCAACCTTTCATCATCATTTTTAAAAAAAATCTATTTTAATTTTGTTTTCGGAGCCCCCTGTATATTTTTCAAAATAATATTATTGCATTGTTGGAAGTGATATTAAAGCTGGTTTTATAATCACAATTAACGTTGGAATCATGCCTTCATCATCATTTTCAAGAAATTTACAGTGAAATATGTCTAAACATTTTTTTTTAATGATTCATTTGAATTTTATTTTCGGAGCGCCCTGTATATTCAAAATTATATCAACGTTGTTAGCAGTGATATTGAAGCTGGTTTCATAACTGATAGTTCAACGTTGGAATATACCCTTCATCATCATTTTTAAGAAATATACAGTGAAATATGTCTGAACATTTTTTTTTAATGAATTTTTATTTCGTTTTCGGATCGCCCTGTATATTTTTTGAATGATTTGGGTGTTGTTGATGGTGGTTCCATTACTGACAATTCAACGTGGGAATCAATCATTCATCATCATTTTCAAGAAATTTACAGTAAAATGCGTTTTTTTTTTAATAATGCATTTTAATTTCGTTTTCGGATCGCCCTGTATATTTTTCAAAATAATAAGATAGTGATATTGAAGCTGGTTTCATAAGAGGCAATTCAACGTTGGAATCAACCATTCGTCATCATTTTCAAAAAATTTAAATATGTCTGAAATGTCTTTTTTCAATTATTTATTTTATTGTTTTTGGAGCGCCCTAAAAAGTAATCAAAAAACCTGTAGAGAATGTTTGTTAAATCCGAATTAAAAAAATTATTAAAAAATATGAAAAATTAATACAAATGAATTTCTAATTTGATACGTGGCAAAATCTAAAGAGCTTAAAATTATTTATTTTTCTTAAAAGGATTTGAAGTACCTAATAAAAAATAATTGACAAAAATAAACGAAAAGAAAAGACGAAAAACTAATTGATAAAAGCAGAAAGCAGAGATAAATTAAGATTTAAAAAATTGAAAAAGATGAACAAATAAATATAAAATAAATTTGGAAAAATGACCAAAATTCGTTTTTATTTCATAAAAAAAAGCAAAAATCCTTTATAAGAAATTGGTTATTTGACAGAGATTAAAAAATTGAAGAAAAAACAAAAATCCGCTTACAAAAGTGAAGTGGAACTTTTTAAAAGAAACAATGATCTATACAATTAAAAAAATGCAAACATCTATAAATAAATAAATAAAGAAAGTAAGAACCCATTAGAATTGAAGATAAAATAACGAATGAAATGAGTTATATAAAAATAATAATATCTTCATTCCACCTACACCACTGAATCCAAACACGTAGTACTTAGTACTACCTTCTCGCCTCGTCGTACGACGATGATGCGGCCGTTCCTTGACAATTATGTTCAATATTGTCGTTTCTATTGTTAATCTAATTACATACAATGGGAAGTAACAACTTAAATCACTCGAATTTTCCATCTTGTAGACCTCTTACTTGGCCGTTGGTCTTTGTGCGTCTCCCTCGCTTTTTATTGCTCTATGGGATTTTAATTGCGTAATTAGGCCCCATAATGTGGTCTTTTGCCCAATGTCGATGTCATTTTTTGAATAGTAAGTGTGGGTTTTGAAAGAGATGTGTTGTTCCCACGGCTGCTTCCTTTCTAATTAGAAAAATATCAAATTTTCATCATATATATATATATATATAGAGGGCTTTTCACTTAAAACTCCGCACGTCAATATTTTGGAAACGAATAGCAATATTTGATTTCTGTAAATGTAGTCAATGTATGGGGTCGAGTAGTTATTTTTCACAATTAAAAAAATTCGACGCCTACCAAGAGTAAAGCGTCGCGACGCATCGAAAATATTAATCGATTGCAGGGACTTTGAAATTACGCGCATGCTAAAGTACATGTTATTTATAAACTTTTTTGTTATTCAGTCGAACTCATTTATTCTACTCAGTTTTGAGATATACAGTGTGTCCAAGATAAGGATGTCTATCATGAGGATTTCGAAAACCGTGAGAGATACAAGGTCGGTTAAATGGAGGCAAAGTTGCGTATTTTGATGCTTAACAAAATGCCGTTTTAAAAGCCAAGAAATTCCGACTAAGTCCGAAATTATCCGAAAAAAACCGAAATTTTTCAAAATTGTTTTAATTTTTTTCTGACCACATTTGAAGAGATATTTTGAAATAAATGGAACTTCTTCATTGCCACTTTTTGCCCTTTACAAGATAGCGTTATTAAATTGAAGAACCGACGTTTCGTCTATCAGCAGCCATCATCAACTTTGTTTTTCTAAATTCGGTCCTGGATTTTTTATGACGGATTTTGAGGGCCTCTTATGTTCCTAAACCAGCAATGTTATTCAAAAAAATCATGTTGATGGATTTTTCCATAAGAACTCATGTGTTAGAGAGAGACAAAAAATACATTTTTAAAAGGATTAAAAACAACCACCTCTTTTTTTATTAGTGCGATACCTCGTTGGTTTAGGAACATAAGAGGCTCTCAAAATCCGTGATAAAAAATCCAGGACCGTATTTGAAAAAACAAAGTTGATGATGGCTGCTCATGGACGAAACGTCGGTTCTTCAATTTAATAACACTATCTTGTAAAGGGCAAGAAGTGGCAACGAAGAAGTTCCATTCATTTCAAAATATCTCTTCAAATGTGGTCAGAAAAAAATGAAAACAATTTTAAAAAAATTCGGTTTTTTCGGATAATTTCGGACTTAGTCGGAATTTCTTGGCTATTAAAACGGCATTTTGTTAAGCATCAAAATACGCAACTTTGCCTCCATTTAACCGACCTTGTATCTCTCACGGTTTTCAAGATCCTCATGATAGACATCCTTATCTTGGACACACTGTATATCTCAAAAATGAGTAGAATAAATGAGTTCGACTGAATAACAAAAAAGTTTATAAATAACATGTACTTTAGCATGCGCGTCATTTCAAAGTCCCTGCAATCGATTAATATTTTCGATGCGTCGCAACGCTTTACTCTTGGTAGGCGTCGAATTTTTTTAAATGTGAAAAATAACTACTCGACCCCATACATTGACTACTTTTTACAGAAATCAAATATTCCTATTCGTTTCCGAGATATTGACGTGCGGAGTTTTAAGTGAAAAACCCTGTACTTATATATGTGCATCAAACTAAATACTGACCCAGTCTTTGTGCAAAAATCCCCGAACTTTGATCCTGCCGCAAATCGCCAAAATTACAGACTTCGATAAATAACACCCATCGACGGTATTTTTCATAAAATATAAAACTACATAGGAAAGGCGCAGCAGCAAATCGTAAATAATACCTTAAAAGTCTTTAATATGTTTATAATGACCCTCTCAGGAAAAAGCGTAATGATAATGACCGACCATCAACCGAGAAATACGAGTATGTATGCCCGAGTCAACTTTTATATTCGTCCGATTCATGCGCGATAATAAATACGATTCATCGTCGACTTTTTTTTTGATCTCAGAGAGAAAAATAAATTGGAAATGTCGTGGCAGCTTTGAAGTTGACGATGGCGATGGAAATGAGATTTTTTGGCAGAGCTGGCAATAAAAACAAATGTATAAAGATTCAAGGATCTGTATCTCTGTCCTTGGAAGTTATGACATATTTGATAATAAAAGACAACCAGAAATCAAAAATGTCAACATAAAAAAATTATTAGACTCCCTTCAATCGGCTCTGAATTTGAATAAGGACATACACAAGAGGCCGGACGGAGAACTGACCGACAGTCAAACTCCGCCCCTATACACTTAACGGACGGACAACTGAACGGACGCCCAGTCAGTACGACAGCATCGTCAAAAAAATTTAGGGGTCAGGGAGTTAAAAAGGTGCGAATAGATAGATCTTTATTTAAATCATGTGTTTTCTTTGAGAAATTCAGTGTTTCTTACAATACAGCCAAAAGTTTGGACAACCTCAAAAATTATTATCCATTTATAATCCTCAAAAACTGATAAGAATGATATATTTCAGAAAAATATTCTCTTATCACCTGTTGGAACAACAGGCAAAACAAACAGATACATATTTCAATCTGCCCTCAACAACCCCTCCAACAATTAATCTTCCCATTCGCAACACAAAACAAGCGAAAAGAAAAGCACTCAGGGACCACGGCGCTTTCCTTTTTTCCAGCGTCTTTTCTCAGCTTTTTTACCTTGATTAGGAATGACATCCAGTAGCTCTGATCAGCATAATTTCATTTACGAAACTCCCCACGGCATTGTACGTTCGATTCGTCCCTCCAAAGGATGGGAGAGAGCCTCTAATGCATCCCATTTCGTATTATTCAAATCAGCTCAGATTTACACTTTGGGGTGTGAGGGAGATTTGAGATAAAGGTGGGTTTTGCAGCGCTTTGTGTGTGTTTTTTTGATTGATTGAATCGGAATGACTAATTTTTTTCTGATTGATCTAACCACTTCCAACTAAAATTGTTTGAGGTTAGGTTGACATGATACGTACTTATATAAAAATATTTTTGCACCAGTTAAGAGCGCCATCTACTTTAGGGCTCTGTTACTAAAACTCCTCACTTAACTATACAAGGCCAACAGAAAATCATTAACCCGGACACCATGTTCACCGCGAGGTATAATTATCACTCATAATCTTCCTAGAGCTCGAATTATTTCGAAAAATTCGCAACGAGAACAAATTTCCGGATTTTGAATTCGAGCTCTAGGGAGATTCGGCAAGAAAATTTCATGCCAAAACTGATCATTGGAAAAACCATAACCCAGGACCATTGACTTTAAATACTATAGACTGGGCATCCCATTCATAAAATGGTATTAGTCTTGACGCCAACATCACAATAAGTGCGAAAGAGACAACACTATGAGTGGAAAGAGATAAAACGAGGAATCCGAACCCATCGGGCAACACCGCATGAGAACATGTGATTCTTATAATACGTACGTCCGAACTCGATTTTCATCTGGAACAGCGGCGGCACATTTCGAGTTTCAACCGTCTTGTATGAAAAATATAAATGAATATTAATTTGAGTAGGTACCTATGTCGTTATTGTTATATGACAGTATATCACATTTTTGACTTTCTTAATCAATAAAAATTGAAATTTTCATAACATTAAAAATTAAATCTCCTGCTGTTCCTCCGACAATAATGAATTACGGTTCCGAATAAAATGACAACCAAAATACAAAATATATTTCGCATTTCTTACATATCTCTAAGGCCATTTTACTCAATTTGCCATATGATTTTTGTTTTTGGAGACGGGAAACTGTATGGTCTGCCGGTGAGTCATGATTGGCAAGCTTCCCGGTTTTAAATATTTGATTCCATCAATGTCACGTAAATAGTCTTGTGGGTTAAAATGGGCCGAACACAAAAAGGGAGGTTTGATTCGAAGTCGGTCCTCGTCAATCCTCACCAAAGAACACCAAATATTTCGCAGCTCTTCATTTTTTGGAAATCTAAAATTGGATAACAAGAAAAAAATATAAAAAATAGGAAACAGCAACGTTTTACTTTTCTTGTTTCTAATACATAAGTATATGTACAGGCGAAAAGTATTATGAATAAATGGCCGAAAAACTATTTTTAACTATACCAAAATGATTATCAGTGCTGGAAAGTGAGTGGAGATAAATTCAAAGAAATATGGTGCAGGAGTCATACTAAACAAAGGGTTGTAATAAACTGAACAGTATTTAATTCATTATGTACAGTATAATATCACAAGCAGTCAGTATAATATTATAAAAGACTCAGTATTTCTGTTAAAAATGATAAGTAAAAATGGAATTTTTGAGCAGTAAAAGTACTATTTGGCCAGTATTTCTATGTTCACTATTGTGATTCTAATGGTCAGTAAAAATTTATGAAATGTCAGTATGACTTAGCTGGTGATAATTCCACAAATGTACAGTAAGAAATAATAAATGGCCAGTATTTAATAGTCAGTAATAATTTTAACTAACTCAAACTTACCCAAACTTGATACACATAATACCAATACAGAACACGTCAATTATGATATATAATAATAATTGTTATGTTAACCTGGTGCTAACCAACATATATATATTTTTCATCAATTTCTATTACCAACACGAACCTATCTGACTACTTCATCATGACATAAAGGCAGAGTGTTTTCTCTTTATCAAGTGTTTCGTTCCGTTGTAAAAATGTTTGTATTTATACGAAATAAAATATATGACCAACCATTCATTATTTTACTCTCGCTTTATTAATTCTATGAACTGTCCATTATTTTCACCAGGCATTTACTAATTTATTTGATCGTTTTTTTATGATACTGACTCTTGATTATTTACATCTACCATTTATTATTTTTACTGACCACTTCTTTATGTTACTGACCCTTCATTATTTTTACTGACCATTTCTTTATATTACTTACCGTTAATTATTTCAACCGAAGATTTATTATTATACTGACCATTTATTATTTTTACTGGCCACTTCTTTATGTTACTGAACCTTCATTATTTTCACTGACCATTTCTTTATATTACTTACCGTTAATTATTCCAACCGACCATTTATTATTATACTGACCATTTATTATTTTTACTGACCACTTCTTTATGTTACTGACCCTTCATTATTTCAACCGACCATTTATTATCATACTGACCAAAGGAAATAAAATAATGGCAAAGAGTACTGTCCATAAAATTGAAATACTGACCATTTAATTTGTTGCCCTAAACAAAGACCGCAAATATTGGTATACCTGCAAATTGAAGCAGGTAAGCAATATTGTTTATTGGTCTATTCTTCTTTAAATTAATGTCTAGACAATCATAAATTTAATTTTGTATGTTTAGACATAAATTTGGCCCAAAAACATTTATGTCTAGATATACATTCAAAGAAGTATGGGCAAATAAACAATACATAATGCGTAGGTACACTGCTTCAATTTGCAAGTACCAATATTTGCAGTTTCTATTCACTTTTCGCATTCTCCAGATAATTAAACATTTTTTATATATCCTATACCTACCTTAAAAATAAAATTGCCATTTTTTCTGGCACGTTTTAAAATGTAAAGGTTTATTCGGAAGCCTTGGGAACAGGGTAAATATCTATTTTCAACCATTGAACTTTAATTTAAAACTTTTTTCCAAACGTCAAATTAAAAAGTGAATTGCGGGGTCCATTTAGCCGTGCCCTGTACAAGGTTTTTTTATATATTAATAATTTAGACCCCCTTTATCTTTTTTATTTGACGTTGTCAAAATGTCACCTCATAAAAGTCTATTGATTGGTTTCGAGCAAATTGTTGGAAAAACTATATTTCGCTTTTACAGGAAGAAAGACTGGGCGTCGTCAAAATTTTTAATTCCAATTGAAAGGTACAGGCAAAGAGGGCGATATGTCAAAAAGTTAATTTCGAGATAAACGCGAGGTTTTAAGAGCTCTAAAAAGTGATTATAATAATAATAATTGTAAAAGTAAGCATTCTTACTGAAGACTTCAACCTTATTGTAATAAAAAAACGAAAATAAGACAGTTGAGGAAGTATCCAATAAATAATTCATCTTGACTGTGTATGAAATAATCGAGGAAATAATGGAATAGGTATTCAAGTAATATGAATATCCTTTCTTATTTGAGAACAATCTGTTCCTATTGCATAAAACACTACCATTCAGGCTTTTTTCCCAGATCAGTTTCATTTTTTCGTTGTTACCTATTCACGAATAAAAACAAACATCTAAACTTCCTGAAGATTGAAAAATCCTCATTTTCATGAATGAAATATGATGATGCCTACACTCTACACCACTGGATCCCTCTCCAGTCAATGCTCAATGCAAATTTGACACTTACCTGTGAATGGTGATTTCTGGATCCGAATGGTCCAGTTTTTGACACAGCAAGCACAATCTTACCATTTTTCACAAATAAAGTCACAATACAACACTTCACAAGCACGAAAGTAGAAGTTTTCAAGTTGAAACCCCATGGCATCACCGCACTACCTTCAAAATCGAAACCAGCTGTTTAAAGGCAGCGTTGCCGTGTACTAGGACTAGTATTTACTATGTATCGCCTGTATCCAATGCACAAAAAATCATTATTTAATGAATGTTAGTAATCAAGCTTTGAGTAGCACAAAAATATTTCACATTATTTATGATATGAAATAATATCATCATTAGACACTATCACCGTTGTTCAACATTGAGTTGATTCACACGAAATCATGGTTGTAAATGTGTCTGATTATGCGATCATCTAGAATAGTGAACCTTGATGCACCTTCTTGAAAAATGAACAATACTCAATCCTCCTTAATTTTCATTGTATCATGTCTTATCAATCAATTTCGTACACAGAGGAATTTTCATTGATGAAGATTTGCCCAAATCGGCAACCGCGTCCAAAGCAGGTCAGTTTTGGGCGACGCAGATAGATATAACTCGACAAGGATAGCGATACAGTGAATTTCTCAAGACATACCTCCAAAATTGGATGATGGTGCCATTATTTTTGAAGGTTTCCTTCTCTAAAGCCTTATAAAACTCAATGCCCAGGACTCACCTCGCATTTAGTGGAAGAAACCAACGGCTCCTTACTCTACTCGCCATTGAGGAAGAAAGAAGGGAATCAGGATTTTATAAAACATTTGGAAGTTATAACCAATCTTGTCCATAATTGATAACATTGCAACTTTGTATTGGAAGTTGAAAATAAATCATTTATCAAAAATATTTGTCATCGTTTTTAACAGCTGTCAAGCACTCGCGGCTGGATGTAGCTCCCATGCACCAACCACAGTGTTGCCGTTTGCCTTATCTCTGTCTGTGAAAGTTGGGTTGGGTTGGGATTGTTAGGGAGAGTGGGGACGGCAACACTGTAATCATATGGGAGCTTCATCCAGATGCAAAGCCAGGGAGATTTCCACTTATTAATCTTTCAGTCACGTGATTATGAGCAGGGTGATTTCCGATAAAATTAGGTCGTTGCCATAACAACATAATAAAATGCAAGCCTATGATTGGTTAGAATTGACTGGTAGATTTTCTCAGTAACTGATAGAAGAGAGGTGCCGTGGAAGACATTAGACTGTACTTTGGTATCATTTTTACTGAATCTTTTACCTTTAACCGCAATAGTTTCAGAGTGCACCCTGAAAAAGGGGCTCGAATAGCATCGTCGTCTTTTTCAATCGAATGCATTTGAAAGGTCGTTTATCTTCATATGAAGTGTCTCCGGCACGAAACCGTCGTAAATTTTACCAGTTTCCGCAAAAATACGTCCGCCGAGATTGTATGCTGTAGCAAAGAGGCAGCGTCAAAGGTAAATAAATGGAATGCGGATTGAAACTGATATATTTAATATTAAGTAATGATCCGGAATGGTTGTAAAAAGTTGTAACAGAATTGTCGTATCGTTTTCCGTGCGCCGCGTCTTGATTAATTTAATTATTGTCTGCATGGAACAGTTCACGTAACGATGAACATTCACCACTAATTAATTTTCCCCGTATTTATTCAAATTGCCAGTTAAAGCTACAATAAAAACACCGTTATTTCCTCATTAACTCGAACCATAATTGCCCCCTTAATCCGTGAAAAATAAAAACAAATCCAAACATCCGTAAAGTCGAACGTGAAACGGCTCCTGTTACATCATTAAACGACAAAAACTTCCTTAATAAGGGGAACGCGCGTAGCAAAAACACACCCCAGTCTCTTTTGTTTGATATTAAAAACTTTATAATTGATTTTCCAGCCCTACGGGGGAAAAAGTTGTGTCGTCGACTTTCAATTTTCCCGAATTTCCAAGATCAATGCTGCATGGAGGAAAATAGTTGAAACGTTTAAAATCAAATTTTTGAGAGAAAACTAAAATTTAAATTATCAATGTAAAAACATGTGACACACACATCAAACGAATTTATTTACGCTCAATTAAAAAGCGGATTCGGAAATTTGAAAGTCAAAAATAAAAACGGGTTGTTGGGAAACACTTCATATATTGCTTTCCTATCTTTCAATCTTTAATTAACAAGGCGAAGCATAATATTTACTGATCGAGACCCTATCAGTCGGAAACAATTCGTTTTTTTTAATTGATTAACTGTATTTATGAATGTAGGCGAACAGGGGGTTTTATTGACTGCGATAAATGAGGAAAAACCTAATTAAAAATGAAATGTCTTAAAAAATGTTTTTCTCAATCAAGTTTCAAAATGAGTTTGAGGGTTGACTTGTTTCTTCTTCTTCTAAAAATACTTTGGAAAGTGGGAGAAATAATTTTTCTACAGTTTTAAACAAAGTCAAAAAACAATACAACATAAAAATGACGTTGATTATCATGATGCCATCGCACGAATCCAATAATAATTCACTTTAAAGCGGGTATAAAAATAAAAATAAACAGAGTTCATGAGAAAAAAAAAAAAAAAATACTATTTCCAGTAACCGTCCTCCAATTTTCAGATCGCTTTTACCAAAAAACGTCCCAGCGGTTCTTCAGTTAGGATGATATGTCAAATATCTTACAATCCTTTGGAGAATATCAAAATTAGGTAAACATAACCTCACTTGGTCAATTTTTGTTAAATGTCTTAATCAAACTCCAAATTAAAACCTACTGTATGGGTCATCGACCTGAAATTCAAGAAAACTTTTGCCCTACCTCAGTAATCATTCTTATTTTTGAAGAAATCACGAAAAATGGGTCATTTTTGCCAAGTTCTAGATTTTATATCCAGACTATCATTTGTTTAATTATTGTAATATTTTCAGGAAGTATGGGTACCTAATTTTTGCCCCTATTTCAAATGGTGCTAGCCATTTTTAAAACTACACGAAAATCGTCTTCTTTTTTGAACATGAAAAAAGGGCACTAAACAATTTTTTGAAAAAAATCGCCAAGACACATACACTGACAAATGGATTGAAGTTTTAACTACCATCAGTTCTTTGTAAACTGATGTAGGGTTAGAGTCTTTCTCAAATTTTAGGCCGATGATCCACTTATGGCCAATACTGTACATGATATCTCATTTGAACAAAATCCTTTGGCAGATAACAAAACTATGCAAACATAACCGCACTTGGTCAATTTTTGTTAATTTTCTTAATCAAATCCCAAATTGCAACCGGCACTTCTTATTTGAACAAAATCGTTTGCAAAATAACAAAATTATGCAAACATAACCTCATCTGGTCAGTTTTTCTTAAATTTCTTGATCAAACCCCAAATTAAAACCTACATATTCTTATTTGAACAAAACCGTGCGGAAAATAACAAGACTGAGCAAACATAACCTCGCTTTGTATTTTTTCTAAAGTTTTTTGATCAAATCCTTGAAAGAACCTACATATTATCTCATCTGATCCAAATCCTTTGAAAAATAACAAAACTATGCAAACATAACCTCACTTGGTCAATTTGTGTTACATTTTTTAATCAAATCTCAAATTGGAACCGACACTTCATATTTGAACAAAATCGTTTGGCAGATAACAAAACTATGCAAACATAACCTCATCTGGTCAATTTTTGTCAAATTTCTTGATCAAACCCCAAATTAAAATATTCTTATTTGAACAAAACCGTGCGGAAAATAACAAGGCTGAGCAAACATAACCTCGCTATGTATTTTTTCTAAAGTTTTTTGATCAAATCCTTGAAAGAACCTACATATTATCTCATCTGATCCAAATCCTTTGAAAAATAACAAAACTATGCAAACATAACCTCACTTGGTCAATTTGTGTTACATTTTTTAATCAAATCTCAAATTGGAACCGGTCTGGTCAATTTTTGTCAAATTTCTTGATCAAACCCCAAATTAAAACCTACATATTTCTATTTGAACAAAACCGTGCGGAAAATAACAAGACTGAGCAAACATAACCTCGCTATGTATTTTTTCTAAAGTTTTTTGATCAAATCCTTGAAAGAACCTACATATTATCTCATCTGATCGAAATCCTTTGAAAAATAACAAAACTATGCAAACATAACCTCACTTGGTCAATTTGTGTTACATTTTTTAATCAAATCTCAAATTGGAACCGACACTTCATATTTGAACAAAATCGTTTGGAAAATAACAAAACTATGCAAACATAACCTCATCTGGTCAATTTTTGTTAAATTTCTTGATCAAACCCCAAATTAAAACCTACATATTCTTATTTAACAAAACCGTGCGGAAAATAACAAGACTGAGCAAACATAACCTCGCTATGTATTTTTTCTAAAGTTTTTTGATCAAATCCTTGAAAGAACCTACATATTATCTCATCTGATCGAAATCCTTTGAAAAATAACAAAACTATGCAAACATAACCTCACTTGGTCAATTTGTGTTACATTTTTTAATCAAATCTCAAATTGGAACCGACACTTCATATTTGAACAAAATCGTTTGGAAAATAACAAAACTATGCAAACATAACCTCATCTGGTCAATTTTTGTTAAATTTCTTGATCAAACCCCAAATTAAAACCTACATATTCTTATTTAACAAAACCGTGCGGAAAATAACAAGACTGAGCAAACATAACCTCGCTATGTATTTTTTCTAAAGTTTTTTGATCAAATCCTTGAAAGAACCTACATATTATCTCATCTGATCCAAATCCTTTGAAAAATAACAAAACTATGCAAACATAACCTCACTTGGTCAATTTTTGTTACATTTTTTAAACAAATCTCAAATTGGAACCGACACTTCATATTTGAACAAAATCGTTTGGAAAATAACAAAACTATGCAAACATAACCTCATCTGGTCAATTTTTGTTAAATTTCTTGATCAAACCTCAAATTAAAACCTACATATTCTTATTTGAACAAAACCGTGCGGAAAATAACAAGGCTGAGCAAACATAACCTCGCTATGTATTTTTTCTAAAGTTTTTTGATCAAATCCTTGAAAGAACCTACATATTATCTCATCTGATCCAAATCCTTTGAAAAATAACCGAACTATTCAAACATAACCACACTATGTCATTTTTTTAAATATTTTTATCAAAACCCAAATAGAACCTACATTTGGGCCTATGCAGGAACACTCTTGACAATAGTCAACATTGAAAACTTGACGTAAAATTGAAATTTGACAGACGTATCAATATTTTCAGCGTTCTGGAGTATGGTATCATGAGACCATTCCAGTTTGGTCTGTCATTAACGTCACTTGCAGCTCGCCGATTGGCTGAATGGGACGTTAATGACAGACCAAACTGGAATGGTCTCATGGTACCATACTACAGAACGCTGAAAATATTGATACGTCAGTCAAATTTCAATTTCACGTCAAGTTTTCAATGTTGACTATTGTCAAGATTGTTCCTGCATAGGCCCAAATATCTAATTTGAACAAAATCGTTTGGAAAATAACAAAACTTTGCAAACATAACCTCACTTGGTCAATTTTTGTCAAATTTCCTAATTATATCCCAAATTAAAATCTACATATTCTTATTTGAACAAAACCGTTCGGAAAATAACAAAACTGTGCAAACATAACCTCGCTATGTATATTTTTCTAAAGTTTTTTGATCAAATCCTTAAAAGAACCTACATATTATCTAATTTGAACCAAATCCTTTGAAAAATAACAATTATATACAAACATAACCTCACTTTGTATTTTTTTTATTTTTTTCACCCAAATAGAAGTTAATATCATATCTGATTTTATCAAAATCCTTTAGAAAACAGCAAAATCATGCAAACATAACGTCACCAAGTTATTTTTTTTAATGTCCTTAACGTTAAGTATCCTCAAAATTGGTTGGTGCAATCGGCCATAGATCCATGAGCTTTACCTCCATGCCAAATCCAAATAGAATCACCAGTCTACATATAGTTGGTTGTCTTAATCAGTCTACATATAGTTGATTGTCAAATGTCAAATATTATGGTTGCGTTCAGAAATTTACCTCGTCCAGGGCCGGAGTTAGTGAACATGTGTGCAAAAAAAAATGTTTCAACATATTTGTTTCTGAACAGTAATACTTTTTCCTTAAGTCTCGTTCAATTTCTAACAAAAAAGCTCTCTTTGACTTTTCTCTCTACGACGCACCGTTTTGGAGTAAAAAAATAAGAACCAATGTACACTATCGAAAAAATTAATACAGATTACTGAGCAGCTTCCTTATTTTTCTTGGAGACCATACCTAACGTCAAACAATGTTATTATGGTGATAAGAACAATAACTAAATTCAAATATTTATTTTTTTTTTTTAATTTGTATACCCTGTATCTATATAGGAAACAGGGCACTTCCGGCCTCAAAACTTCTTATTTATGGTTCCTTCATTTCTCATATAAGAAGTGACAAGTTGATCTGAGACACCCTGTATATAATTAAGACTACAAACAAAATGTTAGTACGTACTTCCGGCATCAATCAACTCAAACATCTTGTCAATACTTAACAAGCATCCACACCTTCGACCATGTAAAATATGAAACACTCTTGCTACGTTAAATGTTCATAACCAATTGTGGAATGCACCAGCTTACAACACACAACATTGTGTCCGCCTGCCCTATAACTCATCCTTAGGTGCGCTGTTGGTTTATGATGATACCCTAACCTGTGAGTTACAGGGGTCGAGTTAATTTATTCATATTGTGATGATGGGTGTGTATTTATCGACCTGAGTACGTGCAAAACTTCACTTTCCAGATCTGCGTACTGTTAAATTTCAAACTTTTGAGAATAATGAAAATATGCAACCAGTGAGACTTCTCAATCACCTCTATTTTAACTATTGAGCCTCATCCTCATAAATCTCTCACAGGCGCTAAAACGCATATAACTTATCGCTCCAGCAACGTTGACTTACAGCCTTGGCGGTTTTTATGCACGCATAAATTTGTGTTAAAACGGAGTTCCTCCATTAAGTGAGTCGAGTACGAGTCGGTTAACTGACCATTGCGCATTATTAAATATGATAAATGATATTTTGAACGGAAGGAGTTGGGCTGTGGAGTTTTATTAAATTCCGAACCTGCTAATTGATGAAAACATTACTACTTGAGGTTGAATGCGGTGATCAGTACAAATTGTTCCTTTGTGTAATAAGTAGCTGATCAATGAAGCCAATATGTATCAAAATTTAGACGCGGCTGATGACCCAAGACTTCGGCTAAGTTCGGTAGCTGTGTATTTGTCGGGTAGATCTATCGCCAAGTATTCCTGAATTCTTTGAAATATGCTTGGGTCATTTATCAAATTTGACCCTATGGAGGAGATGCCCTTGGTGAAGCCACAAAGGCACTCTTAGTACCGTTTCCGAGTAACTCATTTGTCTTGTCGCGTACACGTAAGCGTACCAGCAATTTATTTTCGAAAAAAAAAAAGTGTATCGTTTCAATTAATATCTTTAACACTTAACAAGGCAGCTGAGCGGCTTATCTTTAGAATATCGTTTTTCTTACGCCCAACCGTAATTGTAAAATCGTATTCTCGGAAAACGCACGAGTATTTAGTTACATTTCTACTTGATAGGAATATCTAATTGCATTAACCCGCTTGGAATTTATATGCTGATATACAGGGTAAGTCAGATAAGCTTGAATTCGAAAAACATTTATGATTATTGATTTTTATCCAGACAACAATGAAAGTATTGATATTGCCTCTTTCTCGATATAAACTTGATTTTTTGCTTATCATACTGGAAAAACATGAGAAAGCAGTAATGAATTGGTTTATCTATAATAATTCATGATGGCCATTTTGACGTAATATAAATATTTACATCAAAACATGATAAAATAGGTGAAATTTGATGGCCCTTTTAGCACCGATGAAGGATTGAATTATTAATAGATATCGAAAAATATGAGTATACAAGGTGTTTCCTAATTAAGGGCGTATTGATTACTGAGCTAATTTTGTGAAAAAAACCTTATAAACATGGGTCTAGAAGTGCATTTCTCCCAAGATAAAAGGTCTTCAACTTCAACTTAAAAAAAAGTTTTTTTTCATAAATAATGCTACAAATATATTAGCTCAAGAATTAGTACGCCCTTGGGTTTATTGTACGGAATTAGGAAACATCATGTATACAAATGTCTATAGAAATGGAATATTTGTCATTGTTTTTAACAGCTGTCAAGCACTCGCGGCTGGATGTAGCTCCCATGCACCAACCACAGTGTTGCCGTTTGCCTTATCTCTGTCTGTGAAAGTTGGGTTGGGTTGGAATTGTTAGGAAGAGTGGGGACGGCAACACTGTAATCATATGGAAGCTACATCCAGATGCAAAGCGTCAGGGAGATTTCCACTTATTAATCTTTCAGTCACGTGATTATGAGCAGGGTGATTTCCGATAAAATTAGGTCGTTGCCATAGCAACATAATAAAATGCAAGCCTATGATTGGTTAGAATTGACTGGTAGGAAATTTTCTACAAAAATTCCCAAAACCAGAAATAGAAGAGAAAAAAACAATTAATTGTTTAAAATATGAAAATCAACAATGGAAAACATACAAAATACGGAATAAGGAAGGAAGATTCCTAAAAAATTTAACGATTTTTCAGATATGAAAATACTTACTTTTTGTATTTTCAGAAAACATATCCAAAAAAAATTGGTTGCCAATTTTACTATTATTTTATCATCTATTAATATCTTCATTATATTTTGTTTTTGTTAATTTTATGATTAGTTTTTATTCAAAATCCATTCATCAAGATTTCATATTTTTTTATTTTTACTATTTTTTATATTCCCACATCTTTATGTTTTGATATTATTCTGTAACTCTTTTATAGCTTTTATGCTAACTAAATTTGATTACAACAATGGTCAAAAAAACAGAAAATAACAGATTAATAAATAATTAAAAGAGTGAAAATCATGAATAGGACATATTATGAAAAGCAACAAAAACAATAGGAAATAGCGAAACAAATTACATAAATAAACAGTAACAAGATCTTTAATTGTTTCAAACAAATCTGTTCAAAGTGACATGAATGGAAAAAATTGGAAACTCACGGAAGTACTTATTATTTTGTATTTAAAAATAGAGAACCACAAAAAAAGAGACAGATAAAACGAAATAATGAGGTATAAAATTCAAAAATCATCAAAAACAAAAAAAAAAGTAAATTTATTATACAAAATTACGAAAATCAAAAATAGAGAAAACAACAGATTAATAGTTTAGGTGAAACTCGATAGCAGGAAAAATATTATACATTTCTAAAATGTTATAAAACCATTAAAAAGATTGACAAAAGCAATAAAAACAAAATATCAAAAAACTACATAGATATGCACTAGAAAAATTCCTAATTGTTTAAAACAGTGGAAAAATCTGTTCATAGACAAAAATTAAAAAGAGAAAGAAAATTACTTTGATGCATGTAAACCCTTGTATAGTGTATCTAAAAGTTTGCAAGACAGGTTAAAAAGATGAAACAGCAAATAAAATGAAATATTAGTACAATAAATCACTTAAAATCAAAAATATTTTCCTAAAACACTGGTGAAGAATTCGAAAAGTGACAAAAACAAACAAAATAGATAAGTCATAAATAAAAAATCTGAAAACTAACAATTGAGAAATAACCTCTTTAAAATGATAACTAAGAATTAGACTGTCAAAAATAACAAAAACAGCAAAAAAAATACACAAGTAAAAAAATCCTAAAAAACTGGTTAAAAATTATGAAAATGGAAAAAAGCAAAACCATTACTCAAGTATAAAAGATTATAATATGGTATTGAAAAGTAAAAAAACTTACAAGTCAGCTTAAAAGAGAAACAAAAAATAAAACTAAGGTAGAAAAACTGCTACAAAATTTAAAAATCATTCGGAATTGAAAATACCTTTTTTTGATAAGTTACACATACAAAAATCCCCAAAATAAAAAATAGAGAAAACAGATTAACTATTTGTAAATTACCAGGAAACAAATATTATAAAACCACGGATAAAAACACTACAAAAATACATAAATATACAAAAGTCCTAATTGTTCAAAACAGTACAAAAACGTATTTTAATCGACAAAAATGGAAAAAGGAGAAAAATCACTTTGTGTAAAACATTTTAGGGTATTGAAAATTAAAGAAAAGTCGGGATAAAAAGAAAAATCAGCAAATAAAATAAAATCTCTCAAACATATTTAAATCACCTGAAATTGAAAATACTTTTTTTAAAACAGTGGTCAAGACTTCCAAAAGTGACAAAAACTATAGTAATAGAGTAGACTTATCCTCGAAACTAAAAAAAAAAAAACAAAAAACCTCTTGAAAATAATATAAAACGATGAATTAAATTATCAAAAGGAACAAAAAGTGCATAACGAAAATGGAAAATAATAAGAAAAATAGTTAAGTATAAAAAGTTCTAACGTAATGAGTAAAGGAACTTGCAAACCAAATTACCAAGTTAAAAAAATAAAAAATAAAAAACAAAACCAGATAAAATGTCTTAAAGCAGGAAAAATGCTACAAAAATTAATTTCTGCAGAATCTGTACTTCCGACTACATAATTTTTGTGTGTGTTGTACAGTTAACAAACCCTGTTTGAAAAACCCCAGCCTTGCACTGTTCAATCAACTTAACGATTCATTAAAAAGAGGCGTAGCCCCCGGCTTATAACTCAATAATAAGCTCTATATCCTCCCCGATATATCTAATTATTGCGCAAATTGGATTGTCGTCTGAACAGGACGTAATTATAAGCGGCACACGATTTTACTCCGGCCGGACTGAACCGGACAGGAACAACTCCGGTCCTTTCGTCTTTGTAAAGTCTTCGACTTGAATTCAATTTACTTCACTCTTGTGTCGGCCTAGATTTCTAGCTATATGCTAAATTATAATTGGGACATAATTCAATTTGAAATTGTGCGGAATGCAGAGGTTTTCAATTGTTTAGCCCACTCAATTGATATAGTACTACGACTGCGGAATTTATAGTTTGTCGTATTATGGTGCAACAAGTGAACTATTTATTTATTTTTTTTTTCAGGTAAGTCCACGTATGTAAGTAGAAAGAGACTTCTCATGTTCAATCCAACCAAACCAAATGAACGGTGCAAGCAATTAAGACTTGGTGACAAGACGTAGTACCACAATCTTCCATATACGTTTTAAGACGCGGTTTCACGTCCTGCATAATAATATCGCATTACCGGTCGGATTCATTCAAGCCAGTGCGTTTGTCAAATTGCCTTAATTGACCCAAATGGCTTGAATTTAAAATTGATTTTTTCATTCTGATTTAGTGTGTATGCCGGGAATATTAAACAGATGTAATTTGCCATAGGTCTTTGTTAAATTGTACAAAAAAGTTTCTGATTTGACCGTAAGTTGTTATCTATATCTAAATTTTATAGCGTTTTAGTTTAGTCGGACCTATAGCTGCGCTGATGACGCCTAATAGGCAAAAACGTTCGTTGGTTGGTCTGACTGATGATCAGCTCGAAATAAGTTTTCTTTGTTTAAGCTTTTTGTTATCCATATTGAGGTCTATTTTCTCTTGGATTTTTTTTATCGTTTTTTTTTTAATTATTTTTATCCTTTTTTGTTTTCATATATTTTCTATTCTTAATCTTAACCGGATCTAGTCTAGTCAGGTTTTTGTTTCCTTTTTGTAATTTATAATAATTGTTTTGCTATCCAATGTGTCTCTTTTTTTATTCTTATGCATCCTAAAATTGTTACGAATTCCGTTTTTTTTTGTTGAGCATTGTTTCAAGATTTTCTCTAAATAATTATTCTTTGCTAATTGTTTTGATATCCATGTAGGTTATTTGATTTTTTTCTAATGTAAGCTCAATCATCCATTCCATGATGTCTTTATATCTTTTTTTTTAATAATTGTTACTGCTTTTGCTTTAAATTTTGATATTTTTGTTATTCCTGAAAATTTGAGTTGTGTGATTCAAAGCTAATAGTTTCATATTTATAACTACATTTTATTCACTTATACAGGGTGTAACATAATCAGTGGACGAAAAATCAGCCCTGTATTTATCGGTAAAAAATAACCTAACTTTATCATACAGTGCTTTTCTTTAATGCCCCCCCCCCTTTTATTTTTTGAACGGATCAACTTAGAGACCTCAAATTCTAGGTGATGAGATACAAGCATGTTTACTATGTTTTGACACAAAATTGACATATGAAAATTCAAGATGGCGGCTGGGCGCCATCTTGGAATGTTTTTTTTAAATAGGAATAGGGGTCATGTGACACCTCATTTTGAAGATCCTGATGAGTACTTTTAAACCCTAGAATATTGAGTCGATATCTTTAAGTACTACAAAATGACGGTACCTTCAATTACTACATTGATACATACACTTTAAAAAAAATCGTCAAATTAAATTCAAAAGATGCTGGAAATATTCTTGACATAAAGTTTATGTTAGGAATAAATGACAAAAATGTCAAAAAAGCTACTTTCGAACATATGAAACATTCCAAGATGGCGCTCAGCCGCCATCTTGAATTTTTCATATGTCTATTTTATGTCAAAACATAGTAAACATGCTTGTATTTCATCACCTAGAATTTGAAGTCTCTAAGTTGAGCTGTTCAAAAAATAAAAGGGGGGGGGGGACATTAAAGAAAAGCACTGTATAAACATTACATCGGCAAACAGGGTCATCAGGGAGACACCTGAGGATGGATTTTTCAATTTTTTTCCGAAACGCTTCAAAATCAAGTTTGGAAATTTGAGGATCCCACTAACTTGAATATGCTGAATTCAAAAATTTGATTACCAAGTCAGAAGCGTATCATTTCGGGAGGTGAGTATGAAAAATTTACATTTTTTTTTTGTTTGTCATCTTTTCGTTTTTTTTTTCTTCAAATCTCGAAAATATGAGGTTTTTTACGCAGAAAAGGTCATGCTGGTTTGTATTGCTAGGACACACCATAGTATTCACAATATTATATTATCTAGCGTGATCTTGTGATAAAAACCGACATTTTGAGAAAAAAAGATGATTTTTTTTATAACTGCCTCCCCAAATGATACGTCTCTGACAAAGTAATCAGATTTTTTGAGTAGTACCTACGTGAAATCTCTTTTCCGTTGAGTGGTCACATGATATGATTTAATGAAGAAAGTATGAAATGTTATTTTGTAACCAGCACGCCACTGGACCAATTTCTAAAATACCTACATATTTTTGAATAGGACAAACCAGCACCTCACTGTACTGATTCAACAAAACAGACTCGTTTAATGAAAGAAGATGAATTAGAGCGGATTTTCCTGATGAATTGCTGCAAAAACTTGATTAAATTGCGTTGAAAACCTCATTTATCCCGGTCCTAACTACGTCACTGGTCCAATTTTGAAAAAATGTATTTATTTGAGTAGAATGTCAAATTTCCTTTATTACGAGTGGTCACATGACATGAGTATGGGATGATGATTTTTTGTAAACAGAACGCCACTGAACTAATTTATCAAAACATATCGGTTCATTGTGAGAATGTGAGTTTCGATAGATTTTTCAGATGAATTGCTGCAAAAACTCATTTAAATTTACTGGGAAAGATTATTTTCATCCAGTCCTTACCACGCCACTGGAGCAATTAAAAAAATCATATTACACATTTTAATGAAGAAAGTATGCGATGAAGGTGACTTATAGCAAGTACCTACGTCACTGGACTTCTTCAACAAAAAATATCCGCTTAATGAACAAGATTGACATACAGATGATGAATTGTTGAAAACATAAATAAGTGCGCATATAAATTAGTGTTAGTGTGTGTAAATAAATTAGTTTAAATTCTACAAGTAGTGATTTCTAAAGTAAAAATAAGGTTATAACATCATAGGAAAATCTCTTCTACTAGGATCAGAGTTTTTTTTAATCTTTCATAACCAGCCTTTTCTTTCGCAATTGCATCCACATGAACGAGAACAAATGACGCGAAGATAAAAGGGTTAAAATTGGCTTAAATTCGGACGGCTGTCGACTTCAAAGGGCCAGGACAATGATTTGTTTTCATGCGGAACACGATTTTTCAGTTTTAATTTTTTCCCCAAACAACATGATTCGATTTGGCATTTTTTTGCCACTCGCCGTTATGATTTGATTTGAAAATTCATATGTGTATTTGGCAGCCTCAATTTTATTTGATTTTTACATGGGACAAATTACAAATGCTCGACAGAAATAAAACCCTGTAAATGAAGTTGAATGCCGATTGTTCTTGGTCTGAATGACATTAATATTGACGATGATTTGTCTACACGGACATTATTTATTCACGGTAATAACAAAAAGTTGCCGCTTTGGAAGTTATTAAGGCTTTCAAGGAGGGTTTTCTTCGATGTCGCCGTGAATTATTGATCGTAAATTGTTTGCTTCGTTGAAACTTCAATTGACTTCTTGGAAAAAGAATTTCGTTGTTATTTTTGGACACGAGATCTATTGTAGTTCAAAGGTTCAAAGGTCGCTTACAATATTACAACAGTCGAGAACCTCCTACCCTGATAAGCATATACATGCCCCTACCTTGATAACAATGTATAATATGCCCTTACCTTGATAAGTATTTACATTTACCTACCTTAATAAGCATTTACATGCCCCTACTTTGATAAGAGTGTACGCGCCCCTACCTTGATAACTAAGTACGCGCCCCTACCTTGATAACTATGTACATGCCCTTACCTTGAAAAATATTTGTATCCCTTGATAATTACATACTATAATAAAATACCACATTAGTACATTTTTCCATATACTGTCCAAATTTCAAGTAATTTGGGCAGAAATTCAGGAAGTTATGATATTTTTTTGTGGAACTAGTACAATAACTCCTTTAAATTTTTTTATTGTCTATTTTCAATTATGCTAAACTAAATTTCCGCTTGTCTCAAACTCATTTGGTACAATAGAAAGTGGACATTTTTCTATGTACTGTCCAAATTTCAAGTTATTTGTACACAAATTCCAGGAGTTATGATCTTTTTCCTGTAACAACTAAAATAACTGCTTTAAATTTTCTTTTTGTCCATTTTCAATACTGCTTATGCAAATTTCTGGTTGTCTCAAACTCATCAATCACCAGAACAACACAAAGTGGGCATTTTTCTATCCATTATCCAAATTTCAAGTGATTTGGACACAAATTGCAGGAATTATGAACTTTTTTTCTGAAACTATCACATAATTCCTTTTAACTCTCTTATTGTAGATTTTCAATATACAACTAGTACAATAATTCATTATATCTATTACCCAAAGATTTAAGAGTATGGAACCGTCCAGTCCAGTCCAGAACAAAATTATAATGAGCGGTTAATGTCTCCAAAAAAATGTCAATCGTAACCAATAAAATTATGAACTTTTTACAAAATGAGCACTTAAGATCCTATTTGAAATCACCAGTGAAAGTGTCTACAAATCAATACAAAATATCTCCAATGTACATACACCCTTTCAAAAACCCATAAACGACATCAAGTGGTCCGATAAGAGCATATATAAAACAGCAGGGTTCTTCAAAGCAGCACACCTACAACTCGAGTTATTTATAGCTTATTTTTTTTAATATTTGCCACAAAGTGAAAACTTTAGAGAATGATTACAAGATCGCGTAGCATAATGGAAGACTTATTTACTTGCGAAGCTTCAATTTCTGGAAAACAAACAGTACGCCGGATATTTTGATTATTTCAGCACCAGTGCGGATTAATAACTAAGATGCTAAGCTGAGGAGGGGTTGTGATTAACGAGTTCTGTTATCTGGAATCCGCAGCTCATTGTTTACTGTGTGTATTCATGCACATTGTAAATTATTTGTCAAGATCCACGTTGGAAACTCTATCTATGTGATTGTTGACCTGATATAGAACTTAAGAAAATTTTCATTAAGCCTTGTGTAAATTTGAACAATGTTTGGGGTCTGTCAGTATTAATCTTGCTTACATATATTTGTTGAATCAACTGAAAATTGGAACGTTCAGGTCTAAAAAGACGAAAACCGTCCACATTCCCAGCAGGAATTCCATTGATATCCGATGCGATGGTAACGAAAACTGTTAGCCGATGATAAATTCCTCGGGCAACACGTACTAAATCATTATCTTATTATCTAGCATCAATTTTCTCACGTAATTAATTCAACACAAGAGAAAAAACGCATCGCAGCGGTGCATCGTTGAAATCCAATGTACTTTCCATCATTAAAACAACCGTATGGAAATATGAACCAACCTATCCGGTGATGAATGCGTTAAATCGCCGTAATATTTTTCAGTAACTTGACACTTTACAGGTTTTTATTATTTTTTACTGCCGTTCCGACACATTCTAGAAAAATGGGTTTAGGAGTTGAGTAATAGGGCACATATTTTATCCCTAGTGTTTTAGTTGATTTGGTTGTCCATTAATTTAACTATCACCGGACACCAGCTCTATTTCCTGACACGTCACAGCCACACGTTGCTAAATTATCAAACTTTAATCGAATTAGAATGTTTTCGAAAGATTTTCCGGACCATTAAACGAACTAAGCCCCCATGTTTTCGATTCTGATTCAATTAACACGTTGGCGGTGACAATTGGAAATTGGATTAATCGGTCACATCTTTATCATACGGGTGTTTGAATCAGATTCAGTGGCGTGTTTGCCGTGGAAGATAAGGAAACAAATCCTCCCTGTATATTCTCGTTCATGGTGATTCGGCGACTTTCAATTTCATATCGTTGAGCTTGTGTCGTGTCTTTGGAGACGTTATTTTTTTTACATCCTCTACCTTGATAAGTATTTGCATGCCCCTACCTTGATAAGCATTCACATGCTCCTACCTTGATAAGGATTTACATGCCCTTACCTTGTAAAATATTTGTATCAATGCATAATCCACATGCCCCTACCTTGATAAATAATTAAATGCCTCTACCTTGATTAATTACGTGCCCCTACCTTGATGAGCATTTACATGCTCCTACCTTGATAAGAATTTACATACCCTTACCTTGTAAAATATTTGTATCAATGCATGCTTTACTGATGATAATCCACATGCCCCTACCTTGATAAATAATTAAATGCATCTACCTTCATCAATATATACGTGCCCCTACCTTGATAAGCATTTACATGCTCCTACCTTGATAAGGATTTACATACCCTTACCTTGTAAAATATTTGTATAGATGCATGCCCCGCACTGATAAGCATTAACATGCCTCTACCTTGATAGATATATACGTGCCCCTACCTTGATAAGTATTTGCATGCCCCTACCTTGATAAGCATTCACATGCTCCTACCTTGATAAGGATTTACATGCCCTTACCTTGTAAAATATTTGTATCAATGCATAATCCACATGCCCCTACCTTGATAAATAATTAAATGCATCTACCTTGATTAATATATACGTGCCCCTACCTTGATAAGCATTTACATGCTCCTACCTTGATAAGAATTTACATACCCTTACCTTGTAAAATATTTGTATAGATGCATGCCCCGCACTGATAAGCATTAACATGCCTCTACCTTGATAGATATATACGTGCCCCTACCTTGATAAGTATTTGCATGCCCCTACCTTGATAAGCATTCACATGCTCCTACCTTGATAAGGATTTACATGCCCTTACCTTGTAAAATATTTGTATCAATGCATAATCCACATGCCCCTACCTTGATAAATAATTAAATGCATCTACCTTGATTAATATATACGTGCCCCTACCTTGATAAGCATTTACATGCTCCTACCTTGATAAGAATTTACATACCCTTACCTTGTAAAATATTTGTATAGATGCATGCCCCGCACTGATAAGCATTAACATGCCTCTACCTTGATAGATATATACGTGCCCCTACCTTGATAAGTATTAACAAGCTCCTAGAAGTTAAATGAATTTAAGACGAAGAAAAGCGGTTATTTTATATTTTTGTAAAAGCCTCAGAACGCCACTGATCAGAATAGGAAATCTCCAAGGGTGCCATTTACATCTTTTCTCCAGAATCTAAATACCAAATTCCGGGGAAAAGTGTATTTTTATTCTGGATAAAATCAAGATATCCCAGCGCGAAAAGCAAATATTTTGCAAAGGCATTTAGCAGAGGGATTCCGGGTAATTCTTCGTCTAGAAAAAAACCTTTTAGAGGTTTTACGAAAATGGGTTAACATTATGCAAAGCTTTTGCTGTCTTGATTCAAATCTTTTGAACTGAAGTTTCGCGTTAATTGTATCCCAAACCAACTCAATAATCCATCCGCAAGCAAACTCCAAATTTGGCGGTTTTACATAGAGCTGAAAGGATATTCGACTCTCGCATACTAAACAACTTTAAGAAACTATTCGACGAGCTTGAGCTGCTTGTTTTTGCTGCTGCTGCTGTATGGTTAGCGTTTTCTAAAGGCGCTGGTAATTGCTAAAGAATTTGCCGGCAAACTCAATTTGGGGCTGTTCCTGCAACGGCACAAAAGTGCGCAAATTGCCGGCAAGGAGTTGCTGCCTTAACTTCGCGGGAGAACTTCCATGTAACGGGAATTTGTTTGAACATTGTTTTGGTGACTTCTTTTCAGGTCTGTTGGAGTTTTGCAATTTGTAGATGGGGACAATGGAAGAAAATCAGTGATGAAGCCACTCTAACGATTTACACTAATTTATTTACAATCACTTTTTATGTACACACACACTAATACTAATTTATGTTCGCGTTCATTAATGTATTGAACTAACTCGTGAAATCGATACTTCACAACTCCAAAATACCATCGTATGATCTATTAATAGAACCTTCTCAAAAGACCAAGTTGATGATTGTAAAGGTACTTTTGAGGTTGTTGTTTTTTTTTTCTCCTCAATTATTTTAAAGCTAATTTAACCTCAATGAACGTTAAAAAAATATTTTAAAATGCTAGTTTTGGGTTGTTGATTGCTTAAAAAATTAATTTGTCTTTCTTCATTATCTTGAGGATCTTTTAACTTTTTAAAGTTCCTTAAAATGTTCAAACGCCTTCTTAATTCTCATACAATTTCATTATAGTAAGTGCCTTAGTTAATATTCTAAAAAAATTAAAATAAATAAGTTTTAACCCCTTATTAAAAGGCTTGTTGCTTGCTCATTGGATTTTTTTTGTCATTCATTAACTTTAATATGCTGGTTAACTTCATTAAACGTTAAAAAAAGTTCTCAAGAACCTCTGTTGATGATTATGTTGGTTTTATCTCCCTTAAGAACTTTTTAACATTTTGAGTAACAATAAACGTTATTTTTCCTTAATGGGCAGTTTTAAATTTAGTTAAATGCTTCTTGAAATGTTTAAAACCTTCTTAAAGAATGTAGTTGATGATTTTAAAAGTACTTTTGAGGTTATTGATTGCTTCCAAGGTTAATTATGTCTCCTTCATTACCTTAAGGCAAGTTTAATCAATTTAAAGGCATATTTTGTCGATTTTGAATTTACTTTTCAAGTTGTTGATTGCTTCCAAGTTTATTATTTTTTTCTTTATTAACTTGAGACTATTTGAATACCTTTGAAGACTTTTAAAAAATGTTAAAAACCTTTTGAAGATATTTTGTGGATTGTTTTCAAGGCTTATTTATTTTTTCTTCATGTTGATGAAGCTGCTTCAATTCTTTCAAAGAATTTACAAAATTTTTAAAACTAGTTTTTTGGTTGCTTTTTTTTAAACATCATTGATTTAAGACGGTTTCAATTTACTTAAAGGTTTTTAGCCTTAGAAACTGTCTTTTTAAAGTCAGTTTCAAGGTAATTAATCGCTCCCATATTTTTTTTTAGTTTTAACCTCCCAATAGATTCAAAAAATTCATGGTAAATTTACTTTTGGGGATGTTCATTTCTTCTAGGATTCTATTTTTTTTTTCATTTTTTTAATTTATTTAAAGGCTTCTTAAAAGTTCGAAAACTTACGGGCCTAAAAGTAGGTCGATTAGCAACGGTTCCTTGGATCCCAACGCCTCTGAATTTAATAACCACGTGACAGTCTAGCATACTAAAAGGAACTTATCACGTGACAATCTCGGTGACAATGAATCCGCACCACAAAAGAATACGGGAACACACCTATTGTAACCATGGTTTGACAGTTGTCAATTGTCAGTTGTCTGACTTGTCAGCAGTGTAGAGTGTAGTGCGGGGCGAGTTCAGAAACGTCACACCCGGTGTGAGTGTGATCCAAGTGTCAAACACTAACCCTTCAGATACGGCAAGTCGTTTTACTTTTTATTCATCTGTGCTTATAAGGTGTCATACAAACAGTTTTTATGATACTTTATGAGCAGGGTTGAATAAAAAGCAAAACGGCTTGCCATATCTGAACGGTTAGGGTTTGACATTTGGATCACACTCGCCCCGGGTGTGACGTTTCTGAACTTGCCTCAGTGTATCGACTATTTATTTTTGATTTTCATAATTATTCTTTTTCAAATGATTACAAACTGGTTGTACAAAAAGCATTGTTTGCACCACGGACGAAAGATGATTTTTTTCCGCCCTTGATACAAAATGTACTATTAAAAGGCTATGTTGTTGATTTTAAATGTTCTGTTTAGGTTGTTGATTGTTTCCAAGGTTAATTTATTTTCTTTATTAACTCAAGGCTGTTCTAATTCCCTTGAAGGCTTCATTACAATTTTGAAAAACCTTGTGGTTTTTTATGTATTTTTAAGATTTTTGATTGCTCTTAAGTTTTACTTTTTATTCATTAACTTAAGGCTATTTTAATTTACCTGAAGGCTTCTTGAAGCTTCAAAAACCGTCTTAAAAAAATTGTTGATGATATTGAGCCACGTAGCTGTTTGTTTCTAAGGTTACAATTTTGTCATTTCAAAGTCTCAAGGCTATATTTTCAATATATTGATTCTGCAATTTTAAATTAAAAATAAGATTCTATCTGTCAAAGTTTAATAGGTGTCACGCTTAGACCTCAATTAATATCATGACTCTAGTTAAAAATGCTACTGCGCATGCTTCTCCATATCCACTATGTTTACATTTTATCGTCGTGTGACGGGTGTATTTTTCCAGTTTTATATAGATCAGTGAAAAAAATGTTTACCCCGTAGCACTCTCGTATCAGTTTTGAAGTGTTCATTTCATAGAGTTTATTGAGTCTGTGTAAAGCGCACAGAGTTAAAATTTCAAAGAAGTTCGTTTACGCTCGCAGGCATCTTGTTGCCAGCAGTAACACTCCCTCCAAATAGCATATTTCCTTGAAATTCATCGTTCGCGTTAATTTGGTGTCGGAGTAATTAATTTACGGTCGTGATTTGTGTCGTTGTCAGATTGTGGCCAGGGATCTGGAGGTTGGTGTTTGGGACGTCCAGTTCCTTCCTAATGCAATTTGTTCACATTTCCATTCATAACTCAGTCTGGTGGTTCCGTGACAAACATCATTTAGGTTTATTTTTACACTTTTGATAATCATCGGTGAATCATAGTCGGATGGATTGTGAAAAAATAGTATTAATGATATCATTATTGTAATTCTGGTTGATTGTAATATTAATTTTATGCATGGAATTTCTAATTCAAACCTCATCAAATAACACCCTCCATATGTGGATGTTCACGCATCGTTACCAGTTTTTAATACCCAGTTATGAATAATTTCATTTCGTACATTCAACTAAACAACAATGCCACGTCATGCAGCCCAGAAACCGGAAATGGACATGCTGCAAACAAATAGCCAAGTTGTAATTAAACTTTCGGGTATTTACAGTTGAAATGAAATACTCCGATCAACAAAAAACGAGGAATGTTAATGGATTTCTATTCTATGGATGTTGCAAAAGTTCAACGACCATACATTTGTATGCTAATGTTCTTGTTGATTAACCTTCCACATTAATCTACAGCAGGACAAATGGATCAAAACCTCATACTACAAGCGGGAATTCAGTTTGCAACGATGTCATGTGAATAAGACATTTGTAACAGCAACCCGAGTAGTGTTTTTGACGTTTTACAAGTTTTACTACTTAGAAACAGCCAAATCACGCAGTTTTAGATTTATCGCCAGACGCCATCGCGCTAATTGTTCTGATTTTAGATAACAACAAAGTGCCAGTCGTGAACTCGAAGGTTGTGAAAAGTATTGATTTGGGTCTGGGAAAATATCAATTAACAAATTTGTAGAAGAAATCCTGCAGTTTTTTTTATATTTTGTTTGAAACACCTCAGATTCCTGATCCATTTGTGGAAGGTTTTATTCGAGTCCTCAAATCCCTCATCCATGTGAGGATCTAATAACCACGTGACTAAATAGAACTGATCACGTGACAATGAATCGGCACCACAAAAGAATACGGGAACGCACCTATTGTTTCCATTTGTCAATAATTGACAGTTGTCACTTGTCTGATTTGTCAGCAGTGTAGTGCAGTGCAGTGTGTTGATTATTGATTTTTGATTTTCATAATTTCTTTTCAGTGATTCCAAACTGGTTGTACAAAAAGCACTGTTTGCACCACGGACGAAAGATGATTTTTTTCCGCCCTTGATACAAAATGTACTATTCCTTTTTGCACTTGAATTTAGGTTCTTTGGTTCTGCGATTCTTTGGTTCTTTGGTTCTTTGGTTTTATGATTCTTTGGTTCGTTGGCTGTTTGGTTGTCTGGTTCTTTGACTCTTTGCTTCTTTGATTCTTCGGTTCTTTGGTTTTTTGGTTCTTTGGTTTTTGTTTTTTTGGTTCTTTGGTTCTTTGGTTCTTTGGTGCTTTGGGTTTCTCAGTTACTTGGTTCTTTGGTTTTTTGGTTCTTTGGTTTCCCAGTTACTTGATTCGTGAGTTCTGTGATTCTTTGGTGCTTTGGTGCTTAGGTTCTTCGGTTTCTCAGTTACTTGGTTTTTTGGTTCTTTGGTTTCCCAGTTACTTGATTCGTAAGTTCTGTGATTCTTTGGTTCTTTGGTTTCTTAATTCCTTGGTTCGTGCGTTCTGTGATTTTTTGATTCCTTGATTTGTTCTTTCCTGTGTCTTTTGGTTCTATGGTTCTATAATATTTTTGTTCCTTGGTTTTTAAGATTTTTGGTTCTTTGGTACTCTGGATATTTGATTTATTGGTTTCTTGATTTCTGGGTTCCTTGGTTTTCCTTATGATGTTTGTGAGTCGTGTGAAGTTAGCCAATATCTTCTTCAAATAGAGCAATCCAAATCAGCTGATATTTTTACAACTGTGGGCTGGTAGTTCATGATTCCTGTGGACAAAGACCTTTCGTTATAAAAAAAATATATTAAATACGGCCTGGCAATAGCAACATGAGGAAGGGGACAAAAATACCCTTTTTGTACAACCTACCCGTAAAGTCCACTTTTCAATGCATGCAAAGCAGGCGGAAACTCGATAATTTTGGCAGCCGGGCCTAAAAGTACTTTCGCGCCCGCGGGCGCAAAAGTAGGTCGCTTAGCAACGGTTCCTTGGATCCCAACGCCTCTGAATTCAATAACCACGTGACATTCTAGCATACTAAAAGGAACTTATCACGTGATGATCTCGGTGACAATGAATCCGCACCACAAAAGAATACGGGAACACACCTATTGTAACCATGATTTGACAGTTGTCAATTGTTAGTTGTCTGACTTGTCAGCAGTGTAGAGTGTAGTGCAGTGTATCGACTATTTATTTTTGATTTTCATAATTATTCTTTTTCAAATGATTACAAACTGGTTGTAAAAAAAGCATTGTTTGCACCACGGACGAAAGATGATTTTGACTCGGCAAATATCAGCCCTCGCTTCGCTCGTGCTGCTACTTATACCCTCGTCAAAATCATCTACTTTCCGCCCTTGATACAAAATGTACTATTGAGCTTCAATATATAAGGTCAGAAAACACGTTTTGAGACTGTGTCCAAAATTTTATCTGGAAGGGGTTAAAATAAGTGCTGATATTTTTGGACAATTTAATTTCTACATATTCCTTTTTCATTATATTTATCAAGCGCTCGCAACGCGGCGGGTAAAGAGCTAGTTTTACCTATAGCTTGGTCCAAAGAATCCCGAGTAAAGTTTCATGCAAAGATGTGAAAAAATCCTGTTTTTTTTGTGTGGATTCTGATTTTATTAAGAAAATCTCTTGTAATTTTTTTAATAAACTTTGTTTCTAGTGTCTTCTAGCCCATAGAGTCAAGCTAAATGAATGAAACAATTCTATAATTAATGAGATATCAACTTGATATTTCACTAAAATACTCAAATCCTGTAAAATAGCATGGACAACAAAGTGCCAGTCGTGAACTCGAAGGTTGTGAAAAGTATTGATTTACGGGAAAATATTAATTAACAAATTTGAAATTGAATTACACCAGACAAAGCAGCCCAGTTGGCCGAATCAAACAAAGGAAATTAAATTTGAAAGTTGTGGCTCTACAGCAGTGGCGCAACACAAACATCTCCAGTCACGCTACTGCTTTATTACGTAACTCAGGTGTGTAGCTATGACCAGATTGCGTGTGGGCCAGGGATTAACCCATATTTTTATTAAGAGATTTTAGGTGTTAGGTAAATTAGGACCATTCGTCATATTATGGTAATTTAAGTGACTGAATTTTTTTGTATGGTGAAACTTTGCCAAAGATCTTGTTAAAACTTATCTTTCACAAAGGCATATTTTAACAGCGATATTTTTCGTAAAAGGAGCCATTCAAAAGAGCTTTGCGCCTCAAGTTTCCTCGGAAACTTTCCTATGTCGCATATGTTGTCACTCGTTAACAGCTTTGTGGAAAATCGCAACGAGTTGTATATGGATTTTATTAATTTCACTCCTGCTAACAAATCCCCAGTAAAATCTGTTGCAAATTAGCATAAACCTGATGGCCGGGAGCCGCGAAAATGGGAAAACGAGCCAGCAACAGCGCTACACACGTACCTTCGGGAATTCCGAATTATGCATATCAATGTCTATGTGCGAATCAAAATTCGCATGTGCCTGTGGCGCTCTGTGACGGCCAAAAACTCAATTATTATTTTCATTTGCGGCAAAATCACAACTAATTTGCGATTCTGTCCGCTCCGACAGACCGGCTGGAAAATCAAAGCTGATAATGGCGTCCTTCGGGAAATATTCATGCCTCCCTGCCGCCAGTGTCGAGTCAAGTGAAAATGAAAATTTTACCACCCCCATGGCGGTGTGTATGTGTTGCGGAATTAGCCGCAGGTGTATTGTTGGGCCTCTTAATAAGCGGGGGCTTGTCACGTGCAACTCGAACTTTGAGTATGAACCTAATTGATCTGCTGTGACTAAAATTAGGATGTTTCAGCTCTTTAGCGTACAAAAATGGCAAAAATTAAATTAGATCCTGTTGGATTTACATAGGCACGCTGAGTGACGTCATTGTAACAAGTGTTAGCTTTTTATCACACCATATCGTACAATCCACAATACAGATTAGTTTGTGGTATGTCATAGAACAAAATAATTCGGTAATTATTATAAATTGCCTTTATTCAATTTGCATTAAAAATTATTCCTGAATCAAACTGGTTTTGTTTATATTATACACAAACATATTATAGACAATCTGATCGGCTAATTGATTTTGGAAACTATTTTGACCTGTTGATAATTAAAAAACCAATTAATTAGAAAGTATTGAGGAAAATGTTTTTGAATTTGATTATTATCAATTTAAGTCTACTCGGAATCTACAGTGAAACGTTTGTTTTGAACTTCGAATCATTTTGTTTATAAATAATAATGTTTGAAACATTTAATTTAATCAATCGTCATCGACCTACACGTAACACCGTTACAAAAACCAGTGCTATCGTCACATATTACAAAACTATAACCAATCTAATCGAATAACATCTTATTTACAAAACAAGTCCATTAATTATTATTTCCATAAAACTCATTATCACAAAACAAATTTCACTTGAACCTCATAAATAAAAGATTAATATCCAATCATTTATTCATGTACAGGGATTTGACATATTATTTCCGCAAGAGTACTGCCGACCACCGAACAGGTGCACGCATATTATGTGTGAGCGGACCCACTGAAACCAGTTGTTCGAAAGGAAAATGGACAACAAGGTGTTTTTGGGCCCATTCATAAAGTTAAATGTCTTGGCCTAATTAGCAGGAACCATAAAACATTGTCATGGGTGGAAGCAGGGTTTAATCGCATGACAGTATTCAATTCACATCAGCATCAGGTACATGCATAAGCCAACTGTTGCATATCGTATTGATGACAGAGTTAGGTTATATCACCACACTATTTTTGATTTTTAATTGACGTATGACGTATGTGCATGCTATTTCATCTATTCAAAGTATGAAGTCATGCGCGGTTCTGTTAGAAATTCGTATTATGGGCGATTATGAAATAGTTGGGAGCGGCGCATGTACAATACGCACCAAACATGAAGTTGCTTGGAACCTATAGAAAAACATTCTTCGCAAAAGTTATCTAATCAAAGGGGCAATCATCTCGTTGTCAGAAATTAAATAACCGTTAAAATTCAGTAATTAACTCACTTAATTAACGCGATTTAATTGGAAACTGGATACTTTGGAAAAGCAATCACGCGGCCGTCTTAAATCTATGGCGCTCTGTTGCTTTCCGGAAAAAATGCGGAGGAGGAAAATTAATGTTTTTATTAACGCTATAAATTATAAGGTTGTTGATTTTGAAAGTCAAAACAATGATTCCTCAACTGAAAAGAACAGAGATAGAAAAGAGTCAACTGTGTTGATTTATACTGTGTCTTTCAAATCCAATAACTGTTCATCCAGAAGATGATCAGCCTCAGCCGGAAACATAAAACAAATTGACCAAAACCAACACCTCAATCCGACAACAGTGTATAAAACCAAATCCAAGTTCAGTCCCATAAGAATACACCCTAGTGTCAACGTCAACGGTCTGCTGGTCATGTCATCATAACATAACCTAGAACCGAAACTGTTTAAATAATTGTTTGTTTACCTCCAATCATAATTAAGAAAACTTCTCATATTAGAAATTAACAACGCGGAAGAGACTTATAAATTCCGTTACAGAAGAAAAACCAGTTATGATATGATTCTAAGGAAAAAATATTAGCCCATTGATTTACTTGTGAAAAATGATTTGTGTTATTCATATTTGAGAGTGGTCATCTATTAGGGCAGATGTAACTTTTTTTAAAACGGAATAATTTAAAACAAAAATCCACTCTCAAACCTTTTATCTTTTATCAAAATTCTAATTTTCACCGACTTCACCACTCACTGTCTTCACACAGGAATTGTATTTTGTATTTTGTTTTGAATTGTCAATTGTCATTCAGCATCAGCTGTCATAGAGCTAAACTGAAGCCGTGTATACACGTATCATAGGAATAAGTAAAGGTAGGTACATATTTAACAATATAAACAGGGTTGATTCATTCTATTTTTTCCAAATCCAATATAAAATTTTGTAATTTCTTCTTGATTCAACTGGCGCTGTTCACATCAGTAGAAACAACTGAGTGGATTAACTCGGTATCTCTCAAATCCACCAACAGGATTCTAATTCAATTTTGACAAATCCCTTGGCCGTAAATAATCGAATCGAAGGCCAGTTTTCACTTGTGCAACATAATAAAGTAATCTGCTGGCAAGCCTTGGCACCGACCTTTAACCCTTTTCGATATCAGTATGAAAATCGTAAATAAATAATGCAGGGCCATAAGTAATAATCGAGATCGTGAGCGTTTCTGAAAATCGTGGGATCTCAGGTCGCCCACCCGCGGGCGTGTGCCCGTTCTCAAGAAGTGACTAAAGTAACGCTGCAACAGATTTATTGCTTTTTTTCTTTAGGGGTGCTCCGGTTTGAAAAATCACCCGGTATATTGGTGAAATTAAGGAACAGGTATCGGATGAATAATTACTGACGGGGATTTCGTGCTGGTTGGGCGCCAGTATGTTGATCAATATATTTAAACATGATTTGGATTGATAATTTAAGTGCTGATACTTATTTTAGAAAGCTCAGCACGACCTGGTCTAGAATATTTTACACTTTCTCGACCTTTGTTTTATCTTGGTGATTACGGTGTATTATTTCTCATAGATAACTGAGTAGGTTAATTTGGAGTTTCTCTAAGATGTCCTATAATGGATTGAAGGATGTTGAAGAGGCATCCTTCATTGTCCAACCTTGTTCTCAATTTTAGGCAGGAAAATGGATATGACGTGGGACAGGGTGATGGGCAGCAGCAGTAATCTTCAATTATACATTCCTAAACCGCTTTTACGACTCTGATATCTCTTCCCAATCTTCGCAGATCCGGGATCGGAATATTGAAATTTGGTTCTCAATGGCCGCATAAACACACGACAAAAAACGGGCCTTTTTACACCGAAACTCAGTCTCGCGAACGTGACTTGACTTCGGTGCTGGTTTTGCAAACTTGTTGATCCCCCCTTGGGGTCTGTAAACATGCATGAAGGTCTTATCTGATCTGATACTGGAAATAATGTTGATTTTTCTCGTTGTTTTCGACATTAAATCATGTTTGTAGATATCCGCAAGAGCAATACAGACATGTCATAAAAACCCGAATAGGATTAACTTGATTGGACTATAAATTCAATTTCCCTGCAATTTTTCCATGGAAATGTCACTAATGATGGTCAACTACAAATCCGCTTTTTGACTATAGAAAATAGCAATAACATCGTGCACAGGATTTTTCGAATATTCGTCACAGTAGCGAAATTAACACGAGTTTTACGTAATTGGGCCCGTCACGGTCGTCGTTCACGTCAAATTAACTGACACCCATATGATTTATAAATGCTAATATAGCTTTTGAGCGATGTCCGCTGTTTGGAGGAACCAAAATGTGACAGGTTTAATGATGTTCTTCATTTTTTGGCGACTTAAAAAACACATTTAAACCTCTCTTTGAACCAAAGCAATGATTGACAACGCATTGAAGCGAAATGGTGTGCTAATTTCCAAACAGGCGAGTGACAAATTGCCACTTTTTACCATTTTTGCCGCAAATCTGCGATTGACGAGCACAGAATTAATCGGGTTATTTCATTTGAGCCCATGTATCGGATTACGGGTGTGTATTGATTATGTTCAAATGAGACTGTACGTGCGTGGATTAATGTTTGAATGACGGTGATTTTCAGATTTATTGTTATATATATTAACCATAACTTTGATAACCTAACACACTTTTGTCTTGTTTTATCCAGTGAAGGAATTTATCTTATCAGGTGATTAAGGAACAATCATTATTACAAATTGGAAAGAAACATTATTTCGAGCTGTTTCCTCAGTCAGACCAATGTTTCTGCCTATTGGGCGTCATCAGTGCAACTATAGGTCCGACTGAGGAAACATTTCAAACTACCTTTCGCGTCTATCTGACAATTTGATTTTTGTTCATTCAAAACAATTCGACAATTTCTACTCCAGTTATCGATTTTCCCTTACTATAATGGACAATAATTAGGTTTATCATCCTGATTTTTATGCTAGTTTTCATTTTTATTCATTCTGTTGATTTTTTATATTCAATCCGATTTTTTAGTTTTAAGTTTTAAATGCTATTTTCTTTTTTTCCCGTATTAATCGTTTTAGTTTCAATTAAACAGTATTTATACCGTATTAATTTTATTTTCAATTTCCACAGTCTGTACCTATATATGTTTTTTTATTATGAATTTTCCTAAATTGATTGTATATTTTAATTTCCTATATACTTGGTTTTCGAACGTTCATTTTTCTCTTCTTTACTCTTTTAACTTTTAATTTGTGCTATGTTCTGATTTGATTTTTCTTCAACTATATTCTTCATAATTTCATATTGTTAATAATTTTTCATGCTCCCTTCAGCAATGCTTTATTTTATTTTCAAGAACTTTAGAGTTCGCGTGATCTTTATTTTGTTTGGATATTACTTTTTGTATTCTTAGAATAGAAGTTTTTTTTCTATCACTGTTTTGCAATTCATAATACCAGGAAATATTTTGATTGAATTTTAAATTAAAAAGTGAGTTATGTATCATTTTTTGATCGTTGTTTAATATTTTCCGTATTAATTGTTTTTATTTTATTTTGACAATGTTTAATTTTTTTTTGTTTAACATTTTCCTAAAACTCTCGATTTGCAACTTTGAGACTAATAATCAAGAATATCAAGATGTTTTTGTCCTGCTTGAGCTAAAATTTTGTATTTTTCTAGGATCTAATGTTTTGTAAAATTGATTTTTTATAAAAAAAAAAAATTATACCCAATGATTAATTTTACAATGAATTTTGACTTCTTCAGATCATTAAATACATTTATTTCTCATTTTATCGACATACCGGGTGTTTCTTAATTATTGCGTATACATTAAATTTGAAGGCATATTGTCTCTAATTGTCTTTTCAATGTTTTTCTCAAATGCTATAATCAATAATTTGATAGTTTATTGCTCTTTATTCATTGGAATGTTAATTTTAGTATTTGCATCAAACTTTTTTATTTTTATCTTATTTTTTGTGCTCTGGCATTTATAGTGTTTTTTGTTTATAACCAAGTGAGTGAAACTTCAAGAGATTTTTTAATTGTTTTATTCTCACTCATTATTCATCATCTTCTGTTTGTATTGGTGTTTCTTATTTTATTTTTGCATGGGATGTATCAATCATATTTTAATTATTGTATTCAATTTATCACAAAACCTTTTAAGATGAGTTTTTTGTCAATATCATTATTTTTTTGATCGTCGTTTATTATTTTATCGATTCAATTTTATCTTAATTTTTATTTATTAGGTTTAACAATCATTTTCGAATTAGAATCATGATAATTTTGTCCTGTTTTTTTTTTTAAATTTCAAATTGTTTTGCAAAAATTGATGTTTCATTTTATCGTCAACTTGATTCTTTTATGTTGAACTTGCATTACTTGTAACTATCATTTTATTTATTCAATACTTTTTAGTTCTAATTTAATTGAAAATTGCTTTTGTAAATATAATTAGAGAAACACTCATCTCTCTAGAACATTTATTGTGGAAATTTTATATCATGTCGGTTAAATGGGCTTCCCATCATCTTTTAAATTCTATGTTTGGGAAAAAATGTTCCAGATAAAAGTTTAATGGTTCAACCTAATACTATAAATTTTGAAATATGCTCAAAGAAATAGTACATTTTTTTTACTTAAGTATTTGTTATTTTATAATATCTTTAAAGTTTCCTGGAAAATGCGACAAACACATGAAAAAAATAGGGTTGTAATTTGAAATTAGAAACTAGGACAACACCCACGCGTTCCAAAACACCCTGTATATGTGAGAACGTTGTTTTTACAAAATCTATTTCAAACCAATAAACTTTTATTATTGAGGACAATTTTTTCCCAAAAATTAAAAAAAATGTTCATTTAGCTGTGAATACACTGTATGTACAATATTATGAGACTTTTAAATTCTTCATTAATTTAGTGGGATAACCAGTGACTCAGTTACTTCGATTTTTTTTTTTTTGTGTTGTCATTAATGAAAAAAATGTATGAACCAAGCTTGACCTCAAAAAACAAATTAAAATATACTTCAGATGTATCAATTTCAAATTATATACTTTAATCACAAAAAGCAAAGGCAATAAATAGTTAAATTAAAAAAACACTTCATTAATGTCATAGAGGACGACAAGTTTAAGAATGGGACTCATTATTCTCAACTCTATAGAATTCTATGGGACAGAAGTGGTGTACATTTATTGTAGAAATTTTGTTTTAATATATTTTTTTTATTTCCAGAGACTTGCAAGGAAACAACATCACTGCCATTTACGAATCAGATTTCCAGGATCTATCCAAGTTGAAGATCTTGTAAGTATCCATCATTGCTTATGTATATAGCGAACTAATTCCACATTCAAGCATGATACCAGTGCATTTTGATTTATTTTTCTATTTTTATAGGCAACTTTCAGACAACCAAATAACAAAAATCGAAAAGGACTCTTTTCAGGACATTTCGAATCTTGAAAGATTGTAAGTAAAATTAAATGGGCTGATTGAACAAGCAAAATTGCTCCTCTGTTTCAATTTCAATAGGGCATTGTACCACCTTTTCAGCAACGAGACCACTCAATAACCGAAGTGACGTTTAAAGCAAAAGATTTTTATGGCAGCCTCGTATAACAACGTCATTTAAAGTCCTGTTTTATCTTTACAAAATGGCGTGTGGGTGTCGGGGCCGTACAACAACCACTTTTCGATGCGTCGCTTTATCTGTTATGGTTTTTGCTTTTTGCATAATACGCTATAAAGGACATGCAACGATGGGTTTTTATTGAAGAAAGCAAGAAAGTGATGACGGAATATCCTTTTTTGGATGTCTGTGTCACACTTTGTGATTTCACTTGAGGGCAAATTCTGGCAAAGAACAAATTTCATACAAAATAGAAGTCATTTTTTTCCATTGTGTCAATCATCAGCTGCTTTGAACGACATCTTGTTAACAAGATGTTATTTAATGTGATCTGATTCTGCCAACTTCTTTTTTTACTTCTATTTTTGAAGGCCATAACCTCACTTGACAGATCTGACGTCACAAACTTTGTTTTTGGATTTTCTACAAGCATATAAGATTTTTACTATTTTCAACAGTGATACTTGATTGAAAGAAAGTTTTACTTACTCGAGTAATGTTTTTCGCAAAATCAGTTGATTTGAGTGTATAACTAATGGTTTAAAACATTTTAAGGTTATGTTGATTTCATCTTTATCAACTTTTTCTTAGACTATTGCTTTTTTCAAAAACTCATTTATGTAGAGTCACTATTTATGTACATACACAAGTTCACACATTTATGTTGTTGTAACTGTTCATTCCCAATGTATATTCATGACGATTGTTCAACGCCTCTTCCTAAATCCACTTCGCCAAAACCTAGAATCCTGTCGAAAAGTCCACAAAGTTCTGACACCGGAAATTTTGAGAAAACATTCGATATTTCACAGTGGATTGGACAAATACCGGCATGTTCGGGTTCAAGGCGATTTGGCCTTTGTGTTGCCTAATGGAATTATCATAACAAAAACAAAACAATCTTCACCATAACCTCAAAATGTTTACATCTTGTCTCTCAATCATTCATTGTCGTCCTTAAAAAAGATATTAATGCTTGAAACATGCTTTCTTAAGAATAATCTGGAAAAAAGTTGATGAAAATGATAAGAATGCAAACAACATAACCCCAAAATGTTTTCAATTAATAAGTGTATATTTACATTTACCACAGAACGCAAATATTTATTCAATAATGTGAACGCGGCTTCACGTTTTGTACGTATGGTACCAACAGAACATGCCTCAACTTCAAATATAAAAATTACTGTTATTGTCAAGAAATGAAATAAAATGGTGAATGCTGACAAATGTCATTTTTCATCAAACATTACAATATAAATCTTAATTTCTCAAAATCAGCTTTGTGTTGACGAACAAAACCATGTCCTGGGACTATTCCCTAATTTAACTGATAACTCTGCAAGTTTTCATTCAACTTCTTTCTGCGTTTCTTGAGTTATAAGAGGACAAACATACATATTTCCATTTTATATACAGGGGCAATATTTTTGCATACATAAATTTAATAGCTCGAACATTTAATATTTATACGCCATACAACATAACCCCAAAATGTTTTCAATGAATTCGTGTATATTCACATTTACCACAGAACGCAGATATTTATTCAATAATGTGAACGCAGCTTTACGTTTTGTACCTACCAACAGAACATGCCTCAACTTCTAATGAAAGAATTACTGTCATTGTCAATAAACGAAATAAAATGGTGAATGCTGACAAATGTCATTTTTTATCAAACATTACAATATAAATCTTAATTTCTCAAAATCAGCTATGTGTTGACGAACAAAACCATGTCCTGGGACTATTCCCTAATTTAACTGATAACTCTGCAAGTTTTCATTCAACTTCTTTCTACGTTTCTTGAGTTATAAGAGGACAAACATACATATTTCCATTTTTATATACAGGGGCAATATTTTTGCATACATAAATTAAATAGCTCGAACATTTAATATTTATACGCCATACAACATAACCCGAAAATGTTTTCAATGAATTCGTGTATATTTACATTTACCACAGAACGCAGATATTCATTCAATAATGTGAACGCGGCTTTACGTTTTGTACGTACCAACAGAACATGCCTCAACTTCAAATGAAAGAATTACTGTCATTGTCAATGAACGAAATAAAATGGTGAATGCTGACAAATGTCATTTTTCATCAAACATTTCAATATAAATCTTAATTTCTCAAAATCAGCTATGAGTTGACGAACAAAACCATGTCCTGGGACTATTCCCTGATTCAACTGATAACTCTGCAAGTTTTCATTCAATTTCTTTCTTCGTTTCTTGAGTTATAAGGGGACAAACATACATATTTCCATTTTATATACAGGGGCAATATTTTTGCATACATAAATTAAATAGCTCGAACATTTAATATTTATACGCCATACAACATAACCCCAAAATGTTTTCAATGAATTCGTGTATATCTACATTTACCACAGAACGCAGATATTTATTCAATAATGTGAACGCGGCTTTACGTTTTGTACGTACCAACAGAACATGCCTCAACTTCAAATGAAAGAATTACTGTCATTGTCAATAAATGAAATAAAATGGTGAATGCTGACAAATGTCATTTTTCATCAAACATTACAATATAAATCTTAATTTCTCAAAATCAGCTATGTGTTGACGAACAAAACCATGTCCTGGGACTATTCCCTAATTTAACTGATAACTCTGCAAGTTTTCATTCAACTTCTTTCTACGTTTCTTGAGTTATAAGAGGACAAACATACATATTTCCATTTTTATATACAGGGGCAATATTTTTGCATACATAAATTAAATAGCTCGAACATTTAATATTTATACGCCATACAACATAACCCCAAAATGTTTTCAATGAATTCGTGTATATTCACATTTACCACAGAACGCAGATATTTATTCAATAATGTGAACGCAGCTTTACATTTTGTACGTACCAACAGAACATGCCTCAACTTCTAATGAATGAATTACTGTCATTGTCAATAAATGAAATAAAATGGTGAATGCTGACAAATGTCATTTTTCATCAAACATTACAATATAAATCTTAATTTCTCAAAATCAGCTATGTGTTGACGAACAAAACCATGTCCTGGGACTATTCCCTAATTTAACTGATAACTCTGCAAGTTTTCATTCAACTTCTTTCTACGTTTCTTGAGTTATAAGAGGACAAACATACATATTTCCATTTTTATATACAGGGGGGATATTTTTGCATATATTAATTAAATAGCTCGAACATTTAATATTTATACGCCATACAACATAACCCCAAAATGTTTTCAATGAATTCGTGTATATTCACATTTACCACAGAACGCAGATATTTATTCAATAATGTGAACGCAGCTTTACATTTTGTACGTACCAACAGAACATGCCTCAACTTCTAATGAATGAATTACTGTCATTGTCAATAAATGAAATAAAATGGTGAATGCTGACAAATGTCATTTTTCATCAAACATTACAATATAAATCTTAATTTCTCAAAATCAGCTATGTGTTGACGAACAAAACCATGTCCTGGGACTATTCCCTAATTTAACTGATAACTCTGCAAGTTTTCATTCAACTTCTTTCTACGTTTCTTGAGTTATAAGAGGACAAACATACATATTTCCATTTTTATATACAGGGGCAATATTTTTGCATACATAAATTAAATAGCTCGAACATTTAATATTTATACGCCATACAACATAACCCGAAAATGTTTTCAATGAATTCGTGTATATTTACATTTACCACAGAACGCAGATATTTATTCAATAATGTGAACGCAGCTTTACATTTTGTACGTACCAACAGAACATGCCTCAACTTCTAATGAATGAATTACTGTCATTGTCAATAAATGAAATAAAATGGTGAATGCTGACAAATGTCATTTTTCATCAAACATTACAATATAAATCTTAATTTCTCAAAATCAGCTATGTGTTGACGAACAAAACCATTTCCTGGGACTATTCCCTGATTCAACTGATAACTCTGCAAGTTTTCATTCAATTTCTTTCTTCGTTTCTTGAGTTATAAGAGGACAAACATACATATTTCCATTTTTATATACAGGGGCAATATTTTTGCATACATAAATTAAATAGCTCGAACATTTAATATTTATACGACATACAACATAACCCCAAAATGTTTTCAATGAATTCGTGTATATTTACATTTACCACAGAACGCAGATATTTATTCAATAATGTGAACGCGGCTTTACGTTTTGTACGTACCAACAGAACATGCCTCAACTTCAAATGAAAGAATTACTGTCATTGTCAATAAATGAAATAAAATGGTGAATGCTGACAAATGTCATTTTTCATCAAACATTACAATATAAATCTTAATTTCTCAAAATCAGCTATGTGTTGACGAACAAAACCATTTCCTGGGACTATTCCCTGATTCAACTGATAACTCTGCAAGTTTTCATTCAACTTCTTTCGACGTTTCTTGAGTTATAAGAGGACAAACATACATATTTCCATTTTTATATACAGGGGCAATATTTTTGCATACATAAATTAAATAGCTCGAACATTTAATATTTATACGCCATACAACATAACCCCAAAATGTTTTCAATGAATTCGTGTATATTCACATTTACCACAGAACGCAGATATTTATTCAATAATGTGAACGCGGCTTTACGTTTTGTACGTACCAACAGAACATGCCTCAACTTCAAATGAAAGAATTACTGTCATTGTCAATGAACGAAATAAAATGGTGAATGCTGACAAATGTCATTTTTTATCAAACATTACAATATAAATTTTAATTTATCAAAATCAGCTATGTGTTTACGAACAAAACCATTTCCTGGGACTATTCCCTTATTCAACTGATAACTCTGCAAGTTTTCATTCAACTTCTTTCTACGTTTCTTGAGTCATAAGAGGACAAACATACATATTTCCATTTTTATATACAGGGGCAATATTTTTGCATACATAAATTAAATAGCTCGAACATTTAATATTTATACGTCATCCGTCACTGTACGCCAAACACATTCAGCCATAACAAAATAACGAAATCCATCTTGTCAACAGAAACAGAGACGCAATTTTGCAAGTGAAACGCCCGAACCAGCAATGTTTGTATCAAACAAGGTAAACTGAAAGGCGTTTTCCTATTTTTCTTTTATAGACGTCTGAATGGAAACGGCCTGAAAAACATTCCAGACAACTTATTCGTTCCCGTTTTTAACTTATTTCGTTTGTAAGTAACATGCACAAGGCAATTTGATATAAATGTTGGATGTTTCCTACACACTTTTCGATAAATCATCTCATTTAGCACTGTCTTTCGCCTGCTGTCTCCTGTCTTTAGGTGTTTGTGTTTATTTGTTTATAATTGAAGCGTTTGCCGACTACAGCTAATGATAGGTAACAACTATTGAAAGCTACGTTCCGCATATTATTATGGTAACCATAAAAACTAAGTCACTTACCGTGTTTCTGTTCTGATTTGACTAATTCGAGTTTCTTAAGACATATTTCCAAAGTGGCTTGTGTACGTTGTTCTCCCCAATTATCCCCCCGGACATATAAATTTCCTGGACATTGAGCTCCACCAAATGGATGTAGTTCCAGCATTAAATGCTCTATTATTCTCCTAAATAGCTCATTATCATTCACGAGGTACACCAAAACATATGGGCCGTTAATAGTTTTTTTGACTGTTTTGAAAATAATTCAACATTGCGCCCTACACGATTTATCTATACTTTGGACTAGTTTGTCCATTGTTGGAATTTCAATGGTCTGGTTCTACTGTTTAAAATGAATGGGTCGGTGGACATGGTTTTACTAGGCCAAAGCGTATCGTCGGGTGATTTAGATTTTATTTTCAAGCTCACATGAATTTCTTTATATGATATATGGACGAATATTTTTCATCATCTTCAAACCAGGGTTTGGAAAATGTTTTTTTTGAGTCAGTTTTTTTTCCTTAAGATGTTCTTTGTTCACTTACCAAGAGAGTTTTTTTTTCTCTTATTCAATGTTTAAAGAGACTATAGACTTTTTTTGATATTTCCATTTAGATGATCATTGGTAAGAGTCAATTTTAACAACAAAAAAAAATATATTTTTCACTTTTTTTTTTAATTTCATTTGCTTATTAGTAGCTTTATTTTCACTTTATACGTTATGTTCACTTTGAGCCAAATTATACTTTCCGTAATCCATGTGATTTTCCGTAAAAAAAAATTAGGTGGGAATTACCGGTCAATTCAAAGTGAAACAATTGGGAATTATGTTTTGTTGTTGTCCTTACGTGGGAAAAAAGAACATTACTCCCTCGAAAAATGGAATTATCAGGTATTACGAAAAAAAATTGAGATTACTCTTGGAATTAGGGAAAAATTCTTTTATTACGTGAAAAAAATCATCATGGATTGGTTAAAACTGAACACATCCTTGGAAAAATCAAATTTTTCTGAAGTTTTACGGAATTCTAAGAAATAGTAAAAAAATCCGTAATTCCTTTTGATATGTTCATTACGGAATTTTGAGAAAAAATCGACTTTTTGAAAAATGGGAATTACGGACAAAAAACTCGTTATTTTGCGACGTGATTTGGAATTATTATAAAGATGTGATTAATGCCAACTAATTTTTTACAAAAAATCCGGAATTTACACAATTATTTTTACTAAATCCGTAATTCCGTCGGAAAACAAATAATTATAAGTTATTATTAAAAAATATTGAAAAAAGAACACTCAACTGCTTAAAAAAATGGGAATTAGTAACTCAAAAAATTTAATCCCGATACAAAATTCAGAGTAGGTATTTGTACAAATTATTTAGGATTGGAAAAAGAAAAAAAAACGGAATTTAACATGTTTTCAACGAAATTGATAACAAAGAAAAAAACCATAATTTCGTCGGTTAAAACAGAATTGCGAGTTATTACGGATGTTTTCGAAAAAACTGTGAACAAAAAACTTCCGATGTCACTACAAAAATTGGAATTTGGTACCATAAGATAGTTTTCACAGTCCATCAACACAAAAAACATGTAAAAATGATTATATTGGAGAAAAATCAACATAAAATTCGAAATTGCTATTCGAATTCAAAGAAAAAAGTATCGTAATTCCGCTAAAAAATCTGTAATTCCGTCAGCTACCACAGACTTGTTATAATTTATTTTGGAATTTTTTGAATAAACCTGTTAATTTTTTCGGAAAGTTGGGAATTATTGGCAAAAAACTGAATTTCAGAGAAGAAAGTCACCAGAATAAAAATATATTGGTGAAAATGTAGCTTGTTTTACAAAAAAATACGGAATTATCACAATTTTTTACTCAAATATGAAGATAACCACCAGAAAAGGGTCTTAATTCCGCTAAAGAATCCCTAATTTTATCGGCCAACACAGAGTTATGAGTTATATAGAAATTTTTGCAAAAAACCATTTTTTATTCCGATAAAAAAAATCGTGATTATGTCATAAAGTTATAAGTTATTTTGAAAAAAGTAGGAATTACAACAAAATTTGGCATTTTCATAGTATTTACGAGATTTTAGAGAAAAGAAAGTCATCAGAAAAAAATGAATTGGTGATAATGTACCTTATTCTACAAAAATAAGAAATTACCACAATTTTTATCGAAAATATTTGAAAAGTATAGTCGTAATTCCAATAAAAAAGTTTTATTGTAAATTTTTAAAGCAAACCTGTCAATTAAAAAAAAAAAAGAGGAATTACCAATAAAACTTCCTAATTCCGAGTCAATATTTGGAATTATTTTTGATAGTTTTCACAGAATGAAGAATAATTGTGAATAAAGACATCCGACAGATTTGAAAAATTGTCTTAAATGAAGAAGATTAATTAAAAAAAAAAAGAGGTATCAATACAAAACAGCGACAAAAATTGATTAAAGCACAAAAGGGGAAGAAATAAAAAATGTTGCCTTGACTGAAATAGACATAAAAAAAATCCAATCCAATTAAACAATACATTCAGCTAATTGCCATCAAAAACAATAAATCCCCAAAGCATTTGCACATATTAATAAGCAAAGCTGAATCAAAATTCGTTGCGTGTACACGCTCGCAGCTCATATATTTCATGCAACCCACTCTATTTGTCTTTTTTGAAAAATTCCCCAACACCAGTTTGCAATTAATAAATAATCAACAATTACCCCCAGAGCCTAGACCCGGTCTCTGGAGCCGATAAATCACGGGGTTAATTATTAAAATTTCGGCTTGTTCTGAATAGTGCTGGATATGTACATTGTACAAGTTTGAATAGAACCATGTAATAGCTTTGGGGCAAATTAATTATCAACCTTGCAACTAACCTTTTCACATCATACCATTGCACCCTGCCGCATTAACCCCCCTGTGCTTTTCTCAGGTGATGGGACATTTATTGCTATAATTTGCTAGATTTGTTTCTTTGCAGGGACCTCAGCCACAACCAAATCCAGGTTATCGGGAAGAAGGCCCTTAAAGGGGTTGTGAACCTTAAGAATTTGTAAGTTTCTTTATAATAACCCAGTCACTATAAACACACATTTTGTAGACAATTGGACAACAACCGTATAACATGCATCGACGACTCTGCCCTTCGAGACATGAAGGACCTGGAGGTCATGTAAGTACCACTTGCTCATAAGTGTCAATGTTCAAACCTGTTGTAGCACGTTGAACAACAACAACATCACCTATCTGGGCAAGGACATGTTCGCCAACATGTTCCGTCTAAGGACCCTACGCCTGGCTGACAACCTACTACATTGCGACTGCAACCTGTCCTGGTTGGGCAGATATTTGAGGCACACCCCCCGATTGGCCCAGTATACCCGATGTCATTCGCCCAGTCATTTAAAGGGGCAAAACTTGGCCGATGTCAAAGACCACGAGTTCAAATGTTCCGGCTTGGCGGAGAAAGCTGTAGGCGAATGTGTCAGTGAGCCAATATGCCCTCACCCTTGCAGATGTGCCGAAGGAATTGTTGATTGTAGGGAAAAAGGGCTGAGTCAAGTGCCGCATCATATGCCTGAAGCTACTACAGAAATGTATTATTTTTTTTGTAAACTATACACTTCTAATTGAGGATTTACAGACGGCTGGAGCAAAATCAAATTACTCACATTCCAAACAAGGCGTTTTCCCACTACAAAATGCTGAGAAGAATGTAAGTTTAACAAAGTTTCTACAGTCTATAAAACTTTATTTCAGTGATTTGAGCAACAACAAGATATCGAAGATCGCCCCAGATGCCTTTCAAGGTCTAAAGGGTGTTACATCGCTGTAAGTTCTCTAATAAAACTCTCATTTCCTAATTATGCAATTGTAGGGTGCTTTACAACAATAAAATCAAGGAACTTCCCTCTGGAGTTTTCCAAGGACTAACGTCCTTGCAACTTTTGTAAGTGTACTTAATGCTCAAGTCGAGATATTAATTTTTATTTTATTCCAGATTGCTTAATGCCAATGAAATTTCCTGTATAAGGAGAGATGCTTTCAAGGATTTGCATAGTTTGAGTTTACTGTGAGTAACAAAAATCTAATTAGAGGGAGTTTAATTAGATCTATCGCTTTGCAGATCTCTCTATGACAATAATATTCAAACTCTGTCGAATGGCAGTTTCGACTCTCTTCGAAGCATACAAACTTTGTAAGTAGATTTTGAGTTTCCTTATCTTTCTGTAAATTTAGTTGCGTTTCGAATCAAAATTTATCTGGATATTCTGGAAGCAAGATTCTTCTCTATTGAACAAATTTGAATTGGGCTGGAAAGTTTAAAAAATTAACTTCAGTTCGTTACAAATTACGAACAGATTAATATAGCTCGGATCCTGACTGACAGTAATGACAGATTTCCCTTGTCAACAGAGTTCAACGTTGCCAGTTTGCAAATTGATATTCATTCTACTATAATAACAACATTAATGCGCATGATCATAAAATTAAACGTGCGGAAATCATTTAAAATCTCGAATTAATTGCATCAAAAAATAGACAAATATCTACAATATGTCAACGTGGGCTCGTTACAATTCACACGAACGGATTATATTGTAGCCTGGATCTAGACATCAACGTTGCCACTTTTCAAATTTACTTTGTACCTCACCAGTGACGCTACTATAAGAAACTATGCGCATGTCCATGAACTAGAATTTGCGTAAATCATTCATAAGAACCTCGCATTCATCTGCACCAAAACCTAAATAAAAAAAAACAACAAAACGGTGGTGAAACTGATGAGAAATCATTTAAAAAAAAAAACGTCAGTTCGTTACAAATATCACGAACCGATTAATATAGCTCGGATCCTGACAGTAATGATACATGTCAGCGGAGCTTCACGTTGCCAAATAGTTCTTTGTTAGTGACAGTTTGACAGTATAAACTTCAAAATTAAGCTTGCTCTACAATTTAGGGGCTGTTTAATTTACGTTTAACGGTGGAAAAATATTGTTATGATGTCTTACTTAGACTGACATTTCTGTAAAATTTTGACACTTTGATGGTGTAATAAACGTTGGAATTAAGCTTCCTTTCTAATTTGGGAGCTTTTTCATTCATGATTGACGATGAAAAAATGTTCATTTTTCTCCTTTTAATTGAAATTTATGCCAAATTTCGAGAATTTGACAATGTTAACTTTGGAATTAAGCTTCCTATCTAATTCAGGGGCTGTATTTACGTTTAACGATGGAAAAATATTCTTATCACTTCATTTCACCGACATTTTTTTAAAATTTTGACACTTTGATTATGTAAACGTTGGAATTATCCTTCCTCTCCAATTAAGGGGCCTTTTTATTCACGATTGAGAATGGAAAAATGTACATATTTCTCTTTTTGATCGAAATTCATGCCAAATTTTGAGAATTTGACAGTGTAAACTTTGGAATTAAACTCTCTCTATAATTTAGGGGCTGTTTTATTTACGCTTGACGGTAGAAAAATATTATTATTGCTTATTTATATTGAACTTTCTTTCCCTCTAGACTGTACAAAAATCACAATTAAGCTTCCTATTCAATTCAGGGGCTGTTTTATTTACGTTTAACGATGGAAAAATATTCTTATCACTTCATTTCACCGACATTTTTGTGAAATTTTGACACTTTCATTATGTAACCGTTGGAATTATGCTTCCTCTCCAATTAAGGGGCCTTTTTATTGACGGCTGACGAAGGACAAATGTTCATATTTCTCCTTTTAATGGAAATTTATGCAGGATTTGAGAATTTGACAGTGTAAACTTTCGAATCAAGCTTTCTATGTAATTTAGGGGCTGTTTTATTTACGCTTGACGGTAGATGAATATTATTAGGTATTGCTTTTTTATATTGAACTTTCTTCCCCTCCAGACTGTACAAAAATCACAATTAAGCTTCCTATTCAATTCAGGGGCTGTTTTATTTACGTTTAACGATGGAAAAATATTCTTATCACTTCATTTCACCGACATTTTTGTGAAATTTTGACACTTTCATTATGTAACCGTTGGAATTATGCTTCCTCTCCAATTAAGGGGCCTTTTTATTGACGGCTGACGAAGGACAAATGTTCATATTTCTCCTTTTATTGGAAATTTATGCAGAATTTGAGAATTTGACAGTGTAAACTTTCGAATCAAGCTTTCTATGTAATTTAGGGGCTATTTTATTTACGCTTAACGGTAGAAAAATATTATTATTGCTTATTTATATTGAACTGTCTTCCCCTCCAATTTGGACAGACTATACAAAAATGAGAATTAAGCTTCCTATTCAATTCAGGGGCTGTCTTACTTACGTTTAACGATGAAAAAATATTCTCATCACTTCATTTCACCGACATTTTTGTGAAATTTTGACACTTTCATTATGTAACCGTTGAAATTATGCTTCCTTTCCAATTAAGGGGCCTTTTTATTGACGATTGACGAAGGACAAATGTTCATATTTCTCCTTTTAATGGAAATTTATGCAGAATTTGAGAATTTGACAGTGTAAACTTTCGAATCAAGCTTTCTATGTAATTTAGGGGCTGTTTTATTGACGCTTAACGGTAGAAAAATATTATTATTGCTTATTTATATTGAACTGTCTTCCCCTCCAATTTGGACAGATTGTACAAAAATGAGAATTAAGCTTCCTATTCAATTCAGGGGCTGTCTTACTTACGTTTAACGATGGAAAAATATTCTTATCACTTCATTTTACCGACATTTTTGTGAAATTTTGACACTTTCATTATGTAAACGTTGGAATTATGCTTCCTCTCCAATTAAGGGGCCTTTTTATTGACGACTGACGAAGGACAAATGTTCATATTTCTTCTTTTAATGAAAATGTATGCAGAATTTGAGAATTTGACAGTGTGAACTTTCGAATCAAGCTTTCTATGTAATTTAGGGGCTGTTTTATTTACGCTTGACGGTAAAAAAATATTATTATTGCTTATTTATATTAAACTGTCTTCCCCTCCAATTTGGACAGACTGTGCAAAAATCAGAATCAAGCTTCCTATTTCATTCAGGGGCTGTCTTACTTACGTTTAACGATGGAAAAATATTCTTATCACTTCATTTTACCGACATTTTTGTGAAATTTTGACACTTTCATTATGTAAACGTTGGAATTATGCTTCCTTTCCAATTAAGGGGCCTTTTTATTGACGATTGACGAAGGACAAATGTTCATATTTCTCCTTTTAATGGAAATGTATGCAGAATTTGAGAATTTGACAGTGTGAACTTTCGAATCAAGCTTTCTATGTAATTTAGGGGCTGTTTTATTGACGCTTGACGGTAGAAAAATATTATTATTGCTTATTTATATTGAACTGTCTTCCCCTCCAATTTGGACAGAATGTACAAAAATAAGAATCAAGCTTTTTTTTCAATTCAGGGGCAGTCTTACTTACGTTTAACGATGAAAAAATATTCTTATCACTTCATTTTACCGACATTTTTGTGAAATTTTGACACTCTGATTATGTAAACGTTGGAATTATGCTTCCTTTCCAATTAAGGGGCCTTTTTATTGACGACTGACGAAGGACAAATTTTCATATTTCTCCTTTTGATAAAAATTTATGCGGAATTTGAGAATTTGACAGTGTAAACTTTCGAATCAAGCTTTCTATGTAATTTAGGGGCTGTTTTATTTACGCTTGACGGTAGAAAAATATTATTATTGCTTATTCATATTGAACTGTCTTCCCTTCCAATTTGGACAGACTGTACAAAAATAAGAATTAAGCTTCCTTTTCAATTCAGGGGCTGTCTTACTTACGTTTAACGATGGATAAATATTCTTATCACTTCATTTCACCGACATTTTTGTGAAATTTTGACACTTTCATTATGTAACCGTTGGAATTATGCTGCCTCTCCAATTAGGGGCATTTTTATTGACGATTGACGAAGGACAAATGTTCATATTTCTCCTTTTAATAAAAATTTATGCAGAATTTGAGAATTTGACAGTGTAAACTTTCGAATCAAGCTTTCTATGTAACTTAGGGGCTGTTTTATTTAGGCTTAACGGTAGAAAAATATTATTATTGCTTATTTATATTGAACTGTCTTCCCCTCCAATTTGGACAGACTGTACAAAAATGAGAATTAAGCTTCCTATTCAATTCAGGGGCTGTCTTACTTACGTTTAACGATGAAAAAATATTCTTATCACTTCATTTTACCGACATGTTTGTGAAATTTTGACACTCTGATTATGTAAACGTTGGAATTATGCTTCTTCTCCAATTAAGGGGCCTTTTTATTGACGACTGACGAAGGACAAATGTTCATATTTCTCCTTTTTATAAAAATTTATGCGGAATTTGAGAATTTGACAGTGTAAACTTTCGAATCAAGCTTTCTATGTAACTTAGGGGCTATTTTATTTACGCTTAACGGTAGAAAAATATTATTATTGCTTATTTATATTGAACTGTCTTCCCCTCCAATTTGGACAGACTATACAAAAATGAGAATTAAGCTTCCTATTCAATTCAGGGGCTGTCTTACTTACGTTTAACGATGAAAAAATATTCTCATCACTTCATTTCACCGACATTTTTGTGAAATTTTGACACTTTCATTATGTAACCGTTGAAATTATGCTTCCTTTCCAATTAAGGGGCCTTTTTATTGACGATTGACGAAGGACAAATGTTAATATTTCTCCTTTTAATGGAAATTTATGCAGAATTTGAGAATTTGACAGTGTAAACTTTCGAATCAAGCTTTCTATGTAATCTAGGGGCTGTTTTATTGACGCTTGACGGTAGATAAATATTATTATTGCTTATTTATATTGAACTGTCTTCCCCTCCAATTTGGACAGAATGTACAAAAATAAGAATCAAGCTTTTTTTTCAATTCAGGGGCAGTCTTACTTACGTTTAACGATGAAAAAATATTCTTATCATTTCTTTTTACCGACATTTTTGTGAAATTTTGACACTCTGATTATGTAAACGTTGGAATTATGCTTCCTCTCGAATTAAGGGGCCTTTTTATTGACGACTGACGAAGGACAAATGTTAATATTTCTCCTTTTGATAAAAATTTATGCGGAATTTGAGAATTTGACAGTGTAAACTTTCGAATCAAGCTTTCTATGTAACTTAGGGGCCATTTTATTTACGCTTGACGGTAGAAAAATATTATTATTGCCTAACTGACTGAGAAAAAATCAGAATCAAGCTTCCTATCTGACTTAGAGCATGTTTTATCTACGTTTAAACATTGAAAAAATATTCTTATTACTTCATTAGACTGACATTTTTGTAAACTTTCGACACTTTGTAATTAAGCTTCCTCTCTGATTCAGGGGCCTTTTTATTCAAGAAAAATGTACATATTTCTCCTTTTGATTGAAATTCATGCCAAATTAAGAGAATTTGACAGTGTAAGCTTTGGAATTAAGCCTTCTCTATAATTAAGGGGCTGTTTTATTCACGCTTAACGGTAGAAAAATATTATCATTGCTTATCTATATTGAACTTTCTTCCCCTCCAATTTGGACACAGACTATACAAAAAATAGAAAAGCTTCTATCTAATTCAGGGGCTGTTTTATTTACGTTTAAACTTTTGACACGTTTATGATGTAAACTTTGGAATCAAACTTCCTCTCCAATTTAGGGGCCTTTTTATTCAAGATTGACAATGGAAAAATGTTCATATTTCTCCTTTTGATTGAAATTAATGCCAAATTTGGAGAATCTTGTATGTTAACTTTGGAATAAAGCTTGCTCTCTAATTTAGGGGCTGTTTTATCTATACGCTTTATCATGAAAAAATATCCTCCATTTCTGTCCAAATTTCACACTATGGCAGGATTTGAGTTTCCTCTCTAATTCAGGGGCTGTTTTAAGTACGCTTAATAAAACAATATTCTTAATACCTCTCTTATTGAGATTTCCATCAAATTTTGACAGTATATGGAACCTCCCCTGTAATTCAGGGACTCTTTATCCACGCTAATGATGGAAAAATATTCTCATTAGTTTTGCAGATTCACATTTCCTTTAAACTTGGACACTTTGATGGTGTTGGAAATAAGCTTCCCATTCGTTTAGGGGATGTTTTATTAACGTTTAACGATGAAAAAATAATCTTATTGCTTTTTTTTAGATTGTCATTTCCGTCAAAATTTTACACTTTGGAGGATTCAAGCCTCCCCTCCAATTTAGGGGCTGTTTTAATCACGCTTAATAAAACAATATTGTTATTACTTCTCTTTATTGACATTTTCGTCAAATTTTTCATCTGACAGTGAATAAAAATGAAATAAAGCTTCCGCTGTAGAAAACATCTGATTCCTGAAATAGCATGTTTTTTTTTTGAAGCACAGTGACAGTTCAAAATTTTAGGTTGAAGTCGTCAAGGTTGACGTCAAATTCAATGTGGATGGTAGCTTATGATTCTCGTTTGCCAAGCGGAAATTTGACAGTTCCACTTCGAAATTAAATTCGAAATTCTCAAATATGTCACCGTGATTTTAATGTGTAACTTTCAGGAATCAGCTGCTATTCGTGACGTACTTGGAAATGATCTATGACTTTTGTAAATTGACATTTTGTTTAATTTTTGACACAAACCTTAAAACAATCTTTCCCTCTGATTTAACTATTTTATTGATGATGTAAAAATATTTTTATTACGCCTCGAATTTAGGCATCTAGCAAGAAACCCATTCATTTGCGACTGCAACCTAAAGTGGCTGGCCGAATATTTGCACAAAAACCCAATAGAAACTTCAGGGGCCCGATGTGAAAGTCCCAAAAGAATGCAAAGAAGACGCATCGAATCACTGAAAGACGAGAAATTCAAATGTAAGAGAAACGGTAATGACAATTTTCCTACGTAGAATAGATTTGAATGCGGATTTTTATTTATGTCTAAATTTCCAGGTCAAGAGGAATTCAGATCGATGTACGCCGGCGAATGTCTTGTCGACAATGAATGTCCCGAGGGATGTTCATGTGACGGATCCATTGTGGATTGTTCTGGAAGAAATCTCAAGGATATCCCCAGGGATATCCCGTTATACACCACCGAACTGTACGTATTTCCAATTCCCCTTATATATAGTATCAAACATTTAATCCAGCTTGCTCAATGACAACGAGCTGGGACGCATCAAATCTGATGGACTATTCGGCCGTCTGCCCAATCTAATTAAACTAGATCTACGCCGCAACCTCATTACTGGAATCGAGGAAAATTCGTTTGAGGGCGCCTCAAAAATCTCCGAACTGCTTTTATCAGAAAACAAACTCATGGAGGTGCACAACAAAATGTTTCTGGGACTGCACAGTCTCAAAGTGCTGTCCCTCAACAATAACCAAATAACGTGCGTCATGCCCGGGTCCTTCGACCCGCTTCAATCCCTGCACACTTTGTAAGTATCCCCCGTACAATCCAATCAACCAATTTGGTAAATTGCAGGAACCTCATTCAGAACCCCTTCGTGTGTAACTGTCACCTCGCGTGGTTCTCCGAGTGGCTGAAAAACAAGGGCCTCAGTGGTTCATCCCCGCGATGCGCAGGCCCAGAACGTGTCAGAGACGTGCAAATCAAAGAACTGCCCAAAACAGAGTTCAAATGTAGCAGCGAAAATGACCAGGGTTGTCTGGGTGATAACTACTGCCCACCCATGTGTTCCTGCACTGGAACAGTCGTTCGGTGCACCCGGGCCAGCTTGAAGGAGATTCCCAGAGGAATTCCAGCGGAAACTTCAGAACTTTATTTGGATTTTAACCAGATTGAGCGGATTCAGGCTGATAGAATTGGACATTTAAAGTCGCTCACCAGACTGTAAGTGTTTTATTAATGCTGTGCCGCTTAATTGAGATTACATAGGGACTTGAGCAACAACCAGATAGGTATGTTGTCCAATGGGACCTTTGCCACGCTGTCCAAACTGTCAACGTTGATCATCAGCTACAACCGGCTGCAGTGCATCCAAAAAGGTTCACTCCAAGGGCTCAGTTCATTGAGGATCTTGAGCTTACACGCCAATCAAATCAGCTTGATTCCTGAGGGTACCTTGAGCAGCATTAACACTATCAGTCACATGTAAGTTAGTAATAAAAAAATTCAGTCACCCAAATGGATTGCAAGTGATTCAAAAAACGTGGCTAACATCGTCATTATTACATGACAACCACCAAATCCACTTTCTAACCTGACTTTTGTATTGTTGTCGACTTTTTTTTCGCTTGACAATCCTCAAATGCTTCAAAATGTTTTCAATTTTTTAAGTAAAAAGGTCTTAAAATGTATTGAACAAGAAAGTGGTACAACATCTTTTATAATAAAATGTATTGATTTATCTACCATTTTATTGATTTTGCATGGCGAGGGGTAAAGGGCAAGCCTCATTCTAAAGACCGTCAAAAAATTCACAGGTTGCATGTCCTAACCTGAGTAGATAGATCTGAATTGTTAATTATAATCATTAAGTCACCCTTGGCATAATGAAATTTTGTAATGAATGTAAAATTCATCACCCTAGATGAATACATATTTGACAATACAGGGTGTTACAAATTTGATGCTCACCATTCGTATCATGGAAACGGTAGGAGATACAGCGGAGTTTAAATGGGGGCAAATTTGCGCATTTTGGTGCTCATTAAAATGACGTTTTGAAATTCCGGATATTTTCGGAAAAAAACGAAATTTTGTGAAATCGTTTTATGTTTTCCTATGTGTATTTGAAGAGATATTTCAAAATAAAAGTCACGTTTTCTTCTCAACAAAATGGAGTCATCAAATTTATGATTCGTCGTTTCGTAGATGAGCAGCCATCATCGTTGGTTTTGGAACACAAGAGGCTCTTGAAATCTGTAATAAAAAATCCAGGACCGTATTTAAAAAAACAAAGTTGATGATGACTACTCATAGACGAAACGTCGGATCATAAATTTGATGACGCCATTTTGTACAGGAGAAAAAGTGGCAAGATGTGACTTTTATTTTGAAATATCTCTTCAAATACACATAGAAAAACATAAAAACGATTTCACAAAATTTCGTTTTTTTCCGGATATCTCCGAAAGTATCCGGAATTTCAAAACGTCATTTTAATAAGCACCAAAATGCGCAACTTTGCCCCCATTTAAACTCCGCTGTACCTCCTACCATTTCCAAGATAACAATGGTGAGCATCGAATTTGTAACACCCTGTATATCACACAGCACAAGTGAAGTAGGTAAATATGGATGTGTTACAAGTGTTTTCTTAAGCATTATACTACCAAGCTTGTGAATTCCTATCATTAAGTCACCCTAGGTATAATGAAATGATGTTTCCATCATTAAGTTCTGAGTCTAGTGGATGAAAAAATTCGCTACCCTATGCAAATAAATCCTAAACACTAACGTATGAGTTATTCCTATCATCATGCCACCCTAGACAAAATGATGTTTTCACTTATAATCTCCCTAGAGCTCTAATTATTTCCGGAAATTTTGTCGAGTTGCGAATTTTCTTGAAAAATTCGCAACAAGAACAAATTTCTGGATTTTTAATTCGAGCTCGCGGGAGATTCGGCAGGAAAATTTCATGCCAAATCATTTATCAAAAATATTTGTCATTGTTTTCAACAGCTGTCAAAGCAGTAAGCACTCGCGGCTGGATGTAGCTCCCATGCACCAACCACAGTGTTGCCGTTTGCCTTATCTCTGTCTGTGAAAGTTGGGTTGAGTTGGGATTGTTGGGGAGAGTGGGGACGGCAACACTGCAATCATATGGGAGCTACATCCAGATGCAAAGCCAGGGAGATTTCCACTTATTAATCTTTCAGTCACGTGATTATGAGTAGGGTGATTTTCGATAAAATTACGTCGTTGTCATAGCAACATGTTAAAATGCAAGCCTATGATTGGTTAGAATTGACTGGTATGAAATTTTCATCTAAATTTGATGTAAAATATACAGGGTGTCTCCGATTAGGTCGGCACTGTTGTTAACTTCTTTATTGTTGAAGATACGAGGTCGTTCAAATGAGAGAACTAGTAGTATTTTTCCGCTGATTAACGTGGTATTGATAGAATAACAATCGAACACCGCGTTCTCGATTTATTTAAAAAAATGTACTTTTTTTGAATGGGAAATTTTTTAGAAACTTGGCCATGAAATTTAAAATATTGACAAAATAATACATATCGGTTGCCATATTTATTTATTAAATCATTGAATTTTGTTACTTTGACGTTTATAAATTAGTCGTGGAAAATACGCATAACTCCGTTATTTTTGGTTCCAGGAAAAAAATCATAATGACCTTTTATGTTCAGAAAAGAGTGGCTGATCAATTATGATAAAAATATACACGGTGTCCCATTTAAAAAAAAATACTTTTTTTGGAATAAATCGAGAACGCGTTGTTCAATTGTTTTTTTGACAGCATAATGTTAATCCGCAGAAAAAATACTACTAGTTCCCTCATTTAAACGACCTAGTATCTTCAATAATAAAGAAGTTAACAATAGTGCCGACTTAATCGGAGACACCCTGTATACCACCACAGGTAAATGGTAAAGAATAAATCCTGTTTGTGCTTGTAATTGTGTGCAGGCGCAAAAGCCCGAAGAACTAGATTGAATTCACAAAAAATGACAATAGATGACATTCAGTGACAATTGTGACATTGTGTATTTTTTATTGAACACCCTTTTATTTAATTCATCGATAGAGTGATAAAGTAATTTTCAGAGCTCTGGGATCCAATCCTCTCTACTGCGACTGCTCCCTGAGGTGGCTAAGTGACTGGTTCAAAGCAGAATATGTGGAACCCGGCATTGCCAAGTGTGCCGAACCCGTCAACATGGTCGATAAGTGTATCCTGACCACTCCCTCCAGTGCATTCTCCTGCAAAGGCCAAATCTCCTCGGAAATTTTGGCAAAATGTGACGCCTGCTACACCTTTCCCTGTCAGAACAATGGCAAATGTATCACCCAATCAGAGCGGGATTATGAATGCAAATGCTCTCCAGGTTACCACGGCAAAAATTGCGAGTTTATGATCGACGCCTGCTACGGCAATCCGTGCAGGAATGATGGAACCTGCAAGGTTCTTGAAGAAGGCCGGTTCAGTTGTCAGTGTTTGCCGGGATTCAGTGGGTTGAGATGCGAGACGAATATTGACGATTGTGTGGACAACAAGTGCGAAAATAATGCTACGTGTGTCGACTTGGTTAATTCGTACGAATGCAAATGTCTCAACGGATTCATGGGTAAGTGTATAAATGAAATTGTTATGGGTTTGTTCCAACTTGATCGAAAATTGTTGTGCGCACTGAAGAAATGCCGCGTTACAACCTTGTCGTTGTTCCTGGAAGATTTAAAGGTTGGAATCGCTTTGTAATGACTACAGCCACTATATTTTATCATGAATATGATGAAAAAGGTTTCTTACCGTAACTTTAAGAATAATGAAACATCAGAGGTTAGAAGTTGTTGGTTATATGGAACAAAAGTGCCAATATTTGATTTTTTCGCTCTAGGCAATTGCATGGGTTCTTGAATGAATTGTCCTACGTATTCTACTCAATATTTGAAACTCATTATGTCCAATAAATCTCAAATAATGATGGTAATCCAAAATCATCATTCATTGAAAAAAAAAAGAAAAATAGCTTACATACAAATATTTCACAGAGCTGGCTTTGGTTGCACAAAAAAATTAAGATGAGCTAATTTGAAGTATTTTCCATATACTAAGAAATGTGAAAACACACCAAAAACCTGAAAATTTCACACAATATGGTATAGTTTTTAAATGTGACACCCTATATATTGCCAAGATATAGTTGAATTCAGATCAACGTAAATACGTTATGAAATTTTCATGAGACTTTGAATTTGATTAGTGCAGAAACGATTGGACCAAATACTAACATAAGTATGTATACAGGGTGGCCCAACAAAAAGGTTCCACCCTTATTTATGACTCTCCTGGTATATTTTGAGAAAAACGCTCGGACACGTTAATTTTTATTTTTAGGGGGACGTCTTTTCGTGTATGACTGTATAATACAGGGTGTTCCAAAAATAAGATATCGCATTACACTTGACATTTTTAAATGGAAACCTCAATTTTTTTTCTATTTTTGGATTCTCCATGAAGTTTTTAGTAATTTTTGTAAAATACAGTTTATACCTATCTTCAATCGTTTATTTAAAAAAATTGAACAAAAATCAATTACTTGGCTATAATGTGTCAAAAAGTCAATGTGGTAATAAATGTTGAAAGTGGTGTCCGTTTTCCTCCTTGCAATAATAAAGATTTTGCTCAAATCTATTCCTGACATTTTCACACATTTCTGGAGTTATTTGTCTGCATTCCGCCGTGATCCGCTCCCGAAGATCTTGGATGGAGTCTGGCTTCGTACTAAAAACCTTACTTTTTAAATGTCCCCAAAGAAAGTAATCTAAAGGACTCAAGTCCGGAGACCTTGGTGGTCACTCAATGGGGCCGCGCCGTCCGATCCACTGATTTGGGAAATGAGAGTCCAAAAACTGTCGTACTGGAGCTACAAAGTGCGGTGGTGCACCATCTTGTTGGAAATGAAGAAAATTTTCCCTCATAATCTCCCTAGAACTCGAATTATTTCCGGATTTTTAATTCGAGCTCTACGGAGATTCGGCAAGAAAATTTCATGCCAAAACTGATCATTGGAAAAAACATAACCCAGGACTCACCTCGCATTTAGTGGAAGAAACCAACGGCTCCTTACTCTACTCGCCATTTAGGAAGAAAGAAGGGAATCAGGATTTTATAAAACATTTGGAAGTTATAACCAATCTTGACCATAATTGATAACATTGCAACTTTGTATTGGAAGTTGAAAATAAATCATTTATCAAAAATATTTGTCAGTGTTTTTAACAGCTGTCAAGCACTCGCGGCTGGATGTAGCTCCCATGCACCAACCACAGTGTTGCCGTTTGCCTTATCCCTGTCTGTGAAAGTTGGGTTGGGTTGGGATTGTTAGGGAGAGTGGGGACGGCAACACTGTAATCATATGGGAGCTACATCCAGATGCAAAGCCAGGGAGATTTCCACTTATTAATTTTTCAGTCACGTGATTATGAGCAGGGTCATTTCCGATAAAATTAGGTAGTTGCCATAGCAACATAATAAAATGCAAGCCTATGATTGGTTAGAATTGACTGGTAGGAAATTTTCACTTATAATCTCCCCAGAGCTCGAATTATTTCCGGAAATTTTGTCAAGTTGCGAATTTTTTGAATTTTTTGAAAAATTCGCAACGAGAACAAATTTCCGGATTTTTAATTCGAGCTCGCGGAAGATTCGGCAAGAAAATTTCATGCCAAAACTATTTGAGATGATTTAATAGTAGCAGCTGGATGTAGCTCCCATGCACCAACCACAGTGTTGCCGTTTGCCTTATCTCTGTCTGTGAAAGTTGGGTTGGGTTTGTTAGGGAGAGTGGGGACGGCAACACTGTAATCATATGGGAGCTACATTCAGATGCAAAGCCAGGGAGATTTCCACTTATTAATCTTTCAGTCACGTGATTATGAGTAGGGTGATTTCCGATAAAATTAGGTCGTTGCCATAGCAACATGTTAAAATGCAAGCCTATCATTGGTTAGAATTGACTGGTAGGAAATTTTCATTATTATTTATAATCAACCTCATTTTCTATTATTTCGGTTATTCGTGGCTCTATTGTATTTTCCAACATGTCCAAGTTCGTCTCCCCCGTCAAGTTTCCAGGAATAAAGAAAATAATAAATAATAAAAAATAAAAAAAAAATATGAAAAATTCAAATAACTTTAAAACGGTTGAAGATAGGTATAAACTGTATTATACAAAAGTTACTAAAAACTTTATGAAGAATCCAAAAATAGAAAAAAAATTGGGGGTTTCCATTTAAAAATGTCAAGTGTGATGCGATATCTTATTTTTGGAACACCCTGTATTATACAGTCATACACGAAAACACGTCCCCCTAAAAATAAAAATTGACGTGTCCGAGCGTTTTTCCAAAATATACCAGGAAAATCATAAATAAGGGTGGGACCTTTTCGTTGGGCCACTCTGTATAACATAAGTATGTATATGATACAGGGTGTCCGGAAATGATGAGCAAAAAATTCAGGTGAGAATTCTAGACGAAAAATAGATGCACATCTTCCTATAATATTTTTCCGAAAATTGATTATTAACGGAGTTACAGGGTGTTAATGTTGCATTTTATTTGCAGTTTTTTTGCAATACCTTTTGCCACGCTTGTAATATTTTGACAAAATCTTGTATTTGGGGCTTTATCGGGATGAGGAATTCAAATTTGCCTACCGTTTTTTCGCATTTTGTAGAGGGCGCCACATACGAATTTATACTTTGATTTGAATGGTCTTAACTTTTTTGTGCTACACTGTATGTGACTTTTGAACAAAAATCTTTATTCTCTCGACCTTTTCTTTTGTTGTGATGAGTCCAACCGTTTTCGAGAAAAACGCTAAAATAACTTTGCTTGCATGTAATCAATACGAAATCATTTTAATTTATTTTCAACCTCAAACATAGCATGCTTTGGAAACAAGTGCTATATTTTAGAGACAAATTTTGGAAAAATTAGTTTTGGAAGTTGGTAATTTTTTGTAAATTTGTTGATACGCTACGATGGTGGTCAATGACAAAAATACTGAAAATAAAAAAAAGAATTAAAAACTGATTCTAATCAAATTGGTTTCTACGGCAACTTATAGCGCATGATTCCAAAGCATGCTATGTTAAAAGTTGAAAATAATTTAAAATAGTTTCGTATTTATCACATGCAAGCAAAGTTATTCTAGCGTATTTGTCGAAAACGGTTAGATTTATCAAAACGAACCTTTTAAATGTCAAAAGGTTGGGATAATAAAAATATTTACTCAAAAGTCGCACACAGTGTAGCACAAAAAAGTAAGGACCATTCAAATCAAAGTATAGGTTCGTATGTGGCGCCCTCTACAAAATGCGAAAAATCAGTGAGCAAATTTGAATTCCTCATTCCGAAAAAGCCCCAAATACGAGATTTCGTCAAAATATTATGAGCGTGGCAAAAGGCATGGCCAAAAAAACTGCAAACAAATTTAAGTTTAACACCCTGTAACTCCGATAATAATCAAATTTCGAAAAAAATTTATAGGAAGAGGTTGCATTTATTTTTTGTCCAGAATGCTCTCCTGATTTTTTTGCCCATCACTTCCGGACAACCTGTATATTTGGAATCTGAAGATCTAGTATTCTAGCGAGAAATATACCCCCATTGAAAAAATACCATTTTATATGAAATGTTTGGGTTTTTGATGCATTTTTGCATTTAATTCTGAAGGTTCAACTGAACTTTTTTGTAAAATCAAAATTAACTGCGAGATAGGTATCTATTGAGTACAATATAAACAATCACCCCCTACATGTCCCTGGAATTCCCAAGGAAGTTGAGAAGGTTTTGAGGAGTTCCGAGGGAAGAACGGGAAGAGGGGGAAAATATTATAAAGGAAGTTACTGAGAAAGTCACGAAGTTCATTCGCGTTTTATCGAGATATTTGTTTTTCCATGTTAGGCCTGACATTTGCGTTCGTAGCGCAAAAGTAAAAGGAACAAAAGTCAAACATATTAAAATTATCTACAAAAAGTGTCCCTTGAGTAAATAAGTTCGGTTTTTCAGAAACCTCGAGATGTGTCTTTTATATACAGGGTTTTTCACTTAAAACTCCGCACGTCAATTTTTCGAAAACGAATAGGAATATTTGATTTCAGTGAAAAGTAGTCAATGTATGGGGTCGAGTAGTTATTTTTCACAGTTAAAAACAATCGACGCCTACCAAGAGTAAAGCGTCGCGACGCATCGAAAATATCAATCGATTGCAGGGACTTTGAAACTACGCGCATGCTAAAGTACATGTTATTTATAAACTTTTTTGTTATTCAGTCGAACTCTTTTATTCTACTCAGTTTTGAGATATACAGTGTGTCCAAGATAACGATGTCGATCATGGGGATCTTGAAAACCGTGAGACAAGGTCGGTTAAATGGAGGCAAAGTTGCGTATTTTGATGCTTAACAAAATGCCGTTTTGAAAGCCAAGAAATTCCGACCAAGTCCGAAATTATCCGAAAAAAACGAAATTTTTCAAAATTGTTTTCATTTTTTTCTGACCACATTTGAAGAGATATTTTGAAATTAATGGAACTTCTTCATTGCCACTTTTTGCCCTTCACAAGATAGCGTTATTGAATTGAAGAACCGAAGTTTCGTCTATGAGCAGCCATCATCAACTTTTTTTTTTTTAAATACGGTCCTGGATTTTTTATGACGGATTTTGAGGGCCTCTTATGTTCCTAAACCAACAATGTATCGCAATTATTCAAAAAAATTATGTTGATGGATTTTTCCATAAGAAGTCATGTGTTAGAGAGAGACAAAAATACATTTTTAATAGGATTAAAAACAACCACCTCTTTTTTAATTAGTGCGATACCTCGTTGGTTTAGGAACATAAGAGGCTCTTAAAATCCGTAATAAAAAATCCAGGATCGTATTTGAAAAAACAAAGTTGATGATGGCTGCTCATAGACGAAACGTCGGTTCTTCTTGTAAAGGGCAAAAAGTGGCAATGAAGAAAGTCCATTCATTTAAAAATATCTCTTCAAATGGGGTCAGAAAAAAATTGGAAACAATTTTGAAAAATTTCGGTATTTTTCGGATAATTTCGGACTTAGTCGGAATTTCTTGGCTTTCAAAACGGCATTTTGTTAAGCATGAAAATACGCAACTTTGCCTCCATTTAACCGACCTTGTATCTCTCACGGTTTTCATGATCCCAATGATAGACATCCTTATCTTGGACACACTGTATATCTCAAAACTGAGTAGAATAAATGAGTTCGAGTGAATAACAAAAAAGTTTATAAATAACATGTACTTTAGCATGCGCGTAATTTCAAAGTCCTTGCAATCGATTGATATTTTCGATGCGTCGCAACGCTTCACTCTTGGTAGGCGTCGAATTTTTTTAACAGTGAAAAATAACTACTCGACCCCATACATTGACTACTTTTCACAGAAATCAAATATTCCTATTCGTTTCCGAGATATTGACGTGCGAAGTTTTAAGTTAAAAACCCTGTATATAAAAATATCCCCAAACCCTGGGTTATACGGAAAAGAGTGATCGTGATGAATCTAATGCATGCGCATTTCTAAAAACCAATCCGGAATGTTGTATAGGTTGGAACAAACCTCAAATTAACACAAACACCAGACAAATTGACACCTTAACCCTTAGAGGATGTCTGCATTAAAATAATTGTCATTAAGATTGTACATTCCAGGCGAGTTCTGCGATAGAAAAATACCCTTTTGCACTGAACAGTATAACCCTTGTGAAAATAACGCTCGCTGTGTTGATCACGATAGTTATTATACTTGCGAGTGTATACCTGGTTTTAAGGGCGAGAACTGCTCCACCAACATAGACGATTGCGAAAACCACATGTGCCAGGTAACCACTTCACATCACCCATATTAAATGTATAAAAAATTGAATTGATCATAGAATGGGGCGACTTGCATGGACGGAGTCAACGAGTACTCGTGCAAGTGCTCGGAAGACTTCCAAGGCAAATTCTGCGAGATCAGCCCCATTGTAGCCATGATGTATCCGCAAACGTCACCCTGTCAGCACCACGACTGCGTGCACGGGGTCTGTTTCCAACCGTCCGGTTCGAACGACTATTTGTGCAAATGTGCACCCGGTTATTCCGGTAAAACTTTTCAACCTTTTCATTCAATCATAAATTTAATCAAAACCTATCTAGGAAAGCGTTGTGAGTACTTGACAAGTCTCAGCTTCACCCATAACAACTCCTACGTAGAACTAGAACCGTTGAGAACCAAACCAGAGGCCAATGTGACCATCGTCTTTGCCACAACCCAGCAGGATGGTGTGCTGATGTACGATGGCCAAAACGAGCATCTGGCCGTGGAGCTTTTCAACGGCAGAATCAGAGTCAGCTACAACGTTGGAAACTACCCAGTATCCACGATGTACAGCTTTGAAATGGTGTCAGATGGCCAATACCACATTGCCGAGCTGCTAGCCATTAAAAAGAACTTTACGCTCCGCGTTGACAGAGGCCTGGCCCGCAGCATCATCAACGATGGACCAAAAGACTATCTCAGACTTACGTCGCCAATGTATTTAGGCGGCATACCACCGGAACCTGGTGAACACGCCTATACCGACTGGCATTTGCGAAATTTGACCAGCTTTTATGGTTGCATGAAGGAGGTGTGGATCAACCATAAGCAAGTGGATTTTGGCAATGCTAAAACCCAGCAGAAAGTGCAACCTGGTTGTGGACTTATTGAAGATAAATTCGACGATGAGTTGCAAGAAGATGAAATGGACGAGATGATTGAAGAACCGCCGGCTCATACTGTGGATCCTTGTGCCAGTAACAAGTGCAAACATGACAGGTAACAAATTTTAGGTTAATGATAGGTGGTTGAATTTGATGGTTGCAGCAAATGTGTACCAACAACGGGAGGCGAGTACTCGTGCAAGTGCAAACAAGGGTACAAGGGCAAGTTCTGCGAGCAAGGTGAGGAGGAGTGTAAGTATTGCACCAATGCTTTTTGATATTAATACTTTTTGTCCGACACCTTGATTGATAAGTTTGAAAATCGGTAATAATGTTTTTAATTAGTTTCCACATCCCGCTTCTCATGATAAAAGGTTTTTAGGGGCTGTTTGTTTGTTGTTGAAATGAGTTAAGTTGTTGGGCTCACGTTAGGTTAAGGTGGTTGGGGTGTTGAGGTGCGACTTCACTTGTAACAAAAAAATCGAATATAATGGATATCTTCGAAATTTGCACACAGGAAGAAATAAGTTCGGATCTTCTTCAAAATGAAGCAATTTTTTTTAAATTCGGTCGATCTGTTTCAAAGTTATAGCCTTTTATAAGATTTGGGAAGAGATGTAAAAAAAATGAAGAAAGCAGATTTAAAATGGCGTAGGATCGTAGGATTCATTGGAATCGATCCATTTGTTCGAAAGTTATGGCGTTTTAAAGGACTTAGGAAGAAATGGTGGAAAAATAAAGATTTTTGGATCTCGTCGAAATTTGAAAAGATAAAAAATCACAAAAATTCCTAAAGAAAGTAGATTAAATTCCCTTCAAAATGGCGCAGGATTCAATGAAATCGGCCCACTTGTTCAACAGTTATAATGTTTTGAATAAGTGTAAAAAAATCGAATATCTTGAATCTCGTCGAAATTTAAAGATATAAAGAATCACAAATATTCACGGAGATAAAAGATCAAATTCCCTTCAAAATGGCAAAGGATTCAATGAAATTGGCTCATTTGTTCAAAAGTTATAGCGTTTTAAAGGATTTGGGAAGAAATGTAAGAAAAAAATTAATATTTTGGATCCCGTCGAAATTTGAGAAGATAAAAAATCACAAAAATTCATAAATAAAGTAGATTAAATTCCCTCCAAAATGGCGCAGGATTCAATGAAATCGGCCGACTTGTTCAACAGTTATAATGTTTTGAATAAGTGTAAAAAAATCGAATATCTTGAATCTCGTCGAAATTTAAAGATATAAAGAATCACAAATATTCACGGAGATAAAAGATCAAATTCCCTTCAAAATAGCAAAGGATTCAATGAAATCGGTTCATTTGTTCAAAAGTTATAGCGTTTTAAAGGATTTGGGAAGAAATGTAAGAAAAAAATTAATATTTTGGATCCCGTCGAAATTTGAGAAGATAAAAAATCACAAAAATTCATAAATAAAGTAGATTAGATTCCCTTCAAAATGGCGCAGGATTCAATGAAATCGGCCCACTTGTTCAACAGTTATAATGTTTTGAATAAGTGTAAAAAAATCGAATATCTTGAATCTCGTCGAAATTTAAAGATATAAAGAATCACAAATATTCACGGAGATAAAAGATCAAATTCCCTTCAAAATGGCAAAGGATTCAATGAAATCGGCTCATTTGTTCAAAAGTTATAGCGTTTTAAAGGATTTGGGAAGAAATGTAAGAAAAAAATTAATATTTTGGATCCCGTCGAAATTTGAGAAGATAAAAAATCACAAAAATTCATAAATAAAGTAGATTAAATTCCCTCCAAAATGGCGCAGGATTCAATGAAATCGGCCCACTTGTTCAACAGTTATAATGTTTTGAATAAGTGTAAAAAAATCGAATATCTTGAATCTCGTCGAAATTTAAAGATATAAAGAATCACAAATATTCACGGAGATAAAAGATCAAATTCCCTTCAAAATAGCAAAGGATTCAATGAAATCGGTTCATTTGTTCAAAAGTTATAGCGTTTTAAAGGATTTGGGAAGAAATGTAAGAAAAAAATTAATATTTTGGATCCCGTCGAAATTTGAGAAGATAAAAAATCACAAAAATTCATAAATAAAGTAGATTAAATTCCCTCCAAAATGGCGCAGGATTCAATGAAATCGGCCGACTTGTTCAACAGTTATAATGTTTTGAATAAGTGTAAAAAAATCGAATATCTTGAATCTCGTCGAAATTTAAAGATATAAAGAATCACAAATATTCACGGAGATAAAAGATCAAATTCCCTTCAAAATAGCAAAGGATTCAATGAAATCGGTTCATTTGTTCAAAAGTTATAGCGTTTTAAAGGATTTGGGAAGAAATGTAAGAAAAAAATTAATATTTTGGATCCCGTCGAAATTTGAGAAGATAAAAAATCACAAAAATTCATAAATAAAGTAGATTAGATTCCCTTCAAAATGGCGCAGGATTCAATGAAATCGGCCCACTTGTTCAACAGTTATAATGTTTTGAATAAGTGTAAAAAAATCGAATATCTTGAATCTCGTCGAAATTTAAAGATATAAAGAATCACAAATATTCACGGAGATAAAAGATCAAATTCCCTTCAAAATGGCAAAGGATTCAATGAAATCGGCTCATTTGTTCAAAAGTTATAGCGTTTTAAAGGATTTGGGAAGAAATGTAAGAAAAAAATTAATATTTTGGATCCCGTCGAAATTTGAGAAGATTAAAAATCACAAAAATGTATGAAAAAACGCAATCACATTTCCTTCAAGATAGCATGGGTTTCATTAAAATCGGTGAATCCGTTTAAAAGTTGAAGCGTTTTAAATAATTTTGGAAGAAATAATAAAAACCGAATGTTTTGGATATCGTCAAATTTTGAAGAATAAAGAAATCACAAATATTCACGCGGAAAGTAGACTATTTTTCAAGATAAAGATCTTTAAAGCAGGCGTCACAAAACTAGATTTTCAAAAATGAGGTCTATTTAGTTTCTTGTAAATATCTTCTGAGTTTATCGAAAAACTCCATATAACTAAAATTGAAGAACTATAAATTTCACATTAGAATTCTGCCTACAATTTTTTTCTTTTATTGGCGTTTTTAAGATATAGACTTCCAAATTTGTATGAAGTTTCACTAGTTTCACAAACAAATAGTATTCCAAAGTGAGCCTGTTTAAATTTTTGTGAATACATATTATCTTCAAAAATATTAAGTTTAGAAATCACTTGAATTGAATAACGTTGAATATCCCATAAAAAAACTTTATGATGTATTTTTCTAGTATCAACAGTTTGCCTCAAGGCTGATGACGTCATACAACCGAGTGGTGTCTTAGTTTTTTATGAATATCTACGAAACTATTGAGTTTGGAGGAAAATTGGAGATAACCAAAATTGAAGATAATCAAATTCCCCATAAAAAACCTTCATACAGGGTTAGGAGAAATTACCAGAACGGTCGATTTTTCCAGAAGATACACGAGTCTTGTCTTGGATAAAAGTTGTGAGGCTTTCAAAAATATACATATCTGTATTGAATTGGAATATACAGGGTCGGTCATAAATCGACCGTTCTGGTAATTTTTCCTAACCCTGTATACATCTTTTATGTTCTTGATAGTTTTGGAGATATAACGAGTTTACACTGCCCTCTGACGTCAAACGATTATTAGTGAGGATTGAATTGTTAAAACTAGATCATAGTTGCGCCGCACCGAACTGAACAGCAAAACATTTTCCTTTGCTTGTCGGTGGTTCTGTTGCGCGCACGGAAAAATTGAATGCTTCACTTATTTCAATAAAAATAGTTTTCGTCGTAAATAAGGATATCTCAATCACACTGTCTGCTACTTTTTAGAAATTCAGAAATATTCTACTCCAAGATTAAAAGCTAAATAAGGCTCGTATATCACAAGTGAAGGCGCTCTTATGATGACTATTTTTGGTAATCTTTCCATCTTCTTCAGCTCCAACTTGCAAAAAAGAGCAAGTCCGAGAGTACTACTCAGAAAACGGTTGTCGCTCAAGAAAGCCCCTCAAACTAGCGAAATGTATCGGCACATGCGGATCCAGCTGTTGTCATGCTAGAAAGAGCAAGAGGCGAAAGGTACTACATTCCCTGAATAAATTGTCAATTACACACCCATCCATAGGTCCGTCTAATATGCTCAGACGGTACAAGATACACAAGAGACATCGACGTAGTGCGCAAGTGCGCCTGCACCAAGAAATGCTACTGACTGTCGTCCGCTACTACATACAGCTCTAACGACCTGCCACAAATTGAACATGCGCTTAACGATCCATCCTATCAAGCCCAGCTCAGTGACGATGAACCCCGAATGGCTCCGGTGATGCAATTGACATTTGCCGCCGCCAATGAGAGCGACATCAGCGGCTTGGTGGTGCAGCACATTGACGAACATGAGTTTGAGAATGTCAAGAAGGAACGTGTTGTTTTGGTGAGTTTTACTCTGGTTGTAACATGTTTCTAGTGTGGGTTTGTAGTATCATGACAAGCAATGTCTGTTGTCTGCCTTTCTCTACTTCACCACCATCATGTCCTTCGTCTATTTGGCTGTTTTATGGATCAAACAGCGCATGCATGTTCATCTTGACCAACTCCAACTGTGGTAGGCTGGATTTATCTATCATACTATAAGGGTATATTAGAGTTCTATTAAATTTGTTAGTGGCGCTGATTGGCCAGAAATGATGTTGTGACAATAATAATTTCCGTCATTTTTGGTCAGTCCACGTCCACTGTTGGCATTTGGTTAAATATATAAACTAGATCAAATTATATAAATTCGCTTCGATTTTGTACAACCGCACTGTATCGTCAGTTTATATTCTATTATATCCTCAACTATTTAGACCAATTAGATTTGCAAAAAGGACTGATCCACAGTAAAACCCATCGTTAGACCTATTAATGTATGTAGTAGCGCAATTTGAAGGTTTCTGAAACCCTCCGTGTATTACACACAACTGAAAAGTATTTTTAGAGATTTATTTTTGACATTAATAATATTGTATGTCGTACAATAATTTTATGTTTCTATTTATTAAAACCCCTGTATATATTCATCAGATCACCTGTCAAAGGGAGAAAATTCATTCATTGTTACCATCATGATTTTCAGAACATTTAATTTTAATTATCCAGAAAACTTCAACTTGGTTGATTATCACTGTATATTGTAAATTATAGAAATCGATTAACGTAGTTTTAGCGAAAAAAGACACCCCCTCTCTGAGAACTGTTGTAAATTAGAATTTTTCAGTCATCATTAAACTTAAGGCATTTACAAAATTGTCATTAATTCAATGATAATTATGTGAGTAAACAAGCCATGTATACAAAGTCACGCAGGAATTATTAATGTACTCATTCAATGGAAATGTTAACATTAAGACCCCTCTTCGAAATATGGAATTTATGCCTAAGTGTAATACAATAATGTTTATTCTATTGTAATAATTTTTATTCCCATGACTTGTGTATAAAATATTTAAAATAAAAATTTATCAAAAATATATTGGCTATGATTTGGTGACCTTCAATATCCTCAAACGCAGATCAATGAAAAGAATAATTAGACTTGGCTGGTTTTTGTACATCATCGCCATCTGTTGAATGTTTTCTCAACTATTCAATGATGTTCTTAACGCCATTTATAAGGAGAGCAGAGATAGCCCATCAATTCAATGATTTGCAGGAATTTATTGACAAATCAAAGCCGGATCAAATATACATGATCCTGATACAAAGTTAAAACATTGCAAACATTTTCACGAAATTTCAAAAAGTTATTGGGAAAGCAGGAGTGATCAAAGGTAATTTCCGGATTCAACGGTTTGCAGAAAAATTTTCATAATTTGTCGGATCTAAAATCCATCAAAACCTGTAACAGTAGCATGTACCTCCTTGAATTTCTGTGATCCTGATAAAAAATCGAATCTAATCAAACATTGTTGATGAAATCTCAAAAAGTGCAAATTCTGGCGCATTCATCAAAACCGGTATCAGGAGCAAATACCTCCTTGCATTTCTGTGATCCTGATACAAGATTGAATTTGGTCAAACATTGTTGATGAAATCTCAAAAAGTGCAAATTCTGGCGCATTCATCAACACCGGTATCAGGAGCAAATACCTCCTTGCATTTCTGTGATCCTGATACAAGATTGAATTTGGTCAAACATTGTTGACGAAATCTCAAAAAGTGCAAATTCTGGCGCATTCATCAAAACCGGTATCAGGAGCAAATACCTCCTTGCATTTCTGTGATCCTGATACAAGATTGAATTTGGTCAAACATTGTTGATGAAATCTCAAAAAGTGCAAATGCTGGCGCATTCATCAAAACCGGTATCAGGAGCAAATACCTCCTTGCATTTCTGTGATCCTGATACCAAATCGAATTAAGTCAAACATTGTTGATGAAATCTCAAAAAGTGCAAATGCTGGCGCATTTATCAACACCGGTATCAGGAGCAAATACCTCCTTGCATTTCTGTGATCCTGATACAAGATTGAATTTGGTCAAACATTGTTGATGAAATCTCAAAAAGTGCAAATTCTGGCGCATTCATCAAAACCGGTATCAGGAGCAAATACCTCCTTGCATTTCTGTGATCCTGATACAAGATTGAATTTGGTCAAACATTGTTGATGAAATCTCAAAAAGTGCAAATTCTGGCGCATTCATCAAAACCGGTATCAGGAGCAAATACCTCCTTGAATTTCTGTGATCCTGATACAAAATCGAATTTAATCAAACATTGTTGATGAAATCTCAAAAAGGGCAAATTCTGGCGCATTCATCAAAACCGGTATCAGGAGCAAATACCTCCTTGCATTTCTGTTATCCTGATACAAAATCGAATTTAGTCAAACATTGTTAATGAAATCTCAAAAAGTGCAAATTCTGACGCATTCATCAAAACCGGTATCAGGAGCAAATACCTCCTTGCATTTCTGTGATCCTGATACAAAATCGAATTAAGTCAAACATTGTTGATAAAATCTCAAAAACGGCAAATTCTGGCGCATTCATCAAAACCGGTATCAGGAGCAAATACCTCCTTGCATTTCTGTGATCCTGATACAAAATCGAATTTAGTCAAACATTATTGATGAAAAAACGGAAAGGTTGGTACAATACAATACAATGTCTCTTCATTATTGATGAAATCTCAAGAAGTGTAAATTCTGGCGCATTCATCAAAACCGGTATCAGGAGCAAATACCTCTTTGCATTTCTGTGATCCTAATACAAAGTTGAACTTTGGCAATTTTTTTTTCTTGAGCATTATTGTGTGTAGCTCACTTCTTGACACTTCAAGGGAGTGGATATTTGAAAAAACCACAAATTTATCTATACTCTATTGGAATGAAACATATATTTACACAATATAATACACTAGACAACTATATTTAATCAACAAAATGTGTAATCCCAATTTATCTATGTATTTTTACACTTATGCACTATAAAAGAGTGCCCAAACAGATACAATCCAAAAAATAATGAAAACAAGATGATGAAAATGGAAATACTTGAAGGTTGTGTGTTCAGATGTCTTCATCGAGTTTATTACCCTGTACATGGAACATTTATGAATCAAATTACTGAAAGGGTTATAAAATGTCTTACCCAGGCATGGGCCATCACCATAATTGTGTGTTTGTCTAGTTTGGGTCCGATCAGTGGGTTCATTTGAGCGACGTAGCAGCAGAGCCAGCTGAAAAATAGTTTTATAGATGATTTATACAGGGTGTCCCTGAGATGACTGTACAACACTCAATTCAAAATTCCTTGACCAAAAATAAGGCGATCTAGGCAAACTTACCTATATCCAAAATTGATCCGTTAAGTCGACAGAGGGCGTCAAAGATTAAAAAAAAAGGGTTTTTCCTACATTTTTCAAAAACCCGCTAAAGTTGAAAAAGGCACTTTTTGTAGAGAATTTTAAAATCTACAAAATTTGTTCTCTTCACGTTTGTTCATGAGATATTTGAGAAAAACTAAATATTATCGTTTTTTTGTCGTAACTCAAAAACCCTTACGTTTAACGAAAAATGTCAAGTGATAATTTTTGTAGAAAATTTCAAAATCTATAAAATTGGTTCTTTTCACTTTTGAGATACGATTGACCGTTCATGAGATTTTTTAAGAAAACTAAATATCATTTTTTTGTCGTAACTCGAAAACCCTCACGTTTAACGAAAAATATCAAAAGATACCTTTTGTAGAGAATTTCAAAATCTATAAAATTTGTTCTTTTCACTTTTGCGATACGATTAACCGTTAATGAGATATTTCAGAAAAACTAAATATTATCGTTTTTTTGTCGTAACTCGAAAACCCTTAGGTTTAACGAAAACTGTCAAGAGATACTTTTTGTAGAAAATTTCAAAATCTATAAAATTTGTTCTTTTCACTTTTGCGATACGATTGACCGTTCATGAGATATTTGAGAAAAACTAAATATTATTGTTTTTTTGTCGTAACTCGAAAACCCTTACGTTTAACGAAAACTGTCAAGAGATACTTTTTGTAGAAAATTTCAAAATCTATAAAATTTGTTCTTTTCACTTTTGCGATACGATTGACCGTTCATGAGATATTTGAGAAAAACTAAATATTATTGTTTTTTTGTCGTAACTCGAAAACCCTTACGTTTAACGAAAAATGTCAAAAGATACTTTTTGTAGAGAATTTCAAAATCTATAAAATTTGTTCTTTTCACTTTTGCGATACGATTAACCGTTAATGAGATAATTCAGAAAAACTAAATATTATCGTTTTTTATCGTAACTCGAAAACTCTTACGTTTAACGAAAAATGTCAAAAGATACTTTTTGTAGAGAATTCCAAAATCTATAAAATTTGTTCTTTTCACTTTTGAGATACGATTGACCGTTCATGAGATATTTGGGAAAAACTAAATATTATCGTTTTTTTGCCGTAACTCGAAAACCCTTACGTTTAACGAAAAATGTCAAAAGATACTTTTTGTAGAGAGTTTCAAAATCTAAAAAATTTGTTTCTTTCACTTTTGCGATACGATTGACCGTTCATGAGATATTTGAGGAAAACTAAATATTATCGTTTTTTTTTGTCGTAAAGTAAACCCTTACGTTAACGTCAAAGATATTTGAGAAAAACCAAAAATTATCGTATAGTTAAAACTAGATTTTATTTCTCGATAGGAAATATGAATGTTTTGCTGTTCTAATCTATTCCAACCCCCTTTGCTTCTACCTTAACTTATTGATTGCAGTCACATGACGATGTTTTACCTTAATAACAACCTCATTTTAACCAAAAATGTACTTACAACAACCAACAGCACACTCCAGTTAACATCAAAACCACTTGGATAATGCTAGAAATGGAAATTTATCAAAAACACCCCAAAACTCATCTATGTATTTACCCTCTGTTGGGACCTTTTGGTACAATAATGGGAAGAACAATTCCCACTCCTCCCCACAAAACAGTGAAAATGATGAATGGCAAAGCTGCTGCGCTCATTTTTTTGATAAAATTCTACTTTACTGGAGAAAAAAGGCTTTTTGGCCAATGGACTCGAAATCTGAAAGCACTTGAAATGTGAATGTCAAAATATCATATGACTAGGGGTGTAGAGTGTAGACGTCATGCGCGTGATCGATTTTCGGTTTTAAGAAGCGGCTAGAAATGAGGACAATTGAAGCGCATTGGGTCGCGCTGTTGCCAATGTGTTTGGTGAAGGCGATGATCCCTTTTTGTGTATATATTATTTAATCATATTATACAGGGTGTTGCATGAGAAAACATTTGGGATGACTTTTCCTGCTTGGAAATAATATTAATAATCGAGGTTGTGAGCTTTGATTTTTGCAAATACAGAGTGACCCATTTGAAAGCGGGCCACCCTCATAACTTAATTTTATGATCGATTTCGACGATTTTTTTTTTAAACGTGAGATAGGGAAAAGGTGTATTTTGAGGCCACACGTCAGCCAGTTTTTTCCAAAAACCAAGTCTACTAGAGCATATTTAGAGGCTGAAAAATCCAGAAAACGTATTAGCGATTTTCTTAGAGAAAATCTGCCTACGCCACTGGATTGTTCATCCCCTGAAATGGGTCTGTACCAAATTTCATGAAAAAATATTCAATTCAAAAATATTATTTCTGTGTGTATTTTTTTTTCAGTCTCGATTGTTTGTTTTCATTGTATTTTGACATGAGAATATCTATTAAATGATTATATTTAATTTTTTTTTCTGATAGATTTGTTATCGCAAGAGTTTCGAGGTAAAATACTCCTTGGTTCATAAAAAAACGTTCAATATTTTTTCATGAAATTTGGTACAGATCCATTTCAGGGTATGACGAATCCAGTGGCGTAGACATATTTTTTCTTAAAAAAAAACGCTAATATGGATTTTGGATTTTTCAGCCTCTATATGCTCTAGTAGAGACTTGACGCCGTCTGGTCTCAAAATAAACCTTTCCACTCTCCACATTTCAAAACAAAAAATCGTCAAAATCGCTCCATAAATAAAAATGTTATGAGGGTGGCCCGTTTTCAAATGGGTCACTCTTTTGAGCAAAGTTTCAGTAGTCTTTTTCAGAGCGGCATTTTTTAGCATAAGATTATTATCTCCACTATCTAAAGGCAACCCGATAGGTGCGTGGGTCCCTTTCCACATGAATCCAGAGGGTAGCGCCCGAGTTTTTGTGAAAAATAATATTCCAACCCCCGTATGAAACAGATTTCTCAATAATTTTGCATTAAAAGTCGAACGGATGAAATAGAAAACAATTTATTAGACTACATCTACACAGACATTCTTGGTATCTCCAGCCTATATTCATTATCTTTAATAAATACAACCAATTCATTCTCATCCAGATAAACCTGTTCTTGTTTCACAATGTCATTGACTTCAAAAACAGGACTATTTTCACAGGATCTCTTATTTAAAACCACAATGAACCTTATGCCTGTCCTCCTGTTATCCAGCATTCTTCTTCCAATGCTTAACGATGTTCTGTCATCAATAACTATGTTGTTTCTCAGTGTAGGAAGATGCGATTCTAGGTTACAATAAAGGGATTCAGCTAGATTTGGTATAAGTTTGTCTTCTTTGCTTCCTTTCTGCAATTGACAAAAATATGGTTTTATGCTGGAGAAAACCAAATATTACCTTTGGAGGTATAATAACAACATTATAGGGCGCGATGCTATCCGGCCACCTCAACTCCTGCTCCAAACTCAAACATTCCAGCGCAGCAGCCAAAATCCTACTAACTCCCACTCCGTAACTACACATTTGCAGGACATGGGGTTTCATGTTTTCATCCACATAGTGCGTGTCCAGTGCTTTGGAATATTTATCTCCCAGGAAGAACGTGTGTCCTACCTCTATGGCGGGTTGTATGTGAATATCTTTCGATTCACCACACTTTGGACACTTGTGTTCAGTAATCAAGTCTGTGTTGGTTGCATATTGGCATTTGCCACAAAGGAGGATTTTATCATCGCCTATAGAGGCCGGATAGTGATATTCGTGTGATAGGTGACCTCCCATTGCTCCTGTGCTGCCTTGAACTGGAGAATTTTTATTGGTTTGATTATAAAGGGTGTCCCAATAGGAACGCACATTTCAAATTGCGTGGAATTTTTACTTTATTCGCATAACGCTAAAAAATTATAAGGATGATGCGATCATATACAGTCGAACAACGTTCGTACAAATGTGGAAAATGTTATGCGGAAACAGTTCCTAACATTTCTCTTGGTCTAAAATAAATTATGACTTTTATTTCACAATTGAAATGTGCGTTCTTATTGAAACACCCTTTACAGCATCAACCATCAGCACCTTTGACAAAATCCACTCCAATCCTGCCAAACAGCTTATCATAGCTCAGGCAAATGTTCTCATAAGTAGTTAGGGCAGTGTTCTTGTCAACGTCAAAGCTATACATGTCTTTCATCAAAAATTCCCTGCCTCTTATCAAGCCAAATCTAGGTTTCATTTCGTCCCGGAACTTCGAGGTGATTTGATAAAGAAGAAGCGGGAATTTCTTGTACGACATCGGAGGCACACTTGACAACAGACTAGCCGCAGTTTCTTCATGGGTCTACGATTTCCAACACAATCATTGTACATTAGAATGGGCTCGTTGCATTGTATCGAAATTGAAGCTAATATTTTGTAGACTATAGTATAACTAGACTAGGTCTCTTTGAAAAAAATGGCTCATATGTCACTTAGATACGTCACAGAGAAATATCGATTATTCGCTCACGTCTGCCATGAACGTGGCCTGCATGAAACAAAGGCGGCGTTGCAAGATGTATGATAGATAATACTCGATCATTTAGAATAGTTTAAAATTGTTGAAAAAGCAGACAAGACCGGGAAGAGCAAAGTTGAACTAAACCACCAAAATAAATTCGAAATTGATCGGCATGCTTCAAACTGGACACCGAGAAGCAACTCGGCAACGTTGCGTTCTAATTATCGATCCACGAATGCAAGATCAGTAGCCTAGTTTACACCGATAACCCGTTTAGTTCGGTCCGATAGGACCAAGTGGGTGGGGATAGTACGGTAGGACAGGGGGAATGTTTAGTGGGTAGGACCAATGTTTGCATCTCGCTCGTTCACACCTCCTCGCAACGCGTGAACTAAATGAGTACGCGCGCAATTCGTCAAATGTCAAAAACAAGTCGAAATTATTCATCAACACAATTCGTAACCAAAAAAAACATAAGTATGCTGCGATTGCCTTAGAAACTCAGAACCAACACAATTCACAATAGCCTAGTTTACACCGATAACTCGTTAAGTTCGGTCCGATAGGACCAAGTGAGTGGGGATAGTACGGTAGGACCAATGCTTGCTTCTCGTCCGTTTACTCCGTCTTGCAACGCATGAACTAAATGAGTACGCGCGCAATTCGTCAAACGCCAAAACAAATCGAAATTATTCATCAACACAATCCGTGACCAAATAAAAGTACGCTCAGAGTGCCTTAGAAACTCAGAACCAACACAATTCACAATAATAACAATCAACATAACCTCATAATTTTGATCCAGATCGAACCAAATTTAGTTCGGTACACCTGCTGGCAAGTACCGAACCAAGAGCGGACCAGCTCAGATCGCAACTGTTTACACCATTCGAACCAAATATTTGGTTCTGATATAGTACGAATTTAGTACTTGGTCCGCGGACCAAGTTGTCGGTGTAAACTAGGCTATTGATAACAATCAACATAACCTCATAATTTTGATCCAGATCGAACCAAATTTAGTTCGGTACACCTGCTGGCGAATACCGAACCAAGAGCGGACCAGCTTAGTCCGCGACTGTTTATACCATTCGAACCAAATATTTGGTTCTGATATAGTTCGAATTTAGTACTTGGTCCGCGGACCAAGTTGTCGGTGTAAACTAGGCTAGTATATAACAGGTTGCCTCACTTTTACGGTCATGACGTCATCATGGAAATCAGTGGATCTCCTGTTGAAACAGTAGTTCTGGCAACCTTGCGACTGACACATGACACGATACGATGCAGACCGAATGACAGGATTCAGTCTACTGCAGACGCTCGACACCGATGACGTCATATTTTTCCCCCCTCCGTCTCTTACCTCAGGCGAAGTGAGGCAGCCTCTTGTATACTGATCTTGCCAAGAATGAACCGTGCCGATCGTTCTTCGGATACAACGGCCGACGAACTTCGACGCTAGTTTATGCCCTTACAAATCGTTAAAAAAATATGGGTTCAATATTTTTAATAATAGTTTTTTTGAATATTCAATGAAAAATAACGTGCAACAACAACATTGTATTTACTCACTTACAGGGCCCAAAATGTACCGGTGATCATGCCTGTCTTTGAGGGTTATTAACTCTGGACCCATTGCTTCTGATCTGCCTTCAAATGGGATTATGCTTGTTTGTAGGTTGTTGTGTACTTACCACTTTTCTCCCATAACTCTGTTTTGACTAGATGGGGAAATATGATTTTTTGGCCCCCGATGTTTTGCATTTCTTCGTCTATTAAGTTGATTAATTTATCTAGTGATTTGAGGCCTAGGGGGAGGAAATGGAAACATCCTGGAACTGCTTGGTGGATGATTCCTAGTTCTAACATCAGCTGGAATAGGATTGTAAATAATTGATTTATAGGCAAATTTACTGACTCTTTGGCTCTTTGACATGAAATCCTTATGTGTTATATTAGCATTCTTAGCTACATTGGTGATGGGTTGAAAAATTCTTGATAATCTGTTCATAATTTATTATAATTCGTAGCTTTTAACTCTGTTTACTTTTTCATAAACAACACACATTATAGATTGAGGTTATACACGAAACACGATATCGAGTAGCTAACGCCTTTAGCTTTTCAGACTAGAAATGGGTACAAACAAAAAAAAGATGCGCTATTCGTTACAGCGTTGCCAAACTTAACTGTTATGCGAGGTGTCTGTAACCCCCATATGCACCGTAGAAATCTAATCCGGATGAAGACTTCATCGCGATTATTTTCTATAAGGTGGTATGGAAGATAATCGCGATAAAGACTTCATCCGGATTAGATTTCTACGGTGCATATGGGGGTAAAAGGTCTAATCTTACCACATATTCCTGAGGTCAAAATAAGTCAATTCAAAGCAACTTACGTCATTCCAAAATTGCTCCGTTTCCTAGATGTATAGTTATAGTACTTTACGTTACTAATGGCCGATTGCAACAACCAATTTTGAGGATACTTAACGCTATGTCGAGTTAAAAATCATGAGATGGCGCCAGCCAAACCATGCTACCAATGCAATTTCACAGTCTTTGATGATGCAAATTGTCATTTTTGGAGCAGTCAAGTGATTATTTTTACAGTCTCTGATGATGTAAAGTGTCATTTACCGGACTGTTTTTGGGTGTGGTACATGATACTTTACGGTACAGTAAGAACTAAAACAATAAAGGTCAAAATTTTGTCTGTGTTGCCCAACTTTATTGTCAAAGTGAGCAAAGACACTCTGCCGTGGATGAAGAACCACTGAAGAAATGGAGACACTATCTAGTTGGCTAATTCGTTCTCATCACAGACTAAAAGTCAGTTTTTTTTTTATATTGAATATTTTCTCTGTGGAAAAATTCGAAGAAAAACACTCGTCAAGGCATGAAAACACAAAAATGCATGAACTAGATCAAATTCTTCAAAATGACGCAATTTGTATTTGAATAGGTTCGTTCAAAAATTATTATAGCGTTTTGAAGTCTCAAGAAGCTTGAGAATCTTGAAAAATCAAATATTTCGAATAACATAGAAATCCACAGTAGTATTCATGAGAAAGTTTGAAGAAATTCCCTACAACATGACGCAAAAATCATCAGTCATTAAAAAGTTGTGGAATTTTTGTGAAGTTGCAAAAATCGTGTATTATCATCATCATGTTGAAGAAAAAGTTTGAGATTTTGAAGATATTTTCATGTTTTTGCACTTGCCGAAGCTCATAAATTTTTGTTTTTTTTTTTTAAATTGACATCAAATCTGCGCCATCTTTGGTCATGTGACAGACGATTTGCAAATAAAATCCCCTGTCACATAACGGAACACTTCATATGTCAAGATGTGGGCTATTTGAACTTAGCTCATGAAATTGAGCTGCAAACTTGGCCCCATGTGGAAGTCAAAAAAGTCGAAAAATTCGATTGAAAAAAAACAAGACAAGAAAACAAAAACGCTCATAAAGAAACTAGATTAAATTGTCTTCAAATTGGCCAATTTTCATACAATTCGGTCAATTAGTTCAAAAGTAATTGTGTTTCAAAGTTTTAGGAAGCTTGAAAATGTTGAATAACGTCGAAAAATCGAATATTTTGAATTACGTAGAGATATTCAGAGTTAAAAAAATCTCAAAAATGTATGAAGAAATTCCCTATAAAATGACGCAAAATTCATCAAAATCGGTCCAGACGTTCAAAAGTCATGGAATTTTTGTAAAGTTGCAAAAATCGTGTATTATCATGTTCAATACATTTGCCAAGGCTCGGAACTTTATTATTTTTTGAAATATTGAGATGAAATCTGTGCCACTTTTTTCGCAAGACATGTAAGTTTCTATTATTTTTTTTGATTTGTCAAAAAAAATCCTTCTTATAGAAACTGAGCTGTAAATTTGACCCTATGAGGAATTCAAAAGTTGAAAAATTCAAAGAAAAAAAAGGCAAGACAAAAAAACTCAAAACTAGATCAAATTTTCTTCAAAATGGCACAATTTTCATTCAATTCGGTCGATTCTTTTAAAAGCTATAGCCTTTTTAACTTTTGAGAACCTTGAAAATGTTGAAAAATGCCTAAAAATCGAATATTTTGAATTACGTAGAATCAAAGTTGAATTCGTCTTTCCTAGCACTTCATTTGCTGTTATCTGTGTCCTTGAAGTCCAACAGTGATAAATCAAATCCATGATCCAACTGATTCAAACTCCACAATAAGGACGTAGACTTGGCAACGCTGTCACTTATCCCCTGCATATTTCTAAGTGTGTGGCTAGCTTCATCTTTATTATTATTTTTAGGTTATGTTATCAAAAATATTTTGTCTTGTTTAAATTTTCATTTTGTAAAAAGGTTTTTCCTCTGACTTTCTAAAATGGATGAAGAAACATATTACTGTATAAATTGCGGTGATAAAAATAAAAGTTTATTCAAAAAGTACAGTGAAACTGTTTTGAAATTAACTGAATGTGTAAGTTTTAAGTTGAACTAATACTTTTTCCATTTTCAGTCATCTTGTCAGTATATTTTTGTTATAACCTCTGTTATGTTAATAGCTCATTTTACGATTTTATTGAAATTGTTGGGGAAAGAAGGATTTTGAATTTTAATGATCACATCTCAGACAAACTTGAAAAACAAGTTTTTCAGCGAAAAATCAGATATTTAAACAAAAAGGAGCTGTTCTTGAGCCAATCGGTAGTTGAATAGGCTTGGTAAATCATTTCTGAAACAGTAATTTCTTGAATTGAATACTCAAAAGAAAAACAAGTTTCTCAATGAAGCTGGAACAATTTCAATTGCAGGAAAAATGCGGAGAAATAGCAGACAAATACGTCGAATACGACATAGTCATCATAATCATAGACTTAGTACTGCTAAACGCAATGGCCTACAAGCACATCCTTCTCAATACAAAGTTTCAGGTGAAACTCCCGATAAATATCTTCAATCTTATAACCACCAAAATTGCAGAATTTCTGGAAACTGTCCGTTATTCTCCTTTTACTAGAATCATACGTGAACTGGACCTTAACTAGTCCGAGTAACTGTAATTCAAAAATCAACAAAACCGAACCAAGTTTGAAAGACTTCGATATGAACATCGAAGACTTGAAGTTTTACGGAATTTTCATGAAAACTTTTTTGAGTAAGACAAACGTCTTAATCAACTGTTTTATCAGTAACTCATTTCAGAATATTTGTGTTTCTCTGGGTGTATATACCTTCAAACAAGGATCTATCAGAAATACTATTCAAAACAATCAACAGACTTCAATTTAATCCTGAAAACTGTCACACTGAGTTCCACAGGAATCATCCTGAACTTTCCCTCGATAATCTGGGATATATCCTCGTATAACTATCATCTGCATTTTATCACGTTGTACACGTGTTTGAGCCAACTGTTGGCTTATAGAGGTAAGGTACTTCTACCGCTTACTTTTGGTAATTTTATTGATTTTAGCGGTCAGCCAAAGTCCGAAAATCTGGTGTTTAATTGTGATTTTCAGCTCGCATTTTGTTACCAATGAAGTAATTGGTAAGATAAGTGATTGTTTAGATTATGTAATAAAATAAATTATAGGAGTTACTTTATTTTTGACCTTTCCAAGTTCTAGCAGACAAAGAGAAACAACGATACTCCCATTGAAAATGATACAGTTGTTTCGTATTTATCTTGTGATAGCAGGGGTAACATGTTGACGTCACACAACACGCCACCACAATCCGTCCCTTTAATGCCTGTTATACATTCAATTTTATTTCGAAGTGGAACTGTCAAATTTCCCCTTGCTATATGAGAATGATATGATGCACTCTACATTGAATTTGGCGTAAGCGTGACTTTGAACACAAATCCAATGTAGATGGTACTATATGATTCCAATTTGACAAGCGGAAATCTGAATGAATGTAAACCTTACATAAAACTACTCTCCACTGTCCTACTCAGCGCTAACTTCACGATTATTACCTTTCTTCTTGAACTTATCCCAAAATAAACCATTTATTGTTTATGAAATTAGCACAAAAGCAACTAATTAGCTTAATTAAAAACAATGTAAACCCAGTAATTCAACCGGGATAAAACGCCGATTGTAGATTCGGGACGTGACAGTGCCAAAATGTGTGATTAATTGAAAACAATTTAATAACAGTGATAGAAAAATTAGTTTTTAGTGTATTTTAAACAATGGGCCAGTCTTCTAGTCTCAATTCCAGTGAGTATTGCTGTATTGCTGATTTATTGCATGCTGCTGTCTAAAACATTTTTGGGTGTGGATGGTGAATGAGTTTAAAAATGTTATATCACAGATATGAGTGGAATGTTTAATTTTATCATATTTAAATTAATCGGTTAATATAACGTTGTGGAATACCAATGTTTCATTTTGTTTTATTAACGTGCATGGAATAGCTTTTTTTACTGTAAACAATAAATAAAGTGCAATAATCACAAGGTAGAAGATAGAACTACAAATAATAGGAATCGATGATGGATGATATAGATAGCAAGGTTCGTTAACTATCACTGATTAATTTTAATAAACAAAAACGTCACTGCTGGATACCCGTAAAAGGGGTATGGTCTAACTACGAACCGTGACGTCATCATCTTCGCGATTGAGTCTACCGGTCAATCTTCCTGTGTTATTTCAGTGTAGAGTAGGGTAGTGCTGGTGTAAGTGTAAATGAGATTCAACAAACGCGTAAGTGCAGATTATGCAGATATTCTAACCTAAAAATTAAAAAATAAACAAACAAAAACAAAACAACGATGGATGATTCGTTATTTCATATGTTTGACAGTTTGAACGGAGTCTATATCGAATAACTGTATACTATTTTCATCACCCATTTTAATTTATTTGACAAGATCCACACCGATTTTTCACAACAAATTTTCTTTTTTGTTTATCTTTATTATAGGTTAGGTTAAGACATGGTTTGTTTACAAAATACACGAATTAAGCTCCCCACCCTATTCTACACTACACTACACTTGTCACACCTCCTCTTGACCTGGGGTAGCGAGTGCAGTAATGGGCAACCTACACTGATATAACAAACACTCTACACTGTTTCCACTAACAGCATAACAAACGCCGCAGTGTAGATTCGTGTGCACTTATGGAGGATAACAAACTTTGAGTCGATTGACAGTATTGACAGTATTGACATTGACAGTGACGGTAGACAAAAGATCAGATAAGCAGATAAGCGTTGTTTGTAGAATTATTTTTCATGTTTATTTTATTTTGTTGCTTGAGATTAGATAAATAAAGGTATTCCGGTCAAGATTCAAGCCGCGGAACGGTTCATTCTTTTTTCCGCTTGTTGATTGTGTGAATATTGTTAATGTAAACGTGTGAAGTTTCGGGGTTGATTGTTGAACAAAGAAACCTGGCTTTCAACAGGTCAACACGGACCAAATCTCGACTTTTTTGGTGTTGAAACAAGAGGAATTAAATTGAAAAGTAATGGATTATGCATAGGTTAGGTGTAGCGGTATTCAATAATGAATCACTGATAGAACAGGAGAAAAATTGATATCATCGCACGGGTATCAAAAATAAAAATTGAGAAATGCACTATCAACGAAACTTTATGGTGGCAACGCCAGTAATTAGTCAGGATATAATAAACAGATCTATAAACGAAACGAGAGCTTATACAGGGAATCGCTAAAACTAGATGTTGATTATTGTCCAAATATTCACCCATGGAATAATTCCGAACTAGATTGAACATTGAACATCTAACCTTATTTGTCACTGTCATTTCACTTATGACGTCACTCCGCGTGTCAAGTTGGACGGACATCTTTTATCGAAGTTTAAATCAATAGTACAGGCTCACTATAAATTAAAGAAAATAGCCAAGAAACCAGGAATTTGGATTCTTTTATTATTCAAAACGGTATTTTGCATAAAAATGAGATTTAATCGACCGTGTATATCCGATCATTTAGGAGATGCGGATCGCATCCTTATTGCCTATATTTCTTCTGATGCTCATTAAAATGAACAAAATGGCATATATTATGAAGAGTCACTGATTTGTGTCCATGGAGGAGGTTCAATTTACGTCACACTCCAACACAATTCCCACTAAGGAAAAGTTCGTTACAAGAGGGTAATTGACAAAATATAGAATTACACCCGACCAGCGAACAATGAACTCAACCAAGCTGACAGGAAGTACATCTCTTCCCATCCCTATACTTGTATTTGCTCTACTTCCGCTTTATTTCTCTGGGGAGCCTTCGAAATTATAGATCTCGATGATTTCACATTGTTTCGTCTAGCGAAAACTCTCAAAGGTGTAATGAACACGAATTCGTAATTTAGGAGGGTTTTATGAGTTTTGGAAGCCACATTTATAACCTGAGAATTTAAACAGATGTAGTGTCTCAAGGATTGTTGCAATGGATGATCATAAAGGAGCTAACTCGAACTCATTTAGTATCAAACAAATTATTTTTAGGAAATTGTCAATTTACTTATATTTTTAAATAAATTATAATTAGTTATACAATAATAGTAGGATGTCAGCTTTATGCTTTATGAACTAGTTAAGTACCATATCTTTGAGGGTTGGGTAATTGTTGTTGCCACATATATTTCTTATTTTTTTTGTGTTAGCTTTCATTTTATTTATTAAGGTATTACATATTTGTATTTGAGCTATCCACAATGGTTCTTTCTAGGAACCATCACACCACTAATTCCATTCCATCCACATTTGCCAGCAACATGTCGAAAATCACCAATACAGGTAGAAAACCAACACTGACTAGAATCCCATTAAAACCATTGATTCCCAATGTCTCAGTCACGTACATCATTTAACACCTCGTGGTACTCTATAAAATGCCAATTGTGACGGTACAATGGGCCTAAACATGCGGTTGCCACATTTTTTCTGCCGTGAGAAATCTAGCTTTTTCTACAGGATGGTACCGTTTCGTGTAGTAATTTTCTTACATTAAATGCCGTGATCTAATTGGTTAACTGACTGCATTCATTCATTCAATTAAGTGACCTACAGGGTCAGCGGGCTTTTGACCTATGGTCGGGTTTTAATTTCTTCCTGTGCTGGAGATAATGGATTAATTGGTGTGATTAAGGGTTTGATGGTTTGGGATGTTCAGGAATTACGTCATTGTTGGAGTCACCTAAACACCAGTGGAATTTTCACTTATAATCTCCCTAGAGCTCGAATTATTTCCGGAAATTTCGTCGTGTTGCGAATTTTATTGAAGATTCGCAACGAGAACAAATTTCCGGATTTTTAATTCGAGCTCGCGGGAGATTCGGCAAGAAAATTTCATGCCAAAACTGATCATTGGAAAAAACATAACCTCACCTCGCATTTAGTGGAAGAAACCAACGGCTCCTTACTCTACTCGCCATTGAGGAAGAAAGAAGGGAATCAGAATTTTATAAAACATTTGGAAGTTATAACCAATCCTGTCCATAATTGATAACATTGCAACTTTGTATTGGAAGTTGAAAATAAATCATTTATCAAAAATATTTGTCATTGTTTTTAACAGCTGTCAAGCACTCGCGGCTGGATGTAGCTCCCATGCACCAACCACAGTGTTGCCGTTTGCCTTATCTCTGTCTGTGAAAGTTGGGTTGGGTTGGGATTGTCAGGGAGAGTGGGGACGGCAACACTGTAATCATATGGGAGCTACATCCAGATGCAAAGCCAGGGCGATTTCCACTTTTAATCATTCAGTCACGTGATTATGAGCAGGGTGATTTCCGATAAAATCAGGTCGTTGCCATAGCAACATAATAAAATGCAAGCCTATGATTGGTTAGAATTGACTGGTAGGAAATGTTCATCTTAATTCACGGTTTATTTTTTTGTGTTTCAATTTATCATAGCTTTTTTGTTTCAACTCAAGTGATTTTATGACAGTTATCTGTTTTTTTAGTGATTTCGATTTCTCAATTTTTTTCTTTTTACTTTTTTCCAACATTATCAAACTCTATTATTTCCAATAAATTCGAAAGGTTTGCGCTCGAGGAAAGTTTCAATTGGTTGTAATTTTTGTGTTTTTTGATGATTTTTGCCTTAGTTTGCCTTAGTGCGCCCGAGGGAATTTGAGTGTTTTTTGGCGAATTTTGGTGATTTTTGCGTCATTTTATAAAAACACTGATGTGGACAATAATTGACAAAACACATTTAGAGTTTGGCGCCCAGGACAAGTTTTAATCGGTTACAATTTTGATGTTTTTTAAATGATTTTTGTGAATTTTTGCCATAGTTTGAAGAGTAATTTATGTAGTTTGATTGTGAATAAAAAAAAACTCTACTTTTCAACTAGTCCAAAAAATTGGCGCCCGAGGCAGGTTTTAATTGGTATTAATTTGAGTGTTTTTTGGTGAATTTTGATGATTTTTGTATTATTTTATAGAGAAACTGAGGTAGTTTGACTGTCTATCAACAAAACACATTTTTTCACAACAAATCCGAAAGTTTGGCGCCCAAGGGAAGTTTCAATTTGGCACCCAAGGCAGGTTTTAATTGACTGTTATTTTAGTGTTTTTCGACGAATTTTGGATTTTTTTGCGTCATTTTATAGAGAAACTGAGGTAGTTCTTTTGTCTATTAACAAAACACATTCATTTACAATAAATCCGAATTTTTTGCGCCTGAGGAAAGTTAATTTTGATATTTTTTGATGATTTTTGCCTTAGTTTGCAAAGTAATCTAAGTATTAAGTTTGTGTATCGAAAAACTATCAATTTTCAACAAATCGAAAAGTTTGGCGCCCGAGGAAGATTTGAATCCTCTGTAATTTGAGTGTTTTTCGACAAATTTTGGAGATTCTTGCATCATTTTTCTCAAGGACTGAGACAGTCTGACTGTCTATCAAGAAAACACATTCATTTGCTACATATTTGAAAGTTTGACGCCCGAGGCAAGACTATATTGGTTTTGATTTTGGTGTTTTTCAGCGACTTGGTGATTTTTTGCGTGATTTCATAGAGAAACTATCAATAAAACACAATAATTTTCAACAAATCCGAGAGTTTGGCGCCCGAGGAAAGTTTAGATTTTTTGTAATTTAAGTGTTTTTTTTGGTTTTTTGCATTAGAATGCAAAGAATTTCTTTGCGTTTTATGCGGATGGTTCAAAAAATCAATTTTCTCAAAAACTTTTATACAGGGTGGTAAAAAAAGTACTGTAAATTTTCTTTTTCTTTACTGTCCCCCCATTTCCACAGAGATTTTTTGGAGCTTTTTTTCGATATGCCCAAGTGCTTGTCACGTCCATACCTCTGGACAATTTTTGATTTTTGTTGATATCCTCTTTCGTTTTTGAAATATCTACTTTTTTTCAAAATTATTACACAGAGGGTTTTGAATGGCTGTTCTGCTAATTTTGAGTTCACAACTGACAATGTTATGGCATAGATCTATTGTTAAGCTGTCTTTCTGATGACTTATTGGATACTCAACAATATTTTGAATATACAGGGTGTGCCAAAGAATTTTGATCATAAGTAAAGCACTTTTTAGTAATTTTGTCAGGTTTTCTTGATGATTTTTGCCTTAGTTTATTGAGTCATTTATGTTGTTTGATTGTGTTTCAAAAAACCTCATCAATTTCCAACAAATCGAAAAATGTGGCGCCCGAGGAAAGTTTCAATTGGTTGTAATTTCGTTGTTTTCTAATAATTTTTGCCTTGGATTGCAAAGTAATTTCATTTTGTATGAAGAAAACACAATAATTTCCAACAAATCGAAAAATTTGGCGCCCGAGGAAAGTTCCAATTGGTTGTAATTTCGGTGTTTTCTAATAATTCTTGCCTCAGATTGCAAAGTAATTTATGCAATTTCATTTTGTATGAAGAAAACACAATAATTTCCAACAAATCGAAAAATTTGGCGCCCGAGGAAAGTTCCAATTGGTTGTAATTTCGGTGTTTTCTAATAATTCTTGCCTCAGATTGCAAAGTAATTTATGCAATTTCATTTTGTATGAAGAAAACACAATAATTTCCAACAAATCGAAAAATTTGGCGCCCGAGGAAAGTTCCAATTGGTTGTAATTTTGGTGTTTTCTAATAATTCTTGCCTTAGATTGCAAAGTAATTTATGCAATTTCATTTTGTATAAAGAAAACACTATAATTTCCAACAAATCGAAAAATTTGGCGCCCGAGGAAAGTTCCAATTGGTTGTAATTTCGGTGTTTTCTAATAAGTTTTGCCTTAGATTGCAAAGTAATTTATGCAATTTCATTTTGTATGAAGAAAACACAATAATTTCCAACAAATCGAAAAATTTGGCGCCCGAGGAAAGTTCCAATTGGTTGTAATTTTGGTGTTTTCTAATAATTCTTGCCTTAGATTGCAAAGTAATTTATGCAATTTCATTTTGTATAAAGAAAACACTATAATTTCCAACAAATCGAAAAATTTGGCGCCCGAGGAAAGTTCCAATTGGTTGTAATTTCGGTGTTTTCTAATAAGTTTTGCCTTAGATTGCAAAGTAATTTATGCAATTTCATTTTGTATGAAGAAAACACAATAGTTTCCCACAAATCGAAAAGTTTGGCGGCCGAGGCAGGTTTAAATTTTAGTGTTGACGTACGGAGTAATGAATTTCCACCCACGAAAATTATGTAAAAATAGTTTCTTTCAAAAGTTGATAATGTTTGTGCATGAGGCTCGGTGAGTCTCAGATTTAAATCTTGAATATTTATTTCTTGTCATTAAAATTAAAAATACAATTTTTAGAAAATTGGCGTAAATAAAATCCAGATGCATGACGAAAGGTGTATTAAGAAAAACTCCATCTGGCAATGGTCAATTTCGACGAAATGTCTACGAAAAAATCCACATTTGCTCCCAACATGTTCTGATAGCCCCCCATAAAAATCCAATTTCAAAAGGTGTCACAAACCGTCGGTACCCACTCAACAGTCTTGATGAATGGTCGCAATAAAAATAAAACTCGAATTGAAAGAACAATGTCTGTCTGATTGAGCCACTTGCGCCATTCATTACAAAGGTGCTCATTAAATTTTCGGCTTAATATAAGAAAAAGGATCTTGAACTTGTTTCCGGTGTGGCGGTCGATTAATTTATGGCTTTGATGAAAGAGTACAGCTGACTTGTGGTCTTTAATGAGTACACCTACCCAATTTTTTAGGGGTGAGACACTTGTTGATTTGGGTTTGATTGATGATTGAAAATTCATATAATTTTATGAAAGTTTCAAATCAGCATGTTCTAAAGATAACTACAGTGTAGACGTCAGAGTTATAAATAAATCTATTTCCCTTATAGGAGGGTTGTGTGGGGAATAAATCTTAAGGGCGTCTATGGAAAATTTTACATCTGCTGAAGGAGTGTTTCCAACTGTAGTCTTCAAAATTACATTGAAGTAATTTCAATGTTTCCCTCATCTTTAATTTGTCATCTAAACTATTCTACAGGGTGTCCGGAAATTACGCGTCAGGATTTTGGTGGGCGATTCTACATGAAAAATTAATGCAACAAACTTCTATACAATTTTTTCAAAAACTTCAAAAATTTTTTCAAAGTACGAATTTTTAATTATTTAAGGTACGGTTAATGTTTAAAGTCGTTTTTCTCGGAAACCGTTGATTCTACGATGATGCAACACGAGCACCTTTTTAAAAAATATTTTGATGCTCTTTACTAATTTGACATCCAAATTTATAAAAAGATTAAAACAAAAAAGTTCTAAGTAATTTTCCTAAGGTAAAGGACAGCTTCAGCCTTTTGTCATTGACGACTAGCGTCAAATTAATAGGGTGAATACAAAGAAACACTAGTGCATGACATGCATGCAAAATTTGGCGAAAATCATTACACTAGAAAAAAAGTTATTAAAAAAAATAAGAAAAAAAAAATATTTTTTAACACCCTGTATCTTCCTTAATTTTGAGTTTTTGAAAAAATTGTATGGAAGTTTGTTGCATTAATTTTTCATGTAGAATCGCCCACCAAAATCCTGACGCGTAATTTCCGGACACCCTGTATAAAGCACGTGCGTTTTTCTATTGTCTTTTTGGACAAAAGGACACACACGAACGATATTGTTTTATACGGAAATTATCAATTGTATTGTCAGTAGGGCACGTGCGACCCAAGAGAAGAATGAAAATCATCATTAATTTATGTAACGATCTTTACAGAACCCTGTATTGAGAAATTCTATCTTCATACCCCGCAATCAAATTCACAACCCCTCATATTCAACACCTTTCCAACATATGCATGGCCATTTCTAAAATTAAATTCCACCCCTCTTAGGAAGTACATTGTTAAATAGATTTCAAAGTACAATGTGGGGTGTTTGTCGATTTCTTCCGTGTGGAAAAATGCGATTTGTATCGGTCGAATGGCGAAATACTCTCTAATGAATCGTCATTCAGCGGCGTACTTGATTTTGATGGAGTCAAATCTGGTAACTTGAGAGGCAACCACCTTTAGACTGGGCTGCCATGAGATGTACAGTAATTTTTTTTAATCTGTATACATATAATCGTACTCATATTACGAAAGAATATTAAATGACTAGGACTAGACATGTAGTTGATGGTGTTGAGTTACATCATAAATACATGATTCAATATATTATCCTAATTAACCTTTTTCTTCGTTGTCTCGATATTTTTAGATGATTTTTTGTACCTACTGATTTTTTTATATAGTGGGATTCAGTTCATCTGAATTGATTTCAAAAAGTCATTATGAATTAAAATCAGAATGTTGCAACAACGCATAAAAAAGGAGCTTGCGCAAGTATATGACAACTATGACATATAGCGTTGTTGTCATGTTGGTTGTAAAATTTTTCTCACCTCATTCAAAAGTTGTGTTTGTTTTATATTTTCATTGATATGGGGGACAGAAATTCAATAAAAAACAACTAAATGAGAGAAAATTAAGTAAAGTTGAAGAACTATTCAGGATTTTTTAGAAAAGTTTATAATACAAGTAGATGAAAGTAAATTAAATGTGACAAAATAAGGCAGAACAATTCAATATATTCTCTCAATAAACTTTTTTTTTCGTTTTTGTATGTGTTTTTTATTTTTTTTATAATTAAAGCTACAGTACTTTTAGTAATTTAATTTTACGGACTCATTTTCGCATTTTTCAATTCAAAATACGTTTTATTCATTTTTCCTACTTCAAAAACTAATTATTTAAGTCATTTTTTGGTGCCAGAATATATCCTTGTCAATTTTTAAATGAAAACGTTGCCACAACGCATCAAAAAGAAGCGTGCGGAAGTATATTGCTGACAACTATGACATTTAGCGTTGTTGCCATGCTTCCAAAAACACGATGTTAGTTGTAAAATTTTTCTTTTTGTGTATTTTTTACTTTTTTCGGAGAAATTTTACCGGTTTTTTTTCTTTTAGTGATTTTATCTACACTTTAAATCATTATTCATTTTTTCAACCTTCATTCTTCACTTTTTCTTGAATTTCTAAAACTATCAATGTAAATTGAAGGTTGAAAAAATTAATAAGAATACAGAAAAGTAAATGATCACCAAAAGAACAAAAAACAATAAAGTATCTCTCAAAAAAGAAAAAATCATATTTATCAATAAAAAATATTGTGAAAATCAAAAAATCAAGTAGGTACAATACATAAATTACTAAAAAAGGTGTTAAACACTCTAAAAAGTATATTTAAATCATCACAATCATCAAATTCAGAAAAAAAGAAACTTAAATTATTGAAAAAATGTATTGGGAATGGTAAGGGAGAAAAATGATGGTTAAAATCAAATAAAATCTACGAAATTAGAGAGGGTTTAAAAATGAAATTATTTAAAAGTACAAAAATCCGCTAAAAAGTCTAATCAAATTATAGACATTACTAAAATTGATAAAAAATAAGATAAATAAAATGTTAAAAGTAAATTGAAAGTTACAAAATAAGACAGAAATAGTAGGTACTACAATAGTGATGAAAAATCATTGTATTTAGAAACCAAAATCTAAAAAAAAATAAATAAAAAGAAAATAAGATAGGGTTGATCAAAATCCGCTAGAATCTGGAAAAATTGTGGATACATATTTCCAAAATGAAGCAAAAAAAAATAAATGCAAAATTTTGAATAAATTAAAAGTCACAAAATAAGACTGGACAACCAAATCAAAAAGTTCAAAATGGGGGTAAGAAGTTCTAAAAAACTGTAGAAAAGAAACCACCAAAATCAAAATGTATACAAATGAGTGATAAAATAAAGGGACAAATAAGAAGTTACAGAATAAGACAGGGTTGATAAATAAAGGATAAAGATACTAAAAATGGCCCAAAATTTCCTACAGTCTGGAAAAATTGTAGGTATCACCAAAATAGAGCAAAAAGAGGCATAACAAAAAAAATAAATGAGGTAAAAAAGGTTTAAAACAAATTAGAAGTTACAAAATAATGCAGGATTAGATTAAGAAAATAGTAGACATCACCAAAATCAAAAAGTCAAACAAATGAGATAAATAAAATTAATGAACAGATTAGAAGTTACAACATAAGACATGGTTGAAACGATAAAAATTTGGCAAAATTAAGAGATTCGGAAGAATAGGTATTAAATAAAAAAATATAAATCAATTGAAAGTTACATAACAAGACAGGATTAATAAATAAAGAATACAATTAAGTATTGCTTTTAAACCTTTATTTGGATGTTTTGTGTTTATTTTTAAAAATCATTTTTCTTTTTGACTCTAAAAAAACTCTTTATCTTCAATTTTTAGCAGCTTTTTTGGGACTTTGCGAAGGAACTATTTTCCATTCAAATTTGTTTATAAATAAATCTTTATTCAGCTATAAAAATACAATAATTTTAATACAAAGCCAATTAAATATAGTAATAATAAAAATATCTGAAGGAAATTGGGCGAAACGTCAATTTAAAGAAGAAATTGAGCATAATAAAAACTTGTAAATCGTCAAAACAAAACAGATTTCTTGAAAAAATGTATTGAAAAGTCTATAACAAAAATATCTGTGAAAATAAGTGAGAAAAATAGAAGATCAGAAATGTAAACTTTAAAAAAAGTTTTAAATCCTTGGAGTTGAGAATATTCTCTAAAATACTCCAAATAAACAACAATATTATAAAAACAAAAGAATTCATTTAAACTTGACCTTTGATGATTTTGATTCAGTATTTTTATAAATTTTTATTTTTTAACAGTTCTTCTAAACAGTTTATACAAATAACTTAAACAACATACAGAGGCCCTATAAAAAACCCCAATCGGCCTACAGTTAGCATAAAAAAACGATTTTTTCATTGAGCGTTTAAGAAAAAAAATCTCCTTCACTGTTCCAATAACGGTAGCCCCACGGTGGTATAAACGAGAGCACGAGCCCGAAGCGCCAGCTGCACGTGCGGATCCGCCCTACGCACACGCACACCAGACAAACAACCTTTCGATTCCAAAAAGGGCCCTTCGCGATTTTCCCGTCCCGTCCTCTATGTAGCACCTTTCCGCTAATGGTACCATTCAATTTGATACTATTATTATTGGATGCGGAACTGGCATATGGTTGGAAAGGGGTTCGAATTTCGGATGTAAGAATGAATTGCAAATTAAAAATGCAAGCCCTTTTGTTTTACTTTTTCAATCCAGATGACCAGATGGTCAGCAACAGGTTTCATTTACACCAGCAAAATTTCAGGTCTTCGATAGAAACCCAGTCAGTTCCGGCCCTTTTTCCAAGGACCTAAAGTCAAGATCCTTTTCTAATTTAATTGTCTAGTCTTCGTACTCGACAGCTGTTTTTTGGAAAATGATTTTGACAAGAAATTTGAGAACTGTTCAAGAGGACATCTGCATGTCAATAAATATTTTTCACAAAATCCAACGTAAGAACCAAGAATAATCAACCACGGGCACGCGATAGGGTGTCAAACAATACCCACATCTGCCTATGCTCAAAAATTTTGGGGGAAATAAAAATAAAACTAAACATTAGCAAAAGTTCAGTACCACCCTTTTCAATCTTGTCCAGGTGATAAAAACTTTCGAAAAGGGGTGACCGATTTCCAATTTCTAAAGGAAGTCACCCTATTGTCCCAAATATCGACACATTTCGTGATCTGGTTTTAATATTTTGAGGGGGTGGCTTGAATAAGGGTTGATTTATGCATATTGGGTTGCAACCGTCAAATTCAGATTAGTACTGTTATTCACATGAAAAACAAAATCATATTTCAAAGACGAACACTTGGCAACAACGCCATATGTCATAGTTGTCACTTGTGGAAAGATGGTGAATATGATGAAATGTGAAAAAATAGCTGAGGGTGTGACATTTTTAATGGATGTTTTCTATCACCAGTATTTTGGGTCTATGGGGGTGGCGCACTCTTCAAACACCAAAACATCTTGACATTTTTTATCACCTCTGGAAATTCGATATTCGATCAAATTCAGAGCACCCTCAGCAAACAGAGACCAATTGTTGCGTATGCCATTGTTTGCATTTCGGTGTGTGTTTTGACTTAAAAGCTTTCGAACTCGCCATGTGTTGATTTTTTTACAGATAGGAAGTGACATGGGGGTCTTGTTTCAACATTTGTTGCGTTTTATCAATGATAGACATGATGACAACTGAATTATTGATCGATTCATCAAAGACTGTTCAAAATTATTTTTTTTAACAAAAACCCACAAATTTTGGGTTTTAAGTCGCTCATCAACTCCCAAACTCAATTTGAACTTTCATCATCGCATTGATTTATGCATTTTGTTAATTCTTCAGTAAATGAGTGAATGAATGAGAATAAGAATTACACATACCTTATACTTTTAAATGATTCAATGAAATAATGAATACCCAAAATAAATGGTAATGCATGCCATAATAAGTCAATGAATGTGATGGCTTATTTATAATGAATTAAGGTAATGAGTGAATGAGAATAAAAAATTTATGAACGATCAACTCTAGAATCACCTCACATGTCTAAATGAATAAACAGAATATTGAATACCTATCCAAATCTCTTGATAATTCATTCAATAAGTTAGTCATTAAAACAATGAATTCATTTTGTATCATGATAAATTGATGAGTTAGTTTCTGAATAAATGAAATCAAACGAATGAACAAGTTTTGATTTACATCTTATTATCAATCACATAAATAAAATTATGAATATCCAAATTGATCAATGATTAATACGATAATATTAATGAACTGTTTTGCTCTCCGATAAATATGGAAGTTAATGAATGGAATATGCACATGGAAAAAGATCACCTCACATTTCTGAATAAATAATAAATCAATGAAACAATGAATAAATTTGTATTTTAATGAACTGAATTATTAAGTTGATCAACAATTTGCTTCAATGAATGAGTTGATGGATGGAATAATAATAAATAAACGAATAAAGAAGTTTTAAAACACCTCTCATCATCAATCAAATTGATAAAATATGAATATCCAAATCAATCAATGAGAAATGCAAACTAGTCAGCTAAACAATAATTATTGATAAATTGTTATTATAATGAATCGAGTGGAGCACAACATGAAATAAATGAGTTAATGACTGGAATCACCTCACACATTTCTAAATAAATAAATGAAACAATGAATATCCAATTAAATCAATTATTGATGCACTGTAAGTCAATGAACCAATGAATCAGTTTGTGTTATAATAAATTGATATAACAGAACTTTCACAAATGAGTTAATTTAATGAATGTAATAATAATAAATAAGTGGAAATAAACACGTTTCGAACTACATCTCATTATCAGTCAAATTAATAAAATAATGAATATTGAAATCAGTCAATGAGTAATGCAACCAAGTCATTTAGACAACAATTGATACATTGTTATTATTTATAATGAATCGAGTGGAGCGCAACATGTAATAAATAAGTTAATGAACGAAATAATAATGGATACATATAAATGAATGAAACAATGAATAAATTTGTATTTCAATGAATTGATTTACTAAGTTGATCAACAGTAACTACTTCAATAAATGAGTTGATGGATGGAATAATAATAAATAAATGAATAAAGAAGTTTTAAAACACCTCTCATCATCAATCAAATTGATAAAATATGAATATCCAAATCAATCAATGAGAAATGCAAATTAGTCAGCTAAACAATAATTATTGATAAATTGTTATTATCATGAATCGAGTGTAGCACAACATGAAATAAATGAGTTAATGAATGGAATGACCTCACACATTTCTAAATAAATAAATGAAACAATGAATATCCGATTAAATTAATTATTCATGCACTATTAGTCATTGAACCAATGAATTAGTTTGTGTTATAATAAACTGATAACAGAACTTTCACAAATGAGTCAATGAATGTAATAATAATAAATAAATGGAAATAAACACGTTTTGAACTACATCTCATTATCAGTCAAATTAATAAAATAATGAATATTGAAATCAGTCAATGAGTAAGGCAACCAAGTCATTTAGACAACAATTGATACATTGTTATTATGTATAATGAATCGAGTGGAGCGCAACATGTAATAAATAAGTTAATGAACGAAATAATAATGGATACATATAAATGAATGAAACAATGAATAAATTTGTATTTCAATGAATTGATTTACTTAGTTGATCAACAGTAACTGCTTCAATAAATGAGTTGATGGATGGAATAATAATAAATAAATGAATAAAGAAGTTTTGAAACACCTCTCAATATCAATCAAATTGATAAAATATGAAATAATGAATATCCAAATCAATCAATGAGTAATGCAAATTAGTCAGCTAAACAATAATTATTGATAAATTGTTATTATAATGAATCGAGTGTAGCACAACATGAAATAAATGAGTTAATGACTGGAATCACCTCACACATTTCTAAATAAATAAATGAAACAATGAATATCCAATTAAATTAATTATTCATGCACTGTAAGTCAATGAACCAATGAATTAGTTTGTGTTATAATAAATTGATAACAGAACTTTCACAAATGAGTTAATGAATGTAATAATAATAAATAAATGGAAATAAACAACTTTTGAACTACATCTCATTATCAGTCAAATTAATAAAATAATGAATATTGAAATCAGTCAATGAGTAATGCAACCAAGTCATTTAGACAACAATTGATACATTGTTATTATGTATAATGAATCGAGTGGAGCGCAACATGTAATAAATAAGTTAAAGAACGAAATAATAATGGATACATATAAATGAATGAAACAATGAATACATTTGTATTTCAATGAATTGATTTACTAAGTTGATCAACAGTAACTACTTCAATAAATGAGTTGATGGATGGAATAATAATAAATAAATGAATAAAGAAGTTTTAAAACACCTCTCATCATCAATCAAATTGATAAAATATGAATATCCAAATCAATCAATGAGAAATGCAAATTAGTCAGCTAAACAATAATTATTGAAAAATTGTTATTATAATGAATCGAGTGGAGCACAATATGAAATAAATGAGTTAATGACTGGAATGACCTCACACATTTCTAAATAAATAAATGAAACAATGAATATCCAATTAAATTAATTATTCATGCACTGTAAGTCAATGAACCAATGAATTAGTTTGTGTTATAATAAACTGATAACAGAACTTTCACAAATGAGTTAATGAATGTAATAATAATAAATAAATGGAAATAAACACGTTTTGAACTACATCTTGTTATCAGTTAAATTATTAAAATAATGAATATTGAAATCAGTCAATGAGTAATGCAACCAAGTCATTTAGACAACAATTGATACATTGTTATTATTTATAATGAATCGAGTGGAGCGCAACATGTAATAAATAAGTTAATGAACGAAATAATAATGGATACATATAAATGAATGAAACAATGAATACATTTGTATTTCAATGAATTGATTTACTAAGTTGATCAACAGTAACTGCTTCAATAAATGAGTTGATGGATGGAATAATAATAAATAATCGTGTGGAGCGCAACATGAAATAAATAAGTTAATGATCGGGATAATAATGAATAAGTAGAGATAAAAATTGTATAAAAGTAAATTGATAAGTTTATCGACAGATCTTCAATAAATGAGCTGATGAATAAATAAAAATAAATGAATACACTTTTTTTTTCTACCTCTTATTTGATTTACCTCTTATTATCAATCAATTCAATAAAATGATTAATATCCAATTATTGATCAATTAAATGATAAGTCAGTTAAACAATTAACTGGTAAATCGTTATAATAATGAATCAAGTTTTTTGCGCTCCAATAAATACCTAAATGAAACAATGAATAAATTTGTATTATATTTAATTAATAAGTTAATGAACAGAGACTATTTATGCTTCAATAAATGAGTTAATGAAATGAATAATTATTATGGATAGGTGAATGGAAATAAACAAGTTTGGAACAAAATCATCTTATTATCAATCAAATTAATAAAATAATGAATATCCAAATAAATTAATTATTCATGCAATAGTGAGTCGATGAGAACATTTGTATTATAATTAATTGATTAATTCTTCAATAAATGAGTTAATGAATGGAATAATAATAATTGCTAAAATTTATTAACCGGAACTGAAATCTGAAACCCGGGCAACTTGACGACATCAGTTATGGCCTCACCGTTAATGTTATGCCTATGGGGTACATGTTCTGGACACTGTGGTAGGTTCACCACAACCAACAATAACATAATTTATCAATAATTTTCTCAAACCATAAATTGTGTTATTCCATTCAATTGCTATAATTGCTCAATATCTGAACCGCTCTGGGGAGGCGGACGTGTCCCCACAAATCCAAAAAGAGGGTGAACAATGAGAAATCCATTTGCCTACTGTTCTCGGTAGAAAAATTATGACTCTTCGGGCTCTAATTATGCCCGCGTCCACCTGTTTACGTTTTGAGGGTTTGGAAAAAATTGGTAGGTGTGAATGAATTGCACCAATCGTATATTTTATGTTTATGTTTTTAGCTTCACCGATTTTGATCAAAAACACGCCAACTCCTTCACCATAAAATACAGAGCAATCCAAGATAAAGGTGGTTTGCAAGAACCAAACTATTCTCCTCTGTGTCAGACTGTTTTGAGGTGTTCATTGATATATTGGTGCAAACCACTCAAAACCACACATCCCAGAGGGGTTACAATTGGTACAACCATCACCAACAGGTGATGGTTCGACATACGGCCAAGGCGACAGCCCGCAAGAGCATATGCTCGCCCTTAGAAGAAATACTTTTTGGTTGCCAAGTTAGCGTAGAATTTTTTCTTTAATCTTTACACTGTTGCGTTATGCGGGTTTTTACACCCGCATTCGTTTAAAATCTCTCAGATTTGTCATTTTGGACTTCACCCTGTAAGAATCGATCCACTCATAATAAATGTAATATCTGATCGATTTTTAGTTTGACTTCCATAACAGGTTTCCTTATCGAGCTAGCGCCGAGAATTGGAACGCGATCTTTCTTTGTCATATACAGGATACTGCATAAATTTGGTATTATCTCAACGTCTTTATATGGCTTTAAGCGATTTAATTTATGTGAGAACTAAATGGTTCCGAATCGACAATTTTTTCGAGGGCATTTCCTTTTGGGTGTTGGGGCTGCTCAGATTTCGTAAATTCGGATAGATTACGTTTTGAAAATGAAAACCTTTGATTTGCAGGAAACCCAAAAAGAGATTTTGGAATTCATTTTTTATATCAAATACTCTTTGGCTTAATGGGAATGATGAGATAAAAGAAGGGCTTTAAAGAAAAATAGTCTTCTTTGAAAAAGGAAAAATAAGACTCAAGAAGTTTACCGAGTAAAGAAAAAATAAGATAAAATTATCTAAAAGGTTTTCACATTAACAATAAAATTATGTTTCGGCTCACAACACATCGTTGGATTTAATAATAATTCAAAAACTAATACAAATGACAGAGTTTGGCGCCCAAGACAATATCCAATTCCTTAAAATTCACATAATCTTATTATCAATTATTGGAAATCTATTTTGGCGCCCGAGGATTTTTTCAGCTGGCCATACCTCCGTTGTGTAACGGCAGATTCTAATGATTTTTTCGTCAACGTGATAAGAGATTCATACAGTCTCATCATTATTATTAAACATTGGAAATTTATTTCTAGCACAAAAGACAAAATTTGGCGCCCGAGGAAATTTTTAAATGGCCATAAATATTTTATTTATTGACAGATTCTGTTGCTTTTTTGTCAATGTGAAATTCGCACAAGACAGATAATTTTATTTGATCAGGTACCTAATGATATGGATTGATTATTCATAAAAAATTATAGAAAATAAAAAGAACAAATGAAGAAGCAAATCTTTCAAGAAACTTAAAAACTATATTTTTATATCAATAATTACCCTGTGGCTCACAAGGTAGTCTAACTCACTAAACAGTTCTATTTGATCAATAATCTAGTTTGAATCACAATAAAAAAAAATATAAAAATAATAATAATATCTATTTAGCAGCAGCAAAAAGTATTAAATAGACAAAAAAGTCCCCTGAGAAGTTTAACAAGTAAAAAAAATTTTTACAAAAACTTAGATGAAAGAAAGGTTGTAAAAAAAAAATCTTTATTATAAAGGTAAGGTGAAGAAAAATTTTTCTAAAAGTTTAGATTATTTATTTTGCAGCGGCTTATAACGAGGTTTCTGTTGAATTTGGTCCCATTTCCATGATAAAAATTAATCATTTGGATTGATTCTTCTACAAAATTGAAAAAAAAATCAAATCACTTAGAAAGACTGCAAAGTTTAGAAAAAATAATTATCGGAAAAACAAAAGATTTAGCAATAAATAAAAAAAAAATTAAGGAAAAAGTAAGGGAAATGAATAAAAATACTCCTTAAAACTGAAAAGTTCAAAAAGCTCCAAAAGAGTTTTGTCAACAATAACTGAATTAAAAAAAATATTCTGAAGAAAACTTACCCTTTTAAAAATTGAAAAAGATCATTTAAAATGTTTACAAAGAGAAAAAGAAATAGCTTAAAAAGTGATAATTTTTTTTTAATTCAATTAATCAATAATTTAAATTAGTTTTGTACAATATCAAGGAAAAAAATCGTATATTATTTCTACAAGAACAAAGACAAAAATAGATTGCAAAGAAAAACACTATTCTTTAAAAAAGAAAACTTAAAAAAATAGTGAAAAACAACAGATCTGATTACTTTTTAAATTTATTTACGTTTTTTGCTTTCAAGTTACAAGCATTTTCCAACCAATGAAAGAGCGGTAAAACAAGGAAAGGATTAATTTAAATTATTCATTTATAAAATTAAGAGAAAAATAACAGCAAAGAAAGGAGAGTCGTGAATTTTTTTTTAAAAAAAGGAATATAACTTTTCTCTTTCAAAATGGAGACGAAATGTTTTTGAAAAAGAAAATAAAATCACAACAAAGTACATACATACAGGGTGACAATTTCAAAACTTGAAATTTCCGAATAACTGAATCAAAAAACGTTCAAAACTGATTCTATAAAACGAAGGGGGAACAAAAAAAACCCTGAAAACCCACCCTTATCTGTAACACCTAAGACAGGGTGAGATACACTCCTGAAATCTTTAATAGAAAGGGGGGTCGAGTGATACCTTATTTTGAAGGGTTTTCTACACTGATTACAACTGCCGAGTTTCAAGTATCTGCTGTCATTCCTGTTGATATGAAAGCTAGTCAAAATTTTATTTTTTCATTTTATTTTATTCAATAAATAATTACTCAGCCAGGCCTTTTGACGAGGATTTCTTTCACTATTTTTTTTTTTTTTTTAAATACTTCTTTGGATTAATAGTATACCTCGTTTTGAAGGTATTCAGTCCCTCATCATATCCCCTTAGTATAGAGAAGTTAACTTCTCAGGGCAATTATTTATTGAATAAATTAAATTATAAAAATAAAAATTTGTCAAGCTGTTATATCATCAAGAATGACAGCAGAGGCTTGAAACTCGGCAGTTGTAGTTAGGGTCGAAGGGCCTTCAAAATGAGGTATCATTCGACCCCCCTTTCTATTTAAGATTTCAGGGGTGTATCTTACCCTGTCTTAGGGGTTACAGATAAGGCTTTTTTTCCCTTCGTGTTGTAGAATCTGTTTTGAGCGTTTTTTGATTCAGTTTTTCGTTACCAAAATATGGAAATTTCAAGTTTTAAGATTGTCACCCTGTATATAGAATTTGTTTTTTTTTAAAAAATTGGTTCAAAACGGTAAGTGGATTTTGTAATAGAAGCATCCAAACACTTTTCATATTAACTAATAATTTGAATCAACTGTTTATTACAAAATGAGAGAAAATAAACAGTATAGGAAAAAGTTCTACAAAAAGGTTTTAAAAGTGGGAAAAACCTTTCTTCTAATCTATAAAGGAATTAAAAAAAGATAATTTTCTTCAAAAAGAAATACAAGGAGCAAAAGATTATGGAGAAATATTGAAAGTTAAATGTTTAAAAAGTGGAAAAAACAAATGTTTGGATCTTTTATAAGTAATGACAGAAAGAAATATTTTAAACAATTTTATAGAAAAACAATTATGTATGTATTTTTTTTTGTAAAAACCCAAAAACAACCAGATTTTCAGGCATATTTTCGGAATCTAGAAAAAAATACCCGCCTTTTAAATTCCACGAAACCCACATCGTTAGAACCACCACCAACGGGGGTGTATAGGCACCATCCCTAGACCTTTAAAAATAAAAAAACCAACAAGTTTGGAACTCAGGTGACTTCTTCTAGACAAAATCCATTGTCCAATTCTAATGGGCCATGGTAAGAAGGCACAATGCGTCTTGAGCCCAGGCACACGTGCATCAGCTGATTGTTACGAAAAAATAGAACTTTTCATGAATGGATTTCAGATTTTAAAGTTTAAAAGGTGTAACTAGATCAGGTATAAGATGTGAAAGCAGCGACTTTGTAGTCACATACAGTAATCAAAAAAATTAGCCGTCATTAGCACAACCAGGCATCTGTCAATTTATGTGGGCTTTTAATTTTGTTCATCTCGAGAGCAGCAGCTGATCGAAGAAACACCCAAACACCTTGCTGTAGTTCGCGACTTCACCTGTTATCATCCTTCCGTTCTCCGCTTTTATTGGTCATCTTGGGTTAAATTTAGATCGAACAGGTGAGTTGAAGGGATGTTGATGCGTTTTTTTGATGCGGGTTGACCATAAAGAGCATGTTTTCATCCTCCAACCTATGTGATCAAAAAAGATCCAAATCTCAAATCGATTTCTAAGTGTATTAAAGTGGTAAGAGTCGATTTTTAAATTGAAGAGAAGTGGTTAGAGTCAATTTCTAAGGGACAAGGGAAATATTGAGGTGGTAAGAGTCGGTTGTCCAATGGTAAGAGAAGCATCAAAGTGGAAATAGACGATTTCCAGTGGCAATTTAAGAGGTTGAAGACGGTTTCTGAGTGTAAGGAGAAGAATCAAAGTGGTAAGACTCCCCAGTCGTAAAAAAACGAATTTAAGTGGTAGAAGACGTTTTTTCAATTGTTGGGAAAGTGGTTAGAGTCAATGTCTGAGTGGCAAGGGATTTTAAAGTGGTAAAAGTCGACTTTCCTGTGGTAGGAGAAGCATTTAAGTGGTAGTACACGATTTCCTATAGTGGTAAGGGAAGTATTGAGGTGGTTGGAGTCGATTTTCGAATAATAAGGAAAGTATTGAAGTGGTAAGATTCGATTTTTTAGTGGTAAAAAAAGTATTAGAGTGGTAGAAGAAGGTTTTATAATTGTAGGGAAAGTATTCAAGTGGTTGGAGTCAATTTCTGAGTGGCAAAAGACATATTAAAGTGAAAATTTCCTACCAGTCAATTCTAACCAATCATAGGCTTGCATTTTAACATGTTGCTATGGCAACGACCTAATTTTATCGGAAATCACCCTGCTCATAATCACGTGACTGAAAGATTAATAAGTGGAAATCTCCCTGGCTTTGCATCTGGATGTAGCTCACATATGCTTACAGTGTTGCCGTCCCCACTCTCCCTAACAATCCCAACCCAATCCAACTTTCACCGACAGAGATAAGGCAAACGGCAACACTGTGGTTGGTGCATGGGAGCTACATCCAGCCGCGAGTGCTTGACAGCTGTTAAAAACAATGACAAATATTTTTGATAAATGATTTATTTTCAACTTCCAATACAAAGTTGCAATGTTATCAATTATGGACAAGATTGGTTATAACTTCCAAATATTTTATAAAATCCTGATTCCCTTCTTTCTTCCTCAATGGCGAGTAGAGTAAGGAGCCGTTGGTTTCTTCCACTAAATGCGAGGTGAGTCCTGGGTTATGTTTTTTCCAATGATCAGTTTTTTCATGAAATTTTCTTGCCGAATCTCCCGCGAGCTCGAATTAAAAATCCGGAAATTTGTTCTCGTTGCGAATTTTTCAAGAAAATTCGCAACTCGACAAAATTTCCGGAAATAATTCGAGCTCCAGGGAGATTATAAGAGATAAAAGTTGATTTTTTAATGGTAAAAAAAGCATTAAAGTGGTAATGGACGATTTCCCATTGCTAAGGGAAGTATTCAAATGTCAAGGTCATTAAAATGGAAGAGGGCGGTTTTTTAATTATAGGGGAAGTATTCAAGTGGTTAGAGTCGATTTACCATTGGTAAGAGAAGTATTTAAATGGAAATCGACTGTTACCACAGTCGATTTCCTAGTGGTAAGAAGAAGCATTAGAGTGGTAGAAGACGGGTTTTTTTGTAGGAAAAGTATTCAAGTATTTAGAGTCAATTTCTGAGTGGCAACGGAAATGTAAAAATGGTAAAACTCTATTTCCTAGTAGAAAAAAAATTATCATTATTTTTTTGATGTGGGCACATTAGAAAAACCACTAAAAGCTCTATAAAATCCTTTTTTTCGCGTCAAAATCGATTCATGAACAACGGAGATAAAAAAACTCAAAAATCGCAACAATCGTTTCTGAGATACTGACGAAATTTGCAAATCGCCGTAACTCGTTTATTTATGAACGAATTTTGATGGGAAAAAGAGTGTTTTGAAGATAATCTTGACCTCTATCCTTATGAAAAGAGAAAATAACGAGTATATTAATAAATCTAAGATCAAAATCCAAAATTTCATTAGCAAGCACAAAAAAAAACACAAAAAACTCTACAAAACGCTTTTTTTCACATCAAAATCGATTCATAAACAACCAAGATAAAAAAAAAATAAAAATTGCAAAAACCATTCCCAAGATAATGACGAAATTTTCAAATCGCCGTTACTCGTTTATTTATCAACGGATTTTGATGGGAAAAAGAGTGTTTTGAAGGGAATCTTGACGTCTATCCAAATGAAAAAAACAAATGTATATCAATAAATATGCTGAGATCAAAATCCAAAATTTCAGATGTAAGCACAAAAGAAAAACCACAAAAACTCCTTTTTTCCGCATCAAAATCGATTCATAAACAACCAAGATAAAAAAAAATAAAAATTGCAAAAACCATTCCCAAGATAATGACGAAATTTTCAAATCGCCGTTACTCGTTTATTTATCAACGGATTTTGATGGGAAAAAGAGTGTTTTGAAGGGAATCTTGACGTCTATCCAAATGAAAAAAACAAATGTATATCAATAAATATGCTGAGATCAAAATCCAAAATTTCAGATGTAAGCACAAAAGAAAAACCACAAAAACTCCTTTTTTCCGCATCAAAATCGATTCATAAACAACCAAGATAAAAAAAAATAAAAATTGCAAAAACCATTCCCAAGATAATGACGAAATTTTCAAATCGCCGTTACTCGTTTATTTATCAACGGATTTTGATGGGAAAAAGAGTGTTTTGAAGGGAATCTTGACGTCTATCCAAATGAAAAAAACAAATGTATATCAATAAATATGCTGAGATCAAAATCCAAAATTTCAATTGTAAGCACAAAAGAAAAACCACAAAAACTCCTTTTTTCCGCATCAAAATCGATTCATAAACAACCAAGATAAAAAAAATAAAAATTGCAAAAACCATTCCTGAGATACTGACGAAATTTTCAAATCGCCGTAACTCGTTTATTTATTAACGGATTTTGATGGGAAAAACAGTGTTTTGAAGGGAATCTTGACCTCTATCCAAATGAAAAAAAACAAATGTATATCGATAAATATGCTGAGATCAAAATCCAAAATTTCAATTGTAAGCACAAAAGAAAAACCACAAAAACTCCTTTTTTCCGCATCAAAATCGATTCATAAACAACCAAGATAAAAAAAAAATAAAATTGCAAAAACCATTACTGAGATAATGACGAAATTTTCAAATCGCCATAACTCGTTTATTTATTAACGGTTTTTGATGGGAAAAAGAGTGTTTTGAAGGGAATCTTGACGTCTATCCAAATGAAAAAAACAAATGTATATCGATAAATATGCTGAGATCAAAATCCAAAATTTCAATAGTAAGCACAAAAGAAAAACCACAAAAACTCCTTTTTTCCGCATCAAAATCGATTCATAAACAACCAAGATAAAAAAAAATAAAAATTGCAAAAACCACTCCTGAGATACTGACGAAATTTTCAAATCGCCGTAACTCGTTTATTTATTAACGGTTTTTGATGGGAAAAAGAGTGTTTTGAAGGGAATCCTGACCTCTATCCAAATGAAAAAAAAACAAATGTATATCAATAAATATGCTGCGATCAAAATCCAAAATTTCAATTGTAAGCACAAAAGAAAAACCACAAAAACTCCTTTTTTCCGCATCAAAATCGATTCATAAACAACCAAGATAAAAAAAAAATAAAAAATGCAAAAACCATTCCTGAGATACTGACGAAATTTTCAAATCGCCGTAACGCGTTTATTTATTAACGGATTTTGATGGGAAAAACAGTGTTTTGAAGGGAATCTTGACCTCTATCCAAATGAAAAAAACAAATGTATATCAATAAATATGCTGAGATCAAAATCCAAAATTTCAATTGTAAGCACAAAAGAAAAACCACAAAAACTCCTTTTTTCCGCATCAAAATCGATTCATAAACAACCAAGATAAAAAAAAAATAAAATTGCAAAAACCATTACTGAGATAATGACGAAATTTTCAAATCGCCATAACTCGTTTATTTATTAACGGTTTTTGATGGGAAAAAGAGTGTTTTGAAGGGAATCTTGACGTCTATCCAAATGAAAAAAACAAATGTATATCGATAAATATGCTGAGATCAAAATCCAAAATTTCAATTGTAAGCACAAAAGAAAAACCACAAAAACTCCTTTTTTCCGCATCAAAATCGATTCATAAACAACCAAGATAAAAAAAATAAAAATTGCAAAAACCATTCCTGAGATACTGACGAAATTTTCAAATCGCCGTAACTCGTTTATTTATTAACGGTTTTTGATGGGAAAAAGAGTGTTTTGAAGGGAATCTTGACCTCTTTCCAAATCAAAATAAATATGCTTAGACCAACATTTCAATAGTAAGTAAATTGCAAAAACCATTCCTAAGATACTCACGAAATTTTCAACACAAATTTTATTTTCATCTCAAAAACCATTGATCTTGGTACTTATCAGTCAAAAATGGGGAGTATTGAGTAGTACCTCTCAAACAAACACCATAAAAAAGCTACCTGACGTAACGAAGATTCCCGTTCCCACGGTCGCTGGAACATATGTTGGCACCTACACTACAAATCATAACAAAAATCATATCCCTTTAAACCAGTCAGCTGATCTAAAATTGTCCAAGTTGATCTAACAAAGGCCCAGGTACAAGATCTATTATTTGCACAATGAATAGAATCCTCGATGCAGAACGTCTTTGCGGTTTGCATTTTCTAAAATTAGAAACGTTCGCCTTGACATATCATCCGTTCTAAACAGATAAAACTCCTAAACACTATCAGCTTTCAGAATTTATATCGTTTTTATATTGTTTTAATTGTTAGTTTACAAGTTGGATTAATAAACAGTGAGAGTTGTAAATCTCAATGGGGATAAATTGGAGCAGGCTTTCATCGGAAGTTTTGCATTGGGAAGATGTTGAAATTTCTGTTACTTAAGTGAATGTAAATAAGTGCGTGTTATGTAACATTTGCATTTTTATTTTTGGGGATAATGACGAATTAATTGTAAGTTGGGAATGACGCTCACTGCATTGATTTTTGATTTTGCTGTGAGTGAGTGAGATTTTTGAATATTTTCAAGCAATGTAATTTTCACTTATAATCTCCCTGGAGCTCGAATTATTTCCGGAAATTTTGTCGAGTTGCGAATTTTCTTGAAAAATTCGCAACGAGAACAAATTTCCGGATTTTTAATTCGAGCTCTAGGGAGATTCGGCAAGAAAATTTCATGCCAAACCTATTTGAGAAGATTTAATAGTAGCGGCTGGGAGTGGAAGAAACCAACGGCTCCTTACTCTACTCGGCATTTAAGGAAGAAAGAAGGGAATCAGGATTTTATAAAACAAATGGAAGTTATAACCAATCTTGTCCATAATTGATAACATTGCAACTTTGTATTGGAAGTTGAAAATAAATCATTTATCAAAAATATTTGTCTTTAACAGCTGTCAAGCACTCGCGGCTGGATGTAGCTCCCATGCACCAACCACAGTGTTGCCGTTTGCCTTATCTCTGTCTGTGAAAGTTGGGTTGGGTTGGGTTGGGATTGTTAGGAAGTGTGGGGACGGCAACACTGTAATCATATGGGAGCTACATCCAGTACATCCAGATGCGCAAAGCCAAAGCCAGGGAAATTTCCACTTATTAATCTTTCAGTCACGTGATTATGAGCAGGGAAATTTCCGATAAAATTAGGTCGTTGCCATGATTGGTTAGAATTGACTGGTGGGAAATTTTCTTGAAAAATTCGCAACGAGAACAAATTTCCGGTTTTTAATTCGAGCTCGCGGGAGATTCGGCAAGAAAATTTCATGCCAAAACTGATCATTGGAAAAAACATAACCCAGGACTCACCTCGCATTTAGTGGAAGAAACCAACGGCTCCTTACTCTACTCGCCATTGAGGAAGAAAGAAGGGAATTGGGATTTTATAAAACATTTGGAAGTTATAACCAATCATCTTGTCCATAATTGATAACATTGCAACTTTGTATTGGAAGTTGAAAATAAATCATTTATCAAAAATATTTGTCATTGTCTTTAACAGCTGTCAAGCACTCGCGGCTGAATGTAGCTCCAATGCACCAACCACAGTGTTGCCGTTTGCCTTATCTCTCTCTGTCTGTGAAAGTTGGGTTGGGTTGGGATTGTTAGGGAGAGTGGGGACGGCAACACTGTAATCATATGGGAGCTACATCCAGTACATCCAGATGCGCAAAGCCAAAGCCAGGGAAATTTCCACTTATTAATCTTTCAGTCACGTGATTATGAGCAGGGAAATTTCCGATAAAATTAGGTCGTTGCCATGATTGGTTAGAATTGACTGGTGGGAAATTTTCTTGAAAAATTCGCAACGAGAACAAATTTCCGGTTTTTAATTCGAGCTCGCGGGAGATTCGGCAAGAAAATTTCATGCCAAAACTGATCATTGGAAAAAACATAACCCAGGACTCACCTCGCATTTAGTGGAAGAAACCAACGGCTCCTTACTCTACTCGGCATTTAAGGAAGAAAGAAGGGAATCAGGATTTTATAAAACATTTGGAAGTTATAACTAATCTTGTTCATAATTGATAACATTGCAACTTTGTATTGGAAGTTGAAAATAAATCATTTATCAAAAATATTTGTCATTGTCTTTAACAGCTGTCAAGCACTCGCGGCTGAATGTAGCTCCAATGCACCAACCACAGTGTTGCCGTTTGCCTTATCTCTCTCTGTCTGTGAAAGTTGGGTTGGGTTGGTATTGTTAGGGAGAGTGGGGACGGCAACACTGTAATCATATGGAAGCTACATCCAGATGCGCAAAGCCAGGGAAATTTCCACTTATTAATCTTTCAGTCACGTGATTATGAGCAGGGAAATTTCCGATAAAATTAGGTCGTTGCCATAGCAACATAACAAAATGCAAGCCTATGATTGGTTAGAATTGACTGGTAGGAAATTTTCATGAGAAAAGAGGCAGAGAACAAAAATTGTGGCGTCCGCTTTCCGATCACGTTTGGGGGCAAAGTTGAGATTCAGTGTGAACCTCGCGTTGTAATGATGGGAGTTTTTGTGAATCTTTTATTCTACTTTATTGCCAATAAAACAATTTTTTTTCATGGGAGTTGTGGTCTATTTTTCAACTGCTTGGTGTTGGAAGATCCAACAATTTTTTTTTTATTGTACCTATTAGGTATTAGTATTGTAATTTGGGTGCCATTTTTTTTATTTTATTTTCGATGTATTCATATTCATACTATATCATGTTGATTTTTTTAACAATTTTAAAGGATCTATATTTCTTTTTGGTGATTTTTTGTTTGTAAAATGGTTCAGTTTTTTTTTGAAGTGGTTTTTCCCAGTACTATAAGATTTTCTTTCAAAATCATCAGAAAAATATGCATGGTGATTCAGAAAAATCAATTAGAAACTAGATAAAGTTTAGAAAAAAAATAAGTCAAACGCTACAAAAAGAAAAAACAATTAAAAAGTTCAAAAATAACAACAACATCCCAAATGAAAGCTCATATAAAAATAATAACGGAATCACCATTCAAAAAATATGGTGGAAGAAAGTTAAAAGAATGTATTAAAATCAAGAAATAGAAAAAAAATGCACATATTGTTTTCTTGAAAAACATGTTAACGTAAATAAGCAAAAAATTATTGCCTAAGAATTTAAAATGAGAGAAAAAACTCTTCTTAATTTGAAAAAAAAATTAAAATTCAACTACAAACAAAAAAATTGATGTGATTAATATATACCATTTGGTAAAAATAAATAGGTAAACCATTCTAAAAAAATTCACTAAAAATCATAAAACCAGAAAAACCAAAAAGCTTCACAAAGTAAAAAAAATATATAGAAAAACAGGGATAATTAGTATTTTGAATGGAATTGGAAATTAATTCTATGTATTTTGGATATTTTACGCTTTTTCTGGATTTCTTCCATTTAGACTGGTTTATTTTTCGTTTTTTTTTCACTAATCATTAATTTTCTGTGGTATAAGATGATTTTGTTGACTTCTTTTTAGGTATTTGTCTTCATTTAAACTAGTTTATTTTCTTTTTATTATGTATGTATCTTGAATCGCTTTTTGGATGGTTTTCTTTGTTTTAAACTGGTTTATTTTACCATTTAAGTGTTTTTTTTTCATTAATTATTTATTTTCTGTGCTCATAGATGATTTTTTTGAGATTAATTATTCTCGTTTTATTTTTTCAATAATGGATTTTTTTCGCTTTTTTTATGGTTTTCCTTGATTTAAACTGTTTCATTCTCCTACATAAATATATTTTTTTACTAATTAATTGTTTATTTTCCGTGCAGTTTTTTTGATATTTCCATAGGAGTCATTTTCCTTTTTTAAGCTGTTTTTTAACTGGTCTGCTTTTCCGTTATAGTGCCTTTTTACTTATAATTAATTTCCAGTGCTTTCAAATGATTTTTTGATCATTATTCTTTATTCAGACTGCCCTTATTTTAGGAAAGTTTTTCTTGATTTATTTTCCTATTACCGTTTTTTTCACTAATAATTAATTTTCTGTGAATTTTGATAATGTTTTTGACATAAAAGGGTATTTACTATTTCCAGGTATTTTTCCAACTATCTATGTAATCTCAATGTACTTTAGATTTGTTATGCTTTTTTTAGTGATTTAGTTTCCTTTTAATCCTGTTATAGTGATTTTTTTTTCACTAATAACTTGTTTTCAGTGCTTTTGGATGATTTTTTGACATTTTCAAAAGATTTATACTTTTTTACAAGTATTTCCGTCATTCAAACTTGTCTATTTTCTTTTTATATTGGATTTTTATTTTAATGAACTCCTCTATTTTCGATGTGATTATTTTGGATATTTCACGCTTTTTGGATAGTTTTCCTTTATTTGAACTGGTTTATTTTGCTATTTTTTTCATATTATGTTCTTTACTCTTGAATATTTCCACTTTTTTAAAGATATTTTTTCAATTTAAACTGGCTTATTTTTCTTTTATAGTGTTTTTTTTTTCAATTAAACCCTAATTTAAATGTAATTTGAATTTTTAAAGCTTCTTACGAAGTTTTTCTTGATTTAAAATGGTTTAATCTCCTGCTACAGTGTTTTTTTTTTCACTAATAATGTATTTTCAGTGCTTTTAGATGATTTTTTAATGGTGTATAGTGAATACTTCCTATCCGTTATTTTTCTTCATTTAAATTAAACACAAACGAATCCTAATATAAATGTATTTTGGATCTTTCAAGCTTTTCTGGAGGTTTTCCTTGAATTAAACTGGCTTATACAGGGTGTCCCAGCTGAAAATATCCACCACAAAAAAACCTTCGTCAGAAGAGGAAGTGTTCTAGTCCCTTATCATTTTCCCTGAGTTAGCAAGTAACTTTTGTGGTAAATTTATTAAAATAAAAACAAAGTAATCCAAATAATAAAATTAAAAAAATGTTCAAGGCTTAGGTATACATAGTTTTTTAATATTTTCAAACGATTTTTAGTAATGATCACATATAAAAACGAAAGCTACCTGCTTATTTAAATGTGAGTATCGGGAGAACCCTTCACCCCTTTTTCGTTTATTATAAAAAAATGGGGTTGGAAATCTTCACAATGGGATGAGTTTAGATTATTGTTCAGAATTGGGTTAACAACCTACATGCGCGAAGCTGCATCACCCAGAGCCGTCTATAGTATGATACAAGAAGTCCCAAAGTAATAAATTTGACAATACCGCGTGCAGACGCAGACGGGATTGAGGTTATGTTAATTTCGATTTTCAACTATTCAAACTGCTTTGTATTTTGGAAAAGTGTACCCACCTAATATTGATTGCCAAAATGTGGATTCTTCAGATATTAATGTAAAGGTGGAATATAACGATGATCCGTGAAATCATCAAACGCAAATACTCTTCTTTATCCTTTAATCGTTTCTCTCAACCATCGCGTAGAATAAATGATGTAAGCCAACCGCATGTATGTTCAGCATGAGCCTGAAATAAATCTACAAGAAATGGCTTTCCCATCTTTCATGGATTTACGATTATCGGATCGGCTTTTAGAGATTTAATTGACTGTACAAATATTTCTGCATATAATCCAATCATGTATGAGTGAAATTTTCAAGTTCGATGGACGAGACTGAGACCAAAAGGTATTTTTCCTCGGAACCTACGACGTGTTCAAAATTCTTCATTCGTTGTTATGGAGGTGTGAGAAATGCTCCAATTCGGGGAACTGGCGTGATTGATCGTTATGGGTTGGAAGATTAGATTGTTTCACTTTGATTTGGCCTATAATCGATGATCATGCAATCGAGTTTTTTGTGGGAATTGTCGATTAGGGACGGGATTTTGTTGAAGCGTTGCTAAGTGTGTTGATTGATATTCAAACTAATAGAATTTTCATTGGTGATTACGTTCTCCCTTGTATTTGATGTCGTTTTCTATTTTTTGGATATATTTTTTAATTATGAGTGTGTTTAACTATTTGTTATGTTGCTGTTTTATTACTTTTCTTTTTTTTTATACTTTTTTGTTACGATATTTTCCTTTTTTTTTTTCAAGAATTCCCTCAGGGCATTTATACTAGAAAAGTACTAATAAAAAAGTGATATATTGCTGCAGATTTCTGTTCATTGTTGATTAATTTTTCCGAAGTTTGTGTTTATGTCAATTGTTAATTTTTTGTATTGAACATTGTACATATTTATATTTATAACACTATTTAATTATTACGTAATTTCTACTACTTACTTATTCTAACCATTTTATGTAAAACATGTATTTTTTTTTAAAGCTTGTTTGCTAATAAACGATCTTTTTTTTTTTGCTTGGGTTAGTTGTGAATTGGATGCATGGTTATGAATCGCCTTGTATATTGAAAACGAAAAATCCTACACCACTGCCGAAATTTCATATTAATTTTGGTCAACTTGGCAGTTTTTGTTCAAAATTTCAAGTGAATACCTCAAAAACTGTGGGAGATATGAATTTTGAAAAAATACTATTCGTACATGGTTATAAATCGCTCTGTATATTGAAAACCAAAAATCCGACGATACTGTCGAAATTTTGTAATCAATTAATTTGAAAATTTTGTTTGTGAACATGCTATAAAAACAATAATAATCAATAACTGAACCAAAAAATATTATTTGATGACGAAAAAAACAATATTTATTGAATATCTCCGGAACCAATCGACATATCTAGATGAATTTGGTTCTGACGGATTCTTCACTATATTCCCAATAAATTACTTTATATGAATGATTACTGTTCCAGTTGAAGAACCGTCAAAATCGAGCCACTTTCTTTGGAAAAAATGTCAACTTCTTACATTTGATTGAATATATCCGGAACCAATAAACATATTGAGTTCAGTTTGGTACTGCCAGGCTCCTCACTATATTCCCAACAAATTATTTTATATGAATGAATACGGTACCACTTGAGGAACCACGTCAAAATCGAGCCACTTTCTTGGGAAAAAATGACAACTTCTTACATTTAATTTGATATTTCTGGAACCAATAAACATATTGAGTTGAGTTTGGTACTGCCAGACTCCTGACTATATTTCCAACAAATTATTTTATATGGATGATTATGGTACCACTTGAGGAACCATGTCAAAATCGAGCCACTTTCTTGGGAAAAAATGTCAACTCACATTTAAATAAATATTTCCGGAACCAATGAAGATATTGAGTTGAGTTTGGTACTGCCAGGCTCCTTACTATATTCCCAAAAATATATTATATGGATGATTACGGTACAACTTGAGGAACCACGTCAAAATCGAGCCACTTTCTTGGGAAAAAATGACAACTTCTTACATTTAATTGGATATTTCTGGAACCAATAAACATATTGAGTTCAGTTTGGTACTGCCAGGCTCCTTACTATATTCCCAACAAATTATTTTATATGAATGATTACGGTACCACTTGAGGAACCACGTCAAAATCGAGCCACTTTCTTGGGAAAAAATGACAACTTCTTACATTTAATTTGATATTTCTGGAACCAATAAACATATTGAGTTGAGTTTGGTACTGCCAGACTCCTGACTATATTTCCAACAAATTATTTTATATGGATGATTATGGTACCACTTGAGGAACCATGTCAAAATCGAGCCACTTTCTTGGGAAAAAATGTCAACTCACATTTAAATAAATATTTCCGGAACCAATGAAGATATTGAGTTGAGTTTGGTACTGCCAGGCTCCTTACTATATTCCCAAAAATATATTATATGGATGATTACGGTACAACTTGAGGAACCACGTCAAAATCGAGCCACTTTCTTGGGAAAAAATGACAACTTCTTACATTTAATTGGATATTTCTGGAACCAATAAACATATTGAGTTCAGTTTGGTACTGCCAGGCTCCTTACTATATTCCCAACAAATTATTTTATATGAATGATTACGGTACCACTTGAGGAACCACGTCAAAATCGAGCCACTTTCTTGGGAAAAAATGACAACTTCTGACATTTAATTGAATATTTTCGGAACCAATGAACATATTGAGTTGAGTTTGGTACTGACAGGTTCCTCACTATATTCCCAACAAATTATTTTATATGGATGATTATGGTACCACTTAAGGAACCACGTCAAAATCGAGCCACTTTATTGGGAAAAAATGTCAACTTTTCACAATTAATTGAATATTTCCGGAACCAATGAACATATTGAGTTCATCTGGGTACTGCCATGCTCCTCACTAAATTCCCAACAAATTATTTCATATGGATGATTACGGTACCACTTGAGGAACCACGTCAAAATCGAGCCACTTTCTTGGGAAAAAATGACAACTTCTTACATTTAATTGGATATTTCTGGAACCAATAAACATATTGAGTTGAGTTTGGTACTGCCAGACTCCTGACTATATTTCCAACAAATTATTTTATATGGATGATTACGGTACAACTTGAGGAACCACGTCAAAATCGAGCCACTTACATTTAATTGGATATTTCTGGAACCAATAAACATATTGAGTTGAATTTGGTACTGCCAGACTCCTGACTATATTTCCAACAAATTATTTTATATGGACGATTATGGTACCACTTGAGGAACCACGTCAAAAACGAGCCACTTTCTTGGGAAAAATGTCAACTCACATCTAATTGAATACTTCCGGAACCAATGAAGATATTGAGTTGAGTATGGTACTGCCAGGCTCCTTACTATATTCCCAAAAATATATTGTAATGATGATTACGGTACCACTTGAAGAACCACGTCAAAATGAGCCACTTTCTTGGGAAAAAATGGCAAAAAATTAATTGGATATTTCTGGAACCAATAAACATATTGAGTTGAGTTGGGTACTGCCAGACTCCTGACGATATTTCCAACAAATTATTTTTTATGGATGATTATGGTACCAATTGAGGAACCACGTTAAAATCGAACCACTTTCTTGGGAAAAAATGTCAACTTTTTACAATTAATTGAATATATCGGGAACCAATAAACATATTGAGTTCAGTTTGGTACTGCCAGACTCCTGACTACATTTCCAACAAATTATTTTATATGGATGATTATGGTACCACTTGAGGAACCACGTTAAAATCGAACCGCTTTCTTGGGAAAAAATGTCAACTTCTTACATTAAATCGAATATTTCTGGAACCAATAAATAAATCGAGTTGAGTTTGGCACTGCCATGCTCCTCACTAAATTCCCAACAAATTATTTTATATGAATGATTACGGTACCACTTGAGGAACCACGTCAAAATCGAGCCACTTTCTTGGGAAAAAATGACAACTTCTTACATTTAATTGGATATTTCTGGAACCAATAAACATATTGAGTTGAGTTTGGTACTGCCAGACTCCTGACTATATTTCCAACAAATTATTTTATATGGATGATTACGGTGCCACTTGAGGAACCACGTCAAAATCGAGCCACTTTTGGGGAAGAACTGTCAACTACTTATATTTAATTGAATATTTTCGGAACCAATGAACATATTGCGTCGAATTTGACACTGACGGGTTCGTCACTATATTCCGAAACACATATTCTATATGAATGATTACGGTACCACTTGGGAAACCACGTCAAAATCGAACCTAAACTTTCATGGTTAAAAATTACAACGTTTAACATTTAATTAAATATTTTCAGAACCAATGAACATATTGAGTTCAACAAATTATTTTATATGGATGATTACGGTACCACTTAAGAAACCACGTCAAAATCGAACCACTTTATTTGGAAAAAATGTCAAAATATTTCCAGAACCATGTAACATATTGGAACCACGTTGAAATGTCTTATTGGAAAGTTGCCTATATTGAACTGCTACCTAAATTGGACCACAGGACATTTCCCCGAAACTAAAAAAGTCCCAAATCATCTGGCAACATTGCTCCATACCTTCATTACATAGTGAAACGTAACACTATGTGATGCAGGTATGGTACAGTGTTGCCAGATGATCTGGGACTTGTTTAGTTTCGGGAAAATGTCCTTTGGTCCAATTTAGTTAGCGGTTCAATATAGGCAACCTTTTTCTACATATAATTACAGGATGTATCAAAACTGCGTACTCAGATTTTAAGGGCATATTCACCAGCCATAAAAAATGTTTTTTCATATATCAATATGATCTAGATTGCTTCAGTAAATATCAATCAGTCCAGTGACGTCCCAGAAGGGGAGAGGAATAATTTTATTTTAATTACACAAAAGTAACACCCTTATGGCGACGAATGAGCGTGAAAAATTTGGTCAAAATCAGCCTAAAAGTTTTTGAGGTAAAAAAACGATTTTTTCCAAACACTTCAATTTGTAATTGGATTTAAAACCTTGTATTCATCACATCCCAGTATGTATCACCCGCAGAGTTCTATTTTAAACATTGCCGCGCACATTAATGATTTAATTTCTTATAAAAGCACACATGTGCAATGTCGAGGGTAGCATACAATACAATAACAATAAAATAAATAACAAACAAATAAAGTGCAAAAGCAACAAAATCTTTAAAAAATAACTATAAGATAACATGATATAGTCAAGTCATTACGGACATAAAATTCTAAAAAAATCAACAATTCAAATTTTATCACTGCAGCTTTACAGACATTCCTGTACGTAGGTACCCACTGATTACTGATTAAACATGCACCCAACCATCAGATAAGAACGTAATATATTGTGGAGTTTCTTATACACATACATATTCAGTAATTTTGATTAATAAATAAAAAAATGGCAATTATAAAGAAGAAAGTTTGTCCAATGATTTGATCAAAATACGCTCATCATCAAAAACTGGCAAAAAAGCTAAAATCACATTTGCGGTACTGATAATGATAAGATCACCCTTGGTCATCAGTGTCCATTCACCCATCGGAAAAAACAGGTAAAAGCCAATTTCTACCTATTCCCGAAACCGATCCTCGTCCATATCACACATCTGCTTTCCACAACCTTCTGCCAGGGGTAGTACCACAGTTGGCGTGTGTCTGGTCTGTGATTGGTCGAAGGCGCGTGCCGACATCTGTCCGTTTTGCTTCTATATCGAGCCGCACACCCCGATTTCAGTCAGTTCGAGATCGAAAGCCGCACAGAGTGTATCAACTTCAAATTCGGTGGAGCTCGCGTCGTGTTTTCAGTGAACTACTATAGTGTGTGAGTAAATGTGCGTCTGATTTATGGGTGTAAAGGGAGAACAAGCTTGTCAGCAGTGTCAAGCCACTTGCAAGGAAGCCAAGTCTAGTGGATTTTCGCCGTTGAAGAAAATGAAGGTTTTGAAGAAGATCAAGAAGAAAATGGGCATAGGTAGGATTTATTTATTGATTATTGATTTTGTCAATTTGGAACGAAGGGTTAATGACCACATTTGTGTGAGGTTACTCATTCAAATGGTCCAAGCACGCGAAGATCAACCGAGAAGAGACCGTGAGAAAATATCCGCTTCACACACACAAAGCCAATCTTCAGTCATATTTCTTCTGTTCCTCTTTCTCGCTCTTCCTTTCTTTTGTCCGTGCACTTTATACGGCTAATTATCGTTGACGAGTAATTATCAAGAGTTGGAGATGACAAGGAAAACAACGGGTGTTTACACAATTACCATAAGAATTTGTGGACACTGTTTACATTGATATTTCCCACAGGTTTTGGGTACTCGAATTTTATTATTGTACCCCTTTTAACGGTTTTTAGGAAGGAGGTACGTATGATCGAAAACTGTCACGTACACAGTTTTTTTTTCTTTTTCCTATACGTTCTGGGGTGCTGATTACGAATCCGTTTTTATCAAACCAAGGTCACCCCTTTTTGGGGCTGGAAATTTATATTTTCATGTTTATCTCTGCAGGGGTAAATTTTATCGCAAAACTTTTAATATACAAAATGTACAAAAATATGTGCTCGTCAATATCATCATATGTTTTTCACCTATCAACAACCCTCACGAAGTTATTGACCGATGAAGTGGAGGTTAAAAAAAAAAGATGTTATATATATGCTATTTTAACTCTTTTCTTCGCTTCCGAAGGCCTCTTGGTCTCATAGTGTGGTCCCACTTCGTTTTGGCACCTGGGCCCCACAATAGGGCTCCGCCACAAGGGGCCCCCGGGTTCAAAATGATGTTACACCTCGTTTTGGGGTTTTCTACGATGTAGTAGATTCATGCGTTCCAGCTAATAGAAAAATTGATTTTTTTTTCAACCTCTACTTCATCGGTCAATAACTTCGTAAGGGTTGTTGATAGGAGAAAAACATATAAAACCTTTTTTGACGAGCACATATTTTTGTACATTTTGTATATTAAAAATTTTGCGATAAAATCTACCCCTGCAAAGATAAACATGAAAATATAAATTTTCACCCCTTTTCAGCCCCAATAAGGGGTTACCCCGATAAAAAAAAATTATGATAAAAACGGATTCGTAATCAGCACCCCAAAACGCATAGGAAAAAGAACATACGTACCTCCTTACTGGGCTATTTTCACCCCTCATAAAATAACTAGCTTCTATTTCCCTCAAGGCTGTGTTTATTGCAAAAATAAATAGCTTGCTGAGTTATAGCCTTGAAAGTCCTTTGGGGATTTGCCTAGACTGCCTAGAAACTTTTAATTTACGGGGGGAGTTTTGGTCATACTACATTTAACGAAGATCTAAATTCACAACAGTGCATAATAAATTGAAAATTGGTCCTTCGAGCCGGATAAATTTGTTTGGAAAAGGTTCCCTGCTGCAATTAATTACAGTTTGAACGTCCAAATGACTAGGTTCATCAATTTCACACATTGGTCCTTCGAGCCGGATAATGGTGTTGGGAAAGGTCTCCCTTGAATGATTACGTATTCTAAATTTTGTCAAAATTTCACATCTAGATTCTCATATTTTATGTCAAAACAAGTCAACAGTGCAAGGAAAATGGACAATTGGTCCTTCGAGCCAGCTAACTTGAAACCATAGACGTATGTGCTTGAAACGGAAAAGCTTCTTCGTCAATTGATTTCTGTGCGGAGGTACAACTTTCACGCTAAATTTTTTTTAAAAAAGGTTCCCTGCTCGGTGCTTTGCTATCAATTATAGTTTAAACGTTCAAATTTGGTCGAATTCCTTGCCTATATAGGCTCATCAATGAAAATTGGTCCTTCGAGCCGGATAAAGGTTCTCCTTTGAATGACGTAGTCCAAATTTGTTAATAATATTTCATGACAATTGGTCCTTCGAGCCGGATAATTATATCGAAAAGCTTCATTACAATTCAAATTTGGTAGAATTTCACGTGTATTGATAAAAAATATTTGCAGTTGACAACCCAAAAACTCCCCTTCATTCACAAACAAAGTCTAGGACAGATGCAACGGATTCCTCGGGAGAATATCCTTCCTAGACAGATGTCGGTAATATCGGGATCTACCCACCCCAGGTTTATCTTGACTTTCTCTCAGCCTTCGATTAATCGCAGCAATTTCATAATTCAACGTTCACGAATCACGGTCTAATTTATTTTAGTCGAGATTTCTTTCCCACGACGCGAAAAATGACGATGATTACACGGCACGGCAAGCCGCTTCTTGGAAGATTCCTGAGATTCAAGTCTAGACAAAAACCTTTATTTCGATTGAGGGGCGGCGCACATGAATGGAACTTTTCACGGGTAGGTGAAACCCCAGCTCCTACACCTTATATCCGGTTTCCGGTGTTAACACGTGCAAGTCTGATGTAGTGCTGAAACTTCCGCAAAGACATCGGCGATAATTAAAACTAGTTTATGTATGTGGGAGAGCCTTTTTGCTCTGTTACAGCTAACAGAGCCACCACGTCCGGTCAATCTCGTTTTTACATAATACGCATAACCTAAACCTGAAACAGTACTTTCTTTGCTCATTCATAATGACCGGCACTAGGCTCAGGCGATTTTTTCACGTTTCGATGCCCTTGTGTGCGTTTTCAGTTCGTGTCCGCTTCTCAACCGTGATATTTTTCATAATCCACCATCTGCATGCATACACGGGGGAATTTACAAATTTCCAGTCCAGACAACTCAATTTCATCCCCTTCACGGAGGGTCTAATGAAATGAGGGCGCACTCTAAAACTGTGCACTTATGGGAATAGCGCACATGTTCCATGTGGGAGATCTGAATACCCATGCATGGATTAAAATTTGTAAATGTTTTACAACTTGGATTAAATTATTATAGCTTTCTCATTGTGTGCCCATCACATCGAAATTAATTTAGTTAGATTATACCAGGTCCTCTCACTGGCTGGTGCTGGTATACATCAACCACGTTGGACTAATCACCTCTTGAACCTGCCTCGTAAAATGTTTGTGACGGAGGCGAACGGCAATTTCCCACGGTATAGTGAAGCATCTCCGAAGTCAAGTCGTGTTGTTACGTAAGGAAACAATGTCGGAACACTTTGCCATAGACGGCGAGAACATTTTCACATATTGGACTGTATACCAGCCCCATATATGGATTTTATTGCTTAATAAAATATCCGCATTGTGATTAAATCAGCACGTCACTGGTCACAACAATACCAATTTCCCCACTGAACCAAAATTCCCATCGTAACGGGAAATCCTTGAACTCCAGGTGTCGAAGTACGAGGGGTGGCGCAACAGCTGTTCCTTTGTATTCCACCTTAGGGTGAATATATTGTGCAGGTATAAAAGGTGCATTTTATTTATTGCAGCCTCCCGATCATCTTCCCATACACACAGCACCAACAACTTACCTCCTCTACTCTTCCACAACATCCATGGAGACAACATAAGAATCTCACGCGATGGGACTGTGGCAAAACGTGTGGAGAGTTTCTGCAAAGGCATTGCTTTTAGCAGCAGACCAGTCAAGGTTAATGAAAAGGTATAGATCATCAATCATCAACCCCTTGGCTAATTTTATTTTTAAAGGTATGCATCAAATTTCTGGAAATATCCAACAACTGGAGCGGAGTGATAAGATTCGGTTTCACCTCCAATGACCCAACTGGTTTGAGGTATGGCTTGCCCAAGTACGCATGTCCAGATTTGACCAACAAGCCTGGCTACTGGGCCAAGGCGTTGCCGGAACGCTTTTGCAGCCAGACAACGGTTTTATTCTACTATGTTACATCAACCGGCGATGTGCATTTTGGTATTAACGGCGAGGAAAAGGGAATTTTCTTTGGTGGTGTTGAAACGAAAGGTCCTGTATGGGCTTTGATTGATGTTTACGGAAACTCCACTGCAATTGAGTTTATTGATTTCAGACAACAGCTTAATAATTCCAGGTAGGTTATTCACTTATTATTAATACTATGACTGTATTACCTTATTATTGCAGATCCAGTACTACACCAACGCCATGTGAAGCTCAAGTACCAATAATTACACCACGCACGCCAGATCCAGTCGACAGAATCACATATCCAATGCAGATGATGCAACTCCAACAACCAGCTCAAGATCTGACGTTGCCTCTTCTGCGGTACCAACCACGAAGCGTCAACTACCAAGCAATGCCCTTGCATAGAACCAGAGGAAGAAACGTGCGGTTCTGCGGCGGAAATCGTAGTGTTGCCATGAGAACCGACACAGAGTTCTGCCAAGGCTACGTATTTACTGCGAGACATCTGCAAATTGGCGAGAGGATTGTGGTGCAAGTTTTGGACACAGAACCGATGTTCCAAGGGTGTTTGGGCCTGGGCCTTACCAGCTGTGACCCCGGCAGTCTTACCACGGCTGACTTACCTGATGATTCCAACTTTTTACTGGACAGGCCCGAGTATTGGGTGCTGTCGCGGGACTTTGCCAGGAATTTGAATAAAGGGGATGAAGTTAGTTTTTGCATTTCTGCTAGTGGCGAGGTGCAAATTTCCCGTAATGGTGGAGCTCCGCTGGTGGTGATGCATGTTGATCAAAGTTTGAGATTGTGGGCGTTCTTTGATGTTTATGGGTCAACGCAGAGGATTCGGGTGTTGAGTGGACATAATCAGACCAACCTGGTTACGAGTCCCATGAGGAATTCTTCGAGCCAGAGTATTGTGGATAGGAGACATATGGCTACGAGTGAATCTATCAATAGTTTGAATTTGCAGAACGAGATGACCAGGCAGGGAAGCAACAGCTCCAGGTAAGCTATTGAAAAATACATTTGGCTTCATTTTCAACAGTAGCTACTCGATCAGATTTGACAATTGAAGTGAATGACCCTTTGACTATACATAATATACTCTTAGACCGGGCATCGTGGAATATGCTTGACGCCATTAACAAATCAGCGAGTAAAGTACGTAGAGCTTAGCTTGATTCGCATAATGATAGTACGAGAGCGTTGCCAAATTGTCAAGGTTGACTTACCTACATGTCTACAAAACAAATTAACTGTTTACTTAGGTAATTAAAATTTTTCAACATAGTTTTACTCCTGTTATTGCTAACGAGAAAATTAATATTTGCACAAGTTGTGTTTCCTTTTTCATATTCACTTCTCATAAAAGTAAGAAATTTGATATACAAATTTCTCAATTGATGCAATTATTATTCAAATTATTTAAAAAAAAAATGTGAACCCGTGTTTTTTCGAATTTTGCATTGTTTTTCAGATTAATTTTCATAAACATTTTGAGGAAAATATAGGTGTAGATTTGTTCAAAAAAAAATCGTCAGCAGCACTGCATCATTTTCAATAGTTTTTTCAATAAAAATATGTTTTTTTCACGAAAACGGTTCATTTTATTGATTATGAACAAGAGCCAAAGGTTCAGGCTATCCAAATTTATTTTTTTCAAGTCTTTATCATGCAGGGTGTTGAAAATTTAAGCATTAAAATATACAACCTAGTCCGCCCCTGGTAAACTAAACAAGCTAATTATGTTTTAAGGGCAGTATTTTAAGAGGTAATGTTTACTGTTTATCATATTAAATTTTCATCAAATTATATCAAGTGGATAAAAAGTTATTCAAGAAAAATGGATTTCCAGTGGCGTCCTTTTGGGGCCCGTATCTCCGTAGAGAAGGCCTCTAGGAAAAAAGTTCACGGGAACTTGTCATCTTATTCTCCAATGTTCTATCTGAATCCGATATCCCACATTTTCCCGGACACTCTGTATACATATGTATAGCTTTAACGACAAAACTGCACATTGATTAACAGGTCTGAGGGAGGCGGGTCTTCTGGTTTCAAGTGCAGAGTAGCCAACAAGTTTAACGTGATGTTTGGTGAAATGCATGTATTGAATGGCAAACTAACCCAAAACTGACCAAAATTGACCTAAACCAAGCCACACTTGACTTTGGTGAATCAATTTTCTGTATTTTGGTTGTGAATCAATTTTGCTAACTAGCCCAAACGGGCTTATTATAATCCAAAACTGACCTAAAATAATCTAAACAGTCTCTATCTCATCAAAAACTGACTCAAACTAACCCAAACAGGCTCGATATAACCCAAAACTGGCCCTAAAGGCCTCAAACTAACTCAAAACTGACCAAATCTCACTCAAACAGACTCGATCTAATCCAAAACTGACCCAAACTAACCAAAATTGACCCGAACTGACCTAAAGTGATCGTAACGGTCTCAATCTTATCAAAAACTGACTCAAACTAACCCAAACAGGCTCAATCTAATCCAAAACTCACCAAAACTAACCCAAACTTGACTTTGATTATTCAATTTTCTGTTTTTTTTTGTAAATCAATCTTCGATTTATGAATGAGATGTCTGGTCTGGTAGTATATACAGGGTGGATCTCGAAAACCGTCAGAGATACAAGGTCGGTTAAATTGAAGCAAAGTTGCGTATTTTGATGCTTAACAAAATGCCGTTTTGAATGCCAAGAAATTCCGACTACGTCCGAAAACAACCGAATTTTTTCAAAATTGTTTTCATTTTTTTCTGAACACATTTGAAGAGATATTTTAAAATGAATGGAACTTTCTTATCACCACTTTTTACCCTTCACAAGATAGCGTCATGAAATTAAAGAACCGACGTTTCGTCTATGAGCAGCCATCATCAACTTTATTTTATTAAATACGTTCCTGGATTTTTCGTTACGGATTTCAAGAGCCTCTTATTTCCCTAAACCAACGGAAATTTATATTAATGGATTTTTCCATAAGAACTCATGTGTTAGAGAGACAAAAAATACATTTTAAATAGGATTAAAAACAAACACATTTTTTTTTATGAGTGCGATACATCGTTGGTTGAGGAACATAAAAGACTCTCAAAATCCGTAATAAAAAATCCACGACCGTATTTGAAAAACAAAGTTGATGATGGCTGCTCATAGACGAAACGTCGGTTTTTCAATTTAAGAACGCTATCTTGTGGAGGGCATAAAGTGGCAATGAAAAAGTTCCATTCATTTCAAAAGATCTCTTCAAATGTGGTCAGAAAAAAATGAAAGCGATTTTGAAAAATTTCGTTTTTTTTTGGATAATTTCGGAATTTTTTGGCTTTCAAGACGGCATTTTGTTAAGCATGTATATACTCAATTTAACCGACCTTGTATCTCTTACGGTTTACGACAACCCCATGCATACACTCGAATCTGTAACACCCTGTATAGTCTAATATCAACAAATTAACTTCATTCGTACCTTTTCGAGTGATATTTAAAAAATCCCCAATACTTATCCAAATAAATTTATTCCAGACAAAGCTTGATAGTTCGTGAAACAACCGACCCACTACCACGCCCCGCCCAAAACGGCAGACTGTGTTTCCCACAAGCCGACATCCAAGTACAACCAGGCGCCAACGGGGGCGCTGTGCTCTCCGTCATCATCCCGCCAGCTGCTCACTACCAACCCCCTAGCCCACTGTCGCCAGTAATGGCGCCAGTACCAACCACCTCAGCTGCCTGTGGTACCATGATGTCGGCTTGCAGTGCCCAATACATTGAACCAATATCCGACTCCAGTACCTATTCAACTCCGTTGAGTTGGGCGGAGCAAAACAACGCAGGCGCCACTCATACCTTGACAGCAGGAGCGGAATGTACCATTTGCTACGAGAACCCAATTGACGCGGTACTGTACATGTGCGGACATATGTGTATGTGTTACGAATGCGCGTTGCAACAATGGAGGGGCAAGGGGGGCGGTCACTGCCCCTTGTGTAGGGCAGTAATAAGGGATGTAATCAGGACTTATAAATCGTAAGTACTAGTCAATGTGCGTGGTTACCGGAATATCAAGTGCTTCCAGAACTGGGAAAGACTGATTTGACGTGTTTAGCTGTCATCTTTAAAGTCCCCTCTTTCTGATAGCTGACAGTCTTGAATCTTAGAGTCAGTTTCACCGGTTATTGCTGAAACTGGCTGTTAGACCAAAGAGGCTTTAGCTAAGAGTAGCTAGTCCATGTTTTAGTCAAAACTGCTTTGTTGTGGTGGAAAAACTTAGTTAGTCTTATTTATTTGTTTTAGGTTAATTAAGGATAAATATTTTTGTACCAAAATAGCGGCCAGTTTGGGCAGTCGTATTGACTGTACGGTTTGTACCAATGTAATTTTTTCTTTGTACTGTGCAAAGTTGTCTTTTTGTATCGGATATTTTTGTGTAAATAATAGTTGTTCTAGTCATTAAGATTACGTACTGAGCTAGCGCAGATGTTATTAATTTTATTACTATTATCAATTATTGTATGGAAAATTATTGAATAATAATATTGAGATGTTATATTTGATATGGAGCGTCTTATTTTTTTGAAAATTCTACGTATACAGTCTATCCAAGACAAGGATGTCTATCATGGGGATCTTGGAAACCGTAGGAGATACAAGGTCGGTTGAATGGAGGCAAAGTTGCGTATTTTGCTGCTCAACAAAATGTCGTTTCAAAAGCCAAGCCTACGTCCGAAGTTATCCGAAAAAAAACGAAATTTATCAAAATTGTTTTCATTTTTTTCTGTCCACATTTGAAGAGATATTTTAAAATGAATGGAACTTCTGCATTGTCTCTCTCTAACACATGAGTTCTTATGGAAAAATCCATCAATATAATTTTTTTGAATAATTGCGATACATTGTTGGTTTAGGAACATCAGAGGCTCTTAAAATCCAGGACCGTATTTAAAAAAACAAAGTTGATGATGGTTTCCCCGAAACGAAACATCGTACGGAAAATCTCTCAACGCTGTTTTGTAGAGCTTGAAAAGTGACCATGAGAAAGTGTCTTTTGTTTTTCCATATCTCTCTAAATAACGTCAGAAAAAAATAAAAACGTAATCGGCAAATTTCCTTTTTTTTTTAGATATCTCCAAAACTACTCGGAATTTTCTAAACGGCATATTAATAGGCTTGAAAATGCGCAACTTTTCTCTGATTTAACCATCTTCGTATCTCTTGAGGTTTCCAAGATCCCCATGATAGACATCCTTATCTTGAACACACTAGCCTAGTTTACACCGATAACTCGTTTAGTTCGGTCCGATAGGACCAAGTGGGTGGGGATAGTACGGTAGGACCAATGCTTGCTTCTCGTCCGTTTACACCGTCTTGCAACGAGTGAACTAAATGAGTACGCACGCAATTCGTCAAACGTCAAAAACAAGTCGAAATTATTAATCAACACAATTCGTAACCAGAAAAAAACATGAGTAAGTACGCTCTGATTGCCTTGAGAAACTCAGAACCAACACAATTCACAATAATAACAAGCAACAACCTCAATTTTGATCCAGATCGAACCAAATTTAGTTCGGTACACCTGCTGGCAAGTACCGAACCAGTTAGTTCGCAACTGTGTACACCATTCGAACCAAATATTTGGTTCTGATATAGTTCGAATTTAGTATTTGGTCCGCGGACCAAGTTGTCGGTGTAAACTAGGCTACTGTATAAGCGGCGAACATTCTTCATTGTCATCGATATTGACACATCAGATTTGTGTTATCCACATTTTCACACCATAAAATGGCTCAAAATGATAATACCGGGACAGGGGTCGTACCCCAGACGGGGGTTTTGACCAAGTGCGCTTCAACTTTGTAAGTATCCTCTTCTTAAATTAGTGATGTTAAGGGGAAAGTTGGTACCGAGTTTGATTGATGATTTCATTCGAGGTAAAACCGGTATCAGGAGGGCGCCACTCGAACATGATACCTACCGTAGTGTGACAATTACTAGGATTGGTAGTCAAAATCATTGTTTTATGATGAAATCAGGATGGCAAGTTTGTGTTTTGTGTACCTAGAACGACAGATTTGACATTCAACATTGTTGCCAAATCATGCAAAAGACATCCTCTTCCCAATAAAATCGCCATAAAGAAAATATTACATGCGCAGTGGAATTTGTTTACCTTTTACATTAAACACGGTTTGCTAAATTACACAAATTAAAAAAATCGCCATATACTCTAATTTTTCTATTCTATCAAGTTATTGGTGACGATCCATTCGAATAGGTGAGGTTTGTGTACCTAGAACGACAGTTTTGACATTCATCATTGTTGCCAAATTACGCGAAAGACATCCTCCTTAATAATAATCGCCATGAATTGCAAAATAAAGAAAAATATTTAATTTTTAATCAGAAAATAATCCTCAAAATCTTAATTACTGACGACAATCCATACAAAGTGGCGTTGGTGTACCTAGAAGGATAGTTTTGATATCAAATTAACATTGTTGCCAAATTACACAAATGACATTGTCCTCTCAATAGATCGCCTTGAACTAAAAAAAAAATGATTATCAATTTTTAATGCGGAAATATTCCTACAAATCCTATTAATTATTGGTGACAATCCATGCGCAATGAAGTTTTTGTACATAGATCGACAGTTTTGACATTCAACACTGTTGCCAAATTACGCGAAAGACATCCTCCTTAATAATAATCGACATGAATTGCAAAATAAAGAAAAATATTTAATTTTTAATCAGGAAATAATCCTCAAAATCTTAATTATTGATGAGAATCCATGCCAAGTGGAGTTGGTAAGGACAGTTTTGATATCCAACACTGTTGCCAAATCACACAAATGATATTGTCCTCTCAAGAAAATCGCCATAAACTCCAAATGAAAAAGATTATCAATTTTTAATGAGGAAATATTCCTACAAATCCTTTTAATTATTGGTACAATCCATGCGCAATGAAGTTTGTGTACATAGATCGACAGTTTTGACATTCAACATTGTTGCCAGATTACACGAAAGACAAACTCCTTAATAATAATCGCCATGAATTGCAAAATAAAGAAAAATATTTAATTTTGAATCAGGAAATAATCCTCAAAATCTTAATTATTGATGAGAATCCATGCCAAGTGGAGTTGGTAAGGACAGTTTTGATATCCAACACTGTTGCCAAATCACACAAATGATATTGTCCTCTCAAGAAAATCACCATAAACTCCAAATGAAAAAGATTATCAATTTTTAATGAGGAAATATTCCTACAAATCCTATTAATTATTGGTACAATCCATGGGCAATGAAGTTTGTGTACATAGATCGACAGTTTTGACATTCAACATTGTTGCCAAATTACGCGAAAGACATCCTCCTTAATAATAATCGCCATGAATTGCAAAATAAAGAAAAATATTCAATTTTTAATCAGGAAATAATCCTCAAAATCTTAATTATTGATGAGAATCCATGCCAAGTGGAGTTGGTAAGGACAGTTTTGATATCCAACATTGTTGCCAAATTACACAAATGATATTGTCCTCTCAAGAAAATCGCCATAAACTCCAAATGAACAAGATTATTAATTTTTAATGAGGAAATATTCCTACAAATCCTTTTAATTATTGGTACAATCCATGCGCAATGAAGTTTGTGTACATAGATCGACAGTTTTGACATTCAACATTGTTGCCAAATTACGCGAAAGACATCCTCCTTAATAATAATCGCCATGAATTGCAAAATAAAGAAAAATATTCAATTTTTAATCAGGAAATAATCCTCAAAATCTTAATTATTGATGATAATCCATGCCAAGTGGAGTTGGTAAAGACAGTTTTGATATCCAACACTGTTGCCAAATCACACAAATGATATTGTCCTCTCAAGAAAATCGCCATAAACTCCAAATGAAAAAGATTATCAATTTTTAATGAGGAAATATTCCTACAAATCCTATTCATTATTGGTGACGATCCATGCGCAATGAAGTTTTTGACATAGATCGACAGTTTTGACATTCAACATTGTTGCCAAATTACGCGAAAGACATCCTCCTTAATGATAATCGCCATGAACCGCAAAATAAAGAAAAATATTCAATTTTTAATCAGGAAATAATCCTCAAAATCTTAATTATTGATAAGAATCCATGCCAAGTGGAGTTGGTAAGGACAGTTTTGATATCCAACATTGTTGCCAAATTACACAAATGACATTATCCTCTCAAGAAAATCGCCATAAACTCAAAAAAAAAAATGATTATCAATTTTTAATGCGGAAATATTCCTACAAATCATATTAATTATTGGTGACGATCCATGCGCAATGAAGTTTTTGTACATAGATCGACAGTTTTGACATTCAACATTGTTGCCAAATTACGCGAAAGACATCCTCCTTAATAATAATCGCCATGAATTGCAAAATAAAGAAAAATATTCAATTTTTAATCAGGAAATAATCCTCAAAATCTTAATTATTGATGATAATCCATGCCAAGTGGAGTTGGTAAAGACAGTTTTGATATCCAACACTGTTGCCAAATCACACAAATGATATTGTCCTCTCAAGAAAATCGCCATAAACTCCAAATGAAAAAGATTATCAATTTTTAATGAGGAAATATTCCTACAAATCCTATTCATTATTGGTGACGATCCATGCGCAATGAAGTTTTTGACATAGATCGACAGTTTTGACATTCAACATTGTTGCCAAATTACGCGAAAGACATCCTCCTTAATGATAATCGCCATGAACCGCAAAATAAAGAAAAATATTCAATTTTTAATCAGGAAATAATCCTCAAAATCTTAATTATTGATAAGAATCCATGCCAAGTGGAGTTGGTAAGGACAGTTTTGATATCCAACATTGTTGCCAAATTACACAAATGACATTATCCTCTCAAGAAAATCGCCATAAACTCAAAAAAAAAAATGATTATCAATTTTTAATGCGGAAATATTCCTACAAATCATATTAATTATTGGTGACGATCCATGCGCAATGAAGTTTTTGTACATAGATCGACAGTTTTGACATTCAACATTGTTGCCAAATTACGCGAAAGACATCCTCCTTAATAATAATCGCCATGAATTGCAAAATAAAGAAAAATATTCAATTTTTAATCAGGAAATAATCCTCAAAATCTTAATTATTGATGAGAATCCATGCCAAGTGGAGTTGGTAAGGACAGTTTTGATATCCAACATTGTTGCCAAATTACACAAATGATATTATCCTCTCAAGAAAATCGCCATAAACTCCAAATGAACAAGATTATTAATTTTTAATGAGGAAATATTCCTACAAATCATATTAATTATTGGTGACGATCCATGCGCAATGAAGTTTGTGTACATAGATCGACAGTTTTGACATTCAACATTGTTGCCAAATTACGCGAAAGACATCCTCCTTAATAATAATCGCCATGAATTGCAAAATAAAGAAAAATATTCAATTTTTAATCAGGAAATAATCCTCAAAATCTTAATTATTGATGATAATCCATGCCAAGTGGAGTTGGTAAAGACAGTTTTGATATCCAACACTGTTGCCAAATCACACAAATGATATTGTCCTCTCAAGAAAATCGCCATAAACTCCAAATGAAAAAGATTATCAATTTTTAATGAGGAAATATTCCTACAAATCCTATTAATTATTGGTACAATCCATGGGCAATGAAGTTTGTGTACATAGATCGACAGTTTTGACATTCAACATTGTTGCCAAATTACGCGAAAGACATCCTCCTTAATAATAATCGCCATGAATTGCAAAATAAAGAAAAATATTTAATTTTTAATCAGGAAATAATCCTCAAAATCTTAATTATTGATGAGAATCCATGCCAAGTGGAGTTGGTAAGGACAGTTTTGATATCCAACACTGTTGCCAAATCACACAAATGATATTGTCCTCTCAAGAAAATCGCCATAAACTCCAAATGAAAAAGATTATCAATTTTTAATGAGGAAATATTCCTACAAATCCTATTAATTATTGGTACAATCCATGGGCAATGAAGTTTGTGTACATAGATCGACAGTTTTGACATTCAACATTGTTGCCAAATTACGCGAAAGACATCCTCCTTAATAATAATCGCCATGAATTGCAAAATAAAGAAAAATATTTAATTTTTAATCAGGAAATAATCCTCAAAATCTTAATTATTGATGAGAATCCATGCCAAGTGGAGTTGGTAAGGACAGTTTTGATATCCAACACTGTTGCCAAATCACACAAATGATATTGTCCTCTCAAGAAAATCGCCATAAACTCCAAATGAACAAGATTATTAATTTTTAATGAGGAAATATTCCTACAAATCCTTTTAATTATTGGTACAATCCATGCGCAATGAAGTTTTTGTACATAGATCGACAGTTTTGACATTCAACATTGTTGCCAAATTACACAAATGACATTATAAAATAAAATCAATCATGACGAAATCCAGTTCTTTTAAAAAACTAATTTTTGATAAACATCAATGCAAAATTTGAGTACCTATAGAACGACAGTTTTGACATTTAACAATGTTGCCAAATTACACAAATGACATATTCCCCTCTAGAGAATCGCCATAAACTCCCGAGGAAATTCCTACAAATTAAATTATTGGTGACAATCCATGCGCAGTGAAGTTTGTTTACTTATAGAACGATAGTTTTGACATTTAACATTGTTGCCAAATTGCGTAAATGACAAGAAAGATGTCTCAAGAAAATGGCGACAAACACATACAACATTGTTGCCGAATAACGCAAATGACATCTCAAAAAACGACAATTTTGAGAAAGATTTAAACCCAAAAGCACCATCTCCGTCACCATTTTTTTTCCAAGTAAACGAAACAACACTCATTTACTCTGGTTTTTCCACATGACGTAGGAGCAGATGCTTATGTATATGTATATACAGGGTGTTAATTAAGTATCTGGCCAAACTGCAGAGGGTGATTCTTTGAGTGATTTTAAGGTAAAAAGTTCATATAAACAGGTGTCCATTTCCGCACATTTTTTTTGTTATTTTTATTCGTCAAACTGCCCCTTACGACGCCACTGGAAGTCATAATCAACAATCAATTGGTTCTAACTTAGCGTCTTATCATAGTCCATAATACTGCCAAATTTCAACAAAATCGGTCAACAGGTGTTTGAGATATTGATAAATAAATGTAAAAAAATATATTTTTTTGACACCCTGTATCTTGAAAACTATGCATTTCCGGACACCTGTTTACATGAACTTTTTACCTTAAAATCACTCAAAGAATCACCCCCTGAAGTTTGGCCAGATACTTAATTAACACCCTGTATATGAGTGAGAATTTCAGGATGAGCCATTAATTCATCAATTTTTTTTATTTAAAAATTTATTTTTCTCATTATTTTTCCCCGAAAGGCTAAATAATATGGACACACACATACCATAATATGAAACTATATTTACCAGCCTATTGGGAAAATATTGACCGTTAGATTACGATTTTTTCAGTTCCTATCCAATTACCTTAATTTTAACTTTTTAGAACGCAGAAATCACTTTATCAAGCTTCTCACTTTTCCAAAATACAATAATTTGAAAGTGAATGAGAGCAGTTGAATATTTGCATAGCCGACTATAGTGTATAGTTGGAACTATAAATAAACGTAACCTCAACCTGGACCACACGCGGTGTAGCCAAATTTATTTCAATAAAGAGACAGCGGTAGTCTCTCGACTACCACGAAAAACAATAGATTGCCTAAGTCGTCACGTCACAGGAGTGGGTGGAGCTTATAATCTTTCCAATTTTTTCGTATTCCATTGTGAAATCCCATAAGAAATTTTTTCTTTAGTGTTTTTAAATTTGTTGCTCAAGATTTTTTTTTAACAAGAATCCACCATGGAATACGAAAAAGTGAAGATTATAAGCTCCACCCACTTTTGTGACGTCAGACTTGAACAGTCTATTCAAAGTTCAATGGAATAGTGAGGTTATGTTGAAATGAATCGAGAATCGACCGCCCTGGCGCTGCAATCTGCACACGAGGCTTCAAAGCAGAATATCTTTCAGAAACGACCAAGTGATGAAATTCCATCCAACCCAACCGATAGACCTAAACCCGATCAAAGGCATAGGACTCAACTCCTACTTCATAAACATGCGTCAAGAACTTCACAGTTTAGGACAGATTTCTCTAGAAGAGCGCAAAATACGGATGAAGATTCGACTTATGGAGGATTTTTTAAATGAAGAAAAAGAGCTTAGGGAGGTGGGGTTGGGGTACATCAGTACTCAACCTTGAGTGAGCTGCATCGTATTTTCCGTTGAATAAATTCATGTTGAACACATTTTTGATTTTTTTATGTGTGGATGGGATCATTTCGAACAGTTTGTATCCATCTATAGACGTTGGATGATGACAGTACATCTATTGAGTATCTTTCGTAATCGATCAAGAAAACAATAAATAGTTCATAACAATAACTTTATTACTGTATAATGTCAAAACATTCTTTAAAACCTTACTAGAAAAATCACAATAAGATAGAACTGACTTTAAAACGGCAGTTTCGCATTTTTGTCTATTAAATTTTCCGATATCTATAAATAAAATATAACTCAACACACATTACCCTAAATTGAGAGAAGTGGATCAACAAATAAAGCCCCATTTATATTAAGCGGACGTCTATAATATATTCTACAAACAAATTTGTAAATACTCGTAACAAAAAAAAATAAAAACTTGATTTATTTTCTTAAACCAATTGGCAACATCCAAAAACTGTCTTCACTTCTCCCATCATGACGTACAAATTCGACCTAATTATGCATCATCCCCCAATATCACTGCTTCAGTCTGATGGTGGCGTTGATTTCATCTTCTTCCGAAACGTCAGTGCTGGTTCGCACGTACGTCGGTTGACACTTTCCCTTGACACAATCATCCGTGATGTTCACTTCACGAATCCCTGCTCCTGGTACTTCAAACATGGGGTCCAAAAGAAGAGTTTCCATTATAGCCCTCAAACCTCTTGCACCTGTTTTCCGTTCCATTGCTTGAGTGGCTATGGAGTTAAGAGCATCAGAGGTGAATGACAGCTGACATTGGTCCATCGCCAGCAACCGTTGGTACTGCGGAATCAGGGCGTTTTTAGGTTCTGTCAATATTCTCACCAACATTGCTTGGTCTAACGAGTGGAAGGGTACTAGAACTGGAAAACGACCCACGAACTCCTGCAATGGACAATTTGCATACATTTTTGAATATTGGGTATACTACCCATCAGCCAAAAATATTTTCAAAATACCCAAAAAAGGAAAAAGCAACCTTCAATACACGAAAAAGGGGTGTGGCCATATTACTACCTATCACGTAATCATCTTTGCGATTGGTCAATGGTTAACCGATTTAACCGATTGGTTGTATAGTTTTGAATCATGACGGCGGGAATATCACGAACCAATCATATCGCAAAACGTCGTCCTCTACATACGGACCCACCATGACACTATTGACAGTGTTGACGTGGAGAAAAAAGGCGTATTTCATTGACAAGATCGGATCGATCCAACTCTCTTCAAGTGTATTTACTTATTTGATTGGAAATGGTTCCCCATTACCTCAGAACTGATCTGATTCTGATTGATCAGATTTTGGCGATTCAGTTCGATCATTTGATGGGAAACCGTATAAAAACTAACTTGAGATAAAGAGACATTGTTTTACGGTTATCCGATGTTCCCTTTCAGTATTATCGTTGACTTTCCGGACACCCTGTATACAAATTGAAGATGAGCTGATCCGTCGTTAATGTAATGGATCAAATCAAGTGAAACTGATCCTATCAGATCAGTTTGAATTGACCTGATCTTGTTTCCAATCAAATGGGGCTCAGGGTACTTTTGGTACTCGGGGCTTGGCTCTTTGGTACTTTGATTCTTTGGTATCTTGGTAATCTAGTTCTCTCGAACTTTGATTCTTTGGTTTTCTGGTAATTTAGTACTTGAGTTCTTTGGTACTTTTATCAATTTGATCTTTGGAACTTTGGTTCTTTGATATTTTGTTACTTTTGGTTCTTGGGTACTTTGATGCTTAAGCTTTTTGGTTCTTTGATACTACAGTTCCTTGGCACTTTGATGCTTCAGTACTTTTATAAATTGAATCTCTGGAACTTTGGTTAATTGACTCTTTGGTACTTTGGTATTTTGTTACTCTGGTACATGGGTTCAATGGTTTTTTGATACTTTGATTATTTCGTACTTTGAAACCTGAGTTCTTTGGTACTTTGGTACCAGAGTACTTTTGTCAATTGGATCTTTGATACTATGGTTCATTCTTTGGCTTTTTGGTACCCACCTTGGTACTTTGGTTCTTCAGCTAGATTGAATCAAATAACAAAAGTACATGAGAACCAAAAAATCAAAAGTACTTGAGATTTGTACCAAAGACCCAATCAACCAAAGTACCAACTAACTAAAGAATCAAAATTCCAGCGAGCCAAAAAACCAAAGTACCAGATAACCAAAGAACTAAATTATCAAAGAACCAAAGTATCGAAAAACCTGAGTCCAAAGAGCCAATTAAACAAAGAACTAAAGTACCAAAGAATCAACGAGACAATTAAATAAAGTACATACTTAAGTACCAAAGAACCAAAAACTCAAAGAGCCAATTAACCAAAGTACCATACCAAAGAACTAAAGTACCAAAGAACCAAAGCCAAAGAGCCAATTAAACAAAGTACCAAAGAGCCGAAGGACCAAAAGACCAATCAATCAAAATAGTATCAAAGGACCCAAGAACCAAGAAAGTCAAAGAATCAAAGTATCAAAGAACCACAATTAACCAAGGAACCATAGTACCCAGACCCAAAGGGCCAAATAAACTAGCGTACCTCAGTACCGAAGTAAAAAAGTTTCACTTCACGAAAAATGATGGAAATCAGCCAATCAGCATTCTGTAGTTTGCAAACTACTTCTGACTGACATTGACCAATCGATGGAACGCTGACTGGTTTGATAATCACGTGGAATCTGGTTTTCACGACCAGTAGAGGACCAGAGACCACGTGAAAACGTTTAATATGACCAATAGAGACGACCGACTTGAAGGGTGAAATGTAAAATATTCGACTACTACGATGACGTCACGAGTATTTCAACAGGATAGGCGCGTTTATGGTAGGCGGGGCCTAATTACAACAACAAAAACTCACAGGAATCATGCCAAAATCAATCAGATCCCTTGCTTGCACCTTCCTGAGTGCCGAGTCTCTTTCGGCGTTTTCTTCTTCAGCACTTTGCCCTGACGAGTGATTGCTTGCTTCCTGAGCCACTGCTCGTCTACCTTGTCCTGCAACTGGAGCACCAAACCCTAGATACTGCAAAGAATTTAAATATACCTTGAAATTGATTTTTCTTGCAATACATTTTCGTTATTTCTCCGTTGAATGAGCCGCTCCACTCCATTGTAGGCTCCACTAGCAACAAACAAGATGTTGGTTGTGTCAACTTGGATGGTTTCCCCGCGTAGCTTTCTAGGGGAGTTTCGTTCTGGCACATTAACCACCGTTCCTTCCAGCATTTTCAACATCCCTTGTTGGACACCCTCACCGCCTACATCTCGCAGCTGGTGAATCCCTGGAACTGCTCCAATTTTGTCCACCTCATCCAGAAAAACAATTCCGATTTGGGCCTTGTCCACACTATATCCTGCGTCTATTATTGAGTTGAAAAACTGCCTCAACTACGATAAACCAACCTTGCAGGAGCTTTCCAATAACAGACTCAATATCCTCCCCCACATACCCCGCTTGAGTTAAAGTGGTACAATCACAAATAGCAAAAGGAACATCAAGGCACTGAGCTATTGTTTGAGCCAACAAGGTCTTACCAGACCCTGTCGGACCCAACAATAAAATATTACTCTTCTCCAACTTCAACTCATGGGTGTTTCGGTCCAAAATGTCCGACCCTACCGCACTTTGGGACTGGGTTTTGGTGTAGGGGGGCTCGGTAGGGCTGAAATTCAACCCCATCGGTCCCGTATGTCCCATTCCTGTGATATGGAGCAAATCTGCTCAAAAATTTGCGTTTACAAAGCAAAACAAACAATAGCTTGAATGCAAAATGAGGGACTCACCTCGATGGGTCATGTTTTGATGGGGCCCATGCTCCATGGACGCCATATCTTGTCGAGCATTGGTGGGGCTGTTATTGTAGATTCTCTTGTAGTGGTTGTAAACAGCCACAGATAGGACTTTTTTCGCATATTCTTGCCCTACAACGTGCTTATTCAAGTAATCGTAGATCTTCTTGGGCGGTGGCGGAGGCTTCCGATACTGTCCGTTTTTGAGGTCAACTCCTTCTTTCTTTTTGCTGTCTACTTCACTTAGTACCACGAAAAAGTGATGACATTTTTCGCATTTAACAAATCTAAGTACAGGGGAACATTGATGCACGAGTTGATGCAGGAGATTCTGAAACTTTACCTTGTGGAGCTGACAAAAGTTTCCACATGGGTGCAAGGATCTCCGCATTTGGGGCAGGAAAGGGTGTTTTTGTTTTTGCCACTGCCCCCGCCTGGGGTGGTGTTCGATGTGGGGGGCGGTGTGATGTTGATTGGCGGGTCACCAGATGAGGATTTCAAGAGTAAAACAGTGGTGGAGATGTACTTGTTTTGCGGCAGTTGTTTCAGGTAGATTGCCGATAGGAGACCTATGAAGAATATTTCCAGGTTTGGAAAGTGAAAATTTTGAAGATTTTGAATATCAACCCTGATCAAGCCAGAGGTAGAATTTTTTTTTTTTATTCTACGTTTTTCTTCATCATTTAAAAAAAAACATAGGTCCTCATGAAGTGAATAAAACGGAGGAACTGGAAAGTTGAAATCGTGAGGGAGAACTCTTGATAATTTTTCAAAGATAAAAAGTTGAATTTTTACCCTTTTTAGCTTTTCTAATCTCCGCACGCAAATCGATACGAAAAACAAGAGATTGACACAATTTTTTTTTTTTAGAAATTATAGCAAACACTGATAAAAATGTCAGTTTTGTCAAAATTTCGCATAAAAATTTGTGGGAAAAGCTTTGGGAAAAAGAGGAAATTACCGCAATATTTCCTGAAAACATGCAATATCTCAACAAAAAAACGTTATATTGCCACCAAAACCAATGAATATTTTTGTAAAATCTCAGCAATTTCTTTTGAAAATCGGAGTAATTTCGCAGAAAATTCGTGAATTTGTTGAACCAATTTTGGAAAACAAGAAATGACCACCAGACTTCCCGCAAAATCTTAGCAATCGAGGATAAAAAAAAAACGTCGAGACATTTTCCCTCGAAAATGGTGGAAAATGGCGAAAAACGAGAAATTTAAGTTGAAATTTTCCAACTAAGACGATGCAAGTTCAATTTTTTCATTTTGATCATTGAGTGAGGAGATTTCGCTTATTTCTGTTAGTTTTGAGGTTAGGTGTGAGGTGGGGTGTCAATTTATGTTGAAAATTTCCAAGCAAGATGATGCAAGTTCAATTTTTTCATTTTGATTATTGAGTGGGGAGATTAAGCCTATTTTTGTTAATTTTGAAGTTAGGTGTGTCAAGAGGGGTGTCAATTTATGTTGAAATTTCCCAACTAAGACGATGCAAGTTCCATTTTTTCATTTTGATTATTGAGTGGGGAGATTAAGCCTATTTTTGTTAGTTTTGAGGTTAGGTGTGTCAAGAGGGGTGTCAATTTATGTTGAAATTTTCCAAGCAAGATGATGCAAGTTCGATTTTTTCATCAGTGGGGAGATTTGGCCTATTTTTGTTGGTTTTGAGGTTAGGTAAGTCAAGAGGGGTGTCAATTTATGTTGAAATTTTCCAACTAAGACGATGCAAGTTCCATTTTTTCATTTTGATCATTGACTGAGGATATTTCTCCTATTTTGGTTAGTATTGAGGTTAGGTGTGTCAAGTGGGGTGTCAATTTATATTGAAATTTTCCAAGCAAGATGATGCAAGTTCAATTTTTTCATTTTGATTATTGAGTGGGGAGATTAAGCCTATTTTTGTTAGTTTTGAGGTTAGGTGTCTCAAGTGGGGTGTCAATTTATGTTGAAATTTCCCAACTAAGACGATGCAAGTTCCATTTTTTCATTTTGATCATTGACTGAGGATATTTCGCCTATTTTGGTTAGTATTGAGGTTAGGTGTCTCAAGTGGGGTGTCAATTTATGTTGAAATTTTCCAACTAAGACGATGCAAGTTCAATTTTTTCATTTTGATCATTGAGTGAGGAGATTTCGCTTATTTCTGTTAGTTTTGAGGTTAGGTGTGAGGTGGGGTGTCAATTTATGTTGAAATTTTCCAAGCAAGATGATGCAAGTTCAATTTTTTCATTTTGATTATTGAGTGGGGAGATTTCGCCTATTTTTGTTAGTTTTGAGGTTAGGTGTGTCAAGTGAGGTGTCAATTTATGTTGAAATTTCCCAACTAAGACGATGCAAGTTCCATTTTTTCATTTTGATCATTGACTGAGGATATTTCGCCTATTTTGGTTAGTATTGAGGTTAGGTGTGTCAAGTGGGGTGTCAATTTATATTGAAATTTTCCAAGCAAGATGATGCAAGTTCAATTTTTTCATTTTGATTATTGAGTGGGGAGATTAAGCCTATTTTTGTTAGTTTTGAGGTTAGGTTTCTCAAGTGGGGTGTCAATTTATGTTGAAATTTCCCAACTAAGACGATGCAAGTTCCATTTTTTCATTTTGATCATTGACTGAGGATATTTCGCCTATTTTGGTTAGTATTGAGGTTAGGTGTGTCAAGTGGGGTGTCAATTTATATTGAAATTTTCCAAGCAAGATGATGCAAGTTCAATTTTTTCATTTTGATTATTGAGTGGGGAGATTAAGCCTATTTTTGTTAGTTTTGAGGTTAGGTGTCTCAAGTGGGGTGTCAATTTATGTTGAAATTTCCCAACTAAGACGATGCAAGTTCCATTTTTTCATTTTGATCATTGACTGAGGATATTTCGCCTATTTTGGTTAGTATTGAGGTTAGGTGTGTCAAGTGGGGTGTCAATTTATATTGAAATTTTCCAAGCAAGATGATGCAAGTTCAATTTTTTCATTTTGATCATTGAGTGGGGAGATTAAGCCTATTTTTGTTAGTTTTGAGGTTAGGTTTCTCAAGTGGGGTGTCAATTTATGTTGAAATTTCCCAACTAAGACGATGCAAGTTCCATTTTTTCATTTTGATCATTGACTGAGGATATTTCGCCTATTTTGGTTAGTATTGAGGTTAGGTGTGTCAAGTGGGGTGTCAATTTATATTGAAATTTTCCAAGCAAGATGATGCAAGTTCAATTTTTTCATTTTGATTATTGAGTGGGGAGATTAAGCCTATTTTTGTTAGTTTTGAGGTTAGGTGTCTCAAGTGGGGTGTCAATTTATGTTGAAATTTCCCAACTAAGACGATGCAAGTTCCATTTTTTCATTTTGATCATTGACTGAGGATATTTCGCCTATTTTGGTTAGTATTGAGGTTAGGTGTGTCAAGTGGGGTGTCAATTTATATTGAAATTTTCCAAGCAAGATGATGCAAGTTCAATTTTTTCATTTTGATTATTGAGTGGGGAGATTAAGCCTATTTTTGTTAGTTTTGAGGTTAGGTGTGTCAAGAGGGGTGTCAATTTATGTTGAAATTTTCCAAACAAGATGATGCAAGTTCGATTTTTTCATCAGTGGGGAGATTTGGCCTATTTTTGTTGGTTTTGAGGTTAGGTGTGTCAAGAGGGGTGTCAATTTATGTTGAAATTTTCCAACTAAGACGATGCAAGTTCAATTTTTTCATTTTGATCATTGAGTGAGGAGATTTCGCTTATTTCTGTTAGTTTTGAGGTTAGGTGTGAGGTGGGGTGTCAATTTATGTTGAAATTTTCCAAGCAAGATGATGCAAGTTCAATTTTTTCATTTTGATCATTGACTGAGGATATTTCGCCTATTTTGGTTAGTTTTGAGGTTAGGTGTGTCGAGTGGGGTGTCAATTTATGTTGAAATTTTCCAACTAAGACGATGCAAGTTCAATTTTTTCATTTTGATTATTGAGTGGGGAGATTTAGCCTATTTTTGTTAGTTTTGAGGTTAGGTGTGTCAAGTGGGGTGTCAATTTATGTTGAAATTTTCCAACTAAGACGATGCAAGTGTTTTTTTTTTATTTTTATTTTCGACAGAGGAGATTTTACCTACTTTGTCAATTTTGAGTTTAAGTGTATCAAGTTTTATGTTGAAATTTTCCAACCAAGACGATACAAGTGGAAATTTTTCATTTTTAATATCGACAGAGGAAATTCAGCTCATTTTTTTCAATTTTGAGGTTAGGTGTACCAAGTGAAAAAAACTTTGCGAAGAATATCATGAAATCATCACCAATATCTTTAAAGTGTTTTGCGAAATTCATCAGAGATAAAAATGGAAGTTTTATAAAAATTCCGAACAAAAATGCGAATTTATTGAAAAACTTTGCAAAAAACAAAAAATCGTCAATAGAATTTTTGAAAATTTTTGCGAAAAGTCAACAATAGCGATCATAAATGAAGATTTTGTGCGATTTTCCCGTAAAGGCTTACTTGATTACTTGAGCTATAGATTTAAGTCACCTTGAGTCGGTGTTTTAGTCAGTTTGGATCAACTTAACGATGAGATCAGGCTTGTTTTTGTGATGAACAAAACCTGAATATTCAGATGACATCAATGGTAAGATACACACAAGAAAATCAACATCAAATTAGCATAATAATTACAAAAACTGCAATAAAAAAAGGCTATATTCTGCATTTTTTTTGAAGATTTTGAGAATATTTGGTCAATAAGTAAAACATACTCATTCGGAAAACCAAAAATAAATGGTGCAATTTGAACCGAATCAAGGTTACCAACTGTTTTGTAATTATGGGTACGAGAATAATGTTTATGGTGGTGTACTTGACATACTCCCCCATAAAATGTAGAAATACTAGAAAAGGTTTATTTATTAAAATATTTCGATATACAGGGTGTCCGGTAAGTATATGGCATAATTTCAGGAACGTATAGGGGAGATCAAAATAACCCCAGTTTGTCATCATGAAACTTTTATCTCTAAATCGCCACCTAACGGAGATACAGAGCCCTAAAAGAGTACCCATCGTTTTAATTTTTTAGCTCTAACTTTTGAACCGGCTTGTATAATTTGATAAAATTTTAGTATGTTGTAAAGACTCATAAAACCATGGTGAAGTCAATATTTGAAATTGTAGGGGAAACCAGGAACGGACTGGCCATCAAACCTTTTGGGCCCAATTTTAGACCAGTTGTAAGTATTTTTGGTATTGAACAATTTTTCGACATTCTCAGATTGATTGCCTATACTAGAATTAGTTAAAAATTGTAAATAAAACAAAAAAAAATAAAAAATTTCGAAAAAATTCAAGGAAATTTATTATTATTTTTTTATTTTTTGTTTTGAATGAAAATGGAATGAAATTATCGCAATATCCTGTAAAACAAAAACCCATTTTTCACGAAAACGGTTAGTTTAATCCAAACAAAAGAAGAGCACCTTTTTTGATGACAAAAAGTCAGAGTATTTGAAAAAGTAGTTTTCAGCTCTGTAAAATGACACCGGTCAAAAATTGGGACCAAAAGGTTTGGTGGCCAGTCCGTTTCTGGTTTCCCCTACCATTTCAAATATTGATTTTACTATGGTTTTATGAGTCTCTACAACATACTAAAATTTTATAAAATTATGCAAGCCGGTTCAAAAGTTAGAGCTAAAAAATTAAATCAATGGGTACCCCTTTAGAGCTCTTTATCTCCGTTAGGAGGCGCTTTAGAGAAAAAAGTTTTATGACAAACTAGGGTTGTTTTGAGTTGACCTCCCCTATAACCTCCCGAAATTATGCCATATACTTACCGGACACCCTGTATACACGTTTTATCAAATAGTTTTTTATGCTATATCTAGATTTGTCGCAAGTCTATGGTAATTCGTTTGTGTCGAAAAAGATCGGGGTTGCGACAAATGATTATCATTGTATTCAATTCAAAGATGCCTTATTGTGGATAATTAACCTAGTTCTAATATCCATGCTTTTGTTCTGAATACAGGTCCCATTTGGGGAAAAAAAGGATTTTTGGACATACTTAGTTTAAGATATTTTAAGTTGGGACACCCTGTTTAAAGAAATTATTGATTGCTTTCTACAATAACAAGAAATTATTGATTACTTTCTACAATAACAAGCAATAATTAAGTATTGATCATTCAAATGAATATGATGGTTTCATGTTAATCATTCAAAAATCATGGGAATAATAAGTGAATATACCTATTTATTAATTGAATCAATTAACTTTCCCTGTAACTAAATTGATGTCTAAGTCTAATCAATAAACCTATTTATAACCTCTTGTTTATCCAAAATTGTTCATTAGATGCGGTTAAGAATAGAAATTGAAAGTATAGAATGTAAATCCAATTACTTGTGGTTTTTATAAAAATTATATAGAATAAGTTACGCAAGTATTACAATCAATTAAAGAATTTTCATAAAGTAAATAAAGAAAAGTGCACATTCATAATTCATACCTTGTTGCAGCTTCGTATTCCTGGAAGCAAACGCATATTTTCCTGCAGTAGCCAAACTGCACCGCACCGTAGACATAATGCAAATAATTTCCAATGGATTCAATCAACAAAAAACAACCAAAAATTGTATGTTTTCAATTCAAACACGTAGTCCTTCAAGTCGATCAAGGTCTCACACTGACATGACGCAACTGGCTCACGATAACACAGGGTGTTTCACGTTGATTGTGCTTGTTTTTCAATGGATTTTCCTATTTTTGATTAAAAGGCTTGTTGTTTTTCAATTTTGTGGAGAAATCACTGGAATTTGGGCTTGTTGAAGAGTGAAATTGGTGATTAAACTGCCATATCAGTGATGGTGGTGTTTATTTTTGAGTAGCTGACAGATGAATAGACGTTTACGTCAGAGGTGATTGCTGGTGGCGACATCGTATGTTCAGTCAATAGGAAAGGAATGGCACGTGACCACTTGTACAGGCTTCCACTGTTGATCAGGTGACTAGATGGATTTCCTACAAGGCAGTGTTGTCGTCTCTTGACACGAGGCTAATGGCCGATTGCACCAAACAAGTTTGCATGCAAAACTGTCAAGTTAAGGGGTCCTTAGCGTTAAGAGTCCTTAAAATAGGTTATATTAAATTTTTATTTTTTGGAATATGGACATGGTATAAAAAAGTTTGAGATTTTGATTTTTTTTTATGTTTTTGCATCTATCAATGGTGATAACTTTTTTATTTTTGTAAATATCAAGATGAAAACTGCGTCATTCTGTTTGCAAACAATAATATAACTTTGTCATGTTTTGTTTTGGTTTGTCAAATAAAGTTCGTTCTTATAGAAATTAAGCTGCCAATTTGACTCCATGTTGATTTGATATGTTGAAAAATTCCAATTAAAAAAAATCAACACAAGAAAACACCAAAATTCATGAAGAGACTCTATCAAATTGTCTTCAAAATTTTCGCAATTTTCATCCAATTCGATTAATTCTTTTAAAAGTTATAGCATTTGATGGTTTTAGGAAGCTCGAATATGTATACAGGGTGCCACAGATTCGAGTGCATACATGGGAATCTCAGTTATTATAAGAGATACAGGGTCGATTGAATGGTTGCAAAGTTGCGCATTTTTATGCTCAACAAAATGCCGTTTCGAAATTTGAAAAATTCCGACTACTTCCGAAGATATCCGGAAAAAACCGAAATTTCGCAGAAACGTTATTATAATTTCCTGAGTTTATTTGATAAGATATTGTAAAATGAATCACATTTTCTGATTGCCACTTTTTCTCCGCTACAAGACGGCGGTATCAAATTGAAAATCTGACGTTTCGTCTTTGAGCGGCCATCATCAAGTTCATTTTTTTAAATACGGACCTGGATTTTTTATTTTATTTTTTGTTATCTTTTGACACAGAAGAAACCAACTATACAGAAGCGAAGGCTCTGCAATTTTCGTGTGCCAATTTTCAGTGCGTATGATCAAGTCCGCCATTACACAACGGACAATACTGTCAGATTCAACGACCTAAATTCGACGTCGTTGGTCAGATTACAAGAAGCGTTAGATAACAATAGGTAGATGAAGCGTTGCTTCGATGTTCGATCTGTTTGTTAAGTTTGTTTATCAATAAGTATCTTGTGTTTTTTTACTGTATTTTGTGGTTTGTGTACTTGTTTATTTTTGTTGAGGTTCTTTGGTCCAGTTCAGTGTCTGGTGCCCGGTCTGGTGTATTAAAAAAACTAAAAACTATACAGGGTGTTTACGGTCTTGTGATTTTTTTTTTAATGTTCTCTTCTACACGTTAAAAGAATATGATTAACGCTAAAACGCCGTAGCAAAAGTCGAATAATAATAACTATTATTATTATTAATAATTATAATAATAATAATAATAATTCATGAATACGTCGAGCGAGACTTTGCGTTCAACAACAGAGCGATAACTTTGAACAACTGCTGTAATAAAGCAGTAATTTTACAATTTTGTGTCATCATTTATGAAAATAAAATCGTACAAAAAATTCATTATCTCTCTTATTATTCAACTTTTGCTAAGGCGTTTTAGCGTTAATCATATTCTTTTAACGTGTAGAAAAAAACATTAAAGAAAAAATCACAAGACCGTAAACACCCTGTATTGTGAAGCTTCCAGTTTGTCGATCACCAATCCGTAACCTGGAAGAAACTGAAAAATATAAGAAGATAGGTATCACCACAATCTTTATCCACTTTTTTCAAATTCTCAAAAGTCATTCAATTCTCTTCCCGACAACTTCAAAGATAATGCGAAGAAAATAGGCAGGAACATTGGACATTGGAAGCTTAAAAAGTTTTTAAAAGGATACATTTTTCTCGAGATTTTTCTTTAAAATCATATTTTTCCATAGTTCCGACCAATATCGATCAAAATTTTCTAATTTGATTTGCCATAATAACATGGAATGAAGAATGACAAGAAAATGAACCATTCAAAATAAAAGAAATTTTTCTCAGTGTGCGACCAACTTTCCAGCCAGAAAGTTTTTTCAGTGTACCAGCGTGAAAATGTGTTATCGTCAGCTGTTCAAAACGGGAACAAGAAGATCAAAGGCGCCGACAAATGCCTTCGCTTCTGTATAGTTGGTTTCTTCTGTGCTTTTGACGTCCTTGAGGCATTGAGGTAGTTAGATGAGGGTGTAGAGCAATGGGTTGCCTTAGCAACTTCAATATTTTCAATTATTTTTCACCTATTATTGTTATTTTCAAAATTTTGTTAAAATGGCAATATTCTTGAACACTTGCAGAAATCAATCCAGATTTTTATATTTTTTTTTTTGTGTTCCATGTCATTCGTGGATTTAATTAAATTTCATCAAATATATATCGTTATTGGATGTTATTTCGATTTTGGTTCGGTCAATTAGGCTTGTTTCTTTTTGCAGGTTCTCTCATAAGAATAACGTGTCGAATAAAGATGGATTATTGAACCAAACTATGAGTTAGGGAGAAAAGGGTTGCCTTACTAATTTTCTCTAATATTATTTTTTAAATGAGTATTTTTTTGACAATTGCGATACCTCAATACATCTAGGACGTCAAAAGATACTTAAAAATGAAATAAAAAATCCAGGTCCGTATTTAAAAAAATGAACTTGATGATGGCCGCTCAAAGACGAAACGTCAGATTTTCGATTTGATACCGCCATCTTGTAAAGGAGAAAAAGTGGCAATGAGAAAGTGTAATTCATTTTACAATATCTTCCCAAATAAACTCAGGAAATAATAATAACGTTTTTGCGAAATTTCGGTTTTTTTCGAATATCTTCGGAAGTAGTCGAAATTTTTTAAATTTCAAAACGGCATTTTGTTGAGCATAAAAATGTGCAACTTTGCAACCATTTAACCGACTCTGTATCTCTTATAATAACTGAGATCCCCATGCATGCACTCGAATCTGTGGCACCCTGTATATTTTGAATTACGTAGAATTTTATGATAAAATTAATAATAATAATAGCTTTACTTAGCATAATGCTACAATATCTACAATATGTTCATATAAAAAAAATAAGTTCATGGTGGTAAAATGAAGGTTAAAATGAATAATAATCAGTATAAAATTAAAAATAAACAAATTAGACACTGATAAATCGGGACATAAAATGTAAAGGAACGAGATAGTACAACATAATTAATCAGCAATATGGCTTAACAACGACGATGCTGTATTATTATTATCTTTTGTGTTTTATGGCCGATTGCACCAACCAATTTTGAGGATACTTAACGCTGAGGAACCCTAAACTAGACAGTTTTGCATGCAAAATTGTCAAGTTAAGTGCCCCTTAGCGTCAAGTATCCTCAAAATAGGTTGGTGCAATCGGCCATTAGTATCCAAGACTTTGGCTCCAATATTTTGAACACTGGCAACATTGCACCGCCTTTATCCAACTGACGTGACTGACAGACTGACGTCATCAACTTTAATGGATGCCAGATAAACGAAAGGGACGTGACTAGGGTGCGGTAAAGTTGCAAATAACGGCAAATTATAGAAGAAAATCGATAAACAACTTTAAAAAACCATTTAGTGAAGTTTTGTGCCCATCCTGACAAAAATTTGGTGAGTTTTTACTATTGTTTTGACAAAAAATTCGAGTAATTGTGGAGGGGTATTATAATTATTGAACCACACCTATTTGTGCTTTATAGGTCTTTTCAAGTGTTATACCATTTAAAGCTCATTCCCAGCTAGCAAAACAATGTTTCTACATTCATTTCACCCCTAAGTTATCTCAATCTCGCCCCCTTTATTTACGTTCTGTTCTATTTATTGATCCACTGTAATTGTGCCGCACTATGAAGAATGCAGTGGGTCTATTTAAACCGTGCGCCAGTCAACTGAAGGTTAATGATGTTAAGTGGACTGGGCCACTGTACTGATGAGGTCATAGTACCGATATACCGTACTCAGTTTGGATTGTTTTTAATTAACGATAGTACTTAGTTTGGGTGGTGGCTTGCGTAATGTTTTGTGGATAGAAGTGTGAGTTTATTGTGACATTTCTAGATGATTTTCCTCAACACAAATCAAAAAATGTCTTAAGAATCCACTGGTGATAAATGCAGAACCGCAGAACCCTATCTCTTGTGGTTTTTGAGATATGAATTTTTTGATGATGCATTGTCAAATTTTGATTAAGAAAAAAACGAATTTTTGCAAAATTTCCCCGACAAAACATGCAATTTTTTAGATGAATTCCTATAAAAAAATGTCTCAGAAATCCACTGGTGATAAATTCAGAACCCTATCTTTTGTGGTTTTTTAGATATGAATGTTTTAATTATGCATTGTCAAATTTTGATTAAAAAAAAACGAATTTCCGCAAAATTTCCTCCATACAACTTGGAATTTTTTTAATGAAATCCTATGGAACAATGTCTTAGAAATCCACTGGTGATAAATTCAGAACCCAATCTTTTGTGGTTCTTGAGATATGAATTTTTCAATCATGTGTAGTCAAATTGTGATTTATAAAAAAAACGAATTTCCGCAACATTTTCTCACTCATAGAAAAATGACTTAAAAATCCACTGAAAATAAACTCAGAACAATATTTCCTGCGGTTATCGAGTTATGATTTTTTATAGTATGCAAGATTTTCTTTTTAAAACAGATTCTTCTCAATAGAAGGTATTTTGAAATAAAGAAATATTTTTCTTTTAAAATGACGTGTTTATCAAACTTCCTATACAAGGTTCTACAAGCTATGAAGAATTAATTCGTATATACAGGGTGTTTCTTGACTGTTTCAGCTATGATTTGATGTTTGATTTTTGGAATTTGGTCAAGTTTTTGAGGAATGACAGAGGTTTGAAGTTTTTGTTTGGAAAATTGACATGCGTTTATAAAACTCCCTGTTCAAGGTTCTACAAGCTATGTGGGATATATTCGTATATATAGAGTATTTTTTGATTGTTTTAGCTTAGATTTGATATTTGATTTTTGAAATTTGATCGAGTTTTTGAGGAGTGACAGAGGCTTGAACTTTTTGTTTAAAATATTGACATGCGTTTATAAATCACTCTGTACAAGGTTCTACAAGCTATGAAGGATCAATTCGTATATACAGGGTGTTTCTTGACTGTTTCAGCTATGATTTGATGTTTGATTTTTGGAATTTGGTCAAGTTTTTGAGGAATGACAGAGGTTTGAAGTTTTTGTTTGGAAAATTGACATGCGTTTATAAAACTCCCTGTTCAAGGTTCTACAAGCTATGTAGGATATATTCGTATATATAGAGTATTTTTTGATTGTTTTAGCTATGATTTGATATTTGACTTTTCAAATTTGGTCATTTTTTTGAGGAGTGACGGAGGTTTGAAGTTTTTGTTTAAAAAATTAACATGCGTTTATGAATCACTCTGTACAAGGTTCTACAAGCTATAGGATAATTTTGTATATACAGGGTGTTTTTTGATTGTTTCAGCTATGATTTGATATTTGATCGAGTTTTTGAGGATTGACAGAGATTTGAAGTTTTTGTTTAAAATATTGACATGCGTTTATAAATCACTCTGTACAAGGTTCTACAAGCTATCAAGGATAACCTCGTATATACAGGGTGTTCTATGATTGTTCCAGCTATTATGAGATGTCGGATTTTTGAAATTTGGTAAATTTTTTGAGGAGTGACAGAGGTTTGAACTTTTTGTAAAACATTGACATGCATTCATAAGTCACCCTGTACAAAGTTCTACAAGCTATGAAGGATAATTTTGTATATACAGGGTGTTTTTTGATTGTTTCAGCTATGATTTGATATTTGATTTTTGTAATTTGATCAAGTTTTTAAGAAGTGACAGAGTTTTGAAATTTTTGTAAAACATTGACATTCGTTTATAAATCACCCTATACAAGGTTCTACAAGCTATGAAGAGCTTATTTCCATTTACACTAAAATAATTGGACAAAATTATTAATCCAGAAACCATCCAATGATTAAGAAAACAACTACCCACGCTATTTCTGTCAAAAATAAATTGTTCCTAATGAAATGATGTCATTACAGTCAAGATTAGATTAAAAATAATTTAGTCATGTATAACTGGTAAGCCTTGAATGAAACAAAAAATATCAACAGAGTAGTTTTTGTGGATAATGGTTTAAAAACAAAAAATAATCCTTAACTTTGATGTTCTAAAACTGTTAAAAGGCAGGCTTTACATGCTGATTTCTTAATAATTTTCTATGTATGGTGTTATCATCGAGAATTAATCAATGATAAATCGCGATATGAGTGTTTGTTCTATTGATAAGGACATCAATAATTGAACTTTACACTCACATCGAACATATTCCCCAGTGAATCACGTACAAACCCAAATAATTGACCACCATGGACCAAATCCCACCTCCCAAAGAGGTAAAAATCCTCGAAACAGCCGAGGACATTCAAGAGAGGCGTCAGCAAGTCTTAACCAGATATGACAACTTCAAAGCTGACGCCAGAGCCAAACGGGAAAAGCTTGAAGACTCTAGGTAATACCACTAACTAGCTATGTCTATAACTGTTTTCCCAGACGTTTTCAGTATTTCAAACGCGACGCTGACGAACTCGAATCTTGGATTTTGGAAAAACTTCAGGCAGCTTCCGATGAGAGCTATAAAGACCCCACTAATTTGCAAGCTAAAATCCAGAAACATCAGGCTTTTGAAGCTGAGGTTGCTGCCCATAGCAATGCTATTGTTGTTCTTGATAATACAGGACGTGAGATGATTAATCAGAATCATTATGAGTCTGAGACCATTCGTAGACGTTTGGAAGAGTTGCATCGTTTGTGGGAGCAACTGTTGTCCAAACTGGCGGAAAAAGGAATGAAGTTGCAACAAGCTCTGGTTTTGGTGCAGTTTATCAGACACTGCGACGAGGTGATGTTCTGGATTAATGAGAAAAGTGCCTTTTTATCAACGGAGGAGTTCGGGCATGATTTGGAGCACGTTGAGGTGTTGCAGCGTAAATTTGATGAGTTTCAAAAAGATATGGCGTCGCAGGAGTACCGTGTGACTGAAGTCAACGAACTGGCTGATAAGTTGTTGCATGATGGACATCCTGAGCGCGATCAGATTACCACCAGAAAGGACGAATTGAATACAGCCTGGCAACGTCTCAAACAAATGACGTTAATGCGCCAGGATAAGTTGTACGGCGCCCATGAAATCCAGCGTTTCAACCGCGATGCCGACGAAACTGTTGCGTGGATATCGGAAAAAGACGTTGTACTGTCATCTGATGATTATGGACGGGACCTAGCCAGTGTGCAGGCCTTGCAGAGGAAACACGAGGGAGTTGAACGAGACTTGGCAGCGTTGGAAGACAAGGTTTTGACTTTGGGCAAGGAGGCTGAACGTTTGTGCGCCATTCACAGCGAGCATGCTGATCAAATTGAAGCTAAACGGGCGGAAATTGAAAACTACTGGCAAAGCCTGACTGCTAAAGCTAAGGAAAGGAGGGAACGATTGGAAGAATCGTACTCTTTGCATCGTTTCCTTGCTGACTTCCGAGACCTGGTATCGTGGATTAACGACATGAAGGCCATTATATCAGCTGATGAATTGGCCAAGGATGTGGCTGGTGCTGAAGCTTTATTGGAGCGCCATCAAGAGCACCGTGGTGAAATTGATGCTAGAGAGGACAGCTTTGCCGCTACAACAGCCGCTGGTAGACATCTACTAGAAAAAGGCCACTATGCTAGTGATGAAGTTAAAGAAAAATTGTCAATGCTTGACTCGGACAAACGTTCGTTAATTGCCTTGTGGGACGAAAGAAGGATTCTTTATGAACAGTGCATGGACTTGCAATATTTCTATCGTGATACTGAACAAGCTGATACGTGGATGGCCAAACAGGAGGCGTTTTTGGCCAATGAAGACCTAGGCGACTCTCTAGACTCTGTTGAGTCCTTAATCAAAAAACACGAGGACTTCGAGAAAAGTCTTGCAGCTCAAGAGGAGAAAATCAAGGCTCTTGATGAATTTGCCACCAAGTTGATTGACGGGGAACACTATGCGGCTGATGACGTTGCCCAACGCAGAGCCATGTTGCTGGAACGCAGAAAGGCGTTGAAGGCCAAATCCAGCAAACGCAGGGAGCTTTTGGAGGATGCCTACAAGCTACAACAATTTGAAAGAGACTGCGATGAAACCAAGGGCTGGATCAATGAAAAACTGAAATTTGCTTTGGATGAGAGCTATCTTGATCCTACCAACTTGGGAGGTAAAGTGCAAAAGCATCAAAATTTCGAACAGGAACTCAACGCTAATAAAACAAGAATGGAAGATATCACCTCTACAGGGCAGGAGTTGGTGGAGGCTGATCACTATGCGGCTCCACGAATTCAGTCCAGAATGGAAGAAATTGTGCAGCTTTGGGAAACTCTAGTGCAAGCTACTGACAAAAAGAACTCCAAATTGCAAGAGGCGAGTCAGCAACAGCAATTCAATAGAACAATAGAGGACATTGAGTTGTGGCTTAGTGAAATTGAAGGGCAACTTATGTCAGAAGACTACGGCAAAGACCTGACCAGCGTGCAGAATTTGCAAAAGAAACATGCCTTGTTGGAATCGGACGTGGCCTCGCACCAGGACAGAATCGAAGCTATCACTTCGGCAGCTACACAGTTTGTTGAACGCGGACATTTTGACGCTGACAACATAGCGCACAAGCAGAAAGTCCTCACTGACAGATATGCAGCCCTGCAAACTCCCATGGCGATTAGAAAGCAACGGCTTTTAGATTCGTTGCAGGTGCAACAACTGTTCCGTGACATTGAAGACGAAGAATCCTGGATAAGGGAAAAAGAACCAATAGCTGCTTCTACCAACAGAGGACGTGACCTGATCGGTGTGCAAAATTTAATCAAAAAACACCAGGCTGTCATGGCTGAAATCCACAACCACGATGGTAGGATCACAGCTGTTGTTGAAGCTGGAAGACAGATGACTGAGGACGAGCACTTTGCCAGTGACGAAATCAGAAATAGGGTTACAGCGTTGAATGACCATTGGGAATTTCTGAAGGAAAAGGCCCATCAACGGAAGCAGGATTTGGAAGATTCACTGCAAGCCCACCAGTACTACGCTGATGCTAATGAGGCTGAATCGTGGATGAAGGAGAAGGAGCCCATTGTTGCCAACATCGACTATGGCAAGGATGAGGATTCCAGTGAAGCACTGTTGAAAAAACATGAAGCTTTGATGAGTGATTTGATTGCGTTTGGCAACACCATTGATGGACTCAAGGAGCAAGCCAGAAGTTGCAGACAACAAGAACCTCCTGTAGTTGATGTTACTGGAAGAGAAACAGTGCAGGCTTTGTACGATTATACCGAAAAGTCCGCCCGGGAGGTGTCAATGAAGAAAGGCGATCTGTTGCATTTGCTCAACTCCAACAACAAGGACTGGTGGAAGGTGGAAATTCACGATCGTCAGGGATTCGTGCCTGCTGCTTATGTTAAGAAAGTAGATGCAGGATTGACGGCATCGCAGCAGAACCTCATCGAGAACAGCTCCATATCGGCAAGGCAGCAACAGATTAACAGTCAGTACGAAAGATTATTGGCCCTGGCTCGGGAACGTCAAGAGAAACTAAACGAAACTGTCAAGGCCTATGTTTTAGTACGTGAAGCAGCAGAACTGGCTAATTGGATCAAAGACAAAGAAATGCACGCTCAGGTTCAGGATGTGGGAGAAGATTTGGAACAGGTGGAAGTGCTTCAGAAGAAATTTGACGACTTCCAGACCGACCTTAAGGCTAATGAAGTGCGTTTGGCTGAGATGAACGAAATTGCTATGCAACTAGTGAGTTTGGGACAGACAGAAGCAGCTTTGAAAATCCGCACTCAAATGGACGATTTGAACACCAAGTGGACTAGTTTGCAACAGTTGACTGCAGAGAGGGCTAATCAACTCGGCTCTGTTCATGAAGTGCAGCGTTTCCATCGCGATGTTGATGAAACCAAAGATTGGATTCAGGAGAAGGATGAAGCTTTGAACAATGACGATCTGGGCAAGGACTTGAGAAGTGTGCAAGCTTTGCAGAGGAAGCATGAAGGGTTGGAAAGGGACTTGGCTGCGCTTGGTGATAAAATCAAACAGCTGGATGAGATTGCCAATAGGCTGAAACAGTCGCATCCGGAGCAGGCAGAGCAGACGTTGCAAAAACAAAAAGAGATAACAGAGTTGTGGACGCAGCTCACCGCCAAGGCTAACTCGCGCAAAGAAAAATTGTTGGACTCGTACGATCTACAACGTTTCCTCAACGACCATCGTGACCTTTTGGCCTGGATCAACTCCATGCTGGGATTGGTCAGCTCTGAGGAACTAGCCAATGATGTTACTGGAGCGGAAGCCCTGATTGAAAGACACCAGGTGAGTTTTTTTTTTACTTGAATAAGTGTTTAATATTTGTCTGATTTGATGTGTTCGGATGGTATAGAACTACAAGGCGGAAATTGACGCTCGCTATGGATATCCACAGGTAGAATTCTATACGTCCAGTGTACTAAATCAATGGTAGTCAGTTAAATATCTAACATTTGTACAAAATTTTTCCGTAATGGAGAAATAACCTGCATAGGTAGCACCATTGTGGTTTTGTGGCACAATCAGTGGAACTAACCTTTCACGTGGCTTAAGGTGTTTTTGGTTGTAAAAATGAGTTACTACTTCTCTCTTGATACCAAGAAAATACAGGGTGTCTCACGGTGACCGTCCATTAGAATATCTCGGGAAATAAAGCAATTGGTAGGTGTCAACTCGCCTATTTTGAATGGAACACCCTATAAATTATTACATTTTTGGATTCTACGTCAAATTCTAGGCAGATTTCATGTATCATGTCCTATATCTAGCGTTTTTGAAATATTTTAGTTTTTATGTCAAAAATGACGTTTGAAGGCTCCTATTTAAATGTGCATTTCACCAATAAGAAAGCCTTCATTGTTTAATTTGTATTGGATTTCTTGTTGAAAAGGACCTACTTTAATAGATTTTTCACAGCAATATGAAAACTATTATAACAGGGTGGGTCAAAAATAAGATCAAAAATTAAATTCAGGAAACGGCCAAAAATCAATTTTTTCAAATGGAAACCCCTAATTTTTATAATTTTATCTTATTGTGCATTAAAAATAAGGGTGAGTTTACCCAATATTGTTCATTCCAAAAATTCAAAAAAAAAATAAAAAAAAAAATTTTTGGAGAGGACAATCTTATACAAACACACCTTCATTTTTAATGTACAATAAGATGAAATTATAAAAATTAGGGGTTCCCATTTGAAAAAATAGATTTTTGGCCGTTTTCTGAATTTAATTTTTGATCTTATTTTTGGCCCACCCTGTAATAATAGTTTTTATATTGCTGTGAAAAATCCATTAAAGTAGGTCCTTTTCAACAAGAAATCCAATACAAATTAAATAATGAAGGCTTTCTTATAGGTGAAATGCACATTTAAATAGGAGCCTTCAAACGTCATTTTTGACATTAAAACTAAAATATTTCAAAAACGCTCATACTTAGGTATAGGACATGATACATGAAATCTGCCTAGAATTTTACGTAGAATCCAAAAATGTAATAATATACAGGGTGTTTCCTAAAGATTGGTAAAAAATTCGTTGTGTGATTTCTGGGGTATTTTCATGAAAAAAAGTTCCTATAAACATTTGCCGAAAAATGCTTCCTAAGGGAGCTACGCCCCTTTAAATAGGGCACCCCGAAGACGGTTTTTCCTCAATATTTCCGAAACCTTACATACAAAAATCATGAAATTTGGTACATCATACAAACTTTTAATGCTGAATGAGAATTTGAGCTCAGAATTTCAAAATTTTAATCAGGGGCGTACCATACTGGCGGGGTTAAAGGTTAAAAGAAAATTGGATTCTTTTAACCTTTAACCCCGCCAGTATGGTACGCCCCTGATTAAAATTTTGAAATTCTGAGCTCAAATTCTCATTCAGCATTAAAAGTTTGTATGATGTACCAAATTTCATGATTTTTGTATGTAAGGTTTCGGAAATATTGAGGAAAAACCGTCTTCGGGGTGCCCTATTTAAAGGGGCGTAGCTCCCTTAGGAAGCATTTTTCGGCAAATGTTTATAGGAACTTTTTTTCATGAAAATACCCCAGGAATCACACAACGAATTTTTTACCAATCTTTAGGGAACACCCTGTATAGAGTGTTCCATTCAAAATAACAGAGTTGACACCTACTTCCGGTATAACCGGAAGTCGTGCAACGTTGCTTTTATTTCATTTGAGAAGAACATCTATGTATATCCCACCATACAAATTTTCAGAATTCCAATCGTTTTATCTCGCGAGATATTCTAATGGACGGTCACCGTGAGACACCCTGTATAGTATTATTATCTCATGTAGAAGCGGTTCTTTTTCCCCACTAAAGTGGGAGATTTGCTATGAATTTGCCGTTGATGCCTGAGTCTGGCGCGCAGCTAGAATCACTACTTGTTTTAATCGGCGGACTATCTTGATATTTAACCGACCAATAGGAAACTATTATACTTCTCAAGTTACTATGTTTATATGGGCAGATGAAACTTTTTTTGGATATCTGATAATAATGAGTATCAAAATTATATGTGCTACAGGGTAAAGTAGTAAAAAGCACACACTCTGGACATATTTCGGATTGTGGCGTGAAAGTATGATTTTTCGAATGGAATACCCTTCATGTGATTTTTTTTCTTGATTCTACGTGTTGGTATGAACTTTTTTGTTGTATTATTATGATGTTTGGGTCTAAAATTGATAGCTTTTGAGTTATTCGAATTTAACTGTAAAATTTAACATTTTCATGATCCCGAAAATTAATTATTTTATCAGATCTTTATCTTTAAAAATTAATAAATATGTGTATTGAACAGGGAGGCCATTCATTTGATCATTTATCAAGACCACAGAACACATATACAAAGTTTAGAAGACAAACTGACATAAAATTTTACGAAACAATGCGCCACGGAATGCAGTGGATGCGAGTCGAACTATCAGACTTGGATGATGTATTATTAAAGATTTCTGCAATATAATATTAAATTGTTATTGTTAAATAAAGACTAAAACTTTTAATAAATGTAACGAGTATTCAATAAAAAAAGGGATCAAGTCACCTCTGGATTTCTTTTTCTGTCATGAACGTAGGTCGTGGCTAGTTTGTATGGTTTGGCATCATGGCATTTGTGACGGTTAGAAAGTGGATGTCATGTCATAATTGCGATGTTAGCCAAGACATACGTTTTTTGAAACAATTGCAATCCATAGGTGACTTGATCCCTTTTTCTATTGAACACTCTTTAGTTTTCTCGGTTTTCTCTTGAATGTCCAGAACCATCTGGGGAAGGGGTCTGTGTGGGCTTCTCTAGTTGATGTGTTCTACGCTGCGGGGCGCTGATCCTGTGTGATGGTGACCATGACCTTCGGAGGTCTGGAGCAGGGGGGACGGCTGGGTTGTTACGAACCTCCTCAAGAAAAACTTCTTCTGTTTCTTCCCCTTTGTTAGACCTTTGGTGTCACTTAACCTCACTGTTTGATTTGTTGTGGAATACTTTGGGGAGATCCCATTTCTTCATCTGGCAGAAAATTTTCTCCTTTTGTGACTTTCCTTATTTTGTCATTTCTCGCCACTTTCCAATGGTGGCTGGAAGATTGATGAGCCTCTAGTATTATTTTTTTTTTATGAGGATTTCACAAGGGCATTTTTCCACTTAGAGAGGAATCGAAGCATGAAAGACAACATGAAGATATATCATCATGACAAGCTAATAAGCATGTGTCATTCTACATACTGCCATCTTCTCGAGATCTAACGAACTTCAGGCACATCAGCGCCTCTCTGAGGATGCGAATCAAAGCGTTCACTTAGGCCCCGCCCTCGATTTACGTTTTTGTTCCAAACTTTGTATGTGTGTTCTGTGACCAAAACGTTTTTGTTCTGAATTAGAACTTAAAACTATAGGCGTACTTAAAGTGGCGATTTAAAACCCATACACCTAAGTGGCGTCGCATGTTGCCAAGGTTGTTAAGGTTGAATTTAGTAACTCATTTTGAAATCACTCGGATTTGGTCCTAAATATTAACCTCAATAGGAACACCGTACTGAAATCGATGCCCGCGCCGGCACCTTCCACGCTCTGGAACAATTCGGCCAGCAACTGCTCAACTCCAACCACTACGCGTCTCCAGAAATTCTGGAAAAACTCGAGCAACTCAACCAAGCACGCGCCGATCTGGAACGCGCTTGGATCGACCGTAGGTTGCACCTGGACCAAAACCTCGAGCTGAACTTGTTCTACAGAGACTGCGAACAAGCTGAAAACTGGATGAGTGACAGAGAGGCCTTTTTGGCTTCCGATGAAGTTGATTCTAACGGTGATAACGTTGAAGCTTTAATCAAAAAGCACGAGGACTTTGATAAGGCTATTAATGCTCATGAGGAGAAGATTGGCACGTTGCAGACTTTGGCCGATCAGTTGATTGCCAGAGAGCATTATGCTTCAAAGCCCATTGATGATAAGAGGAAGCAGGTGTTGGATAGGTGGCACCACTTGAAGGATGCCCTGATTGAGAAGAGGTCCAAGCTGGGCGAGAGTCAGACCTTGCAGCAGTTTTCCAGAGATGCTGATGAGATTGAAAATTGGATTGCTGAGAAGCTGCAGTTGGCTACTGAAGAGAGCTATAAGGATCCTGCTAATATTCAATCTAAACATCAAAAACACCAGGCATTTGAAGCAGAGTTGGCAGCTAATGCTGATCGTATCCAAAGTGTCCTAGCTAATGGTGGTAACTTGATTGACAAAAAACAATGCGCTGGTTCTGAGCAGGCAGTGAGAAAGAGGCTGGAGTCCATTGCTGATCAATGGGAGTTCCTCACTCAGAAGACAACGGAAAAGTCGATGAAGCTCAAAGAGGCCAACAAACAAAGAACATACATCGCCGCTGTCAAGGACTTGGACTTTTGGCTGGGCGAAGTGGAGAGTTTGCTCACGAGTGAAGATGCCGGCAAAGACTTGGCATCAGTGCAGAATTTAATGAAGAAACATCAGCTGGTTGAAGCTGACATACAACATCACGAAGACCGAATTAAGGATATGAACGATCAAGCTGACTCACTGATTGAGTCTGGTCAATTCGATACTGCATCCATACAAGAGAAACGCGAATCGATTAACTCACGATACGAACGAATCAAAAACCTGGCTGCCCATCGCCAGGCTAGGCTTAATGAAGCCAACACTCTTCACCAGTTCTTCCGAGACATTGCCGATGAAGAATCTTGGATTAAGGAGAAGAAACTGTTGGTGGGAAGTGACGATTATGGACGGGATTTGACGGGAGTGCAAAATTTGAAGAAGAAGCACAAGCGTCTTGAAGCTGAGCTGGCCAGTCACGAGCCAGCCATCCAAGCTGTGCAGGAAGCTGGGGAGAAGTTGATGGATGTGTCCAACTTGGGGGTGCCGGAGATTGAACAACGTTTGAAAGCACTCAATCAAGCGTGGGCTGAGTTGAAGCAATTTGCCGCCACCAGGGGTCAGAAGCTGGATGAAAGTTTAACTTACCAGCAGTTCCTTACTAAAGTTGAGGAAGAGGAGGCGTGGATTAGTGAGAAACAACAGCTGCTTAGTGTGGAAGATTATGGGGACTCTATGGCTGCCGTTCAAGGGTTGTTGAAGAAGCACGATGCGTTTGAAACGGACTTCCAAGCTCATCGCGGGCGTTGCAAGAACATTGCTGACGAAGGGGCCCAGTTGGCTGCAGCTGGTAACCATCATGCTGACAGCATTAACCAACGTTGCCAGCAGCTACAGAGTAAGCTGGACCACCTGGCGGCGTTGGCGTCACGACGAAAGGCCAAGTTGGTGGACAATTCCGCCTATTTGCAGTTCATGTGGAAGGCTGATGTTGTTGAAAGCTGGATTGCTGACAAGGAGACACACGTTAAAAGCGAGGAGTTTGGACGGGACTTGTCCTCTGTGCAGACTCTGCTCACCAAGCAGGAAACCTTCGATGCTGGTTTGACTGCCTTTGAGCACGAAGGTATTCAAAACATCACAGCATTGAAGGACCAACTGGTTGCGGCCAATCACGATCAAACTGCCTCTATCGTACAGCGTCATGCTGACGTAATTGCAAGATGGCAACGTTTGCTTGCTGACTCGGACGCTCGCAAACAACGTCTGTTACGCATGCAAGACCAGTTCAAGCAAATTGAAGAACTCTTCCTCATGTTTGCCAAACGAGCTTCTGCTTTTAACTCGTGGTTTGAAAATGCCGAAGAGGATCTGACTGATCCTGTCAGGTGTAACTCTATTGAAGAAATAAGAGCATTGAGGGATGCCCATGCCCAGTTCCAAGCCTCATTGTCGAGTGCCCAAGCTGACTTTGATGCTTTAGCAGCGTTGGATAGGCAGATTAAGTCGTTCAATGTGGGCCCCAATCCTTATACTTGGTTCAATATGGAGGCGTTGGAGGAGACTTGGAGGAACTTGCAGAAGATCATTGCTGAACGGGATGCGGAGCTGGAGAAGGAGGCGCAGCGGCAGGAGGAGAATGATAAGCTGAGGAAGGAGTTTGCCAAGCATGCCAATGCGTTCCATCAGTGGTTGACTGAGACTAGGTAAGTGTGTTGACATGGTTAATTCTGTAATTGTGTGATGCGCTACTGGATTTTTGATGATTTTTTTGTATTTTTCAATAAATCGGGCGCCACCCTCTGGGTTTATGTGGTAGAGGGACTACATATAATTGTTGAAGAGAGAAACCGCAAATTTTCAGCAACCCACTCAGCAGACTAGACTCACTTTCCACTATCTGTTGTTGTTTTCATACATTTCATGTTATTCTTTAGTAAATATTAAATATAAAAAGTCCAGCTTGTGTCTATATGAGATCCAGTTCCAAGAAGGGATGTTTTGTGGTTGTTACAATCACATTAAAACTTCCAGAACCTCAATGATGGAAGGCTCCGGTTCTCTGGAACAACAACTAGAAGCCACCAAACGCAAGGCAGCTGAAGTGCGTGCTCGAAGATCCGATCTGAAGAAGATCGAAGATTTGGGAGCGATTTTGGAAGAACATCTTATTCTCGATAATCGATACACCGAACATTCGACTGTGGGTCTGGCGCAACAGTGGGACCAATTGGACCAATTAGGAATGAGGATGCAGCACAACTTGGAACAACAAATTCAAGCTAGAAACCAATCGGGTGTCAGTGAGGATGCTCTTAAAGAATTCTCCATGATGTTCAAACACTTTGACAAGGAGAAGAGTGGCAAGTTGAACCATCAAGAGTTCAAGAGTTGTTTGAGGGCGTTGGGGTATGACTTGCCGATGGTGGAGGAGGGTCAGCCTGATCCGGAGTTTGACGCCATTTTGAGTAAGTAATTTGGGTAAAGGTGCTGTTATTTATGAATTGATGCAGATGTGGTAGATCCGAACCGAGACGGATATGTTTCTTTACAAGAATACATGGCCTTTATGATCAGTAAAGAAACAGAAAACGTGCAAAGCTCAGAAGAAATTGAAAAAGCCTTCAGAGCCATAACAGCGGGTGATCGTCCCTATGTCACCAAAGAGGAATTATATGCGGTAAGTTTTTTTTTTAATGTAGCGACCGACGTGAATTTATCATTTCATAACAGAACCTCACAAAAGAAATGGCGGACTATTGTGTGGCGCGGATGAAACCCTTCGTGGAACCCAAAACAGAACGTCCCATTGCGGGCGCTCTGGATTATATAGATTTCACACGCACCTTGTTCCAGAATTAATTAAGTTCAAATTTATATTAAATATAATTCACTAACTCTAGCTTGCTTGAGGTGTTGAGGTTTAGAGCATCTATATTGACTACAGCTATTTCGTTAGAGTTTATGGTATTAAATGTGTTCGTTTTTTATATTATTTATTACAGAAGCACTATATTGCTTAAATATAAACATTGCTTTCAACAATTATTTGATGTTTTATTTATTTGGTTGAATGATGGTTATTGGTCCAATTTTAACATTTTTATCGGGTAAGTAAACTACTCAACTAAATAATTTATTGAAGACTAATCACATATTTTTGCCCATTTATCACTTATATTTGATCATTTAGCTCATAAAGCTAATACTGATACCCATTTATTTTTTCTATTAGCATTAGCAATAATGGATGGTTTTATTTTCTTCTAATTCCCCAACTTGAGCTGAATTTTTAATGTATAATGGAATTGTGGACGTTACAAGTAAAAAAATATGCGTGAGTAGGAATAAACTTATAGTTGGTCATGATAGAGTAAATAAAAATAAACATAATTATAAGTCCATTATGAGAGAAAGTTAACAAAAGTTATGATCTAATGGCATAAACTAAAACATGACAGTTTGAGACTGACGTAGTTATCAATAATATTACGAAAATATGGATGCGACAGGTATGTTTCGGATACATTTTATGCTGCTTTATTATTATTATTGATAAAAAATTCAACAAAAATCAACAATAATTGTAATCTGGTTTCCGATTTCCTCGATTATTTCATCATTTTATCGATTCTGTCAAAAAACTTGATGAGCTCGGGATGGAACCAAAAGAATACGGTCTGCTGTCCATTACGATTTCGTCGATTATTGTGTTTATTTTATTGATTATGTCAAAAAACACGATAAGTTCAAAATAGACCAAGAGAAAACGGTCTGTTGTCATTTCGATTTTGTCGATTGTTTCAATATTTTATCGATTCTGTAGAAAAACCCGATGAGCCCCGAGTAGAACCAAAAGAATACGGTCTGCTGTCATTGCGATTTCGTTGATTGTTTTATGATTTTATCGATTCGTTTGGTCAAAACACACAATAAGTTTGGAATAGAACCAAAAGAATTTGGTATGCTGTTATTACGATGTCGTCGATTATTTTGTACAGGGTGATTCATTTTCAGCGACGGGGTTCTCGTGAACTATTCATAATAGTATAGTATAGACCCAGGATAAAAAATCTGTAGAATAATGTGCCCACAAGAAAATGCTGGAAATATATTTCAATTTTCTAGGACCACAGCAAGGGGGCGTAACGGTACTGTGAAAACCGAAAATCGACATATTTTCGAAATTTTTCACATTGAAATAACAAAAAAGAATATGGAAACAGATTTGCGACGATATTTTCTACAAAATTGCCCCCCCAACACTTTTCTCTTAGTTGTTAAATAATATTCGCTTTAGCCGACCACACAACATAAATTGTCAATGTCAAAACTGTTTTTGAGGTTTTTTCGAAATTTTCAAATGCAAACCCACTATACAGGGTGTCCGGGAAAATGTGGGAGATCTCTCGGATTCTGATAGAATATTAAAAAATAAGATGACAAGTTCCCATAAATTTTTTTCCTAGCGTTAGGTTCACAATTTCGTCAAGAGCACCACTTCGTCATGGCTTTTTTCGAGGTTTTGTTTAATAAAAATTGTTTTTTCTCGAAAATGGTTCATTTTATCGACAATGAACAAGAGTACCTTTTCTTTAGCTTAATGTTCAAGGTATCCAAATTTATTTTTTTTAACTCCTTATCATACAGGGTGTTGAAAATTTGAGCGTTAAAATGTACAATCTAGTCCGTCCCTGGTAAACTAAACAAGCTAATTATGTTTTAAGGGAAGTATTTTGAGAGGTCCTTACTACTGTTTATCATATTAAATTTTCATTGAATTATATTGAGTCGTTTAAATGTTATTCAAGAAAAACCGATTTCCAGTGGGGTCCTTTAGGGGGCCGTATCTCCGTAGGGAGGGCCGCTAGGAAAAAAATTTATGGGAACTTGTCATCTTATTTTTTAATGTTCTATCTGAATCCGAGAGATCTCCCACATTTTCCCGGTCACCCTGTATACACTGTGACCCATTTGTTTTGGGAACACCCTGATAAAAAGTTTATTTCTTAACCGATTTGGTTCGTTTTTTTTTTGGATTGTAGAGCGAAAAATTGTATATTCTTGGCAAAAAGTGACCTTCGCCATTTTGACTTCAAGGCCTACTATGTTAGTTATTAAGAGCAAAATTTCAGGAAACCATATTAGCGATTTTTTTAGAAAAAATCTGTGTGCGCCACTGGATTCAGCATCCTTCAAAACGGGTCTATACAAATTTTCAACCGAAAACATCAAGTTGCAAAAAATTAAAAATTCGCACTTTAACAATCTTTGATTCTATCAAAAGAAATGATAAATGCATTGAAGTTGATGGTGGTTTGGTAGAAGTTACAAATTTTTAGTTTAATGTCATTTTTATTTGTTTTGATAGAATCAAAGATTGTTAAAGAGCGAATTTTTAATTTTTTCCAACTTGATATTTTCGGTTGAAAATTTGTATAGACCCGTTTTAAAGGATGCTGAATCCAGTGGCGCACACAGATTTTTTCTAAAAAAATCGCTAATATGGTTTCCTGAAATTTTGCTCTTAAAAACTAACATAGTAGGCCTTGAAGTCAAAATGGCGAAGGTCACTTTTTGCCAAGAATATACAATTTTTCGAGCTCTACAATCCAAAAAAAAAACGAACCAAATCGGTTAAGAAATAAACTTTTTATCAGGGTGTTCCCAAAACAAATGGGTCACACTGTAGATGCATGTATCGTGATCGTGTTACTTGGAACATCTCCTACCATAGAGATCATTTATCTATATCTCTTGAAATAGAAAAGCTAAGGAGACTTCATCAGGAATCCCTCGAAAAATACTTTTGAAACTGCCCCTGTAAATTTCAATATGTCAAAAAAAAGACAGATTGGTTCTGATCGCGTAAGATAACATGTTCTTGAGTTAATGTTAAAAAGAATATCCCGTTTTCTCTTCTACGAGCAGCTTTCAAGTAGAATAAAGTGCGTCAAAGATCACACATAATACGATCGACCAGTAAACATTTTATTCCAAAAATATTTTTTTTTTTTATGAAATTAACACAAATAGAACAAAAAACCAGTGCATATGCTCTTAATGGTGGTCAAGTCATTGGCAAGGCACTCCTTTTTGACATTTTACAGGGGCTGTTTCAAAAGTATTCCTCGAGGGATTCCTGAAGTCTCCATAACTCTTCTGTTAAAAAAGATTGAGAAAAATTATCCATATGAAAATCTTGCGAAATGATGGAAGGATCTGTTTAGTGGGTTTTGAAAATTTCGAAAAAACTTCAAAAACAGTTTTGACGTTCATTATTTATTATGTGTGGTCGTCTTACATGAATTAAATTGATCTCAAGCATATGCATAAGAAAGAGCAGATTTTTCTCTTTCAAACGAGCCCAAGAACAGTCAAATCGGTTGAGGGATTCCGAAGTTATGGGTAATTTAGTAACATAAAGTACCTGTCTTATTTGACAATTTAGAAGAGTATCAAAGGAGCAATTTTGTAGAAAATTTCCTACCAGTCAATTCTAACCAATCATAAGCTTGCATTTTATTATGTTGCTATGGCAACGACCTAATTTTATCGGAAATCTGCTCATAATCACGTGACTGAAAGATTAATAAGTGGAAATCTCCCTGGCTTTGCATCTGGATGTAGCTCCCATATGATTACAGTGTTGCCGTCCCCACTCTCCCTAACAATCCCAAACCAACCCAACTTTCACAGACAGAGAGATGAGGCAAGCGGCAACACTGTGGTTGGTGCATGGGAGCTACATCCAGCCGCGAGTGCTTGACAGCTGTTAAAAACAATGACAAATATTTTTGATAAATGATTTATTTTCAACTTCCAATACAAAATTGCAATGTTATCAATTATGGACAAGATTGGTTATAACTTCCAAATGTTTTATAAAATCCTGATTCCCTTCTTTCTTCCTCAATGGCGAGTAGAGTAAGGAGCCGTTGGTTTCTTCCACTAAATGCGAGGTGAGTCCTGGATTATGTTTTTTCCGATGATCAATTTTGGCATGAAATTTTCTTGCCGAATCTCCCTAGAGCTCGAATTAAAAATCCGGAAATTTGTTCTCGTTGCGAATTTTTCAAGAAAATTCGAAACTCGACAACATTTCCGGAAATAATTCGAGCTCTAGGGAGATTATGAGTGAGAATATCGTCCCAAATCTGCGCCTTATTTATTTTTGGTTGTTCAACAGAAAAAAAATCGTAAATATGTCAATTTTCTGTTTTCACACCACCGTTACGCCCCCTTGCGGTGATCCTAGAAGCTTGAAATATATTTCCAGCATTTTCTCTTGGACACATTACTATAAAGATTTTTTTCCCTGAGTCTCCATGATGAATAGTTTATGAGAACTGGCATACTGTCGCTGAAAATTGATCACCCTGTACAGTCTAGCCAGCAAATGAACCTGGGTAGAAAGGATGTGGAGGGGGTTCTGATTGGATACAGATGACAGTCAAATATCTTTACACGCTTCCAGCTTCCCCTCTGCCTCTTCCAGATATTGTTCGGTTCATTTGGTTGTCGCACTAGCCTAGTTTACACCGATAACTCGTTTAGTTCGGTCCGATAGTACCAAGCTGGTGGGGATAGTACGGTAGGACCAATGCTTGCTTCCTGCCCGTTTACACCGTCTTGCAACGCGTGAACTAAATGTGTACGCCCGCAATTCGTCAAATGTCAAAAACAAGTCGAAATTATTCATCAACACAATTCGAAACCAAAAAAAACATGAGTAAGTACGCTCAGATTGCCTTAGAAACTCAGAACCAACACAATTCACAATAATAACAATCAATATAACCTCAAAATTTTGATCCAGATCGAACCAAATTTAGTTCGGTACACTTGCTGGCGAGTACCGAACCAAGAGCGGACCAGCTTAGTCCGCAACTGTTTACACCATTCGAACCCAATATTTGGTTCGGATATAGTCCGAATTTGGTACTTGGTCCGCGGACCAAGTTGTCGGTATAAACTAGGCTAATGATTATGTGAAAAAAACACGATGAGTTCGGAGGAGAGCCAAAAGAATACGGTCTGCTGTCATTGCCATTTTATGCCTGACATGAGATACCAATTTCATTTCGAAGTGGAAGTGCTTGCTGAAAAATCACATGCTACCATCCACAATGAATTTGGAGTAAGCGTGACTTTGAACACAAATTCAATGTAGATGTAGTACAAAATCTTCAAAAATACAAATTTGATTGGTCAACAACCACTGAAATTTTGAAATAATTGACTTCTTCATACTCTCCAAATAAATCTTCATAGACTTAAAACTATTCAAGGAAATTTCCCCAAATTCATTCAACGTCGGCAACCTTGTATGACAGTGTACATGGCAAATTCAACCAGTACGATGTTGCCAATTCGACTGTTTTGCAGCCTACGAGTTGGTGCCCGACATCTTCTTCTTCATATTCAAACTCCCATACCAAGTGAAACTCTTTAAGCTATTTCTACGGGTAGCAGTGGTGGTAAACGCCATTTTCGTCATCTCCGACTTGATACTATTCTGCATACAGGGTCTTTCACCAACTGAATACCTTGAACATGGAATCACACCGTTTTTCCAGATTTATGTGAGCAACCACATCCGTAATTTACAAAAATAAATCCATGCAGGCTAGTTTCAGTATCATCACCATTTTGGACATGGAGACAAAGATGACCAGTACGGTTAAAGCTCTGAAAAGAACTCAATGGCCTATGGAGGGAATAAGTAGAAAGACAAAGAGGAAGATACTAGGACAAGCTTTTGAAGAACGCTGCGCCTTTTACGTGGTACTGACAATAATGTTCATCTACATGTGTTCAACCACAGAAGAAATTTTCAAAATATTGTTAATATCTTACATAGAAGAGCATATCAGTCGCTATGGCAGAGTGGCAATATTAGCTGTGTTTGTCCTAAACGGCATAGCACTGTCCTCATGTCTCCTTCTTCTCCCTTTCATGGGCATGTACTGTGCTGTGGAGTGGATTGTACAACTCGAACTGCTTATAGATTTTGCCAAAACCATTGCAGTATCCAATCAGGTGCAGCTTCTACACTATCATAGCTATCAAAGACAAACTACTGTCAAATTCATGAAGCTGATCAAGAAACAAATTCAGCTACTCGAGTAAGTATGGCAAATCATGTCTCAATAATGGTTCTGTCCCAGACAATATCTAGCACTGCAAACGTTGTTCTCCTCTGAAGGCATGAAGCTGATAGTTGGCTCTGTCGGCTTCACTGTTGTCATTGTCTTCTCAGCTATTAAGGTACCATAATATATTGAAATACCAGCACTATAATGGTACTGCAGGGTTCTCTAGATTACCACATCCTCGCCATTCACTTTGCCATATTTTCCTTTTACTTTACCTACGTGACCACTATTGGTCAACGATATGAAAACAAGTGGAGACTGTTTCATAGACTTGTACGCGACTTTCCCTGGTACAACTTTGATGGACGTAACAGACGATTGTACTTGACCCTTCTTGCAAGTACCTCCAAGGATGTGCGGTTTGTCGTTTGGAATTCTTTGGCGTTGAATTATGAACTTTACCTGAAGGTACTGCATGGTATCCATCTGTAGACTAGCTGGTGATGCGAGGATTTTTAGGTGTGGAAGACACTGTATACTATAGCAAATACATTGTATAAATTGAGAGGACAATATAGACATTGTTGAAGCAACTAGGTTCTACAAGTCTTATAGCATTTGGTTGGCCTCCAAGACCGTCCGATTTAACTCACTCAAGTTTTAGTGTCAAGAGGGGCGATAATGGTTAACCAAAGCTGAGCTCCGAACTTTGGGACTTCATCCATCCAAGGTAGTAAGATTGTACAGGACAGATTATTCCTCTTGTACTAATGGTACTGCCGATTGGAGAGAAAAGTTTCATCCACCTGGACTCCCTTCTGAATTTGAAGATAAAAATGGAAACTCAAAATTCACTAGAAATTTAAAATCCGTGTTGTGAATGATCGATTTCACGAATAAGTCCAAACGTAAATGTGCGCGAACATAAATTAGTATTAGTGTGTGTGTAAATAAATTAGTTTGAATGTTGCAGATGGTTTTTATTGTGAAATAACTTTACAGTACTGCCTACATGAATAGGTGTCTCACTTGAAACAGACAAAATGAAGGCTGAAAAAAGGGCTAGAATTGAATTTAATGGGATGAAAATAATTTCCTGAAGAAGAAATTAAGATTAAGTCTACACAAAAACAACTTAAAATTGCACTACAGAGTGATGATATATGAAAAGTGGTTTTAAAAAAACCTAAAAAGAAATTAATGAGAAAATTCTTTGAGGAACAGTTCGTACAAAAAAAAAAGAAAATACATCAAAAACTTGAAATAAAAAAAAATAAGAAAAAAAAAAATATAAAAAGTGTGTTTCTATACCATAATATCCTGTGGTAAAATTCAGTTCAATATCTCAAACCGTCTATGGAAAATGTATTAAAAACTGAAAATAAACACCCTGTATCTTAAAAACCAAGCATTTTAAGACCCAAGTTTATATGACCTTTTCGACTTTAAATTTATCCAGGAACTTCCCCTTAAAATTATGACATACCATCAAGTAACACCCTGTATAATGGAAATTAAAAAAAAACTTTTGGAGTGACTCACTGAATAGAATGTACTAAAAAGTATAAAAAAAAATTCTAAAGAAGAAATTGAGGCCAGTTTAAACAGAGACAATATGGAACTGCACTGAAAACGAAAGAAATGAACTAAAATGTTTTTTTTCCCTAAAAAGAAATTAAGATCACATTGAACAAATAAAACGATAAAATGGACTGAAAAGTGGTAAACAAACTCAATTCAAAAAACAGTTTAAACGGAAAAAATAAGAAAAATACAGTAAAACCGACTAGATGAACCAAAAACTGATAAAAAAAATTCCTTAACAAAAGAAATTAAGCTCAGTTAAAACAAATAAGATTAGAAATTGCACTAAAAAGTGTGAAATGGACAGGATTTAAAAAAAAATCCCCCACAAAGGAATCAGGAAGTAATACTGAAAAAAAAATCTTTTAAGGAACTGTTTAAGTGAACATTTTTTATAAAGGAAACATAAACAAAATGGACTAAAAACTATTCTTTAAAACAGTGACTCACAATGAAAACAAATGAGAAACTAAAATCAGTTTAAACAAATTAAACAGTTAATTGAGATTAGGATCATCTATTTCAATTAATTTCCAAAAAAGTTGTCGATGGTGATTAACACAAATTACTGTTTGATTACTCGCCATTGTCGTATACATTAGTTTAACTTTTTCCCTTAACAATGCGGTTATTGGAAAATATGATAATTTTTCATTATACAGGGTGTTTCCTAATTGAATGTCAATATACAGTGTGGTCACTCAAGTGTGCAACATTTTTTTTTATCAACTGCACAATCAAAAAACAAATATTGCCGAAAGTTGGTGCATGTTCGATAATCATATTAGGTGCACTTAGAATGGTTGCAAGTCAAACAGCATACAGGGTAGGCCAAAAAATATGAAAATTGTACAAGGGTAAAGTACCCTTATTTCAAAAAATTCGTCAAAATGTTAGAAAGAAAAGTTCTTTAGAATTTAAAGCTACGCCTAAATACCAAATCATGGCCTCCTTAGAAAAAAAATATATATTTTTTTAAACATTTAATTATTTCCTAAAAAAAATTCTCTTTTATATTTACCCTGAACAGTTTCCTAAATTATTCAAAAACAAATCAATTTCGCATAACTTGAATTTTAAATTAAATTTGAGCATATTTAGAAGATTTTCTTGAATTTTGATTTTTTTAGGGAATCACAAGCTTCATGTATTAAACACAACTTTAAAATATCGCTAACATTCTTTTTCACATGGTAAAACATTATTAATGATAATTTGCATATTCAAAAACTCGCACATAAAGTGATTTTTTTTAAGTGAATTTTTGTGATTCCCTACAAAATTTGAAATTTAGGTAAATTTTCTAAATATGCTTAAATTTGAACTAAGTCATGCAAAATTGGTTTGTTTTTGAATAATTAATGAAACTGTTTAGGGTGAATATGAAAGAATTTTTTATTTGGGAAATGATGGATGATTGAAAAAAAAAAAATTTTTCACTAAGGAGGCCATGATTTGTTATTTAGGCATAACTTTTAATTCTAAACAAATTTTCTCAATAACATTTTGCCAAATTTTCTGAAATAAAACTCTTGTAAAATGTTCATATTTTTGGCCTACCCTGTATGCTGTTTGACTTGCAACCATTCTAAGTGCACCTAATATGATTATCGAACATACACCAACTTTCGGCAGTATTTGTATTTTGGTTTTGCAGTTAATAAAAAAAAAATACATTTGTTGCACACTCAAGTGACCACACTGTATATTTGAGTAATTTTTGAGTCTATTTTAAGACAAAAACTCCATATGAACATATTATGTCCTAAATGTCTTACCTTTTGAGATACAGGGTGGTAAAGTTTTCAAAAATAAATCATTTATTATTAATATCTACAATACCACTTCAGATATTTTAATGAAATTTGTCATACATGTACTATGAATCAAGAGGCATTTTTTTTAAATTCTTTTTCCTAAATCATTTAAAATATTACAACAATATGCAAACGTAACCTAACTAAATCCAAACCGAACCCAAATGGAACTTATGTATTATATACAGAATATTTGTTGTAGGGCTAGCCAAACTTGCGGTCGGCGTAAGAGTTTTATAATTCACCGTGTATATAATTGGAAACGTATTTACTAGTCACACTGTATACGTGGAAAAAGTAACTGATTTACGTATATTCAGTGAAAAAAACATTGGGATACGATGAAAAGTTACGGAGATATGAATTTTTAAATATTGTTTTGTGATAATATTCATGGGTTTTATGAGTCACCCTGTATATAATTGGGAAGGTCACCCTTTATATGCCGTGAATGGTAAAGTAATCAATTCACGTCATCCCAGTAAAAAAATTGGGATACGATGAAAACTGAATTTTTAAACAATGTTTTGTGATGAGTTTCATTTTCAAAAAAATTTAATTCCAAATTATCAACAAATTGTTCAAACCTTGATTGTCATAAATTTACTTTGATAATTGTTGTTTTTCCAATAAAAAAAAAAATGCTGTTTTCAATAATTATTTAAAATTATTCTGTACCTCGTACCTCGTTAATTTTTTATTCATGAAACCAAACTTACCGGTACATAAACCCTGTATTCATGCATTCCCAATTCCCACATACCGTTATTGAATGCATTTAACCAGAATCACCGCTTCTCATGTAGAAGAAACATTGCATGTGCTGGTAATCGACAGGATATCGATATTTTGCGAAAAAAAATACAATAATTGGGTACTAAGTGCTGTTTTTCAAATTGGACTGTCAGTGAATAATTGTGCTTTTTAGTTTGATTTTGTTCAGATACAGGTAAGTTGGTTTTTGTCTTCAACTCAAAGATTACAATTTTTTTAAAAACTTTTTTACTCTCGATTTCTTTGAAGAAATAAATTGATGACAGCAAATTGTATCTGAAAAAAAAATCAGGCTGTCCTTTGGGCCCTGGTTACAATTGCTGAGTTTTAAGAATTTGCTTCTGTTGATATTATGACAGCTTAATGTCACCATTTTTTTTTATATAATAAATAATACCGCAAGAGTTAACGTTTCCATACTAAGAGAGTATGATTACGGATAGGAGATCTTCAAAATGAGCTACTTAATTATTTTAATTTTTTTGACGAGGATTTATTTCATCCCATTTTTTTTTTGGGTGAATAAAAAATTACAATAATAAATAAAAATAAATTCTTCTTCAGTTGGCGAACATGAACTTCTCAGGATTCTATAAAATCGATTCTAGTTGAGTCATTGTGAACCTTTGCATGTGTAACTTTGTTGAATATTTTGTTTTTTTTTTATTCGGTTTTTTATTCTAGAGTTGAAGATATGGATATTACTATGGAACTGTCTACTTCCAAAGAACGGAAATCAAGGATTGAAGAAGACAAGGTATGATTAAATATCGTTTAATAGATAGAAAAAAACGAGGTCGATCTCACCGGATCCACCATAAATTGTCGACATCGGGATTTTAAAACGGTTTCACCTAAATGAGAAAATGTGATGTCGATCATACCGGATCTACGAGATCTCGTCGATCTCACCGGATCCACGCGATTCATCTATCAGATATATGATTGGGTGCAGTTTTTCTTTTGATCAAATGATTTGGGCTTTTCAAGGTTAGTTTTGAAAGGTTTAAATTGGTCGCCGTTTATTAAAAAATAAAAAAAAAGATAATTTCACAACTATGGATGTTTTTAAAACTATTAGATTATTTTTAAATCGGTGAGTCGACCATTTAGCAGCAATATCGAGTTTTTTAAAAAGAATTATAAAATGTATTGTAAACATTTTTTCAAATGAAGATTCTAGATAATTAAATTTTCCTTAATTTGTTTTCTATGATTAATTTTGTTTGACGAGATTTTTGTCAAACTACTATATTTTTATCACCCACTATGATTTATAGTCAGGTTTTGACGCAAATTATAACGTTCAAAAATAAACAACTGACTTCACCTTCTACGCAGTTTGAATAATTGATAATTATCCCAGATCTTTGATCAATTAAGTGATTAACATTCCATTAACTGAATTCCGATCGAACGCACAAGATAGTTAATCGGCACGTATCGTTTGTTTGTCATCCGGGTCAAAAGAATTGAAACTTGAAACAACAGTGATTTTTATTTAGACGTGATAAATTAATTTAATTGTTGATTATTGCTTTGTAGTGAGTGGAATGGAGGTTTATTCTATGGTTAAGTGTATGGAAGTAAGGGTAAAGAAATGTTTTTTTTTTTTAATATAACCATAAAAATTGTTGTAGCTTGAATGCTAATAATTTAATCAAGACAAAATTTTCTATAAAAAAAATTGCCATATTACAAAAAAAAATTATCTATTGTTGAATTCAACAGAATTGGCATTATTGTATCTTGTATTTTGTCAATACAAATTACCATTTTTTAAATTACGTTTATTCCCAGAAAAAAAAACACGTAAAAATCACTGACCTTTTCCATTAAGCAGACAATCACAAAATTTGGTCAAGGTCAATAATCATGTCGATTGTTTCGAGGAACTAAAAATTAATTAATTAAATGAGTTGAAAAGAGGACATATTATAAAATCAGATTCCGCAGAAACACCAAAATATTTTCTTTGCAGAAACTCCAACTACCTCTAAGACCCATCAACCTCCCTCTCCTCACAAAAACAATCAGAGGAGCCCTCTATGTAGCTCTAAAATCCCTCAACATCCTTTACGTGCCCCTCTACATATATCGCCTGTTTGAGAAAAAAACCAAATGCCCTCCTGTTACAAACCCTCTATTACGATTAACTGCAGCAGAACTTGCTAGACAAATCAGGAAGAAACAGGTGAGCAGATCAATGACCATGACAATAATAACAGTTCCTGTTTAGGTAACATGCGTGCAAGTTATCCAAACCTACATCAATAGAATACAGGAAATCAATCCGTTGGTCAATGCTGTTGTTGACCAGAGGTTCCAGGAAGCTCTTGCTGATGCTTTGAGGGTGGACCAGTTGCTTGCCACCAAGGAGTATGAAGATGAAGATGTAGTGGCCAAGCAGTACCCGTTACTAGGAGTACCTTTGACAGTCAAAGGTAGCTTGGCTGTTACAGGCCTGAAGTTCGCTAGTGGGTCGTTACACAGGAAAAACCACTTGGCCACTCAGGACGCTGACGTTGTTCTCTTGGCGAGACAAGCTGGTGCTATTCCTTTGCTAGTTTCTAACGTGCCAGAGCTCTGCATGAGCTGGGAGACCACCAACAAGTACACAGGCACCACCAACAACCCCCACGACACCACAAGGACATGTGGGGGATCTTCTGGTGGTGAAGCCACTCTTTTAGCTGCAGGAGCTTCAGTGGTGGGCTTAGGATCAGATATTGCAGGTTCTCTGCGACTACCTGCTCATTATTGTGGGGTTTATGGACATAAACCAACGCCGGAAACGGTATCCTATGACGGACATTATCCTACATCTAGTCAAAGGGACAAGTGGGGGCAGGTTTTTTGTGTGGGCCCTATGACCAGATCTGCTGGGGATTTAAGGTTGATGATGCAGGTTATTTTGAAGGATGGCGAAAGAGAAAAGTTGAGGTTGAACAGACAGGTCAACGTCAAGGACATTAAGGTCTACTACTCCTTTTTCGAAGATTTTTATTGGGCCAATACCAGCACACATTGTACCAAAGCTGTGCAGAAAGTTGTGGATTATCTTGCAAATGTTTGTGTTGTTGAACCAGTAAAAGTAGGTGATTTTGAGTTATGCTATGACCATTTAAATAGATCATTTGTAGACGGATATGCTATCAGATAGCAGCATTATCGACTCGTCTAATATTGAGTTGGCTCTTGTTGGAGATATTGAGGACACTTTTGATGGTAATGGTAACGGATCATTTGCTGAACTGCTCAAGTAAGCCATAATAGAAGACGAACTGGATTTTATCAGTGAAACTCCGGAAACTAAACCCTGTTCAAAACCAAGAGACACGGAAGTCAACAATTAAAATAAAAAAACACTGTTCAATCATGCCGCTTTATCTGATCACGTGTAGTTTCGTTACTCTCACGTTAATTTCATTAAAATAATCTTTTTAAATCGGTTTTAATCATCCAAAATGACTGTGGAATTAATTTTCAATTTAATCCCATTTAAATCCCGTCAAATCTGACCAAACCACTTTTGTAAATCTTTTTAAAAACCATCAAATCCTTCCAAACTAACTTAAATCCAATCAAATCTTCGGAAATCATACAAAATCTTCAAACGCTTTTAAACCTGTCAGATCTGTCAAAATTTCCTTTGAATACTATGAAATATTTTATAAATCTGCTTTAATCCTTCAAAATCCCATAGAACTTTTAAAATCTAATCTTTAAAATAATCAAATAATTTTAAATCTGTCAAAATCTCTTTTAAATACAATGAAATATAGATTTTATTGTTAAATCATTCAAAATCTCTCAAAAATATATATTCTTTAAAATTATCGAATGTTTGTGAGCCTGTCAGATCTGTCAAAAATTTTCCTTGAAAAAATAGGTAGTGAAATATTTTTTAAATCTGTTAAATCTTTCAAAAACACGCACAGAATCTTTTTAAACCTGTCAGATCTGTCTAAATTTCTTTTATTTGCTTAAAAATGATATCAAACAACTCAAAATATCTTCCAAAATTGTGTATCTGTCAAATCGCTTGGAAATTCCGTTCAAATCTTTCAAGATCGCTGATTAAATCGAGTCAGAATACATCAAAATTTTTCTTAATCGCTCTTGAACTTTAAATCCCATCAAATCTTATGAAATCACTTATAAATCTTGCTTAATCCTATCAAAAAAAAAAAAAAAAAAAAAAAAAAAGTTCCCAAAATCACTTGTGAATTTCGTTAAATCCCGTTAAATCCTTCGAGATCGCTGATTTAATCTGGTTAAATGACATCAAAGTTCATGAAAATTTTCCCAAATCGCTCTTAAACCTAATTATCTATCAAAATCCCCTTTGAATCTTATCAAATCTTCTAAAATCACTTGTAAAACTTGTAAAATCCTAACAAATCCTTCGAGATCGCTGATTAAATCTGGTTAAATGACATCAAAGTTTATGAAAATTTTCCCAAATCGCTCTTAAACCTAATTATCTATCAAAATCCACTTTGAATCTTATCAAATCTTCTAAAATCACTTGTAAATCTTGTAAAATCCTAACAAATCCTTCGAGATCGCTGATTAAATCTGGTTAAATGACATCAAAGTTTATGAAAATTTTCCCAAATCGCTCTTAAACCTAATTATCTATCAAAATCCCCTTTAAATCTTAGCAAATCTTCTAAAATCACTTGTAAATCTTGTAAAATCCTAACAAATCCTTCGAGATCGCTGATTAAATCTGGTTAAATGACATCAAAGTTTATGAAAATTTTCCCAAATCGCTCATAAACCTAATTATCTATCAAAATCCCCTTTAAATCTTAACAAATCTTCTAAAATCACTTGTAAATCTTGTGAAATCCTAACAAATCCTTCGAGATCGCTGATTAAATCTGGTTAAATGACATCAAAGTTTATGAAAATTTTCCCAAATCGCTCTTAAACCTAATTATCTATCAAAATCCCCTTTGAATCTTAACAAATCTTCTGAAATCACTTGTAAATCTTGTAAAATCCTAACAAATCCTTCGAGATCGCTGATTAAATCTGGTTAAATGACATCAAAGTTTATGAAAATTTTCCCAAATCGCTTTTAAACCTAATTATCTATCAAAATCCCCTTTAAATCTTATCAAATCTTCTAAAATCACTTGTAAATCTTGTAAAATCCTAACAAATCCTTCGAGATCGCTGATTAAATCTGGTTAAATGACATCAAAGTTTATGAAAATTTTCCCAAATCGCTCTTAAACCTAATTATCTATCAAAATCCCCTTTAAATCTTAACAAATCTTCTAAAATCACTTGTAAATCTTGTGAAATCCTAACAAATCCTTCGAGATCGCTGATTAAATCTGGTTAAATGACATCAAAGTTTATGAAAATTTTCCCAAATCGCTCTTAAACCTAATTATCTATCAAAATCCCCTTTGAATCTTAACAAATCTTCTGAAATCACTTGTAAATCTTGTAAAATCCTAACAAATCCTTCGAGATCGCTGATTAAATCTGGTTAAATGACATCAAAGTTTATGAAAATTTTCCCAAATCGCTCTTAAACCTAATTATCTATCAAAATCCCCTTTAAATCTTATCAAATCTTCTAAAATCACTTGTAAATCTTGTGAAATCCTAACAAATCCTTCGAGATCGCTGATTAAATCTGGTTAAATGACATCAAAGTTTATGAAAATTTTCCCAAATCGCTCTTAAACCTAATTATCTATCAAAATCCCCTTTGAATCTTAACAAATCTTCTGAAATCACTTGTAAATCTTGTAAAATCCTAACAAATCCTTCGAGATCGCTGATTAAATCTGGTTAAATGACATCAAAGTTTATGAAAATTTTCCCAAATCGCTCTTAAACCTAATTATCTATCAAAATCCCCTTTAAATCTTAACAAATCTTCTAAAATCACTTGTAAATCTTGTGAAATCCTAACAAATCCTTCGAGATCGCTGATTAAATCTGGTTAAATGACATCAAAGTTTATGAAAATTTTCCCAAATCGCTCTTAAACCTAATTATCTATCAAAATCCCCTTTAAATCTTATCAAATCTTCTAAAATCACTTGTAAATCTTGTAAAATCCTAACAAATCCTTCGAGATCGCTGATTAAATCTGGTTAAATGACATCAAAGTTTATGAAAATTTTCCCAAATCGCTCTTAAACCTAATTATCTATCAAAATCCCCTTTAAATCTTAACAAATCTTTTAAAATCACTTGTAAATCTTGTGAAATCCTAACAAATCCTTCGAGATCGCTGATTAAATCTGGTTAAATGACATCAAAGTTTATGAAAATTTTCCCAAATCGCTCTTAAACCTAATTATCTATCAAAATCCCCTTTAAATCTTATCAAATCTTCTAAAATCACTTGTAAATCTTGTAAAATCCTAACAAATCCTTCGAGATCGCTGATTAAATCTGGTTAAATGACATCAAAGTTTATGAAAATTTTCCCAAATCGCTCTTAAACCTAATTATCTATCAAAATCCCCTTTAAATCTTAACAAATCTTTTAAAATCACTTGTAAATCTTGTGAAATCCTAACAAATCCTTCGAGATCGCTGATTAAATCTGGTTAAATGACATCAAAGTTTATGAAAATTTTCCCAAATCGCTCTTAAACCTAATTATCTATCAAAATCCCCTTTAAATCTTAACAAATCTTCTAAAATCACTTGTAAATCTTGTGAAATCCTAACAAATCCTTCGAGATCGCTGATTAAATCTGGTTAAATGACATCAAAGTTTATGAAAATTTTCCCAAATCGCTCTTAAACCTAATTATCTATCAAAATCCCCTTTAAATCTTAACAAATCTTCTAAAATCACTTGTAAATCTTGTGAAATCCTAACAAATCCTTCGAGATCGCTGATTAAATCTGGTTAAATGACATCAAAGTTTATGAAAATTTTCCCAAATCGCTCTTAAACCTAATTATCTATCAAAATCCCCTTTAAATCTTATTAAATCTTCTAAAATCACTTGTAAATCTTGTAAAATCCTAACAAATCCTTCGAGATCGCTGATTAAATCTGGTTAAATGACATCAAAGTTTATGAAAATTTTCCCAAATCGCTCTTAAACCTAATTATCTATCAAAATCCCCTTTAAATCTTAACAAATCTTCTAAAATCACTTGTAAATCTTGTGAAATCCTAACAAATCCTTCGAGATCGCTGATTAAATCTGGTTAAATGACATCAAAGTTTATGAAAATTTTCCCAAATCGCTCTTAAACCTAATTATCTATCAAAATCCCCTTTAAATCTTAACAAATCTTCTAAAATCACTTGTAAATCTTGTGAAATCCTAACAAATCCTTCGAGATCGCTGATTAAATCTGGTTAAATGACATCAAAGTTTATGAAAATTTTCCCAAATCGCTCTTAAACCTAATTATCTATCAAAATCCCCTTTGAATCTTAACAAATCTTCTAAAATCACTTGTAAATCTTGTGAAATCCTAACAAATCCTTCGAGATCGCTGATTAAATCTGGTTAAATGACATCAAAGTTTATGAAAATTTTCCCAAATCGCTCTTAAACCTAATTATCTATCAAAATCCCCTTTAAATCTTAACAAATCTTCTAAAATCACTTGTAAATCTTGTGAAATCCTAACAAATCCTTCGAGATCGCTGATTAAATCTGGTTAAATGACATCAAAGTTTATGAAAATTTTCCCAAATCGCTCTTAAACCTAATTATCTATCAAAATCCCCTTTAAATCTTATCAAATCTTCTAAAATCACTTGTAAATCTTGTAAAATCCTAACAAATCCTTCGAGATCGCTGATTAAATCTGGTTAAATGACATCAAAGTTTATGAAAATTTTCCCAAATCGCTCTTAAACCTAATTATCTATCAAAATCCCCTTTGAATCTTAACAAATCTTCTAAAATCACTTGTAAATCTTGTAAAATCCTAACAAATCCTTCGAGATCGCTGATTAAATCTGGTTAAATGACATCAAAGTTTATGAAAATTTTCCCAAATCGCTCTTAAACCTAATTATCTATCAAAATCCCCTTTGAATCTTAACAAATCTTCTAAAATCACTTGTAAATCTTGTGAAATCCTAACAAATCCTTCGAGATCGCTGATTAAATCTGGTTAAATGACATCAAAGTTTATGAAAATTTTCCCAAATCGCTCATAAACCTAATTATCTATCAAAATCCCCTTTAAATCTTATCAAATCTTCTAAAATCACTTGTAAATCTTGTAAAATCCTAACAAATCCTTCGAGATCGCTGATTAAATCTGGTTAAATGACATCAAAGTTTATGAAAATTTTCCCAAATCGCTCTTAAACCTAATTATCTATCAAAATCCCCTTTGAATCTTAACAAATCTTCTAAAATCACTTGTAAATCTTGTGAAATCCTAACAAATCCTTCGAGATCGCTGATTAAATCTGGTTAAATGACATCAAAGTTTATGAAAATTTTCCCAAATCGCTCATAAACCTAATTATCTATCAAAATCCCCTTTAAATCTTAACAAATCTTCTAAAATCACTTGTAAATCTTGTGAAATCCTAACAAATCCTTCGAGATCGCTGATTAAATCTGGTTAAATGACATCAAAGTTTATGAAAATTTTCCCAAATCGCTCTTAAACCAAATTATCTATCAAAATCCCCTGTGAATCTTAACAAATCTTCTAAAATCACTTGTAAATCTTGTTAAATCCTAACAAATCCTTCGAGATCGCTGATTAAATCTGGTTAAATGACATCAAAGTTCATGAAAATTTCCCCAAATCGCTCTTGAACCTAATTATCTATCAAAATCTCCTTTGAATCTTAACAAATCTTTCAAAATCACTTGTAAATCTTGTAAAATCCTAACAAATCCTTCGAGATCGCTGATTAAATCTGGTTAAATGACATCAAAGTTTATGAAAATTTTCCCAAATCGCTCTTAAACCTAATTATCTATCAAAATCCCCTTTAAATCTTAACAAATCTTCTAAAATCACTTGTAAATCTTGTGAAATCCTAACAAATCCTTCGAGATCGCTGATTAAATCTGGTTAAATGACATCAAAGTTTATGAAAATTTTCCCAAATCGCTCTTAAACCTAATTATCTATCAAAATCCCCTTTAAATCTTAACAAATCTTCTAAAATCACTTGTAAATCTTGTGAAATCCTAACAAATCCTTCGAGATCGCTGATTAAATCTGGTTAAATGACATCAAAGTTTATGAAAATTTTCCCAAATCGCTCTTAAACCTAATTATCTATCAAAATCCCCTTTGAATCTTAACAAATCTTTCAAAATCACTTGTAAATCTTGTAAAATCCTAACAAATCCTTCGAGATCGCTGATTAAATCTGGTTAAATGACATCAAAATTAATGAAAATTTTCCCAAATCGCTCTTAAACCTAATTATCTATCAAAATCCCCTTTGAATCTTAACAAATCTTCTAAAATCACCTGTGAATCTTGTGAAATCCCAACAAATCCTTCGAGATCGCTGATTAAATCTGGTTAAATGACATCAAAGTTTATGAAAATTTTCCCAAATCGCTCTTAAACCTAATTATCTATCAAAATCCCCTTTGAATCTTAACAAATCTTTCAAAATCACTTGTAAATCTTGTAAAATCCTAACAAATCCTTCGAGATCGCTGATTAAATCTGGTTAAATGACATCAAAGTTTATGAAAATTTTCCCAAATCGCTCTTAAACCTAATTATCTATCAAAGTCCCCTTTAAATCTTATCAAATCTTTGAAAATTACTTATAAATCTTAGCCTTCCAAATCACTTGTAAATCTCGTCTTATGATTTTTTTTTATCAGTGAATTCCTTATATATTTTTTTAAAGGTACACCACATGCAGATCAGAAAGCTCCATCACAACAATATTATGCGGCCTTCTCAGAATGATGTCGATGCGACTATCAGACGAAACAAAATCGAATATAAAACAAATAATGGATAAAATGAGACAAGATTTTTCCGAATTACTTGCTGATAATGGGGTCCTAATTGTCCCTCCTTATCCATTTGAAGCCACCAAGCATGGGGATGTGATAAAAAACGCAATTTGTTGCAGCTATTTGAGCTTCTTCAATGCCCTCGGAGTTCCTGTTACCTGTTGTCCTGTTGGAGTTACTCCTGATGGACTACCCATTGGAGTGCAGGTGCTGATTTAATCAAAACAAAAATATATTCATGAAGTAATTTCCAGATTGTATCAGCCAAATATAACGATAATTTAACCATCAGTGTGGCGGAGGAGTTGGAAAATGCTTTTGGAGGCTGGATAGAGCCCAAATGACTTTATTGTAATTTATCATAAGAGTAGTAACCCAAAGCCAAGTCGATAAGACTAAAAGGACACTGGAAGGTTTCGTAACATCTATCATCATCAGCATGGCCTATGGAGGATGCGTAGTGGTACGTGTGGTGGATATCTGGTTCGTGGTTCAAAATCGGATCCATGGGGAACTTAAATATCAAGCCTAGAGTTCTGGATATCAGATCTGAATCATCCATGAACTTTTGTTCTGCTTCACAAATGCTTCTCAGGATGCAGGTACGTCCATTGTAGCCCATCCTGCCATGAACATGTTGATGGGTTATTTTTCAATTGACTTACTACACTCACGAGTCAAGCACAGTTTCCACTCTGCCATACAAATCTCTTCTGTTTCTTCTCTTCATCGCTGGCTTGTAGATGTCCAACAAAGGTTTGGTTTCATTGGGAAGTTCGTAGATAATGCCCCAATTTATATTCAAAGAGAATATGTCTGCCCCTTTTGTGATTCCCATTAGATCAGTTAGACAGAAGACGGCCTGGAATGGAGACATTAATATTAATGCAGGGCAAAAAATGTCTATGTTAATTTGAAAATGTTTTGAATAAAATGGTTTTTAATATATTTTCTTACTTACCGAGAAAACAGCTCCTTCAGGAAAAGCCAAATACCTTCTCACCCTAGATAAACCTTTTTCTTCATCACAACCAGTGGTTTGGAACAAAAACACCAAAACCACCAGAACGCCAATATTTTTGAAAAACATTTTCAAAAGTAAATGAAGTACTCGTGTTAACTAGACCATGTTGGTTCTAACAATTAACATGTCCTGTTGGTTAATCAAATAAGTCAACCAAGTATAAAAAAATATTTATTCAACAATGTTAGAATAGTGTCCCAAGGCCATATTAATAAGTGAAAAAGGACATGGAAATATATCACAACCTGTATCTATGCCAATTTGAGACGCCCAATGGTACACCCTATGGTCATCTGGTTCATTGGCCAAAAGTGGTTCTTGCGGGAATCTACAACATCATACCAATAAGTACCTGTCATGGTAAGAAACAAGTTACCTAAAAATCAACCCCAAGATATGATGCAGCAGGCTATCTTCCCTATCTTTGAAAACTCTGCTGCCCTCACACAAGCTTCTCAATATGCATGATCTACCATTGTAGCCCATTCTGCAACAATGTTGATTAAATTTGATTGATTTCCTGAAGAGGATACCCACGAGCTAAGGATGTTTTCGACTTTGGAGTACAGTTCTCTTCGGTTTCTTCTTTTTTGGGCTGCTTGGTTGGGGTGGAAGAGTGGTTTGGTGTCGTTGGGTAAGTTGTAGACCAGACCCCAGTTGATTCCTTCGGAGAAGATGGTGGCGCCGTCTGTTATGCCCATTTGGGTGGTCATACAGTATACAGCCTGCAACAGAGTGAAGATAAAATTCATTATTGAACACAATATGAAATATAATTATAGATAAAATTGAGGATGAATGAAAAATTAATACAAAAAAGAATTCCATAAGTTCACTCTCCTCCTCCTCACTAACTCCTCAAAACACGTCCTGGTAGATTAATTCATGAGCGTTTAATTTTGAGTGTTTTTATTTTAACCTTATTATTGTGGTTGTTTATTATAATAAGTAAAGTTATTCTTTAATAATTATAATTTTGTTTGTATTATTTTTGCTTTGGTGAAGGTTATTGTTTGTTATACTGTGTATGTTTGTATTATTGTAATAATTGTTTCATTTATATTGTTAATTATTACATTATTTGCCTCTTTTTTTATTCTATGATTGTAGTTTTCTCTTTTTTTACTTCCAGAGAGTTATTATCTATTCAATTTTTTAGTTGTCTAACTCCATTAGCTTCTCTTAATTTTTTTATAGAATGAAGTTTACGCAATTTTCATTTTTTTTATTTTTTTTATAGTCTTATACCTACTTTTGTTTGTGAATTATTTATATTTTATATTTTTATGCTGGATATTTTGGAGCGTCTTTCTTAACAAAGAATCATCATTATTACTAAAAAAATATATATAAATTAAATGAAGTCTTATGTTTTATGAAACTAATAAATACTGAAAAAGCAAAATAGTTATCCAAAACGAACAATATTCAAAATCAAAAACCTATACAAAAAATTAAAAAATTATTGAAATGTTGAGCAACAATAAAAAAATAAAAAGAAGTGCGTACAAAACAATCAAACTAATACACAAATGGGGAACAGGACAAAAAAAATACAGGGTGTTTCCTAACCTCTGTGACAAAATAAAAGGGGTGATTCTTCGCTTAATTTTAAGACGAAAATGTGGTATAACTTTTTTTCGAATTTCGCTTTGTTTCCAAAATACAGGGTGTTTAATTTTTTTTTTGATTAGTTTTTTATTTTTAATCAATTAATTTTTTACTCGATTTTGTTGTTTGTTTGGTAACGGTATTTATAGTGATAAAGGGCTCATTTTGCCATGAACAAATAAAAATTATCGAATACAGTGGCGTCCCGAGCGGCACTTCAACCAATATAATTGGGAAAAAAATGTACGCCACTGACTTTTTGTGTCATTTTCATTTTTTTCTCTGGTTATTCAACTAAAAACGCAACTTTTTGATCTCTTGAATTTTTATCGTATCTTGACTAATTTTTGAGATAAAAAATTAAATCTAGTTGAGTGAGTTTTGACGCAAAAAGTAATTTTATCGCTGATGTTGAATTTTCTAACAAATACAGCAATCAATTATAATCATTTTAATGGAGAATTCAAAAACACTAAATAAATAAAAAAAATATATATAAAAATAAATAATAATAATAAAAAAAATTATCACCCTGTATTTTGGAAACAAAGCGAAATTCGAAAAAAAGTTATACCACATTTTCGTCTTAAAATTAAGCGAAGAATCACCCCTTTCATTTTGTCACAGAGGTTAGGAAACACCCTGTATAGTCAAGAAAATATATGTATAGACAAAGATTGAATCAGTTTAGAAATAGAATGAACCATTTAAAAAGTAAAAAATGAAGAATCTAAACAGTGATATAAATTAACACAATAATTATTGTGAGAAGTATAAAATTAACAAAAAAAAAATATAGCTATATTTGATAGAGTTGAAACAAAAAAACAGACAGGTATAAAAACACTAAAAATTAATATTAACGAATAACAAACAACAAGCTTCAGAAGATGAAATTATTAAAAAATTGGAAAACTGATAACAAAAATTATTACGAAAGACACAAAATCAAATAATGAAAAAGATAAATAAAACATCATGAAACCCTTAAAAAGTCTAAGAAATAAAGACATAAAACTGAATAAAAAAAAAATTTGAAGAGCAACAAAAATAGATAAAGTAATAAAAACTAAATAAAACCAGTTTATGTAAAAAGAACTAGAACAATTCATTATAAAAATGTTCAAAATACAAAGAATCGATGAAAAATCATAGATACACATGTTGAATTGGGAATAAACTCAAAAAAAATCTGAAACAAAGTTTTGCAAAGTAGAGAAGAGCAAAAAAAGTGTCAGAACATTCATTTTCCTCACCAAATAACCATTTGAAAATAAGAAAATAAAAAAGAATGATAGAAATCAACAGAATTAATTTCATTTTGTTTCAAATCAACAAAATTTTGTAAGAAGTAGGAAAATCAAAAAGCTAAAAAATACAAAAAAAAATAGATTGTGAAAAAGCAAAATAAATATCGAAAAATAACAATCTTCAAAAACCTATACCCATGTAGGTACTAAAAATTTTACAGAATAACTTATCGAAACGATGAATACAAAGTTTCAGAGTTCATTTAGAATTTTAACAAAGAAAAACAAAAAGTTCAATAAATGGAAATAAAAAAAATTAAAGCAGTAGAAAATTAAATAAAAGATAGGTAGTGAAACAAATAGTGAAAATATTTAATTGGAAATAAGATTAAACATTTAAAAAAAAATGAAGAATTGGAATAATGATACAAGTAAACACAAAAATTGAGAAAATGATGAAGAAATTGAAAGGACAAGACAAAATAGATGGCTATATTTGAAGAAAGTAACAAAATTAAAGAACTAAAACATCAATGAAAAAAAGCACAAAAAGTAAAATGATAAATAGAAAGTAAAGTGCGTATAAAAAAACAAATCTATAGAGAATAGAATCAGAAAATACATATATTTATTAAAACTTACTATGTTAAACAACTGTAACAAAAAATATAAACAAGAAATAAAAACAAAAATAACCAAAATGAAAGATATTGAAAAAACGATTTGGAGACAAGATTAAACGTCAAAAAATACAAAATTTTAAGAAAAACGAGAAATACTAGAAGAACAATTAATAGACCTGAGACTAAAATAATTAAAAGAGGTACCTATAAAAAAAAACTAAACATGAAGATGAAAAATTGTTTGAAAAAAATATTACACTTACCGAAAAAGCTGATCCCTCAGGAAACGCCACATACCTCTTCCTCCTCAACTTCCCTCCTCTGCAGTCAACAAATCCCATAAGACCCAGGACAAGAATCAAACTTGTTTTATTCATATCGAAATTTATTCATAATGAATGCTCTTCATACCGGATTACCTGGAATAAAATGTGATAATTGGAGAAAGTATACGGGGTGTTCTAGTTTTAATGACAAATAACTGTGCATTGCTCTAATAATAAACGAAAACATCACTTGAACAGTTAAGTTGGTGGAAAAATGTGCCTGAGACGTTTGCTGGTTTTAATAATTCTTGTGCAAATTGTGAGGGGAAAAGTGCTCAAAACCAGGCAAAGGAGATACGTTGGGTTTCCTGAGGGATCTACTTTTATTGTAATATTAATTATATTGTTATGTTACACTATAACAACTATTTCAGGTTACACTATGTCTCACACACAACATTCTACTGAGAAAAGAGAACATTTTCCTGGAGGGGATCAACTGGGGTATATCCTACGACCTCCCCAACTCCACCTCAATAAGAGAAGTGTTCAACACCAATATATTTGCCCATAAACGCAGACAAAGGCGAGACTTATACAACAGAATGGAGGGGGTTTTGGAAAAGTGGGTCAACATCAAATTATAAGTTATAATAATTTTAATTATATTATAAATTATAACTTGTACCATAAAATTGTCATTTTCAGCATGGGTTTTGGAGGCAAACATTGTACTTATAGAGCGTTGTGTGAGTCATCCAGAATCAATCCTGCTAAAACTACTCTGGCTCAGGATTTGTTCAGGAGGTTTTTCACGTGAGTTTTGGTTAATTAAATGGATGGGTTGAATTGGGTTGTTGCAGGTATCCCATGGAAAGGTTGTCCTATTTGGAGCCAGATGAGCATAGGAAGTATCATTGGGCATCCAGGTTTAGTTCCGAAAATAGTCATTTGGGTTGTAGGGAATTGTTTCCGGATTGTACATTGTCGATTATTGATATGGTTTTTGCTAGTTGATGAATTAAAAATAAACAGAAAAAAATAATTAGTTTTTCATTGCGAGGAGGTATTGAGTATCCACTGTCCCATATGGAGAAGGTACGATTTGGCAAGATTTACAACATTTTGAGTGATCATCTTATTTACAACGATATGAAGGGTTTTTTGAGTTGTCCTCCTCAATTGTTGGAAGTTTTTTGTTGAAGGGAGGTATTGAGGAGTGTCCTCAGCAAATTTCACAATTACATATGGAGGAAGTAAGTTTTGGCAAGATTTACAACATTTTGAGTGATTTTCTACATTCATTTTATTTTCAACGATGTGGAGGGTTTTTTTAGTTAAGCTCCTCAATTTTTGGAGGATTTTCTTTGAAGGGAGGTATTGAGGAGAGTACTCAGCGAATTTCATCATTTCATATGAAGGAAGTAAGTTTTGGCAAGATTTACAACATTTTGAGTGATTTTCTGCATTCATCTTATTTTCAACGATGTGGAGGGTTTTTTTTAGTTCACTTCCTCAATTTTTGGAAGATTTTTGTTGAAGGGAGGTATTGAGGAGTGTTCTCAGCAAATTTCACAATTACATATGGAGGAAGTAAGTTTTGGCAAGATTTACAACATTTTGAGTGATTTTCTGTATTCATCTCATTTTCAACGAGGTGGAGGGTTTTTTTTAGTTCACCTCCTCAATTTTTGGAAAATATTTGTTGAAGGGAGGTATTGAGGAGTGTCCTCAGCAAATTTCACAATTACATATGGAGGAAGTAAGTTTTGGCAAGATTTACAACATTTTGAGTGATTTTCTGCATTCATCTGATTTTCAACGATGTGGAGGGTTTTTTGAGTTATCCTCCTCAAGTTTTGGAAGATTTTTGTTGAAGGGAGGTATTGAGGAGTGTTCTCAGCAAATTTCACAATTACATATGGAGGAAGTAGGTTTTGGCAAGATTTACAACATTTTGAGTGATTTTCTGCATTCATCTTATTTTCAACGATGTGGAGAGTTTTTTTTAGTTTACCTCCTCAATTTTTGGAAGATTTTCGTTGAAGGGAGGTATTGAGGAGTGTCCTCAGCAAATTTCACAATTACATATGGAGGAAGTAAGTTTTGGCAAGATTTACAACATTTTGAGTGATTTTCTGTATTCATCTTATTTTCAACGATGTGGAGGGTTTTTTTTAGTTTACCTCCTCAATTTTTGGAATATATTTGTTGAAGGGAGGTATTGAGGAGAGTACTCAGCGAATTTCATCATTTCATATGAAGGAAGTAAGTTTTGGCAAGATTTACAACATTTTGAGTGATTTTCTGCATTCATCTTATTTTCAACGATGTGGAGAGTTTTTTTTAGTTTACCTCCTCAATTTTTGGAAGATTTTCGTTGAAGGGAGGTATTGAGGAGTGTCCTCAGCAAATTTCACAATTACATATGGAGGAAGTAAGTTTTGGCAAGATTTACAACATTTTGACTGATTTTCTGCATTCATCTTATTTTTAACGATGTGGAGAGTTTTTTTTAGTTTACCTCCTCAATTTTTGGAAGATTTTCGTTGAAGGGAGGTATTGAGGAGTGTCCTCAGCAAATTTCACAATTACATATGGAGGAAGTAAGTTTTGGCAAGATTTACAACATTTTGAGTGATTTTCTGCATTCATCTTATTTTCAACGATGTGGAGAGTTTTTTTTAGTTTACCTCCTCAATTTTTGGAAGATTTTCGTTGAAGGGAGGTATTGAGGAGTGTTCTCAGCAAATTTCACAATTACATATGGAGGAAGTAAGTTTTGGCAAGATTTACAACATTTTGAGTGATTTTCTGCATTCATCTTATTTTTAACGTTGTGGACGGTTTTTCTAGTTGACCTCCTCAATTTTTGGAAGATTTTCGTCAAAGTGAGGTATTCAGGAGTGTCCTTGGCAAATTTCATCATTCCATATGAAGGAAGTAAGTTTTGGTAAGATTAACAACATTTTGAGTGATTTTTTTATTTACATATGAAGGGTTATTCGAGTTATCCTCCTCAATTGTTGGAAGTCCCTTAATGGTTCCAGATCGCTCCTCTTCAATTATCGGTCCATTACGCCGGAACTTATTTACTCATATTTTCTGGTTATGTATCTAATGAATCAATGGTCTGTCTCTATAACGGTCCAGTCCGCCCTTGTTTCTGAAACGGTCCAGCCCTGCGGCCGCTACCATTGACAAAAAAAGAGAGATGGAATAAATTTGTTTAAAAAATCAACAATCCAAGAAAAAAATAATGAGACGCGATTTTGATCCATCAGAGTTTATTTCTTGTTTGTTCACATATTTGCTTTCCTAATAAATTGAGTATTTCACGTGATCACACCAATTTGTCACTGACGAACAACTATAGACAGCGTCTACCATCAAACGAACGTTATACCAGCAATGGGCATTTTTACCATTAACGTACCCATACGATATAACGTGCGATAACTACCTATGCATTACCGTTTGAATCAATTAGACCAATCGTTAGTAAATTCAAATTATATCCTCTGACAAAACCAGTAACTCAATCTCTGACTCACAAAGACAATGTATTTATCAAAAATCATCTGGATCTGCCTTTTCGTCCATTGCCATGCCAGAAGCCATAACAGCAAACCAAGAGACAAACGAACCATACCAATACTACTCTATGGACCCTTTGGAGTGCTACAATTTATTCTAGGCTACGGAACCCCTGTTCCAGACCTCCTCAGACCATCCACCACTCTGGGCTACTTCATGAGAGGAGTCTATGCAGTTCCACACGAAAACGCCTCAGAATACCTGCCCATTATACCGGAAATTAGCAGAAGTATCAGCCGATGGGATATCTATGACGCTTTGGAAAAGGATTCAGAGATGTAAGTGTGCATGCGCACAACACCTGTCATAGTTGTCATTTGCAGTCGGGGACATGGCGGGCGGAATTGCGTTTTGCGGGCTATTTGTCAGGCTGCCGAGGTGCCTTTGGACAAGTACCATGGGTTTTTTGAGGAGATGTTCTATGAGGTTTTCAAGTAAGTTGCATGATGGGTTGGATGGGTTTTATTGGTTGGTTGTAGGCCCAAAATGACAAATGAACCGATACGGAGTCACGGGGATAATGAATATTTGGCGGCACATGATTTGGGAGCGGAGCAAGGAAGGTGTGAGGAGCTGTTTCCGGATTGTAAGGTTACGTTTTTGGATTTGTTTACACACTTGTTTACTAATTTTAATAATGATTAAATGGGTTTTTGAATTATGGTTTGTCTATAATTCATTGGTATGGCCATTTACAATGGTTCTGGACCTCTGTCTTGATCTCTTTCCAGAATTATGGTAAATTTTTTGGTTGCTCTTTTCACGTTTACAGTGTAAGAACGTCAAATCTCTTAATCTGTGGAAGCTGCAGCAAAGCCAATAAAAGAATATCAGTTTCCACCACCAAAAAAATTAATTACACATTAAATCCATCTTGATGGGACAGCAAAGAGTGGCGTAGAAACGTCAAAAAAAAATGGACAGTATTCTGCATATTTTCAAACAATATATGCCATGTGACCTCTAGTTTCTCAAACAATAAAATCAAATTTTTGAAAATTGGACCAGTGACGTAGTTGCGATGACGAAAAAAGCCCAAAAAATCCGACAAATTCACAAAAACATTGTTGTTTTGTTCGCATGGAGGACTTATTTAGAGAAGGCGTTTTTTTCCAATTAAAAAATCGTCCAGTGACGTAAAAATTGCAAAGTAAAATATTGACAGTATCCTGCAAATTTTCAAATAACAAATCCTAAGTGACACCTCATTTTGAAAATTCGAGGACCGAATTAACAAATCAATAAAAATCCATTTTTAAAAATTGGACCAGTGGCGTAGATGCTAATGACGAAAAAACAGAATAATATCCGACAACATCCACCAAACATTGTTGTTTTGTTAGAATAGAGGACTTTCCAGAAGAAATTGTTTTTTTAATTTGAAAAAGCATCCAGTGGCGTGGAAACGTCAAAGTGAAAGTTTGAGAGTATCCTGCAATTTTTCAAATAATATATGCCAAGTGACCCCTCATTTTGTCGGTCTTCAAATTTTCCAATCAATAAAAACACATTTTTTAAAATAACACCAGTGGCGTAGATGCAATGACGAAAATAGCCCATGGAATCCGTCAAAATTCACCAAAATATTGTTGTTTTGTTGGAATAGAAAACTCATTCAGTAAAACTGTTTTTATTTTCAATTTAAAAACCGTCCAGTGACGTAGAAACCGCAAAGTAAAATTTGTGAAAGTATCCTGCAATTTTTCAAATAATATATGCCAAGGGACAACTCATTTTGCTGGTCCTCGAATTTCCCAATCAATAAAAACACATTATAGAAAATTGGACCAGTGGCGTAGATGCAATGACGAAAAAAACAAAAAAATCTCTGACAAAAATTTATTCGTTGTCTTGTTCGAATAGAGGTCTTATCAAAAGAAATTGTTTTTTTTATTTGAAAAATCATCCAGTGGCGTGGAAACGTCCAAGTAAAATTTTGACAATATCCTGCAATGTTTCAAATAATATATGACAAGTGACCCCTCATTTTGTCGGTCTTCAAATTTTCCAATCAATAAAACCACATTTTTGAAAATTAGACCAGTGGCGTAGATGCAATGACGAAAATAGCCCATGGATTCCGTCAAAATTCACCAAAATATTGTTGTTTTGTTGGAATAGAAAACTTATCCAGTAAAACTGTTTTTTTTTTAATTTAAAAACCGTACAGTGACGTAGAAACCGCAAAGTAAAATTTGTGAAAGTATCCTGCAATTTTTCAAATAATATATGCCAAGTGACAACTCATTTTGCTGGTCCTCGAATTTCCCAATCAATAAAAACACATTATAGAAAATTGGACCAGTGGCGTAGATGCAATGACGAAAAAAACAAAAAAATCTCTGACAAAAATGTATTCGTTGTTTTGTTCGAATAGAGGTCTTATCAAAAGAAATTGTTCTTTTTATTTGAAAAATCATCCAGTGGCGTGGAAACGTCCAAGTTAAATTTTGACAATATCCTGCAATTTTTCAAATAATATATGCCAAGTGACCCCTCATTTTGTCAGTCTTCAAATTTTCCAATCAATAAAAACACATTTTTGAAAATTAGACCAGTGGCGTAGATGCAATGACGAAAATGGCCCATGGAATCCGTCAAAATTCACCAAAATATTGTTGTTTTGTTGGAATAGAAAACTTATTCAGTAAAACTGTTTTTTTTCAATTTAAAAACCGTCCAGTGACGTAGAAACCGCAAAGTAAAATTTGTGAAAGTATCCTGCGATTTTTCAAATAATATATGCCAAGTGACAACTCATTTTGCTGGTCCTCGTATTTCCCAATCGATAAAAACACGTGATAGAAAATTGGACCAGTGGCGTAGATGCAATGACGAAAAAAACAAAAAAATCTCTGACAAAAATTTATTCGTTGTCTTGTTCGAATAGAGGTCTTATCAAAAGAAATTGTTTTTTTTATTTGAAAAATCATCCAGTGGCGTGGAAACGTCCAAGTAAAATTTTGACAATATCCTGCAATGTTTCAAATAATATATGACAAGTGACCCCTCATTTTGTCGGTCTTCAAATTTTCCAATCAATAAAACCACATTTTTGAAAATTAGACCAGTGGCGTAGATGCAATGACGAAAATAGCCCATGGAATCCGTCAAAATTCACCAAAATATTGTTGTTTTGTTGGAATAGTTAAAGCGGCATCTAATTAAAATCAGACAAGAGGTTTATAATTCACTATCGAGGGAAACTCTTTTGTTTTCCACGAGGATATCGGTCCAATTAGAGCCGGAATATTCTCGAGACGGCACAAAGGCAAAAACTCTTTATGGACGATTATGTCGGGTTTTTTGCGGCAGCCTGGAAAGTTTGGGAAAGTTAATTGAATGCCAGTCCAAAGCAGGATTTATCGGTCAATATTATTTTACTGGCAAAAAAAGTGCTGATGAGTTCCTGCTACATTTACTTTATTTTCTAGCAACCAATCGTACATTTTTAACAGACCCTTTACAACCTCTATACAAATCTTCACAATTATGACTGGAAGCTGCGCGATCAAACTCATCTTCATCTTCATGATCTTCATGAGCTTTAGCTCTGAAAACTGCTTTGAACACCTCTTCAATAAACGTCCCTTTGTCCCCACTGTCCTGAGACATCTCACAGATGGCCTTCAAAACACACTCTTGACCATCCAGATTTATTTTTGGAAGAAACTTTTCCAGTTTTCTGTAGAGATCTCTTCTGGTACGTCTGTGAATGGTGTGGTATTGTGGAGGTATGTGATAAGCCATGTGGGACCTGCAAGGCTGTGGATAATTAGATGGACTGGATTTGGTTGCTTACCTTGAATCATATGGATCAGTGTTGATGGTACTATATCTGGGGTTTTTGTAGACACTCACAGGATTCCATGAGGGAGGAATGTATGATAATCTGTCGTGAGTGTCGTTGGAATCAACAGCTGTAACAATTAATACCTTTCCTCTTTACAGTACAATATATTTACTTGTAACTTCACTGGTGGTGGTGGTCATCATAGCCTCCTCTTTTTTGATATAATCTCTCTGATCATAAAATAGATGTTCAGAGGGCAACTCCCAAGCTAGAGCGGCAGTATGTCCAAAAACAAAATACGAATTGGCAACATTGGTGTATGTAAAGCAAAAAACTGTGGGAAATTAGGATGACATCTGACAGTACCATCAACATACCCACTTGAAACGATGCTCCAGCAGGAAAGACCACGAACCTTCTTCGACGCGTCAAGGCTTCATCACTGGCAGCAGCATAAAATAACCAACATAAAACCACAAAAATTATCAATCTAGACATTGTCGCACCGCAGCAGTGACTGATGGTAGTAGCGGACAAGGTATAATTTCTTTGGTAAACACTAGGGTACATTGAACGTTAGGACGATGACTCCGTCCCATCTCTTTATCTTGGCGTTGCTACCTTTGGCCCAGAGCAATCAACTATTGAGCCGACAGAGACGCTACCTGGTGTTTCCTGAGGGAAGTTCCTTCCAAATTGGTAAGCCTATCCCTGTGCGAGTATACATTATTAAATTGTTGCAGTTTTCGATCTGACGTACCCATCAGTCGCCATAGAGGGTAACGTGTTTATGTTTGGTCACACAGCAGCTATGGCTTATGAGCTGCCCTCAGAACCAGTACATTTGAGTAAAAAGTACCATAGGCAAGAAGCAACAACTACATGGAACTCAGTACGCAGATCCGTAGCGCATCACATTCAACGCAGGAGCAGACGGGAGTTGTACTCCAAGTTGGAAACGTTGCTTTCAGCGTAAGTTGCTCTGTACGTAGTCTGGAATTCCAACATGGGTTTATAGGTTAGGCAAACATAGGTCGTGTGTGCTCAAAGCAATATGTCAAGCTCACCAGTTGCCTAACAAAGGAACTATGATCCAGGAAATCATTAAGACTGTGTTCAAGTAAGCTGCTGCTTCATTGTCCATCAAAAGTTTACATTTCCATTGCAGAGCTAGACATACACAGTACCAAGATGAAGATCAGTACGACCAAGCTGCCTATCCCAACCACAACTGTGACGTTATGTATGCTAATTGTCCAGGTTATGTGTTGGGTCATTTATTTAAAAATAAAAAATGAACTACTATTATTTGTTTTTGTACCCCATTAGCACCAAGGTGTGCAATTGAATAACGGACTTGGTCCCGTTAGTACGTGCAGTTCAACATGTGGTGGCTTGGCCTTGTGATGCTGCTCTCCTACGCCAAAGGAAATCTGGACGAGGACATCCAGAGCAAACTTACCCAACACAACAGCACTAGCCTTGCCAGAACCAGAAGGTACTTGGTATTTCCTGAGGGAAGCTCGTTTCAAGTTGGTAAGCCTCAGCACAAGCAGATTTCCCATTAATTTGTAGTATTTGATCTGGCTTATCCAACCTTGGACCAGTCGGGGTTGTTTGTTTTTGGAAACACTGCCGGTCTTGCCTGGGAACTGCCATCAAAGCCGGTTTTCCTTGACAAAAAGTTTGAGAAAAAAGAGCAAGTTACAACTCCTTTGCCTCCGTTGGAACATCCAGCAGTAGCAGATCGGGACAGTTATGGACCTGTCAGCGAGTATGTTAACCCCTTTGATAGCTATCTGCCGCAGTACCAGAGCTACCCATATCCTAGCTACAGCAGACAACAGCAAGTGGAACCAGTCAATGACTGGGGTTTTTACCATAGAGTACACAGAAGGAGTAGGAGGGACTTGTACTTCAAGTTGGAGGAGTTTTTTTCAGCGTAAGAATGTCGTAAACAACTTCACCAGTCACTAAAACCACAATTTCCAGACTAATGAAAGATGGCAAATCGTGCATCCTGAAAACAATTTGCCAAGTGCACAAGCAACCAAAAGACAAGGGTAACTTTTTTGAAGAATTACTGAAGATGGTCTTCAAGTGAGTATCTTATTTTTGGTTCCAAATCCACAAAAGATATTCCAGGGTCAAGCCTGACGATTTTTTGGAAAACGAGGACCATTATGACCATGCTGCTAATAGGGACCATGACTGTGACTCTATGTATCCAGAGTGTGAGGGTGTTGTTTTCAACCGACTACTGCAAGGTGTATTGAAAAATAAATAAAATTCTCATCAGTACATGTATTTTTCTAACGTCATAAACCTGGAAAATTGTTCTATGGGGTCCTTGGGACAGTCTGGATAGAAGTGGTGGCATTGGGACGTTTCCCTTCCGATCAATTCTGCCTCATGGTACTCGTTGGTGTGCTCTTCAATGGTTGACGAGGGACTATGTCATGCATGGACCAATAATTATTTGTCCTTTTTATATATATACCACCATACTTACGTAAGGAAGTGATGGACTAGTTCAGCTAGAAGTCCAGAACGCTCTTCCAACTTTACAGACGACACCTGGCATATTGACTTGAGCAAGCAAGCTTTACCATCTGAATAATGCTTTTGCAGAATTTGTTCAAATAGGTGATATACATCCCATCTGGTTATGGACCTTGTCCTTCTCGATGAGTCCATTTCAGGGTTGGTGTACAAGGTGCTGTTGTTGGGTAGTTGGTAGTACGCCTTCATCACCATACCAATGGTTACGCTTTCTTGGTTGAGCTCGAATGGTATGCCAATGCCAAAAATAAGCTAACCAGCTGATTAAGTGCATGGTTGATAAGTATACTCACAGCCACCCAGTTTATTCCCTCCTTCCATACCAAAAACCTTTTGTGTCTGGATAGTTGATGGCTGGTGTCAAGGACCTTCAGGTCATGGACAGGAATCACCAGGAGGAGCAGGATAAATTGAAAATGTACCATTGTTTCGTTAGACAAATGTCGAAGTACTAAAATCTAGACCACTTATCACCTAAGTCAAGTGGGTCATCCGCTAGTCCAACAAGTTAGTATTCACAGTGGTGAAATGAAGGTGATATGGTTGTTTTTGCTTGGTGTGGTTTATGGGCAAGAATTTCAGCTGGCGGACACCAGCCATCAACGACTGCTACGTCAGAAGAGGACTTTGGTGTATAAAACAGGCAGCAACTGGGTGTCTGTAAGTACTACCGTTTCATACACAAAATAAAAGATGGTTTCAAGGTCATTTTTGGTATTGGTGTACCAGTGAATGTACAAGCACAAAGTATAACTTTGGGGGCGGTAATGAAGGCTTTCTACCTACTGCCCGACAACAGTACTTATTACACCAATCCAGAAGGGTACATTGACTTGGATACAACACGAAAGAAGCGTTCCCCTTCCAGATGGCACATCTATGAGCTGATACAACAATATCTGGAAAGGTACTCCTTAAAGTATGTATGATATTATTGCACAATAGCATTTCAGGAATAACTATCCAGACGGCAAAGCGTGTCTGCTAAAATCGATTTGTGAAATATCCAACGTGCCTCTGGAACAAAAATCTGGCTTGATAGCGGAAATATTTCACAGCATTCTTACGTGAGTTGTTTAGAAGTAAAGTGGGTCGTTTGTTGAGAGTTATTTTGTTCCAGACCGTCTTCCACGGACGATCAAATCGAGAATGCCGTGCATAACGAGTATCATGAGGCGGAAAAAGTCGGCAGATCCATCAATAGTTGTTCGCTGGTTTTTCCAGAATGTCCTGATGGGCCTGTTCAGCAATTTTCCAGATTCATAACTGATCAATAAATGATTTTTCCAGAGGGTTTTTCATTTCTTTTGTAATGCTTGGGATGACATAAAGCCGCGCCATTATTCTGGATTTCATATGGAAGGGATTCTTTATTGTGAGAATGAGTGATGTGTGTGGATTTGGAGCGAATGGAAGTTATTTGGAGGGAAACATTTGTTATCGGGGATTTTCTGTAAGAGATGAGTTTTTTCTTGGAAAGTTTTCACTCAATTAGAAGCAATTGATGATAAGAGAGATGTGGAAGAAATTGGTTTTCAAAGTAAAATAACCATATTCAAGCTAAAGTCCACAAAAAAATATCCTATATTTTTTCCTGAGCCAATTTTATTCTGCAAATCAGAGGATTTACTTGAAATACCTTGATTTATATCTTCTCAGAATTGCAAGTTGATATTTTGCAAAATGTGGAAGATATAGTAGTTCAAAGTTGACTTACGTGAAATTGTCATCTTCAAGCTTCCAAAGAAAACATCCTAGTATTATTTCCTGGAAATTGTAGAATTTACTTGAAATACTTTGATCCATATCATCTTGAAATTGCAAGTTGATGTTTTGCAAATTACAGAAGATATTGAAGTTTAAAGTTGACTTACGTAAAATTGCCATCTTCAAGCTAAAATTCTCAAGAAAAATTCCTATATTTTTTCCTGAAAGAATCTTAACCTGCAAATTGGAGGATTCACTTGTTATACTTTGTTCTATATCTTCTCAGAATTGCAAGTTGATATTTTGCAAAATGTGGAAGATATAGTGGTTCAAAGTTGACTCACGTAAAATTGTCATCTTCAAGCTTCCACAGAAAAGATTCTAGTATTATTTCCTGGAAATTGTAAACTTTACTTGAAATGCTTAGCTCTATATCATCTTGAAATTGAAAATTGATGTTTTGCAAATTACAGGAGATATTGAGGTTTAAAGTTGACTTACGTAAAATTGCCATCTTCAAGCTAAAATTCTCAAAAAAAAATCCTTTATTTTTTCCTGAAAGAATCTTATCCTGCCAATGGTAGAATTTACTTGAAATACTTTGCTCTATATCATCTTGAAATTGCAAGTTGATGTTTTGCAAATAACAGAAGATATTGAAGTTCAAAGTTGACTTACGTGAAATTGTCATCTTCAAGCTTCCACAGAAAACATTCTAGTATTATTTCCTGGAAATCGTAAACTTTACTTGAAATGCTTTGCTCTATATCATCTTGAAATTGCAAATTGATGTTTTGCAAATTACAGGAGATATTGAGGTTTAAAGTTGACTTACGTAAAATTGCCATCTTCAAGCTAAAATTCTCAAGAAAAATTCCTTTATTTTTTCCTGAAAGAATCTTATCCTGCAAATGGGAGGATTAACTTGAAATACTTTGTTCTATATCTTCTCAAAATTGCAGGTTGATATTTTGCAAAATGTGGAAGATATAGTAGTTCAAAGTTGACTTACATGAAATTGTCATCTTCAAGCTTCCACAGAAAACATTCTAGTATTATTTCCTGGAAATTGTAAACTTTACTTGAAATGCTTTGCTCTATATCATCTTGAAATTGCAAATTGATGTTTTGCAAATTACAGGAGATATTGAGGTTTAAAGTTGACTTACGTAAAATTGCCATCTTCAAGCTAAAATTCTCAAGAAAAATTCCTTTATTTTTTCCTGAAAGAATCTTATCCTGCAAATGGGAGGATTAACTTGAAATACTTTGTTCTATATCTTCTCAAAATTGCAGGTTGATATTTTGCAAAATGTGGAAGATATAGTAGTTCAAAGTTGACTTACGTGAAATTGTCATCTTCAAGCTTCCACAGAAAACATTCTAGTATTTTTTCCTGGAAATTGAAGAATTTACTTGAAATACTTTGCTCTATATCATCTTGAAATTGCAAGTTGCTGTTTTGCAAATTACAGGAGATATTGAGGTTTAAAGTTGACTTACGTAAAATTGCCATCTTCAAGCTAAAATTCTCAAGAAAAATTCCTTTATTTTTTCCTGAAAGAATCTTATCCTGCAAATGGGAGGATTAACTTGAAATACTTTGTTCTATATCTTCTCAAAATTGCAGGTTGATATTTTGCAAAATGTGGAAGATATAGTAGTTCAAAGTTGACTTACGTGAAATTGTCATCTTCAAGCTTCCACAGAAAACATTCTAGTATTATTTCCTGGAAATTGTAAACTTTACTTGAAATGCTTTGCTCTATATCATCTTGAAATTGCAAATTGATGTTTTGCAAATTACAGGAGATTTTGAGGTTTAAAGTTGACTTACGTAAAATTGCCATCTTCAAGCTAAAATTCTCAAGAAAAATTCCTTTATTTTTTCCTGAAAGAATCTTATCCTGCAAATGGGAGGATTAACTTGAAATACTTTGTTCTATATCTTCTCAAAATTGCAGGTTGATATTTTGCAAAATGTGGAAGATATAGTAGTTCAAAGTTGACTTACGTGAAATTGTCATCTTCAAGCTTCCACAGAAAACATTCTAGTATTATTTCCTGGAAATTGTAAACTTTACTTGAAATGCTTTGCTCTATATCATCTTGAAATTGCAAATTGATGTTTTGCAAATTACAGGAGATTTTGAGGTTTAAAGTTGACTTACGTAAAATTGCCATCTTCAAGCTAAAATTCTCAAGAAAAATTCCTTTATTTTTTCCTGAAAGAATCTTATCCTGCAAATGGGAGGATTAACTTGAAATACTTTGTTCTATATCTTCTCAAAATTGCAGGTTGATATTTTGCAAAATGTGGAAGATATAGTAGTTCAAAGTTGACTTACGTGAAATTGTCATCTTCAAGCTTCCACAGAAAACATTCTAGTATTTTTTCCTGGAAATTGAAGAATTTACTTGAAATACTTTGCTCTATATCATCTTGAAATTGCAAGTTGCTGTTTTGCAAATTACAGGAGATATTGAGGTTTAAAGTTGACTTACGTAAAATTGCCATCTTCAAGCTAAAATTCTCAAGAAAAATTCCTTTATTTTTTCCTGAAAGAATCTTATCCTGCAAATGGGAGGATTAACTTGAAATACTTTGTTCTATATCTTCTCAAAATTGCAGGTTGATATTTTGCAAAATGTGGAAGATATAGTAGTTCAAAGTTGACTTACGTGAAATTGTCATCTTCAAGCTTCCACAGAAAACATTCTAGTATTATTTCCTGGAAATTGTAAACTTTACTTGAAATGCTTTGCTCTATATCATCTTGAAATTGCAAATTGATGTTTTGCAAATTACAGGAGATTTTGAGGTTTAAAGTTGACTTACGTAAAATTGCCATCTTCAAGCTAAAATTCTCAAGAAAAATTCCTTTATTTTTTCCTGAAAGAATCTTATCCTGCAAATGGGAGGATTAACTTGAAATACTTTGTTCTATATCTTCTCAAAATTGCAGGTTGATATTTTGCAAAATGTGGAAGATATAGTAGTTCAAAGTTGACTTACGTGAAATTGTCATCTTCAAGCTTCCACAGAAAACATTCTAGTATTTTTTCCTGGAAATTGAAGAATTTACTTGAAATACTTTGCTCTATATCATCTTGAAATTGCAAGTTGCTGTTTTGCAAATTACAGGAGATATTGAGGTTTAAAGTTGACTCACGTAAAATTGCCATCTTCAAGCTAAAATTCTCAAGAAAAATTCCTTTATTTTTTCCTGAAAGAATCTTATCCTGCAAATGGGAGGATTAACTTGAAATACTTTGTTCTATATCTTCTCAAAATTGCAGGTTGATATTTTGCAAAATGTGGAAGATATAGTAGTTCAAAGTTGACTTACGTGAAATTGTCATCTTCAAGCTTCCACAGAAAACATTCTAGTATTATTTCCTGGAAATTGTAAACTTTACTTGAAATGCTTTGCTCTATATCATCTTGAAATTGCAAATTGATGTTTTGCAAATTACAGGAGATTTTGAGGTTTAAAGTTGACTTACGTAAAATTGCCATCTTCAAGCTAAAATTCTCAAGAAAAATTCCTTTATTTTTTCCTGAAAGAATCTTATCCTGCAAATGGGAGGATTAACTTGAAATACTTTGTTCTATATCTTCTCAAAATTGCAGGTTGATATTTTGCAAAATGTGGAAGATATAGTAGTTCAAAGTTGACTTACGTGAAATTGTCATCTTCAAGCTTCCACAGAAAACATTCTAGTATTTTTTCCTGGAAATTGAAGAATTTACTTGAAATACTTTGCTCTATATCATCTTGAAATTGCAAGTTGCTGTTTTGCAAATTACAGGAGATATTGAGGTTTAAAGTTGACTTACGTAAAATTGCCATCTTCAAGCTAAAATTCTCAAGAAAAATTCCTTTATTTTTTCCTGAAAGAATCTTATCCTGCAAATGGGAGGATTAACTTGAAATACTTTGTTCTATATCTTCTCAAAATTGCAGGTTGATATTTTGCAAAATGTGGAAGATATAGTAGTTCAAAGTTGACTTACGTGAAATTGTCATCTTCAAGCTTCCACAGAAAACATTCTAGTATTATTTCCTGGAAATTGTAAACTTTACTTGAAATGCTTTGCTCTATATCATCTTGAAATTGCAAATTGATGTTTTGCAAATTACAGGAGATTTTGAGGTTTAAAGTTGACTTACGTAAAATTGCCATCTTCAAGCTAAAATTCTCAAGAAAAATTCCTTTATTTTTTCCTGAAAGAATCTTATCCTGCAAATGGGAGGATTAACTTGAAATACTTTGTTCTATATCTTCTCAAAATTGCAGGTTGATATTTTGCAAAATGTGGAAGATATAGTAGTTCAAAGTTGACTTACGTGAAATTGTCATCTTCAAGCTTCCACAGAAAACATTCTAGTATTTTTTCCTGGAAATTGAAGAATTTACTTGAAATACTTTGCTCTATATCATCTTGAAATTGCAAGTTGATGTTTTGCAAATTACAGAACATATTGAGGTTTAAAGTTGACTTACGTGAAATTGCCATCTTCAAGCTAAAATTCTCAAAAAAAATTCCTATATTTTTTCCTGAAAGAATCTTATCCTGCGAATCGTAGAATTTACTTGAAATACTTTGCTCTATATCATCTTGAAATTGCAAGTTGATGTTTTGCAAATTACAAAAGATATTGAGGTTTAAAGTTGACTTACGTGAAATTGCCATCTTCAAGCTAAAATTCTCAAAAAAAATTCCTATATTTTTTCCTGAAAGAATCTTATCCTGCAATTTGGAGGATTTACTTGTTATACTTTGTTCTATATCTTCTCAGAATTGCAAGTTGATATTTTGCAAAATGTGGAAGATATAGTAGTTCAAAGTTGACTTACGTGAAATGGTCATCTTCAAGCTTCCACAAAAAACATTCTAGTATTTTTGTCTGGAAATTGTAGAATTTACTTGAAATACTTTGCTCTATATCATCTTGAAATTGCAAGTTGATGTTTTGCAAATTACAGAAGATATTGAGGTTTAAAGTTGACTCACGTAAAATTGCCATCTTCAAGCTAAAATTCTCAAAAAAAAATCCTATATTTTTTCCTGAAAGAATCTTATCCTGCGAATCGTAGAATTTACTTGAAATACTTTGCTCTATATCATCTTGAAATTGCAAGTTGATGTTTTGCAAATTACAGAAGATATTGAAGTTTAAAGTTGACTTACGTAAAATTGCCATCTTCAAGCTAAAATTCTCAAAAAAAATTCCTATATTTTTTCCTGAAAGAATCTTATCCTGCAATTTGGAGGATTTACTTGTTATACTTTGTTCTATATCTTCTCAGAATTGCAAGTTGATATTTTGCAAAATGTGGACGATATAGTAGTTCAAAGTTGACTTACGTGAAATGGTCATCTTCAAGCTTCCACAAAAAACATTCTAGTATTTTTGTCTGGAAATTGTAGAATTTACTTGAAATACTTTGCTCTATATCATCTTGAAATTGCAAGTTGATGTTTTGCAAATTACAGAAGATATTGAGGTTTAAAGTTGACTCACGTAAAATTGCCATCTTCAAGCTAAAATTCTCAAAAAAAATTCCTATATTTTTTCCTGAAAGAATCTTATCCTGCAATTTGGAGGATTTACTTGTTATACTTTGTTCTATATCTTCTCAGAATTGCAAGTTGATATTTTGCAAAATGTGGACGATATAGTAGTTCAAAGTTGACTTACGTGAAATGGTCATCTTCAAGCTTCCACAAAAAACATTCTAGTATTTTTGTCTGGAAATTGTAGAATTTACTTGAAATACTTTGCTCTATATCATCTTGAAATTGCAAGTTGCTGTTTTGCAAATTACAGAAGATATTGAGGTTTAAAGTTGACTTACGTAAAATTGCCATCTTCAAGCTAAAATTCTCAAAAAAAATTCCTATATTTTTTCCTGAAAGAATCTTATCCTGCGAATCGTAGAATTTACTTGAAATACTTTGCTCTATATCATCTTGAAATTGCAAGTTGATGTTTTGCAAATTACAGAAAATATTGAAGTTTAAAGTTGACTCACGTAAAATTGCCATCTTCAAGCTAAAATTCTCAAAAAAAAAACCTATATTTTTTCCTGAAAGAATCTTATCCTGCAATTTGGAGGATTCACTTGTTATACTTTGTTCTATATCTTCTCATATTTGCAAGTTGATATTTTGCAAAATGTGGAAGATATAGTAGTTCAAAGTTGACTTACGTAAAATTGTCATCTTCAAGCTTCCACAAAAAACATTCTAGTATTTTTGTCTGGAAATTGAAGAATTTACTTGAAATACTTTGCTCTATATCATCTTGAAATTGCAAGTTGATGTTTTGCAAATTACAGAAGATATTGAAGTTCAAAGTTGACTTACGTAAAATTGCCATCTTCAAGCTAAAATTCTCAAGAAAAATTCCTATATTTTTTCCTGAAAGAATCATATCCTGCAATTTGGAGGATTCACTTGTTATACTTTGTTCTATATCTTCTCAGAATTGCAAGTTGATATTTTGCAAAATGTGGAAGATATAGTGGTTCAAAGTTGACTCACGTAAAATTGCCATCTTCAAGCTAAAATTCTCAAGAAAAATTCCTATATTTTTTCCTGAAAGAATCATATCCTGCAATTTGGAGGATTTACTTGTTATACTTTGTTCTATATCTTCACAGAATTGCAAGTTGATATTTTGCAAAATGTGGAAGATATAGTGGTTCAAAGTTGACTCACGTAAAATTGTCAGCTTCAAGCTTCCACAAAAAAAAACTAGTAGGTATTATTCCCAGAGAGTAGATTAAACAATTTACTTGAAATATTTTGTTCTATATCTTTCTAGAATTGCAACTGGATATTTTGCAAAATGTAGAAGATATTGGAGTTCAATGTTAACTTGAGTAAAATTGCCTCTCAAAGCTGAAGTCCACAAAAAATTTTTTTTTTTTCTGAAAGAATCTTATCCTGTCAAATCGAAGATTTACTTGTAATACTTTGTTTTTGATCATCTAAAAATTGATATTTTAGAAAATGCAGAAGATATTGTAGTTCAAAGTTGACTTACTAAAAATTGTCATCTCCCCAAAAAAAAATCTAGTATACTTTTCCGAGAGAATATTATCTTGCAAATTAAAGAATTTTCATGAAATGGGTTGTGGCCCCACGTTGAGTGCAAAAATTCTCGAAAAAGCTTCAACAATCAGAAAAACCGGGTAATGAAGAAGTAAGCCCCACGTGGGATGCCAAATTTTTTTCATAACTCACTACAATGAGTCATACTAAACTGATAAGCAAAGCACAGCAGTAAACAATCGTTTGAATAAATTGAACTTATTTTTCCATCACCATATTCACATAACTGTTACCAGTGGACTCTAATCAAATCACCAAACAAATCAAACAGTTCACATCACCCAATTTGGTACCACCTGACCTTGCGACAGGTACCAAAATGAATACAAAAAAGCTAATCTTCCATTGTATATCTGCATTAATAGTTGTAGTATTTTTTTTATTATTCTGCGTCGACAGTACCAACCTGCAGCCTTTAAAAAAACGCGTAAAACGAAAGGTTGTCTTCACCAAGAGCAGTAAGTTCTTTGTAAGTATAACCCATTAATAACAAGAAAAAAAATTAGGTTTGTAGTTTCGTCTTAATGGCAAGGAAAACGTCATTAACTACACCACAACTCTTGCCCATGGCTGGGGGTTTAGAATCAACTACGAACTGCCCAGTTCGCTGAACCAGAGGTTGAGGTTTTTCAAAAGAGATGTCCACAGTGATATTGAGAAGATACAACATCCGTGAGTAGATTAAATGGGGATATTTTGTATGGAGGGGACGTTGTAGGTTAGTTGCTGATCTGGCGAATTGTGTGATGATGAGGATCTGTAGTGTATTGTCTCTACCGTTGATGAGAGATCAGAAGTGTGGTATGTTTTGTGGAGTTGCCAAAATCATTACTGAGTAAGTCACGTGGTGAAAAGTGTGGTTATGTCCCCTTATCCAACAAAGACGCTTCCAGACTATCAAAACTCCTCTCCACCAATAAATTTCCCATCAACTTTTTTCCCCCAGTTGTCCCCATTTATTCCGTCTCTATAATTTCTTTGTTTCGACCCACTCAGCCGATTTTCAACGATCTAACAAAAAGATGCCTGTTGGCTCGGAGATTTATTGGCTAGAGAGTTTGGAAAAACTGTTTGGGTTAATGACAGAGTCAGGTGGATTTTTTTTTCCAGCGCCATCCGTCATTTTCGTTAAGCAGAAATTGAATAATCTTTTTCCAGGTCGCAAGGCATCGAAGCTGACTTTTTCAAGCGGTTTAGTGAAAACTGTCGACTCTATCAGGAAAGGTGTCCCGAGAGGTTTGACAACTCATCCATCTTCGGTTATGGATAGTTTATTGAAAGTAGCAATGTGGATGTTGAATAAAAATTGATTTTCTATTGAGAGTTTCAGTAAGAATCAAGCAAATTCAACAAAATTAATCATGAAAAGTCTGGTTTTTGAGATACAGGGTGTTAAAAGTTCAAAGATCCTTCTGCTGATTAATATTGACGAAAAATGTGCGCCACTGGCTTTTTCTTTGAATGTTTTATTTTTTCCAGATAAAACAACTAAAAATACAACTTTTTTGTCTCTTGATATTTTTTTGCATCTTTCTTCGTTTTCGAGAAAAAAAATCAAAACTACTTCATTGCATGTCAAAAAATTGTTAAAATGAAGTGGTTTTAATTTTTTTCCTTGAAAACGAAAAAAGATACAAAAAAATGTCAAAAAACAAAAAAGTTGTATTTTTAGCATTCTATCTGAAGAAAATTTGAAATTTCCAGAAAAAACCAGTAGCGTACATTGTTTGTCAATATTAATCGCGAACTTGCCCCTCGGAACGCCACTGGAGCTCATAATCACCATCTTTGTAGTGCTGATTGAGCGTGTTGTATTAATGAAAAACTTTGCCAAAATTCAACAAAATCAGCGTAAGGATCTTTGAGATATTGATAATAAAGTCGATTTCAGCAACACTTCACTCACATTAAAAAATTAATTATCAACCCCAGTTTCTGAACAACAAGATATCTATTCGATAAGGCTATTGATTCGATTAACAACCAAACCTCATGATATTATGACATTTATGTCATCTTGAGAAACTGGGCACAAGTTGGCCCCACGTTGGGCGTCAAAATGTGTAGATCAATCCTACTATTGGCAATTGAAGAGCAAGGTTTCTTGGGCGTTAATGTCAGAATGTCTTTACATGATAAATAAATCAAGAAATTGAGTTGTTCATTGTCAAAATTTGTTTTTCAAAACTAGGCTGTGATGACGTAGGCCCCATGTTGGACGTCAAAAATTTCAATAATTTATTCAAGTGATTCCGAGGACATGCAACCTCAAGTTTTCTAGAAAACATATCCGTTCATCACACTTCAAAGCAAGCAATCAAAAAGGCCCCACGTCGGAAGCCAAAATCTGCAGAAAACGTCAAAAAGCCTAGATTAAAATGAAGCTAATTATTCATTTGTCAGATATGGAAGTTTACCCCACGTTGGGTGCCAAAATTGTTTGTCTTTTATGAAAAAAATCTATAAAAAAAGTTAAAGAACCCGCCTGGTGAAGAAGCTGGCCCCACGTTGGACGCCAAAATAAATTGGCCTGCTACTAAGAGCATATCAAAAAAGCTTCAACGATAAGAAAAACTGGGTGGTGAAGAAATTAGCCCCACGTCGAACGCCAAAATTCCCAAAAAAGCTTCAAACAGAAGAAAAACTGGGTTGTGAAGTAGCTAACCGGGTTAGCCCCAAGTTGTACGCCAAAATTCATCTGTCATCAATGATTTCTAGATTTTAATCTCAACCTTCCATTTGCGGGATAAATGGAAGGATTTCAAGTTGATATTTTTCAAAATTAGGTCAAAATTATCATCATAAAACCAAAAAAAATAAATTATATTCTCTGCTTTGACCAAAACCCATTCAACACAGAAAACTAGGAAATCGATGTCGATTTCCTCTCGCCGGCGAACTGGTTATCCGCAAAGGCCGTCGGAAATTTGCCAGATTAGCCAAACTCTTACCTCTATTTCCATTTTCCAGAAACGGAGACGTTTTTCCTTGATTAACTTAAGATATTTATGGAAATTGGATATCGAGATGATCAATTTAGTGCGGCTGTGGGAAGAGAGATAAAAATTATTTAGAAGTTTATTCAGTTCGATGATTGGAAAGGAGTATTGATGATGCCCAACACGGATTCTGATACCGTTAAACATTATTCAACATTAAATTGTTCTTATAATAGATAGATTGGAATTCTATAGAATTCAACTCCACACTGACACACAACACGGATTCTGAAGTCATTTCAAGTTATTCATCATGGAATTTCTTTACATTTTCTGAGTTATCTGCACTTGCAAACTAATTCAACCATATTTCTGATAACTAACACGGATTCTGATGCCATTTCAAGTTGGTTGTCTTTAGTTTTTCTGAGAATTTCCCACTTTTGACAAAATTCAGTCACACGGATTCTGATGTCTTTCAACATTATTCAACTTAAATTGTTGATTTCCTTGAAATGTTCTATGAAATTCTATAGAATTCAACTCCACACTGACACACAACACGGATTCTGACGCTATTTCAAGTTATTTATCATGGAATTTCTTTACATTTTATGAGTAATCAGCACTTGCAGACTATTTCAACCATATGTCTGATAACTAACACGGATTCTGATGCCATTTCAAGTTGGTTGTCTTTGGTTTCTCTGAGAATTTCCCACTTTTAACAAAATTCAGTCACACGGATTCTGATGTCTTTCAACATTATTCAACTTAAATTGTTGATTTCCTTGAAATGTTCTATGAAATTCTATAGAATTCAACTCCACACTGACACACAACACGGATTCTGACGCCATTTCAAGTTATTTATCATGGAATTTCTTTACATTTTCTGAGTAATCTGCACTTGCAAACTAATTCAACCATATTTCTGATAACTAACACGGATTCTGATGCCATTTCAAGTTGGTTGTCTTTAGTTTTCCTGAGAATTTCCCACTTTTGACAAAATTGAGTCACACGGATTCTGATGTCTTTCAACATTATTCAACTTAAATTGTTGATTTCCTTGAAATGTTCTATGAAATTCTATAGAATTCAACTCCACACTGACACACAACACGGATTCTGACGCCATTTCAAGTTATTTATCATGGAATTTCTTTACATTTTCTGAGTAATCTGCACTTGCAAACTAATTCAACCATATTTCTGATAACTAACACGGATTCTGATGCCATTTCAAGTTGGTTGTCTTTAGTTTTCCTGAGAATTTCCCACTTTTGACAAAATTGAGTCACACGGATTCTGATGTCTTTCAACATTATTCAACTTAAATTGTTGATTTCCTTGAAATGTTCTATGAAATTCTATAGAATTCAACTCCACACTGACACACAACACGGATTCTGACGCCATTTCAAGTTATTTATCATGGAATTTCTTTACATTTTCTGAGTAATCTGCACTTGCAAACTAATTCAACCATATTTCTGATAACTAACACGGATTCTGATGCCATTTCAAGTTGGTTGTCTTTAGTTTTCCTGAGAATTTCCCACTTTTGACAAAATTGAGTCACACGGATTCTGATGTCTTTCAACATTATTCAACTTAAATTGTTGATTTCCTTGAAATGTTCTATGAAATTCTATAGAATTCAACTCCACACTGACACACAACACGGATTCTGACGCCATTTCAAGTTATTTATCATGGAATTTCTTTACATTTTCTGAGTAATCTGCACTTGCAAACTAATTCAACCATATTTCTGATAACTAACACGGATTCTGATGCCATTTCAAGTTGGTTGTCTTTAGTTTTCCTGAGAATTTCCCACTTTTGACAAAATTGAGTCACACGGATTCTGATGTCTTTCAACATTATTCAACTTAAATTGTTGATTTCCTTGAAATGTTCTATGAAATTCTATAGAATTCAACTCCACACTGACACACAACACGGATTCTGACGCCATTTCAAGTTATTTATCATGGAATTTCTTTACATTTTCTGAGTTATCTGCACTTGCAAACTAATTCAATCATATTTCTGATAACTAACACGGATTCTGATGCCATTTCAAGTTGGTTGTCTTTAGTTTTCCTGAGAATTTCCCACTTTTGACAAAATTGAGTCACACGGATTCTGATGTCTTTCAACATTATTCAACTTAAATTGTTGATTTCCTTGAAATGTTCTATGAAATTCTATAGAATTCAACTCCACACTGACACACAACACGGATTCTGACGCCATTTCAAGTTATTTATCATGGAATTTCTTTACATTTTCTGAGTTATCTGCACTTGCAAACTAATTCAACCATATTTCTGATAACTAACACGGATTCTGATGCCATTTCAAGTTGGTTGTCTTTAGTTTTCCTGAGAATTTCCCACTTTTGACAAAATTCAGTCACACGGATTCTGATGTCTTTCAACATTATTCAACTTAAATTGTTGATTTCCTTGAAATGTTCTATGAAATTCTATAGAATTCAACTCGACACTGACACACAATACGGATTCTGACGCCATTTCAATTCATTTATCATGGAATTTCTTCACATTTTCTGAGTAATCTGCACTTGCAAACTAATTCAACCATATTTCTGATAACTATCACGGATTCTGATGCCATTTCAAGTTGGATGTCTTTGGTTTTTCTGAGAATTTCCCACTTTTAACAAAATTAAGTCACACGGATTCTGATGTCTTCCAACATTATTCAACTTGAATTGTGGATTTCCTTGAAATGTTCTATGAAATTCTATAGAATTCAACTCCACACTGACACACAACACGGATTCTGACGCCATTTCAAGTTATTTATCATGGAATTTCTTTACATTTTATGAGTAATCAGCACTTGCAAACTAATTCAACCATATTTCTGATAACTAAGACGGATTCTGATGCCATTTCAAGTTGGTTGTCTTTGGTTTCTCTGAGAATTTCCCACTTTTAACAAAATTCAGTCACACGGATTCTGATGTCTTTCAACATTATTCATCTTAAATTGTTGATTTCCTTGAAATGTTCTATGAAATTCTATAGAATTCAACTCCACACTGACACACAACACGGATTCTGACGCCATTTCAAGTTATTTATCATGGAATTTCTTTACATTTTCTGAGTAATCTGCACTTGCAAACTAATTCAACCATATTTCTGATGACTAACACGGATTCTGATGCCATTTCAAGTTGGTTGTCTTTAGTTTTTCTGAGAATTTCCCACTTTTGACAAAATTCAGTCACACGGATTCTGATGTCTTTCAACATTATTCATCTTAAATTGTTGATTTCCTTGAAATGTTCTATGAAATTCTATAGAATTCAACTCCACACTGACACACAACACGGATTCTGACGCCATTTCAAGTTATTTATCACGGAATTTCTTTACATTTTCTGAGTAATCTGCACTTGCAAACTAATTCAACCATATTTCTGATGACTAACACGGATTCTGATGCCATTTCAAGTTGGTTGTCTTTGGTTTCTCTGATAATTTCCCACTTTTAACAAAATTCAGTCACACGGATTCTGATGTCTTTCAACATTATTCAACTTAAATTGTTGATTTCCTTGAAATGTTCTATGAAATTCTATAGAATTCAACTCCACACTGACACACAACACGGATTCTGACGCCATTTCAAGTTATTTATCATGGAATTTCTTTACATTTTATGAGTAATCAGCACTTGCAAACTAATTCAACCATATTTCTGATAACTAAGACGGATTCTGATGCCATTTCAAGTTGGTTGTCTTTGGTTTCTCTGAGAATTTCCCACTTTTAACAAAATTCAGTCACACGGATTCTGATGTCTTTCAACATTATTCATCTTAAATTGTTGATTTCCTTGAAATGTTCTATGAAATTCTATAGAATTCAACTCCACACTGACACACAACACGGATTCTGACGCCATTTCAAGTTATTTATCATGGAATTTCTTTACATTTTCTGAGTTATCTGCACTTGCAAACTAATTCAATCATATTTCTGATAACTATCACGGATTCTGATGCCATTTCAAGTTGGTTGTCTTTAGTTTTTCTGAGAATTTCCCACTTTTGACAAAATTGAGTCACACGGATTCTGATGTCTTTCAACATTATTCAACTTAAATTGTTGATTTCCTTGAAATGTTCTATGAAATTCTATAGAATTCAACTCCACACTGACACACAACACGGATTCTGACGCCATTTTAAGTTATTTATCATGGAATTTCTTTACATTTTCTGAGTTATCTGCACTTGCAAACTAATTCAACCATATTTCTGATAACTATCACGGATTCTGATGCCATTTCAAGTTGGTTGTCTTTAGTTTTTCTGAGAATTTCTCACTTTTGACAAAATTCAGTCACACGGATTCTGATGTCTCTCAACATTATTCAACTTAAATTGTTGATTTCCTTGAAATGTTCTATGAAATTCTATAGAATTCAACTCCACACTGACACACAACACGGATTCTGACGCCATTTCAAGTTATTTATCATGGAATTTCTTTACATTTTATGAGTAATCAGCACTTGCAAACTAATTCAACCATATTTCTGATAACTAACACGGATTCTGATGCCATTTCAAGTTGGTTGTCTTTGGTTTTTCTGAGAATTTCCCACTTTTAACAAAATTCAGCCACACGGATTCTGATGTCTTTCAACATTATTCAATTTAGATTGTTGATTTCGATAGAATGGAACCTTCCTGACACTCGACACGGATTCTCCTTCAATCTAAACACATTTCTGATGCCCAACACGGATTCTGATACCGTTTAACATAATTCAACATTAAATTTTTCTTATAATAGATTGAAATTTTCTGTGAAATTCTAAATTTCAACAGAATCCAACCCCACACTGACATACAACACGGATTCTGACGTCATTTCAAGTTATTCATCATAGAATTTATTCACATTTTCAGAAAAATTTCCACTTGCAACAAAATTCAGCCATATTTCTGATAATTTACACGTGCTTTTTGTCATATAATTCCTTTTGGTTTTTCTGAGAAATTCTCAGATTCCTTTAAATTTTCAGAGAAATTTCAACTTTCACCAGAATTCAGTCGTATGGAATCTGACAAATTTCCAGTTTCATTCAAATTCAGGCATATTTCTGTTATCCAATAAGGATTCTGATGCTATTCTGATGCTATTCTGAGCCATTTATCATGGATTTGCTGACAAATTTCAACAAAATTCATCTGACAAGGATTCTGATGACATTCATGAAGCTTCATTAGATTTTCATGTTAAATGACGTTTCAAGAAAATACAAGCTTTGATCATCCTCAGACAATCTGAATTAGATTGCCATTCCATTCCCATCCACTGACCACAACCAAAAATCCAAAATATCGACTGACTAAAACACAATCGGCCCTGGATCGTGACAAATCGGCATACATCGGGACCAGCCCCGACTAAGATTCCAAAGGGATGCTGCAATAGTGGTTAGTGACTTGGGGTTGTTCCCTCTGGATCGGCAAAGGGCGCGAGTTTTGTCCCTTTCAAAGCGGGACGGTTACGTTACGTGAAATACTGCAGGATGGATGCAGGATGTCTTTGCTGCTACTGATTTTCCGGGATTTTTCGGGCAAAACCATCCTGGATGATGTGGTAGCATCGATGGATTATAGACGAAAATGTTGTGTGTAAAAGTTAAGAAAAAAGTCAAGTGACGTTTGGTCTGGTGGATAAGGGCGGGGGTTTATTTGGGTTTGATTGGGGAAGTATGTAGTTCTGGAAGAGGATCTTTTGTGGTGAGTTGCGTATTTTTTATTTGACTAAGTCAACGAGGTCTTTGTTCCTCAATTTTTCTAAAATACATTTTTAACAACACTGTCTCTTAATCCAGATTTGTATCTTTATCTTTGCTTGTGATGTTGTTTTTTTTATTATGTTTTTCACATTATTACCAATTTCTTTACGTCAAAACATTCAAAGTCAACAATCGTTCCTGCAGCTACACATTACAATATTTATAATAATGAATAATGTTTACAAAATTGAAAATGATGAAGTTAGGTTATTAATAATAAACAGTGTAAAACCTACAAAATATTTTTTTGCGCATCGGAATCGGTCCATGAATAACGGAGATAATCAAAGTCAAAAATCCCCAAAACCGTTCCTGAGATACTAACGGAATGTTCAAAACGCCATAACTTGGTTGATTACGGACGGATTTTGATGCGAAAAAAAGCATTTAAAAGGACATTTCATGCTCTATTCAATTACACAATACAAATTTTTTTATAGCAATAACCATGCTAGTTTATAAAATGAAAAATATTGACAGTAGGATATCAAGAAAAAACACTGAAAATCCTACAAAATGTTTTTTGGCGCATTAAAATCGGTCCATAAATAATGGAGATGATCAAAGTCAAAAATCCCCAAAACCGTTCCTGAGATACTAACGGAATTTTCAAAACGTCATAACTTGGTTGATTATGGACGGATTTTGATGCGAAAAAAAGCATTTCAAAGAACATTTCATGCTCTATTCAATTACACAATACAAATTTTTTTATAGCAATAACCATGCTAGTTTATAAAATGAAAAATATTGACAGTAGGATATCAAGAAAAAACACTAAAAATCCTACAAAATGTTTTTTGACGCATCGAAATCGGTCCATAAATAAGGGAGATAATCAAAGTCAAAAATCCCCAGAACCGTTCCTGAGATAATAACGGAATTTTCAAAACGCCATAACTTGGTTGATTATGGACGGATTTTGATGCGAAAAAAAGCATTTCAAAGGATATTTCATGCTCTATTCAATTACACAATACAAAATTGTTTATAGCAATAACCATGCTAGTTTATAAAATGAAAAATATTGACAGTAGGATATCAAGAAAAAACACTGAAAATCCTACAAAATGTTTTTTGGCGCATAGAAATCGGTCCTTAAATAACGGAGATAATCAAAGTCAAAATTCCCCAAAACCGTTCCTGAGATACTAACGGAATTTTCAAAACGCCATAACTTGGTTGATTATGGACGGATTTTGATGCGAAAAAAAGCATTTCAAAGGATATTTCATGCTCTATTCAATTACACAATACAAAATTGTTTATAGCAATAACCATGCTAGTTTATAAAATGAAAAATATTGACAGTAGGATATCAAGAAAAAACACTGAAAATCCTACAAAATGTTTTTTGGCGCATAGAAATCGGTCCTTAAATAACGGAGATAATCAAAGTCAAAATTCCCCAAAACCGTTCCTGAGATACTAACGGAATTTTCAAAACGCCATAACTTGGTTGATTATGGACGGATTTTGATGCGAAAAAAAGCATTTCAAAGGACATTTCATGCTCTATTCAATTACACAATACAAAATTGTTTATAGCAATAACCATGCTAGTTTATAAAATGAAAAATATTGACAGAAGGATATCAAGAACAAACACTGAAAATCCTACAAAATGATTTTTGGCGCATCTAAATCGGTCCACAAATAACGGAGATGATCAAAGTCAAAAATCCCCTGAACCGTTCCTGAGATAATAACGGAATTTTCAAAACGCCATAACTTGGTTGATTATGGACGGATTTTGATGCGAAAAAAAGCATTTCAAAGGACATTTCATGCTCTATTCAATTACACAATACAAAATTGTCTATAGCAATAACCATGATAGTTTATGAACTGAAAAATATTGACAGTAGGATATCAAGAACAGACACTGAAAATCCTACAAAATGTTTTTTGGCGCATAGAAATCGGTCCTTAAATAACGGAGATAATCAAAGTCAAAATTCCCCAAAACCGTTCCTGAGATACTAACGGAATTTTCAAAACGCCATAACTTGGTTGATTATGGACGGATTTTGATGCGAAAAAAAGCATTTCAAAGGACATTTCATGCTCTATTCAATAACACAATACAAAATTGTCTATAGCAATAACCATGCTAGTTTATGAACTGAAAAATATTGACAGAAGGATATCAAGAAAAAACACTAAAAATCCTACAAAATGTTTTTTGGCGCATCGGAATCGGTTCATAAATAACGAAGATAATCAAAGTCAAAAATCCCCAGATCCGTTTCTGAGATAATAACGGAATTTTCAAAACGCCATAACTTGGTTGATTATGGACGGATTTTGATGCGAAAAAAAGCATTTCAAAGGACATTTCATGCTCTATTTAATTACACAATACAAAATTGTTCATAGCAATAACAATGCTAGTTTATAAAATGAAAAATATTGACAGTATAGCATATCAAGAAAAAATACTGAAAATCCTACAAAATGATTTTTGGCGCATCGAAATCGGTCCACAAATAACGGAGATAATCAAAGTCAAAAATCCTCAAAACTGTTCCTGAGATACTGACAGAATTTTTAAAACGTCATAACTTGGTTGTTTATGTAAGGATTTTAATGCGAAAAAATTCATTCTGAAGGAAATTCAATTCTCTATTTATCTTTGTAAGTGGGAACTGCAAAAACTAAGACAAATCCACATATTTTTTGATAAAAGTCGGAATAAATACCAAAACAAATTAACAAAATGCCTCAATCAAATTTAATACTTTTCTGGATAACAGCAAAACCATTTCATTAAACTTCCAGTTTCCAGAGATAAAACCTCATTTAAAGGAGATGGCAATGTATAATCAACAACCACTCACGTCTGCTGCTTCACTCACGTGAACTTAATTAATGAGACATTTATATCTGTGAGGGGCGGTGTAGCAGCGTAAGCGTGAAAGCGTGGAACAATCTTTATCTCGCCTGCAGTAAAAAATCCAATCGAAATAATCCGGCCATCCAGAGTCAAGCAAGCTTTTAATAGATCAATCAAAGGAAAAAGTTACTTAAAAATCTATCAAGAGCTGAGAGCATTGTCAACGTTGGAGCTAAAAGGTCAATAAAGTGTTGAGTGTGGCTCTTCATCCATTCTTGTTGTTATCGACGATTTTCTGGAAAGGGGAGACGATCTGATAACGTGAATTTGAGTGGAGATCACTTGATGGATAAATATTTTAAAATTGTATGATCTTGACAGGTTCAATTACTTTCCAGGCTGCTTCATGGAGGTTCTGCTAGCTTCCCTGTTCGTGCTAGCGACGGGGCCAGTGAGTTTCCTGGAAGCAAATCCAGACGCAAAAAGGCTCTACGATGATCTGCTGAGCAACTACAATCGGCTGATCCGGCCTGTTGGAAATAATTCGGACAGGTTGACGGTGAAGATGGGATTGAAGTTGTCTCAGCTTATTGACGTGGTAAGTTGGTGATTTTTTTTATATCGCATCGCCTTGGTTGGAAAATTTTAGAATAGATTGACTTCTTGATACATCTAACCTCAAAACTAACAAAACTAGGCTAAATCTCTCCACTCGATAATCAAAATGAAAATTTCAACTTGCATCGTCTTAGTTGGAAAATTTCAACATAAATTGACACCACACTTGACACACCTAACCCCAAGACTAACGAAAATAAGCGAAATCTCCTCAGTCAATGATCAAAATGAAAAAATTGAACTTGCATCGTCTTAGTTGGGAAATTTCAACATAAATTGACACCCCACTTGACACACCTAACCTCAAAACTAACAGAAATAGGCGAAATCTCCTCACTCGATGATCAAAATGAAAAAATTGAACTTGCATCGTCTTAGTTGGGAAATTTCAACATAAATTGACACCCCACTTGACACACCTAACCTCGAAACTAACAGAAATAGGCGAAATCTCCTCACTCGATGATCAAAATGAAAAAATTGAACTTGCATCGTCTTAGTTGGGAAATTTCAACATAAATTGACACCCCACTTGACACACCTAACCTCAAAACTAACAGAGATAGGCGAAATCTCCTCACTCGATGATCAAAATGAAAAAATTGAACTTGCATCGTCTTATTTGGGAAATTTCAACATAAATTGACACCCCACTTGACACACCTAACCTCAAAACTAACAGAAATAGGCGAAATCTCCTCACTCAATGATCAAAATGAAAAAAATTAAATTGCATCGTCTTAGTTGGGACATTTCACCATAAATTGACACCCCACTTGACACACCTAACCTCAAAACTAACAAAAATAAGCGCAATCTCCTCACTCAATGATCAAAATGAAAAAATTGAACTTGCATCGTCTTAGTTGGGAAATTTCAATATAAATTGACACCCCACTTGACACACCTAACCTCAAAACTAACAAAAATAGGCGCAATCTCCTCCAAAATGAAAAAATTGAAATTGCATCGTCTTAGTTGGGAAATTTCAACATAAATTGACACCCCACTTGACACACCTAACCTCAAAACTAACAAAAATAGGCTAAATCTCCCCACTCAATAATCAAAATGAAAAAATTGAACTTGCATTGTCTTGGTTGGAAAATTTCAACATAAATTGACACCCCACTTGACACACCTAACCTCAAAACTAACAGAAATAGGCGAAATCTCCTCACTCAATGATCAAAATGAAAAAAATTAAATTGCATCGTCTTAGTTGGGAAATTTAAACATAAATTGACACCCCACTTGACACACCTAACCTCAAAACTAACAAAAATAGGCTAAATCTCCCCACTCAATGATCAAAATGAAAAAATTGTACTCGCATCATCTTGCTTGGAAAATTTCAACATAAATTGACACCCCACTTGACACACCTAACCTCAAAACTAACAAAAATAGGCTAAATCTCCCCACTCAATGATCAAAATGAAAAAATTGTACTCGCATCATCTTGCTTGGAAAATTTCAACATAAATTGACACCCCACTTGACACACCTAACCTCAAAACTAACAAGAATAGGCGAAATCTCCTCAGTCAATGATCAAAATAAAAAAATTGAACTTGCATCGTCTTAGTTGGGAAATTTCAACATAAATTGACACCCCACTTGACACACCTAACCTCAAAACTAACAAAAATAGGCGCAATCTCCTCACTCAATGATCAAAATGAAAAAATTGTACTCGCATCATCTTGCTTGGAAAATTTCAACATAAATTGACACCCCACTTGACACACCTAACCTCAAAACTAACAAGAATAGGCTAAATCTTCCCACTCAATGATCAAAATGAAAAAATTGTACTCGCATCATCTTGCTTGGAAAATTTCAACATAAATTGACACCCCACTTGACACACCTAACCTCAAAACTAACAAAAATAGGCGCAATCTCCTCACTCAATGATCAAAATGAAAAAATTGTACTCGCATCATCTTGCTTGGAAAATTTCAACATAAATTGACACCCCACTTGACACACCTAACCTCAAAACTAACAAGAATAGGCGAAATCTCCTCAGTCAATGATCAAAATGAAAAAATTGAACTTGCATCGTCTTAGTTGGGAAATTTCAACATAAATTGACACCCCACTTGACACACCTAACCTCAAAACTAACAAGAATAGGCGAAATCTCCTCAGTCAATGATCAAAATGAAAAAATTGAACTTGCATCGTCTTAGTTGGGAAATTTCAACATAAATTGACACCCCACTTGACACACCTAACCTCAAAACAAAAATAGGCGCAATCTCCTCACTCAATGATCAAAATGAAAAAATTAAAATTTCATCGTCTTAGTTGGGAAATTTCAACATAAATTGACACCCCACTTGACACACCTAACTTCAAAACTAACCAAAATAGGCGAAATATCCTCAGTCAATGATCAAAATGAAAAAATTGAAATTGCATCGTCTTAGTTGGGAAATTCAACATAAATTGACACCCCACTTGACACACCTAACCTCAAAACTAACCAAAATAGGCGAAATCTCTCCACTCAATGATCAAAATGAAAAAAATTAAATTGCATCGTCTTCGTTGGGAAATTTCAACATAAATTGACACCCCACTTGACACACCTAACCTCAAAACTAACAAAAATAGGCCAAATCTCCCCACTCAATAATCAAAATGAAAAAATTGAACTTGCATCGTCTTGGTTGGAAAATTTCAACATAAATTGACACCCCACTTGACAAACCTAACCTCAAAACTAACAAAAATATCCGAAATCTCCTCACTCAATCACTCAATGATCAAAATGAAAAAAATTAAATTGCATCGTCTTCGTTGGGAAATTTCAACATAAATTGACACCCCACTTGACAAACCTAACCTCAAAACTAACAGAAATAGGCGAAATCTCCCCACACAATGATCAAAATGAAAAAAATTAAATTGTATCACCTTGTAACGCTACTTTTATTTATAAGACAGAAATTAAAAAGCAAAATAACGCTAAAAACCTTAATAAAAAGCAAATTAAGTACACACGATTATAACGATGACAAAGTCCAATAGAATCATGAAAAGAAGATAAAGATTATGAACAACAAAAACAGTAAAATCGACAAAATTTTATATTAAAGAATAAAAATTAAAAGAAAAGAGTTGCAACATGGTTAAAAAAAATTAAAAAGGATTGGGATTTTAAACCTGAAGAAACTATCCATCTAGAAATAACAACAACAGTCAAGTAAAGAACCAATAAAATATGGATAAAAACAACATGAGAAAAAAATCAACTGATACACAGTCAAAAACACAAAACAGTTAATAGTTGAAAAAAAGAGAAAAAAGCTTCTTAAAAAGGAAGATTAGAGAAAACACTATATTTTTTTTTGCGTATTCTTGAAAATTGTTGTAATTTTCGTTAATTTATTTTTAAGACGTTTCCTTCTCATAAGAAATGGCAAAGCTGCTTGGTAGTTTGTTGTGACTGTTCGACAGTTTTTTCACGGTGTGACGTTACTGGCTGGTGTGAGGTTGGTTGGGCCTAATACTCGTGTGACCTTCTCCGGATACAAATTCAATATCCTTTCAAAATGCCCTCTGGAACCTGGTCAAAAGAACAAACACGAATTAGCTCCTTTCCAATAGAAGTTTGCACTTCTTTTAAGACTGGACAAAGTTGAAACTTTGAGCCAGCACATAAATCAATCTGAGTGGTAGGTTCAGGAATATGACTACCCTTCACCATAAGGAAAAGAATTTTACCTGACATCAAGATATTGTACTGTTGCTCTTCACATGATCAATCACTGTAAGAAACACTCATACGACAAAACTCCTCACATTTCCAGTCTGCCCCCAGCAAACCTGTCAGCTTGTTTTCCGAAAAATAAAATCTCTTATTTGAGGCAACTAATCATTCTGACATGTCAACAGTGCGGAAGTAGACTTGTCACTGTCGAAGGATAGTAATAGGACTCATGCGTCCCAACAGGTGACACAATTTATTGTGTATGATAAAGATATCACTTTTGCAGAATTTGAAAAGTCAAATCATGACGACCAACGTCTGGGTGGAGCAGGAATGGAACGACTACAAACTCAAGTGGAACCCAGAAGACTACGGTGGGGTGGAGATACTACATGTACCATCTGAACATATTTGGTTGCCTGACATTGTTTTGTATAACAAGTAAACAATATAGCTTGGGAAACTTACCACATAACTTATTAAATCTTGTTCCAGCGCTGACGGCAACTACGAGGTAACAATCATGACCAAAGCGATCCTGCACCACACAGGAAAAGTTATCTGGAAACCTCCAGCCATCTATAAATCGTTCTGCGAAATCGACGTCGAGTATTTCCCGTTTGATGAACAAACTTGTTTTATGAAGTTTGGCAGTTGGACTTACGATGGCTACTTGGTGAGTTTTAGAATAATATGCCGCCCAACGTGGGGAAAAGGCCCCATGTTGTGCGGCAAAAACATTCGTAAAACTCGTGTTTGGATACTTCTTTATAGTTTGGAGCATTTTTTATTGATATTTGAAATAAGTGAAATATTATAAGGATTCAAAATATGTATTGCTTTACTTTATATCAGTATTATTTTTTAATTAAAATTTTCCTTATTTTTTCTTTTGATTAATCTTTATGCTGACCCAAGTAACAAATATTATTAGTTCAGTCGGTGTATTAGCGATTTCCATTAAATGTAGATTGAATCCAAAGCCGGACATTCAAATTAATTTGTCGCCCAACGTGGGGAAAAGGCCCCATGTTGTGCGGCAAAAACATTCGTAAAACACGTTTTTGGATACTTCTTTATAGTTTGGAGCATTTTTTATTGATATTTGAAATAAGTGAAATATTATAAGGATTCAAAATATGTATTGCTTTACTTTATATCAGTATTATTTTTTAATTAAAATTTTCCTTATTTTTTCTTTTGATTAATCTTTATGCTGTTCCAAGTTACAAATATTATTGGTTCAGTCGGTGTATTAGCGATTTCCATTAAATGTAGATTGAATCCAAAGCCGGACATGCAAATTAATTTGTCGCCCAACGTGGGAAAAAGGCCCCATGTTGTGCGCCAAAAACATTAGGGCAGGAAACATCAATAAACTCACTTTTGGAGACATGTTTAAACTTTTTAATGGGAAGTCAATGCTTTATTTTGTTTGGAACTGAACACCCTGTACCTTTTTCAAAAATGGAGTAAATCGAGTCACTAAAACTCAAAATGTAAAGAGAGGATTTGGTTTTGACACTATGTCTAAAGAATTTGTCCCAAATTATTAAAAAAAAATCCTGTAACTTTTTTAAAAATTGAGTGAATAATGTGTACAGGGTGTCTCAAATTATTTAAACAAAAATTCTGGATGTAAAAACCCTGTAACTTTTTTAAAAATTGGGTAAACTCAGTTACTTAAAACTTGAAATGTAGGGCAAAGAATAGACTTACACTGTTTTCATGGAACTCACTCAACTTGATCAATGATTTCTACACAGTGTCTCCAATTATTAAAAAGATATATTTTTTTAAACAAAGACAAATGTAAGTTTTTTGAAAATTGACTAAAACAAGTCAGTCAAAACTCAGGATGTAGAAAAAAGAATGGACTTTCACAATATTTTCATAGAAATCACCCAACTCCATCAATAATTTGTACAAGGTGTCTCAAATTATTTAAACAAAAATCACTCAAACAAATACAGTCTTGAACTAAAAACCCTCTAACTTTTTTAAAATATGAGTAAATCGAGCCACTTGAAACTCAAAATAAATGAAAAAAAATGGACTTTGCCACCATTTTTATAGAACTCGCCTAATTTTATCAATAATTTGTACACAGTGTCTCAAATTATTAAAAAAAAACCCTTACACAAAGACAGTCTGGGACTAAAATCCCTGTAACTTTTTTAAAAACTGGGTAAATTGAGTCACTCAAAATTCAAAATATAGGAAAAAAAATTGAATTTGACTCTATTTTTATAAAATTTGCTCAACTTCCCAATAACTTGTACACAGTGTCTCAAATTATTTAAAAAAAAACCCTCACACAAAGACAGTCTGGAACTAAATTCCCTGTAACTTTTTTAAAAATTGAGTAAATTAAGTCACTCAAAACACAGAATGTTGGAAAAAGAATGAACTTTTACAATATTTTTATATAAATCCCCCTTCCTAATCAATTATTTGTACAGGGTGTCTCAAATTATTTAACTAAAAATCCCTCAAACAAACACAGTCTGGAATCCTATAACTTTTTTAAAAACTGGGTAAATTGAGTCACTCAAAAGTCAAAATATAGGAAAAAAAATTGAATTTGACTCTATTTTTATAAAATTTGCTCAACTTCCCAATAACTTGTACACAGTGTCTCAAATTATTTAAAAAAAAACCCTCACACAAAGACAGTCTGGAACTAAATTCCCTGTAACTTTTTTAAAAATTGAGTAAATTAAGTCACTCAAAACACAGAATGTTGGAAAAAGAATGAACTTTTACAATATTTTTATATAAATCCCCCTTCCTAATCAATTATTTGTACAGGGTGTCTCAAATTATTTAACTAAAAATCCCTCAAACAAACACAGTCTGGAATCCTATAACTTTTTTAAAAACTGGGTAAATTGAGTCACTCAAAAGTCAAAATATAGGAAAAAAAAATTGAATTTGACTCTATTTTTATAAAATTTGCTCAACTTCCCAATAACTTGTACACAGTGTCTCAAATTATTTAAAAAAAAACCCTCACACAAAGACAGTCTGGAACTAAATTCCCTGTAACTTTTTTAAAAATTGAGTAAATTAAGTCACTCAAAACACAGAATGTTGGAAAAAGAATGAACTTTTACAATATTTTTATATAAATCCCCCTTCCTAATCAATTATTTGTACAGGGTGTCTCAAATTATTTAACTAAAAATCCCTCAAACAAACACAGTCTGGAATCCTATAACTTTTTTAAAAACTGGGTAAATTGAGTCACTCAAAAGTCAAAATATAGGAAAAAAAATTGAATTTGACTCTATTTTTATAAAATTTGCTCAACTTCCCAATAACTTGTACACAGTGTCTCAAATTATTTAAAAAAAAACCCTCACACAAAGACAGTCTGGAACTAAATTCCCTGTAACTTTTTTAAAAATTGAGTAAATCAAGGCAGTCAAAATACAGAATGTAGGAAAAAGAATGAAGTTTTACAATATTTTTGTATAAATCCCCATTTCTAATCAATAATTTGTACAGGGTGTCTCAAATTATTTAACCAAAAATCCCTCAAACAAAGACAGTCTGGAATCCTATAACTTTTTATAAAACTGGGTAAATTGAGTCACTCAAAATTCAAAATATAGGAAAATAAATTGAATTTGACTCTATTTTTATAAAATTTGCTCAACTTCCCAATAACTTGTACACAGTGCCTCAAATTATTTAAAAAAAAACCCTCACACAAAGACAGTCTGGAACTAAATTCCCTGTAACTTTTTTAAAAATTGAGTAAATTAAGTCACTCAAAACACAGAATGTAGGAAAAAGAATGAACTTTTACAATATTTTTATATAAATCTCCCTTCCTAATCAATAATTTGTACAGGGTGTCTCAAATTATTTAACCAAAAATCCCTCAAACAAAGACAGTCTGGAACCCTGTAACTTTTTTAAAAACTGGGTAAATTGAGTCACTCAAAAGTCAAAATGTAGGAAAAAAAATTGACTTTGCCTAAATTTTTATAAAATTTGCTCAACTTCCCAATAACTTGTACACAGTGCCTCAAATTATTTAAAAAAAAAACCCTCACACAAAGACAGTCTGGAACTAAATTCCCTGTAACTTTTTAAAAGTTGAGTAAATTAAGTCACTCAAAATACAGAATGTAAGAAAAAAAATGAACTTTTACAGTATTTTTGTATAAATCCCCCTTTCTAATCAATAATTTGTACAGGGTGTCTCAAATTATTTAACCAAAAATCCCTTAAACAAAGACAGTCTGGAACCCTGTAACTTTTTTAAAAACTGGGTAAATTGAGTCACTCAAAAGTCAAAATGTAGGAAAAAAATGGACTTTGACTCTATTTTTATAAAACTTGCTCAACTTCCCAATAACTTGTACACAGTGTCTCAAATTATTTAAAAAAAAAACCCTCACACAAACACAGTCTCGAACTAAATTCCCTGTAACTTTTTTAAAAATTGAGTAAATCAAGGCAGTCAAAACACAGAATGTAGGAAAAAGGATGAACTTTTACAATATTTTTGTATAAATCCCCCTTCCTAATCAATAATTTGTACAGGGTGTCTCAAATTATTTAACTAAAAATCCCTCAAACAAACACAGTCTGGAATCCTATAACTTTTTTAAAAACTGGGTAAATTAAGTCACTCAAAAGTCAAAATATAGGAAAAAAAAAATGGAATTTGACTCTATTTTTATAAAATTTGCTTAACTTCCCAATAACTTGTACACAGTGTCTCAAATAATTTGAAAAAAAAACCCTCACACAAAGACAGTCTCGAACTAAATTCCCTGTAACTTTTTTAAAAATTGAGTAAATCAAGGCAGTCAAAACACAGAATGTAGGAAAAAGGATGAACTTTTACAATATTTTTGTATAAATCCCCCTTCCTAATCAATAATTTGTACAGGGTTTCTCAAATTATTTAACCAAAAATCCCTTAAACAAACACAGTCTGGAATCCTGTAACTTTTTTAAAAACTGGGTGAATTGAGTCACTCAAAAGTCAAAATGTTGAAAAAAAATGGACTTTGACTCTATTTTCATAAAATTTACTCAACTTCCCAATAACTTGTACACAGTGTCTCAAATTATTTGAAAAAAAAAACCTCACACAAAGACAGTCTGGAACTAAAATCCCTGTTACTTTTTTAAAAGTTGAGTAAATCAAGTCACTCAAAATACAGAATGTAGGAAAAAAAATGAACTTTCACAGTATTTTTATATAAATCCCCCTTCCTCATCAATTATTTTTACAGGGTGTCTCAAATTATTTAACTAAAAATCCCTCAAACAAACACAGTCTGGAATCCTGTAACTTTTTTAAAAATTGAGTAAATTAAGTCACTCAAAACACAGAATGTTGGAAAAAGAATGAACTTTTACAATATTTTTATATAAATCCCCCTTTCTAATCAATAATTTGTACAGGGTGTCTCAAATTATTTAACCAAAAATCCCTCAAACAAAGACAGTCTGGGACCCTGTAACTTTTTTAAAAACCGGGTAAATTGAGTCACTCAAAAGTCAAAATGTTGGAAAAAAAATGGACTTTGACTAAATTTTTATAAAATTTGCTCAACTTCCCAATGACTTGTACACAGTGTCTCAAATTATTAAAAAAAAACCCTCACACAACGACAGTCTCGAACTAGATTCCCTGTAACTTTTTTAAAAATTGAGTAAATTAAGTCACTCAAAACACAGAATGTTGGAAAAAGAATGAACATTTACAATATTTTTATATAAATCCCCCTTTCTAATCAATAATTTGTACAGGGTTTCTCAAATTATTTAACCAAAAATCCCTTAAAAAAACACAGTCTGGAACCCTGTAACTTTTTTAAAAACTGGGTAAAATGAGTAACTCAAAAGTCAAAATGTAGGAAAAAAAATGGACTTTGACTCTATTTTTATAAAACTTGCTCAACTTCCCAATAACTTGTACAGTGTCTCAAATTATTTGAAAAAAAACCCTCACACAAAGACAGTCTGGAACTAAATTTCCTGTAACTTTTTTAAAAGTTGAGTAAATTAAGTCACTCAAAACACAGAATGTAGGAAAAAGAATGAATTTTTACAATATTTTTATATAAATCCCCCTTCCTAATCAATAATTTGTACAGGGTTTCTCAAATTATTTAACCAAAAATCCCTTAAACAAACACTGTCTGGAATCCTATAACTTTTTTAAAAACTGGGTAAAATGAGTAACTCAAAAGTCAAAATATAGGAAAAAAAAATGGAATTTCACTCTATTTTTATAAAATTTGCTCAACTTCCCAATAACTTGTACACAGTGTCTCAAATTATTAAAAAAAAACCCTCACACAACGACAGTCTCGAACTAGATTCCCTGTAACTTTTTTAAAAATTGAGTAAATTAAGTCACTCAAAACACAGAATGCCGGAAAAAGAATGAATTTTTACAATATTTTTATATAAATTCCCCTTCCTAATCAATAATTTGTACAGTGTTTCTCAAATTATTTAACCAAAAATCCCTCAAACAAACACAGCCTGGAATCCTGTAACTTTTTTGAAAACTGGGTAAATTGAGTCACTCAAAAGTCAAAATATAGGAAAAAAAAATGGAATTTGACTCTATTTTTATAAAATTTGCTCAACTTCCCAATAACTTGTACACAGTGTCTCAAATTATTTGAAAAAAAAAACCTCACACAAAGACAGTCTGGAACTAAAATCCCTGTTACTTTTTTAAAAGTTGAGTAAATCAAGTCACTCAAAATACAGAATGTAGGAAAAAAAATGAACTTTCACAGTATTTTTATATAAATCCCCCTTCCTCATCAATTATTTTTACAGGGTGTCTCAAATTATTTAACTAAAAATCCCTCAAACAAACACAGTCTGGAATCCTGTAACTTTTTTAAAAACTGGGTGAATTGAGTCACTCAAAAGTCAAAATACATAAAAAAAAGGAATTTGACTCTATTTTTATGAAATTTGCTCAACTTCCCAATAACTTGTACACAGTGTCTCAAATTATTTAAAAAAAAAATCCCTCAAACAAAGACAGTCTGGAACTAAAAAACCTTGTACCTTTTTTAAAAATTGAATAAATCGAATGACTCGATACTTAAAATGTAAAGAAAAGAATGGACTATTTTTATAGAATAATAATAACTTTATCAATGATTTTTATACACAGTGTTTAAAATTATCAAAAAATCCCTCAAACAAGCACAGTCTGGATATTGCCACAAAACTTCTCAAACTTCATCCATCGATTTTGCACTCAAATCAGCAAAAACGCCAAGATTCAGGAAGTGCTTGGCGTGACCCAAATTTCCAAAAATCTAAAACAGAAAAACAAGCCCATAAATTCATATCTCATCCGCAAGAACGACGAAGACAAACTAATAAAAAGATAAATCGGTGATAAAACTCGACGTTGTCTACTCAACTAAAAATAACCAGTTATCTCTAGCAAGACAACAGTTTTATGTTTATGGACTGAGAAAACTACTAGCTTTTGTTGGCGGCTGTATTATAAGCAAAAATGGTCGTTCGGAATCAAATTCGCATTCAATTTTTCTCAAGGAATCAGCCTTCCACTGTCTTAAAAGAAGGCGAAGGCGAACTTTTTCCCATTTATTACTGTCTTTAGAGAATGTACACCAAAATGCGACTATAGTCGTTTAGAATCAAATTCTTTTTTCCAGATCGACCTGCGCCACCTGAAACAAGGAGAAAACAGCAATAACATAGACGTAGGAATCGACCTCCAAGACTACTACATATCCGTCGAATGGGACATCATGAAAGTGCCGGCAGTGCGGAACGAAAAGTACTACTCGTGCTGCGAGGAACCCTATCCGGACATCATCTTCAATCTGACCCTTAGACGAAAAACTTTGTTCTACACGGTGAATCTGATCATTCCGTGTATCGGTATATCGTTTTTAAGTATTCTAGTGTTCTATTTGCCTAGCGACAGTGGCGAAAAAATGTCGCTTAGTATCTCGATTTTGCTGTCACTGACTGTATTCTTTTTGTTGCTGGTGGAAATTATTCCGCCCACATCGATCACGGTACCGCTTCTGGGAAAGTACCTGTTGTTTACCATGTTATTGTGTACCTTGTCTGTAGTTGTCACTATTGCTGTGTTGAATGTAAATTTCAGGTAAGTAAACAGAAGGAAGACCTGGAATCATCAGAGAGTTGATCAAACATTGTTCCAGATCCCCTGTGACCCATAAGCTGGCACCCTGGGTCCGTACTGTGTTCATCGAAACACTGCCTCCATTCCTCTTCATCAAACGACCCAGAAAAGAGGAGGACGACAAAGTGGACTCCGTCTTGACTGACGTCATCCACGTACCAATGAGCGACCAGTTCAAGATGTACAAGTCAAATTATGACAGTTACGACTTAGGTACGACCCACGACCACCACAATGCCCATTATAACGTTGATTCTAGGTCGTTTTGATATACCTCCCGCAGGAATTGGTTCGTGTTTCGGAGAACCCCCATTCCCCTTACCTTTAACGGGAGGTGACGAGGAGTTGTACAGTCCTGCCAGTTGTAGGACAGGAGCTTTCGATCCACCTAGCGATGCTAGTCCAGGATTTGAAAAAATTGATGGTCACGACATGGAGAAGACCATTGCTGACTCGAAGTTCATAGCGCAGCATATGAAGAACAAGGATAGTTTTGAAAATGTTGAAGAAGACTGGAAGTATGTGGCAATGGTGCTGGACCGGCTATTTCTCTGGATCTTCACTGTAGCTTGTGTGGTGGGCACGGGAGTTATCATCCTGAATGCGCCATCTTTGTACGACACAACAAAGCCAATTGATGTTATTATTTCCAAAGTGGCCAAGAAGAGGCAGATGTTGCTGCAAATGGTACCCGAGGAGTTGTGAAAGATGCGACAATATTATGGGTTCCAGGGACTGGATGATGAAATGTATTTTTTCAAAGGAGTTTTTTATTGCCTATGGAAAATAAGATAAGGATGTTGATTGTTTTGTATGTTATCAAATTAGGTTAGGATAAGTTATCGGCTTTTTGGAGTGGATTGGAACTCTCTCCCTCCACCACCACCCACAGAAAAGATCCTTAAAAGACATCCTCACTTCATCAGCCTCACGGTGGAGAATCTCTTTTGAAGATAATGTTGGGGGTTTTTAGTCTACAGGGTGATTGCGAAAAATTGTGGCACCATTTTGTTTTTTAAATTTCAAAAATCCTTTGATTTTAAGGGGGGTGAATTAAAAAAAAGGTGTTCTTTTGCTGAAGGATTTTTGTACACCCTGTGTGATCGGTTGAAGGTCATAAAGTTCTTGTTTTATTTTGTTTTTTTGATTTTCAAAAATCCGTTGAGTGTGACTATTTTTCTAAAAAATATGTCTTTTTTGATGTGTGATTTTGAAGGTCATTCTAAGGTTGTTTTATCCACAGGGTGATTGCCAAAAATGGTATCTCTATATTGCTTTTTAAATTCCAAAAAACCTTGAATTTTGAGGAGAGTGACGATTAAAAAAAAATCATTGGTGATTTTGGTAAAGAATGTATAATCTGTTGAAGGTCATTTGGAGGTTGTTTTCATCTACAGGGTGATTTCGAAAAGTTGTTGCTTTATTTTGATTTTCTGTAATCCATTGTTTTTGACGGAAGTCACTATTTTTTTTTAAATGTGTCTTTTTTGCTAAGTGATTTTTGTACATCCTGTGTGATCAGTTGAAGGTCATTTTAATTTTTTTTAATCTACAGGGTGATTGCGAAAAATTGTACCTCTATTTTGTTTTTTAAATTCCAAAAAACCTTTCATTTTGAGGAGAGTGACGATTAAAAAAAAATTATTGGTGATTTTGGCAAAGAATGTATAATCGGTTGAAGGTCATTTTTATCTATAGGGTGATTTCGAAAAGTTGTTGCTTCATTTTGATTTTCTGTAATTAATTGTTTTTGACGGAATTCACTATTTTTTTTAAAAAGAGTCTTTTTTGCTGAGTGATTTTTGTACATCCTGTATAATCAGTTGAAGGTCATTCTAAGGTTTTTTTATCTACAGGGTGATTGCGGAAAATGATACCTCTAATTTGTTTTTTAAATTTAAAAAAATCTTTCAATTTGAGGAGAGCGACGATTTAAAAAAAAACATTTGTGATTTTGGTAAAGTCTTTACAATCTGTTGAAGGTCATTTGGAGGTTGTTTTAATCCACAGGGTGATTGCTGAAAGTTGTTGCTTTATTTTGATTTTCTGTAATTCATTGTTTTTGACGGAAGTCACTATTTTTTTTTAAATGGTCTTTTTTGCTAAGTGATTTTTGTACATCCTGTATAATCAGTTGAAGGTCATTTTAATTTTTTTTTAATCTACAGGGTGATTGCGAAAAATTGTACCTCTATTTTGTTTTTTAAATTCCAAAAAACCTTTAATTTTGAGGAGAGTGACGATTAAAAAAAAAATTATTGGTGATTTTGGCAAAGAATGTATAATCGGATGAAGGTCATTTGGAGGTTGTTTTTATCTATAGGGTGATTTCGAAAAGTTGTTGCTTTATTTTGATTTTCTGTAATTAATTATTTTTGACGGAAGTCACTATTGTTTTTAAAGAGTCTTTTTTGCTAAGTGATTTTTGTACATCCTATATAATCAGTTGAAGGTCATTCTTAGGTTATTTTTATCTACAGGGGGATTGCGGGAAAAGATACTTCTATTTTGATTTTTAAATTTCAAAAAATCTTTCAACTTGAGGAGAGTGACGATTTAAAAAAAAACATTCGTGATTTTGGTAAAGTCTGTATAATCTGGTGAAGGTCATTTGGAGGTTGTTTTAACCCACAGGGTGATTGCGGAAAGTTGTTGCTTTATTTTGTGTGTTTTAAATGTGTCTTTTTTGCCAAGTGATTTTTGTACATCCTGTATGATCAGTTGAAGGTCATTCTTAAGTTATTTTTATATACAGGGTGATTGCCAGAAATGATACCTCTATTTTGTTTCTTAAATTTCAAACAATCTTTTAATTTGAGGAGAGTGACGATTTGAATAAAAACATTCGTGATTTTGGTAAAGTCTGTATAATCTGGTGAAGGTCATTTGGAGGTTGTTTTAACCCACAGGGTGATTGCGGAAAGTTGTTGCTTTATTTTGTGTGTTTTAAATGTGTCTTTTTTGCCAAGTGATTTTTGTACATCCTGTATGATCAGTTGAAGGTCATTCTTAAGTTATTTTTATATACAGGGTGATTGCCAGAAATGATACCTCTATTTTGTTTCTTAAATTTCAAACAATCTTTTAATTTGAGGAGAGTGACGATTTGAATAAAAACATTCGTGATTTTGGTAAAGTCTGTATAATCTGGTGAAGGTCATTTTGAGGTTGTTTTAATCCACAGGGTGATTGCTGAAAGTTGTTGCTTTATTTTGATTTTCTGTAATTAATTATTTTTGACGGAAGTCACTATTGTTTTTAAAGAGTCTTTTTTGCTAAGTGATTTTTGTACATCCTATATAATCAGTTGAAGGTCATTCTTAGGTTATTTTTATCTACAGGGGGATTGCGGGAAAAGATACTTCTATTTTGATTTTTAAATTTCAAAAAATCTTTCAACTTGAGGAGAGTGACGATTTAAAAAAAAACATTCGTGATTTTGGTAAAGTCTGTATAATCTGGTGAAGGTCATTTGGAGGTTGTTTTAACCCACAGGGTGATTGCGGAAAGTTGTTGCTTTATTTTGTGTGTTTTAAATGTGTCTTTTTTGCCAAGTGATTTTTGTACATCCTGTATGATCAGTTGAAGGTCATTCTTAAGTTATTTTTATATACAGGGTGATTGCCAGAAATGATACCTCTATTTTGTTTCTTAAATTTCAAACAATCTTTTAATTTGAGGAGAGTGACGATTTGAATAAAAACATTCGTGATTTTGGTAAAGTCTGTATAATCTGGTGAAGGTCATTTGGAGGTTGTTTTAACCCACAGGGTGATTGCGGAAAGTTGTTGCTTTATTTTGTGTGTTTTAAATGTGTCTTTTTTGCCAAGTGATTTTTGTACATCCTGTATGATCAGTTGAAGGTCATTCTTAAGTTATTTTTATATACAGGGTGATTGCCAGAAATGATACCTCTATTTTGTTTCTTAAATTTCAAACAATCTTTTAATTTGAGGAGAGTGACGATTTGAATAAAAACATTCGTGATTTTGGTAAAGTCTGTATAATCTGGTGAAGGTCATTTTGAGGTTGTTTTAATCCACAGGGTGATTGCTGAAAGTTGTTGCTTTATTTTGATTTTCTGTAATTTATTGTTTTTGACGGGAGTCATTTTTTTTTTTTAAATGTTTCTTTTTTGCCAAGTGATTTTTGTACATCCTGTATAATCGGTTGAAGGTCATTCCAAGGTTTTTTTTTATCTACAGGGTGATTTCGGAAAGTTGTTGCTTTATTTTGATTTTCTGAAATTCACTGTTTTTGACGGAAGTCACTATTTTTTTTAAAATGTGTCTTTTTTGCTAAGTGATGAGGTTATTTTTATCTACAGGGTGATTGCGGAAAATGGTACCTCTGTTTTGTTTTTCAAATCTCAAAGAACCTTTAATTTTGAGGAGAGTGACGATTGAAAAAAATCCTTCGTGATTTTGGTAAAGAATGGATAATCGGTTGAAGGTCATTTGAAGGTTCTTTTTATCTACAGGGTGATTGCAGAAAGTTCTTGCTTTATTCTGATTTTCTGAAATTCACTGTTTTTAACAGGAGTCACTATTTTTTTTTAAATGTGGCTCTTTTGCTAAGTGATGAGGTTATTTTTATATACAGGGTGATTGTCCGAGATGATACCTCTATTTTGTTTTTTAAATTTCAAAAAATCTTGTAATTTGAGGAGAGTGACGATTTGAAAAAAAACATTCGTGATTTTGGTAAAGCCTGTATAATCGGTCATTTGGAGGTTGTTTTGATCTACAGGGTGATTGCAAAAGTTGTTGCTTTATTTTGAGTTTCTGAAATTCATTAATTTTGACGGGTCATTTTTTTTATGTGTCTTTTTGCTGTTTAATCGGTTGAAGGTTATTTAAAAGTGATTTTCATCTGAAGTTTGAGGATAGGGGTGAGAGATCTTTTTTGGACATGATAGTGGTGGGGGATCTATTTTGTTTAGAAGTTTAGATCCTCCCATAATTCCCTACTCCTAAAGGGAGCAGCAATAAAGAATATAACTGATAAGGAGAAAAATGGTGGAGGATTTTTTTGATAATTTTTATTTGATTGAAACCCTTGAAAGAGCTCCAATTTAGTCCCAGAAAGCTCTATCATAAGCTATCGATGGATTTAACTGAACCCGGCGTTGTGACGTTTATATAGAAACATAGTTAAATACATCGATCTTGTGTGAAACGTGGAAAATCAAATTTTCCCCATTTCACAAAATTATTCAAACAATGGATCTTCCGATTGACATCTAGTGCGCTAGCTGAAAAATTCTTACAAAGTAGAACTAATTGACAACGATATTTTTTTAACGTTTTATTTCAACATCTGATAAAACAAATGTATGTGAAATTTCCAAGCCTCGTTTGATGAGTTCATGTATAAAATTGATTAGACGCAAATCAAAGACTAACTGAAAAAAATAAACGATGATAATCATTACAATAGGCAAGAGTAGACAAAAGAATTGTTATTGTAAATTATATTAATTATCAATAATACGAAATAATTGTAATAAACATTGAACGACTGGATGAAGAGAGCATTTTTTAACAGATTGCATAAAAAAATTGAAACGCATTCGCCAGACACTGAACAAAAATTTAATATTTTATCCAGTCGTTCAAGGGACATGTTAAAATTGTTTTTGATTAAAAATGTAACACTAGACTAGTTGAAAAACGGTAAAACCGGCAATACATAATAAAACATTTTTTTGAATACGAATTTTTGGATTTCATTGATCGACATTTGGACCAATCAATGAAAAAGTTCATCATCGATATGATTTGAAGAGCATTGAGAGGGAAAATGTTTATGAACTTGTGTCTTCACCATAATAGCTTGAATTTTCTTCATCTTGATTCATTGGTGGAGCTCAACATTGATCAATTCAACCACTTCCAGGCCCAACAAACAGATGTCTCTCCAGAATAGCCTTCCAATTCTATCCCATAAATATGAGTTTTCCAGACTCATCATAAGTTATTGAAGCCGCAGGAAATTGGCTTTCAATAATATAGGAAATTGCGGTTTTGATTGTGGTTTTTTGCCACGATAAAACTGGGGTTGTTGGAGTTATAATGTGGACAAAATCCGTTATTTGATGGTTTATCTTATATCGGTGTTGTAAAAGTGTCGGGAATTTCTTTTCCAAAATTCTGGTCACATTGACCCAATATCTCTGGATCCAACAAAAATCACCCTGTATATCATGTCCAACACATTTTTGTCAATTCAATTATACAGGGTGATTGAGGAAGGTTTCGTCTAAAAATTATTTTCTTGAACATTGGAAATCTGCCCACCAATAAAACCGTGTCGATTTTTCAAAAAATTATCAATTATTTTGCACGTCACTTGACTTCCCATTATAAATCACCCCGTATATTATCTTCAACGCGTTTTGGCGAAGTTCAATCATACAGAGTGATTGGAAAAGATTTTGTCTACAATTTGTTTTTTGAAAATTAAAAATCGGCCAACGAATTAACGCCTGACGATTTTTCATAAAATTATTCATTATTTTGCAAGCCACTTGACATTGTATCATAAATCACCCTGTATATCATTCCCAACACATTTTTGTCAAATACAAGGTGATTGAGGAAGTTTTTGTCTATAATTTTTTTTTTGAAAATTGGATATCTGCCCAGGAATAACAGCGTGATGACTTTTCAAAAAATTATCAATTATTATGGATGCCACTTGACATCGCATCATAAATCTCCCTGTATATCCTTTCCAACGCGTGTTTGTCAAACTTCAACTATACAGGGTGATTAAGGAAGATTTTGTCTATAATTTGTTTTTTGAAAATTGAAAATCTGCCCAGGAATAAAAGCGTGACGATTTTTCAAAAAATTATTAATTATTATGCACGCCACTTGACATCGCATCATAAATCTCCCTGTGTATCCTTTCCAACTAGTTTTTGTCAAAGTTCAATCACACAGGGTGATTGAGGAAGATTTTGTCTATAATTTGTTTTTTGAAAATTGGAAATCTGCCCAGGAATAAAAGCGTGACGATTTTTCAAAAAATTATTAATTATTATGCATGTCACTTGACATCGCATTACAAATCACTCTGTATATCATTTTCAACGCATTTTTTCCAAACTTTAATTATACAGGGTGATTAAGGAAGGTTTCATCTACAATTTATTTTGAGAAAATTGGAAATCGGCAAACGAATTAAAGCGTGACGATTTTTCAAAAAATTATTCATTATTTTGCAAGCCACTTGACATTGTATCATAAATTACCCTGTATATCATTTCCAACACTTTTTTGTCAAAGTTCAATCATACAGAGTGATTGAGGAAGATTTTGTCTACAATTTGTTTTTGAAAATTAAAAATCTGCCCAGGAATAAAAGCGTGACGATTTTTCAAAAAATTATTAATTATTATGCATGTCACTTGACATCGCATTACAAATCACTCTGTATTTCATTTTCAACGCATTTTTTCCAAACTTTAACTATACAGGGTGATTAAGGAAGGTTTCATCTACAATTTATTTTGAGAAAATTGAAAATCGGCCAACGAATTAAAGCGTGACGATTTTTAAAAAAATCATCAATTATTATGCACGCCACTTGACATTGCATCATAAATCTCCCTGTATATCCTTTCCAACGCGTGTTTGTCAAACTTCAATTATACAGGCTGATTAAAAATGATTTTGTCTATAATTTGTTTTTTGAAAATCGGAAATCTGCACAGGAATAAAAGCGTGACGATTTTTCAAAAAATTATTATTTATTATGCATGTCACTTGACATCGCATTAAAAATCACTCTGTATATCATTTTCAACGCATTTTTCCAAACTTCAATTATACAGGGTGATTAAGGAAGGTTTCATCTACAATTTATTTTGAGAAAATTGAAAATCGGCCAACGAATTAAAGCGTGACGATTTTTCAAAAAATTATTCATTATTTTGCAAGCCACTTGACATTGTATCATAAATTACCCTGTATATCATTTCCAACACTTTTTTGTCGAAGTTCAATCATACAGGGTGATTGAGGAAGATTTTGTCTATAATTTGATTTTTGAAAATTGGAAATCTGCCCAGGAATAACAGCGTGATGATTTTTCAAAAAATCATCAATTATTATGCACGCCACTTGACATTGCATCATAAATCTCCCTGTATATTCTCAAACGCGTGTTTGTCAAACTTCAATTATACAGGGTGATTAAGAAAGATTTTGTCTATAATTTGTTTTTTTAAAATTGGAAATCTGCCCAGGAATAAAAGCGTGACGATTTTTCAAAAAATTATTAATTTTTATGCATGTCACTTGACATCGCATTAAAAATCACTCTGTATATCATTTTCAACGCATTTTTCCAAACTTCAATTATACAGGGTGATCAAGGAAGGTTTCATCTACAATTTATTTTGAGAAAATTGAAAATCGGCCAACGAATTAAAGCGTGACGATTTTTCATAAAATTATTCATTATTTTGCAAGCCACTTGACATTGTATCATAAATCACCCTGTATATCATTTCCAACACATTTTTGTCAAATACAGGGTGATTGAGGAAGGTTTGTCTTCAATTTGTTTTTTGAAAATTCACTAATAAAAGCGTAACGATTTTTTTTGTGGCTATTAATAAAATAATACTTGATTGATAGTAATGAAATGATTATGTTGATTAATCACCCAAACCATTCAACTCCAGTGCGTTTTGATCTATTCCGACAAAAATCACAACCGTGAAGCTAACATCATGTTACTCGTATCGGGTCCATATGGTGATATTATATTACTTTCGACATCGAAAAATATGATATTAATTATTTTCAAAAATTTATTTCTCGCTGGAAATAACAGAACGAAAAGTTTCTCATCCTTTTGATCTTTGACTTCGGAAATCGAAGGCGATGGTTCAGTGCTCTTATAATTGAATGGGATGTGGAAAATGTTGAATGATAAAAAGTATATTGACAAGGATCAATGAGAAATTAAAAAAATTGTTCTTTGTAATAATCGTAAAACAATAGCGAGTTTTTTTTGAAAAATAATTGAAAGAAAATCCAAAGAAAATTTTATATGCTTTGTTCAAGATCAAATCTTTTTAATGACCTATTTATCATCAGGGTTATCCCAAAGACAAGCGTTAAAACCTAGTTTTCAATATACAGGGAGTTGTAAAAATTTCCATCCACAATAAATTATGTCCTGTTGGTGTATAGTGAAATATAAAACATAATCTAAGATTTGCTTTTTATGAATTGATGCCACATCATCAATAAATTCAACAATAATCTTTAATTAAACAATTAAAACAATTTGGATTTGGTCTGTATAATTTGAGTGCCTTCAAACACGAGCGTGCTGATTAGTAAGGTGATCACCAGACTGCCCCTTTCACGACCGACGGTGGCTCGTTTAATCAGTAAACAACTGAAAACATGTAACTACAAGAAATTTAAAAAACTAATAAAGTTAGACATAATATAAGCTGCATTAGATCCTAATTAAAAACTTTCCAGAAACCAAGCCCACACATTCAGGGAAAATCAAAAATGAACATAAATGTTAACAAAAGTCTATGAACGTTGACACGTTCCCCCCTAGAGCAGAGTCAGCTTCCACCGACGCGCTCCCAGCTTCGTATAAAAGCGCACAGCTCGCAATGGCAGCCAGTTTTATTCTTCGAGGCTCTTTGCTGATCAGCAACAGGTCTCGTTCAGCTTCAACAGTTAGAAGTTTTGAAGTAGTTCCGCGAGTGCAAAGCTGCGACAGATTAATTTTTCTGGTTAGTTAAAAAAAAAATTGATTATTAATTATTGACAGTTTCATGATATATTTTCATTTTTGTTTCTTCTTGTCAAAAATCTATTTTTGTTTTTTTTAAGAAATTCAAAAAAATTTTCACCCAATTTTTGCAGATAGTTTTATTATCTTTTTTCAAACTTTGTTGTGCTTTTTTTCATGACTTTTGAGTGGTTTCTTTTTAATCATTCTGTACATTTTTTCTTACTTTATACACAATTTTGATCAATCTTTTTTATTTCAATATCCAAATAATTTATTGTTTTTTGATAATTTTTGTTGATTTTCTCCATTTTATACAGGGTACGAAAATTTAACTTAACTATCTTAGTATGACTTTGGCAAATTTTTAAATAATTTCAATCACCATCGACAGTTAAATACATTTTTAAAAGATTCGTTCTTTTTTTCAAATAATTGATATCCTGTTTTTTAAACTTTTTGATGATTTTTTCCCTTTTTTCCCTTACATTTCACAAAAATCAATCTGATCTAAAAATATTCCAAAAATTTAATTGGACATTTCCAAATCAGCTATTTTCAACTGGAATAGAATTCATTATGAAAAATGAACCAAATTCCCTAAAAACCACTGGTAACATTAATGTAAATCCCAAAAACAAAGGGTCATCAAATCAAGATTTTTGCTGCCGAAGGGGATAACGACAAAAAGGAATTCCGAATAACAAGCAGCCGCTTAATGTTCGATAAACATTTGCTTTAATTTGTCCAGAAATCGTTTTTGATTGCGGATTTCAGTTTGGGACATTATTAATCACAGAGGCAGGATAAAAAAATTGATTCTAAGCAGACATCGTTCAAAATAATTTTCCAGCTTTATTTTTATAGACAAATTTTTCTAGGACTTCCCTTTCATACCTCAAATCCCTTCAAAGGTTTGCTCCAATATCCAGACAATATTTTCTTGGAGAAATTGAATTTTGTGCTTTTATAGATGCTCTACATGAAGGCTTCTTCTGAAAAAAAATCCATAAAGCTAAAAAGGGTTGATTTCTGGTATTAAATACTGTATCCAGGTCAGTTGAAATCGCACAGCTTTGGTCTCTCAACCAGACTTTTTTGTTGTTTTTTCATTAAAGAGGTTTTGCCATCCATTATTCACCAAAAAAAATCCTAGGAGAGATTTCCCCACTATTTGAACCCCTACACAACAGTGGAGAAAAAATGAAAAAATAAACGAGGAGAATGATGATGTATAGGAAAAATTTATTTTGGGAAAAGTGGTGGAGAGATCTCTTTTAGAAATAGCGGTGGAGGATTTTTTTTTGGTAATATTGTAGGAAAATCTCTATGGAAGTGGGGGATCTCTTTATAGTAAAGAAATACCAAGAATTCAAGATGATGAACTAAAACTCATGCAATACTTAAACTAACTCGTACTAACCAAAACTATTTACCTCAAACCAATCAAAACTCTAACCCAAACTAACCAAAGCTAACCTTAAACTAACTGAAACTAACCTGAACTAAACCCAAACTCACCTAAAATAACTCAAACAACTCAACTCGAAAATAAACAAAATTGACCAAAATCAACCTCAAACTTACCAAAACTTTACCCAAACCAACCAAAATTAACCTCAAATTGACTATAACTAACCGAAACTGTACCCAAACTATCCTAAATTAACCCAAACAACTCAAACCCACCAAAATCAACCTCAAATCCATCCTCAGCAAAACCAACTCGAAAAAAACAAATCAAAACTCATCCAGATTCTACCAATTTTAAACCAACCCCTAAAATATTTTAATCGATTTGACTCATTCATGATTTTTTTTTCGATTTTGAAGACTTGCCTGGTTTGAAAGTTTTTTTCACTTATTCCAAGAAAATAGTTTTCTCAAAATAGTTCTGATATAAAATTTGGACATTTTCATAATTTGATGGAGTACGATCAGCCGATTCTCTTTTTTTGAAAAAATCAATTTTGAAGAGACTTTTTTTGGGAACATGATAAATGAACAATAGATCAAGGATCTATTTTAGGAGTTTTCTCTTTTTACATTGTTTTTTTTATTGGATACCGAAAAAACTATGCGAAAAAAATTAACTTGATTGATTTATGAAATTTCCACAATTTACTCGGCTACGATCAGCCGAATTTCATTTGAAGAAAAAAAACAATTTCCAAGAGAGTTGCATGGAAAAATGATCAACAGAATGATCTATTTTGAAGATGTTCACTTATCGCAACAAAACAGTTTTCTCATAATGGTTCTGATATAAAATTTGGACATTTTCATAATTTGATGGAGTACGATCAGCCGATTCTCTTTTTTTGAAAAAATCAATTTTGACGAGACTTTTTTTGGGAACATGATAAATGAACAATAGATTAAGGATCTATTTTAGGAGTTTTCTCTTTTTACATTGTTTTTTTTATTGGATACCGAAAAAACTATGCGATAAAAATTGACTCGATTGATTTATGAAATTTCCACAATTCACTCGACTATGATCAGCCGATTGTCTTTTGAAAAAAAAATTACCACTTGCCTGGAAAATTGATCAACAATGACTTATGATCTATTTTGAGAACGTTAACTCATTGCAACAAAACAGTTTTCTCAAAATAGTTCTGATTGATTTAAAAAATTTGAACATTTTCATAATTTGATGGAGTACGATCAGCCGATTCTCTTTTTTTGAAAAAATCAACTTCGAAAAGACTTTTTTGGAAAATGATCAATAAACAATGGATTTATGATCTATTTTGAAAGTTTTCTCTTTTTACACTAGTTATTTCATTGGATACCGGAAAAACTATGCGATAAAAAATTTCCACAATTCACTTGGCCACGATCAGCCGATTGTCATTTGAAAAAAAAAAAACAATTTTTCACTGCTTGCCTGGAAAAATGATCAACAATGACTTATGATCTATTTTGAGGACGTTAACTCATTGCAACAAAATAGTTTTCTCAAAATAGTTCTGATTGATTAATAAAATTTGAACATTTTCATAATTTGATGAAGTACGATCAGCCGATTCTCTTTTTTTGAAAAAATCAACTTCGAAGAGACTTTTTTGGAAAAATTTGAACATTTTCATAATTTGATGAAGTACGATCAGCCGATTCTTTTTTTTTGAAAAAATCAACTTCGAAGAGACATATTTGGAATAATGATCAATAAACAATGAATTTATGATCTATTTTGAAAGTTTTCTTTTTTTACACTAGTTTTTTCATTGGATACCAGAAAAGTATGCGATAAAAAATTTCCACAATTCACTTGGCCACGATCAGCCAATTGTCATTTGAAAAAATAAAAACAATTTTTCACTGCTTGCCTGGAAAAATGATCAACAATGACTCATGATCTATTTTGAGAACGTTAACTCATTGCAACAAAACAGTTTTCTCAAAATAGTTCTGATTGATTTATAAAATTTGAACATTTCCATAATTTAATGGAGTACGATCAGCCGATTCTCTTTTTTTGAAAAAATCAACTTCGAAGAGACATATTTGGAATAATGATCAATAAACAATGGATGTATGATCTATTTTGAAAGTTTTCTCTTTTTACAATAGTTTTTTCATTGGATACCAGAAAAGTATGCGATAAAAAATTTCCACAATTCACTTGGCCACGATCAGCCGATTGTCATTTGAAAAAAAAAAACAATTTTTCACCGCTTGCCTGGAAAAATGATCAACAATGACTTATGATCTATTTTGAGGACGTTAACTCATTGCAACAAAACAGTTTTCTCAAAATAGTTCTGATTGATTCATAAAATTTGGACATTTTCATAATTTGATGGAGTACGATCAGCCGATTCTCTTTTTTTTTTTTAAATCAATTTGAAGAGACTTTTTTGGAAAAATGATTAATAAACAATGGATTAATGATCTATTTTGTAAGTTTTCTCTTTTTACACTAGTTTTTTCTAGTTTGGGTTAGTTTGAAAAAAAAAAATAACTATTTGCCTGGAAAAATGATCAACAATGACTTATGATCTATTTTGAGAACGTTAACTCATTGCAACAAAACAGTTTTCTCAAAATAGTTCTGATTGATTCATAAAATTTGGACATTTTCATAATTTGATGAAGTACGATCAGCCGATTCTCTTTTTTTTTTTAAATCAATTTGAAGAGACTTTTTTGGAAAAATGATCAATAAACAATGGATTAATGATCTATTTTGTAAGTTTTCTCTTTTTACACTAGTTTTTTCTAGTTTGGGTTAGTTTGAAAAAAAAAAAATAACTATTTGCCTGGAAAAATGATCAACAATGACTTATGATCTATTTTGGGAACGTTAACTCATTGCAACAAAACAGTTTTCTCAAAATAGTTCTGATTGATTAATAAAATTTGAACATTTTCATAATTTGATGAAGTACGATCAGCCGATTCTCTTTTTTTGAAAAAATCAACTCCGAAGAGACATATTTGGAATAATGATCAATAAACAATGGATGTATGATCTATTTTGAAAGTTTTCTCTTTTTACAATAGTTTTTTCGTTGGATACCAGAAAAGTATGCGATAAAAAATTTCCACAATTCACTTGGCCACGATCAGCCGATTGTCATTTGAAAAAAAAAAACAATTTTTCACTGCTTGCCTGGAAAAATGATCAACAATGACTTATGATCTATTTTGAGGACGTTAACTCATTGCAACAAAATAGTTTTCTCAAAATAGTTCTGATTGATTCATAAAATTTGGACATTTTCATAATTTGATGGAGTACGATCAGCCGATTCTCTTTTTTTGAAAAAATCAACTTCGAAGAGACATATTTGGAATAATGATCAATAAACAATGAATTTATGATCTATTTTGAAAGTTTTCTTTTTTTACACTAGTTTTTTCATTGGATACCAGAAAAGTATGCGATAAAAAATTTCCACAATTCACTTGGCCACGATCAGCCAATTGTCATTTGAAAAAATAAAAACAATTTTTCACTGCTTGCCTGGAAAAATGATCAACAATGACTCATGATCTATTTTGAGAACGTTAACTCATTGCAACAAAACAGTTTTCTCAAAATAGTTCTGATTGATTTATAAAATTTGAACATTTCCATAATTTAATGGAGTACGATCAGCCGATTCTCTTTTTTTGAAAAAATCAACTTCGAAGAGACATATTTGGAATAATGATCAATAAACAATGGATGTATGATCTATTTTGAAAGTTTTCTCTTTTTACAATAGTTTTTTCATTGGATACCAGAAAAGTATGCGATAAAAAATTTCCACAATTCACTTGGCCACGATCAGCCGATTGTCATTTGAAAAAAAAAAACAATTTTTCACCGCTTGCCTGGAAAAATGATCAACAATGACTTATGATCTATTTTGAGGACGTTAACTCATTGCAACAAAACAGTTTTCTCAAAATAGTTCTGATTGATTCATAAAATTTGGACATTTTCATAATTTGATGGAGTACGATCAGCCGATTCTCTTTTTTTTTTTTAAATCAATTTGAAGAGACTTTTTTGGAAAAATGATTAATAAACAATGGATTAATGATCTATTTTGTAAGTTTTCTCTTTTTACACTAGTTTTTTCTAGTTTGGGTTAGTTTGAAAAAAAAAAATAACTATTTGCCTGGAAAAATGATCAACAATGACTTATGATCTATTTTGAGAACGTTAACTCATTGCAACAAAACAGTTTTCTCAAAATAGTTCTGATTGATTCATAAAATTTGGACATTTTCATAATTTGATGAAGTACGATCAGCCGATTCTCTTTTTTTTTTTAAATCAATTTGAAGAGACTTTTTTGGAAAAATGATCAATAAACAATGGATTAATGATCTATTTTGTAAGTTTTCTCTTTTTACACTAGTTTTTTCTAGTTTGGGTTAGTTTGAAAAAAAAAAAATAACTATTTGCCTGGAAAAATGATCAACAATGACTTATGATCTATTTTGGGAACGTTAACTCATTGCAACAAAACAGTTTTCTCAAAATAGTTCTGATTGATTAATAAAATTTGAACATTTTCATAATTTGATGAAGTACGATCAGCCGATTCTCTTTTTTTGAAAAAATCAACTCCGAAGAGACATATTTGGAATAATGATCAATAAACAATGGATGTATGATCTATTTTGAAAGTTTTCTCTTTTTACAATAGTTTTTTCGTTGGATACCAGAAAAGTATGCGATAAAAAATTTCCACAATTCACTTGGCCACGATCAGCCGATTGTCATTTGAAAAAAAAAAACAATTTTTCACTGCTTGCCTGGAAAAATGATCAACAATGACTTATGATCTATTTTGAGGACGTTAACTCATTGCAACAAAATAGTTTTCTCAAAATAGTTCTGATTGATTCATAAAATTTGGACATTTTCATAATTTGATGGAGTACGATCAGCCGATTCTCTTTTTTTGAAAAAATCAACTTCGAAGAGACATATTTGGAATAATGATCAATAAACAATGGATGTATGATCTATTTTGAAAGTTTTCTCTTTTTACAATAGTTTTTTCATTGGATACCAGAAAAGTATGCGATAAAAAATTTCCACAATTCACTTGGCCACGATCAGCCGATTGTCATTTAAAAAAAAAAAACAATTTTTCACTGCTTGCCTGGAAAAATGATCAACAATGACCTATGATCTATTTTGAGGACGTTAACTCATTGCAACAAAATAGTTTTCTCAAAATAGTTCTGATTGATTCATAAAATTTGGACATTTTCATAATTTGATGGAGTACGATCAGCCGATTCTCTTTTTTTGAAAAAATCAACTCCGAAGAGACATATTTGGAATTATGATCAATAAACAATGGATTAATGATCTGTTTTGAAAAAAAAATAATTTTCCACTGCTTGCCTGGAAAAATGATCAACAATGACTTATGATCTGTTTTGAGGATGTTGACTCATCGCAACAAAACAGTTTTCCCAAAATAGTTCTGATTGATTTATAAATTTTGAACATTTTCATAATTTGATAAAGTACGATCAGCCGATTCTTTTTTTTTGAAAAAATCAACTTCGAAGAGACATATTTGGAATAATGATCAATAAACAATGGAAAAATCAACTTCGAAGAGACATATTTGGAATAATGATCAATAAACAATGAATTTATGATCTATTTTGGAAGTTTTCTCTTTTCACAATAGTTTTTTCATTGGATACCAGAAAAGTATGCGATAAAAAATTTCCACAATTCACTTGGCCACGATCAGCCGATTGTCATTTGAAAAAAAAAAAACAATTTTTCACTGCTTGCCTGGAAAAATGATCAACAATGACTTATGATCTATTTTGAGGACGTTAACTCATTGCAACAAAACAGTTTTCTCAAAATAGTTCTGATTGATTTATAACATTTGAACATTTTCATAATTTGATGGAGTACGATCAGCCGATTCTCTTTTTTTGAAAAAATCAACTTCGAAGAGACATATTTGGAATAATGATCAATAAACAATGAATTTATGATCTATTTTGAAAGTTTTCTTTTTTTACACTAGTTTTTTCATTGGATACCAGCAAAGTATGCGATAAAAAATTTCCACAATTCACTTGGCCACGATCAGCCGATTGTCATTTGAAAAAAAAAAAACAATTTTTCACTGCTTGCCTGGAAAAATGATCAACAATGACTTATGATCTATTTTGAGGACGTTAACTCATTGCAACAAAACAGTTTTCTCAAAATAGTTCTGATTGATTAATAAAATTTGAACATTTTCATAATTTGATGAAGTACGATCAGCCGATTCTTTTTTTTTGAAAAAATCAACTTCGAAGAGACTTTTTTGGAAAAATTTGAACATTTTCATAATTTGATGAAGTACGATCAGCCGATTCTTTTTTTTTGAAAAAATCAACTTCGAAGAGACATATTTGGAATAATGATCAATAAACAATGAATTTATGATCTATTTTGAAAGTTTTCTTTTTTTACACTAGTTTTTTCATTGGATACCAGAAAAGTATGCGATAAAAAATTTCCACAATTCACTTGGCCACGATCAGCCGATTGTCATTTGAAAAAATAAAAACAATTTTTCACTGCTTGCCTGGAAAAATGATCAACAATGACTTATGATCTATTTTGAGAACGTTAACTCATTGCAACAAAACAGTTTTCTCAAAATAGTTCTCATTGATTTATAAAATTTGAACATTTTCATAATTTGATGGAGTACGATCTCTTTTCTTTTTTTGAAAAAATCAACTTCGAAGAGACTTTTTTGGAAAAATGATCAATAAACAATGGATTTATGATCTATTTTGGAAGTTTTCTCTTTTTACACTAGTTTTTTCATTGCATACCGGAAAAACTATGCGATAAGAAATTTCCACAATTCACTCGGCCACGATCAGCCGTTTGTCATTCGAAAATAAAAAATAATTTTCGACTGCTTGCTTGGAAAAATGATCAACAATGACTTATGATCTATTTTGAGGACGTTAACTTATTGCAACAAAACAGTGTTCTCAAATTAGTTCTGATTGATTTATAAAATTTGGACATTTTCATAATTTGATGGAGTACGATCAGCCGATTCTCTTTTTTTAAAAAAATCAACTTCGAAATGACTTTTTTGAAAAAATGATCAATAAACAATGGATTTATGATCTCTTTTGGAAGTTTTCTCTTTTCACACTAGTTTTTTCATTAGATACCGGAAAAACTATGCGTTAAAAATTGACTTGACCAATATATGAAATTTCCACAATTTACTCGGCTATGTTCAGCCGATTGTCTTTTGAAAAAAAAAATAACTACCTGCCTGGAAAAATGATCAACAATGACTTATGATCTATTTTGAGAACGTTATTTCATTGCAACAAAACAGTTTTCTCAAAATAGTTCTGATTGATTAATAAAATCTGAACATTTTCATAATTTTATGAAGTACGATCAGCTTATTCTTTTTTTTTGAAAAAACCCAACTTTGGAGAGACTTTTTTGGAAAAATGATCAATAAACAATGGATTTATGATCTATTTAGAAAGTGTCCTCTTTTTACACCAGTCTTTTCATTGGATACCGGAAAAACTATGCGATAAAAATTTTCCACAATTCACTTGGCTACGATCAGCCGATTGTCAATTGAAAAAAAAAACAATTTTCAATCACTTGCCTGGAAAATTGATCAACAATGACCTAATATCCATTTTGAGGATGTTAACCTATTGCAACAAAACAGTTTTCTCAAAATAGTTCTGATTGATTTATAAAATTTGAACATTTCCATAATTTGATAAAGTACGATCAGCCGATTCTCTTTTTTTGAAAAAAAACAATTTTGAAGAGGCTTTTTTGGCATTTTGGGAGTTTTCTCTTTTTACATTAGTTTCTACATTGAATACTGGAAAAACTATGTATAAAAATTGATTTGAAAAAAATCAATTTTGAAAAGGCTTTTTTTGGAAAAATAATCAATAAACAATGGATTAAGGATCCATTTTGGGAGTTTTCTCTTTTTACATTAGTTTTTACATTGAATACTGGAAATACTATGTATAATAATTGACTTGATTGATATAGCTATACAGGTCTTCATATTCTCCAATGATAAAAGTTTTCGGATATTCCACAATCTTCACAGTTTTTGCCACCAAATCAAATAACCTTGGCTTATCCATAACCATTTAATGAAACACATATCTCGCTTTCCATTCCTCAAAAAACTCCATTATTTCCACCATTGATTTGATAAGGCTATTCATGTCATGCCCTTTATGGTTTCCCACGTTCGAAAATATGCTCAATCTCGTCTAGATTAGCTTCAAAAGCAAATTTTCATCCAAACGGGGGTAAATGTATATGTTTAAATCTGGATTCTGTTTTCGCAATGTGTTTATTTGTATCGGCTTTTCAATTAGCCAGGGCTGTTTTTTTGTTGATAAATCGTTGCTGTTTTCAGAAAATAATATAAAAGCGGTGTTGAATGACTGTTTGATGAACAGTGTTGACAAAAATCCTATATTATGTCGCATCCTTTTGAAATGATTTTTCAACATCATTTGCAGACAATAATCAATCAGCTTCAAAATCAATTTGAGGTTTGGAGGTCAAAATGATGAATTTACGATTATTTTCCACTTCCATAATCTATTTTCTTACGACATCCACTTTCCAAATTCCCTTTAAGTCGACAAACGTCAGTATAAAATGTTCACTCGTGTGACAACGCTTTATATTGAAAAGCACTGATATTTAATAAATTGCCTTCTTTTGAACGTGTTTTACATGTAAAGCTGTGCAAAAAAAATCCTGAGAATGATAGTTGGAGCAAAGGAATGTGTTTTGGGGTGATCAAAAAATGCTTGCCGAATGAAAATTATTCACAAAGCTTCAAATCTGGTTCAAAATCCAATATCCAACTTCCCATTCCAATGGTTTAACTAAAATACGAGCCTTTAACCAAGTTGAGCACCTTCCAATGAAATTCGTTAAAAGGTGTTTGAGTTCCAGTGAACTTTATAGCACGATATATTAGCGGAATTTATGACTTGGCAAATTTGGACGGAATTTAACAGACGGTGGTGTCATGGCATGATTTACGTTGATTTAGGATTACAAAGTGTATCGATGTTGTGGATTTTTAATTTTAAAGTCTGTTTGGTTAATGGAAACTGGTTTTTAAGGTAAATTCGAATCTCCTTTTCCTGCTGATTTAATGAACTTTACTGAGAGAAACCAAAATATATTCAGCAACCGGGTAAACTTTTTAAATTATTCATAATATTCTTTGATATGACGTACACTTTTTCACAATTTGATTAATTCTTCAACCCAATCATTGAAGTTTTTTGACTTTGAATATTTTAACAATTTTTTTTCCATAGTTTTGCATATTCTCAAGGTAAGTTTATGCTGATTTTGGTCAAATTTGATATAATATAAACAATTGAAATAGTACCGTCTAATCAATTTTTTATTTCTTTAAAGTTCATTAATTATTATTTAATAAAATCACTCCTAGATCAAAATCCTTCAACTATTGTTAGAGGAAGCAGATCAATAAATTATGAAAAAGTTGTATAAAATGGTTTGATTGTATTGACAGTTACGGTAACTTAGATCTGGTGATCTTGGTGGCCTCATACCAGAATAATGGGAATTTACCTGATACTCAGAAAACGAGAAATTTGAAAATATCAAAATACAGGAGTGTCCTTAATGAAAAAAAGTGAAACTAATAAATCTACAGGTGTTGCAGTATAACAGTCATACACAATGATTCAATTTTACAAATTAAATGCAACAATAATCGTAAATATATCCAACATTGGACTTGATACGAGCGTGCTGGTAGTAAGGTCGTCACCAAACTGCCCCTTTCACGACCGACGGTTGCTCACCATAGCAGTGAACAGTAAACAACATATATTGATGGAATTCTTATGCATAATTAGTGAAAAATGTTAAAAATCAGTAAAAAAAATTAAAAAAGCACTCATAATGGATAAAACTTTTTTTTTCAAAAATGGGGAAGTGATTTGATTGAAGTTATTAAAAAGTTTAATTCTTGAAAACTAGCTAAAAAAAACTATGATGGAAAATAAGACAAAAAGTTTAGTTGTTGAATGTGGAGTGTTAAAAATATAGATAACAAAAAAAAATCAACTCACCAAGTTGACCAAAAATAAACTAAAATAAAGAAACTTTTATTGACGAAGCAGATTTTTTTCTGAATCAATTCATTAAATTTTATTCTTATTCAGTATAATGTGTTAATTTTATTTTCGAGTTTTTTTAATGACTGTCTCAATTTTATATTATAATATACAGGGTGTCCCAGCAAGGGTGGCCACCGGCCATATCTCGGAAACTACTGGACCTAAAAGTTCAAGAAAAAAAATATGATCACTAAAGTGGCCACGAGAAAATGCTGGAAAATATTTTTAACTTCGAAATTTTGCCGCTAGGGGGCGCAATCAAAGCTTAAATATTAAAATTCGAAATTTCTCCGGAAATTCTCAGATTGAGGTATATCTTTATCAACATGGTTAGAAAACCTAGACGATTTCACGTCTTTTTGGTACAGGGCTCATTGGCGTACCGATCTTCGTGTGAGTAGGGGAAGGTAGTGAAAGTGTAATTGTTCAAGTGGCTGTAACTTATAAACGACTTGTCCGATTTTGTTGCGTATAGGCTTGTTTGGAAGATAAATGTGAGTACTTTCGTATATCGTATCCAGTGATGCGTGATTGTCTCCAGAAAAGTTGCTAGAAGGGGTAACTTGAATTAAAAACAGTGTTTTTCATTTTACCGCAAAAATTTAAATGGTATGGTATAATTCTGATAATAATAACTAGTCCAAATTATGTAAAATTTAATGTTTTAAGGTTTTTAAGGTTTTTTTTTTTTTTTTTTTTTTTCAAGGTTTTTTCTTGTAAATTTAATCTTCATCTCGATTCTGTTATCAGAATTATACCGTACCATTCAAATTTTTGCGATGAAACGAAAATAACAGTTTTTAATTCAAATTACGCCTTCTAGCAACTTTTCTGGAGACAATCACGCATCACTGGATACGATATACGAAAGTACTCACATTTATCTTCCAAACAAGCCTTTACGCAACAAAATCGGCAAGTCGTTTATAAGTTACAGCCACTTGAACAATTACACTTTCACTACCTTCCCCTACTCACACGAAGATCGGTACGCCAATGAGCCCTGTACCAAAAAGACGTGAAATTGTCTAGGTTTTCTAACCATGTTGATAAAGATATACCTCAATCTGAGAATTTCCGGAGAAATTTCGAATTTTAATATTTAAGCTTTGATTGCGCCCCCTAGCGGAAAAATTTCGAAGTTAAAAATATTTTCCAGCATTTTCTCGTGGTCACTTTAGTGATAATTTTTTTTTTCCTGAACTTTTAGGTCCAGTAGTTTCTGAGATATGGCCGGTGGCCACCCTTGCTGGGATACCCTGTATTATTAATTTGTGCAAAGAGACTTGTTTATGAACTCGATTTCATTTTTTTATTGGTAGAGACTTCATCTAATTATTATCAAAGTTTTTAAAAGTTTTATCGCATTAAATGTAACTTTTGTGAAATAGACATCATTTGAAAAATCCATAATCTTTGTTGGTATGACATCCACTTTTTCATAATTAAAGTTTTAAGTATCCTAAAATAAATTAACTGAGCGTTGGATTTTTTAATAATTTAACGTTTATTATAGAAAATCATCTACAAGATTTTGAGTGTATATGAACCTCATTATGAACTAACTAGATCAGTTTGTGGAATAATTTTAAAGCTAATAAGGACGCAGTGGGTGATAAGACTTAAAAAAAAAACAAAAAGACACAAGCTAGTCCCAATTTGCATGTAAATGATCAAACACATTAAATGTATAAATTATAATTTCCTAGACTGCTTTTAATGAGATGTATGGGATGTAGAAGGGTGCGCAGAATACTGAGCAATAAGTCGCTGAGGCTGAAGATCAATTAAAAGTTGCTCATATGACATCTGAATAATCTCTTTTGGTAAAAACCCAACAAAATCTGCCGCATTTTATGGCCGCAGTAAAACGTGAGATTTAATAAAAGTGAAACGGTCAACTTAATTGACACTTAAATTTTAATTTAATCAGAATAAAAATAGTACCAAGGCTACTGTTCTCTAAATAAACTTCTACTTGGAAATTCGACTGTCAATATCGTTTGCGACATTGAGAAGTTAGAGGCTGCAATTTCATTGTCCTGCTAGTAGGTCGAATTTGCATTCATCACGTTCGCTTTGTTATCGATGAACTGTCCAGGAAATTAGCAAATGCAACCAAAATATTATTTATAAAAAATTCAAATTAAAAACGTCCCAATTTGCAAATGCAAATTTAACATCAAATAAATTGCTCGAAAAACATCAGGTGTTTTTTTATATCAAGCTATATATTCAAAGTATTATCCTCTTGAATATGGAGATGAAAAGTGATCTCACCTTGTTTATTGGGCAATTTATATTTATGTTCTTAATGGAGATATTCAAAAAGCTGATTGGGAAATATCATGTTTGAGTGCGAGAGCCATCAATATTTTGTTATTTTATTAAGGTAAGGTTTTATCTTATTTTTGCAGTGTAGGGAGATATTGTTTTCGTGTGATCGTGCATTAATGATTTACACACACCACATTGCGACATCCTCTTCTTCATTTATCATTATTATTATAATAATTAATACTGCAGTCTACGCAGTAACGTTAGCCAGTGAGAGTACCACTAAATGTCGAACAGAAATAATTCCTGCTCACCCCAGGACTCGAACCCGATCACCGCGTGACTTTCGTCGAATGACCACTCAGCCACTGTCGCTCTCCTCACACCTAATTATAATATGTATTTTTCACATTTTGATTGAGTTTTATGACGATGTTTGACAGGGTTGATAAACTATTTTTACAACTCGGGCGCCACCCTCTGGATTTGTGTGGAGAGTGTCTATCGGATACCTTTTGGATGTTGGAAAAAGTACTCGGGGCGTTCTGTGATGTTTTAAAACGTGAAATTGGGGAAATGATCAATAGCGTTGTTAAAAACGAAATTGGGACGGAAACGGCGCGGTGTTCAGAAGCAAAACTGGTGCAACCTCAGTTTTTTTAATGCTATTTTGGAATGTTGTACGGTGATTGATGAATGATTAATGTCATTTGATTAATGAGACTTTTACGTATAATTATTCATGTGGTGCTTATTTTGTGATTTTGTTCGAAATGTTATTGTTTTATACTGTTTTAAAAGTTTGAGGACTTGAATCATTGAGGTTCTTTGGTTTTGTGATTCTTTGGCTCCATAGTTTCCAAGTTCCTTGATTTTTTGATTCTTTGGTTTTTGGTTTTTTGGTTCTTTAGTTTCTAGGCTTGTTAGTTTTTTGGTTTTTTGGTTCCTTCTCATTCCTTGGTTCCCCTTCTCTGTAGGTCTATGCTCTATAGTCTTTGTGTTTTGCGTCTCGCTAACCATTATCAATGAATTGGATTGGTCAACGAAGCAAAAATACTGCTACAAATGTAAGTACTGGTTTTTCTTTTTTGGATTTGAATTTAGGTTCTTTGGTTTTGCGATTCTTTGGTTCCTTGATTCTTTGGTTTTTTGGTATTTTGGTTTCTTGGTTATTTGGAACTTTGAAGGAGTTTGAAATTAATAATTAAACTTTGTATTATCAATGAACAGAATTGGTCAAAGAAATAAGAATATACTGCTACAAATGTGAGTATTTGTTTTTTTTTTGGATTTGGACTTGGTTCTTTGGTTTCTAGGTTCCTTGATTCTTTGATCTCTTGGTTTCTTGGTTCTTTGACTCCCAGATCCCTTGGTTCTTTGGTTCCTTGGTTTCTTGGTTCCTTGGTTTTTGGGTTCCTTGATCTATTGGATCTTTGATTCTTTCGTTCCTTGATTCTTTGGTTCTCCGATTTTCTGGTTCCTTGGTTTCTTGGTTTCTTGTCTTTTTGATTCCTTGGTTCTTTGGTTTTTGGTTCTTTAGTTTTCTGGTTCCTTGTCTTTTTGGTTCTTTGGGTTTTTGGTTCTTTGGTTCTTTGGTTCTTTGGTTCTTTGGTTCTTTGGTTCTTTGGTTCTTTGGTTCTTTGGTTCTTTGGTTCTTTGGTTCTTTGGTTCTTTGGTTCTTTGTATTAGAAGTTGATTATGCAGGGAATGAGTGATTAGAAATAAACAATCTTATATTCAACGCAACGTCTATTCAGTTCAGAATATTACAAACGACTTAACTAAAATAGAAATACAACCTTCCGCATGGCACGAAACAAACAAGAAAACCTGCTTGGACGAAAAGGTGTTTTTCGGCTCCACAATAATCAATAAGGAACAGAACTTGTTACGCATCTTCAATATTGGAAAATACAACATTCTCCCTCAATATTAAAGGTGCTTTCAAAGAATAAAATATTCAATAATCTTCCCTTGAACACACTCAAAAAAACTTAACTTAATACTTCCCAGATATGGTCACAGATTTTGATTTTGCTCTAACGGAGTGCCTACCGTATTACAGTTTGACATTTCAAATCTATCAAGTAACTTTTCACTATATTGTTCTTGGCTAATTTTTAATTCGCCCTTCGAACGATTTCTGTTAACCTTCATGCCGAGAATATTTGATATCGGTCCAAGATCTTTGATGTGGAAATGTTTATTTAGTTCAATTTTCAAACGTTCTGCCTCTTTGTGGTCATTATAGAAAACAAAGAAATCGTCAACGTCAAGCACTATAATTATAATTGAATCTGCCAAATGCTTAAAAAAAAATGCATGGCTCTATTTTTGATTGCACGAAATTCAAATCCAATAACACATTATTTGCTTTCTCATACCACAATTTGGCTGATTGTTTGAGGCCGTATATGGCCTTTTTAAGTCGACAAACTTTACTTTCTGACCCCGGCTCTATAAACCCTTCGGGTTGACACATAAAAATTTCCTCATCAATGTCACCATTCAAGAAAGCAGTTTCTACATCTAAATGGACTGCTTCTAAGTCCAATTCAGCTGTCATTGCCAATAATAACCTTAAATTGCTAAATCTTATAACGGGTGAAAAAGTTTCTGAGTAATCTACCCCATACTTTTGAGTAAACCCCTTCGCTACAAGTCTGGCTTTATATGTCACTATATCTCCATTATGATGCCTTTTAATTTTGAAAACCCAGTTATTTTTAACAATATTTTTGTTGCCAGGTTTGTCAACTAATTCCCAAGCATTGTTTGCCTTGAACGCCTCGAGTTCATTTTTGATAGCTTTGTGCCATTCTGCACTTCTCGCGCTTGACAATGCTTCAGAAAGAGTTGTTGGTTCTAAATTGTCAGATATAGTTAACATGGCAACATCAGAATCGTAATCAGTAATACAATCACCATACCTTTGTGGTTGTCTTTTTACACGTAGAGGATACCTAGATTCATGATTTTCAGGTTCACTTTCACTTGTTTGATTTTCTTCTGCACTCACTAGCACTTCACTGTCCTCTTCTGGATTTTCCTCTTGAAGATGAGGAGTCGCAGCTGGCGTATCTTCTTGGCCAACATCATCATCTTCACTGTCTTGCACCATCAAGGGAACAGCTTCTTGTGTAGCCGGTTCAACTGGAATCGTTGGTGTGCTGTCTGAAAGCTGGTCTTCTAAGAAAACGACATCCCTGGCTATTTTTATACGGTGATCAATTGGGTCTAAAAGCCTGTATCCAACACTCGTCTCGGAATACCCGACAAATATGTATTCCCTGCTTTTATCATCAAGCTTTTTTCGTTTAACATCGGGAATGTGAACGTAACCACGGCATCCAAATATTCTGAGATGGCTCAAATCAACCTTTTTGCCTGTCCATTTTTCTTCTGGGGTTTTACCACGTATTTTCTTCGTTGGTGAACGGTTCAGAAGATAGACTGCGGTATTGGCAGCTTCTGCCCACATTTGCTTTTCACTGTTTGAGTCGACAAGCATTGAACGTACCTTTTCAAATATGGTCCGATTGTAGCGTTCAGCTACTCCATTTTGCTGTGGTGTGTAAGGTACTGTTTTTTCATGTTTTATTCCACGATCTTTCAGGAACTTCCTCAAACGCTCATTACAATATTCTCCCCCATTGTCGGTCCTCAGAACTTTGATTTTTCGTTCTGTTTGATTTTCTACCATACAGCAGAACTCCTTGAAAACTTCTGGAACTTCACTTTTATTTTCCAGAAAATAACAAAAAACTTTTCTGGTGTTGTCATCAATCAGGGTAAACAAATATTTTTTGCCACCCCATGATTCCACCTCCATAGGACCTGCAAGGTCTGAATGTATCAAGTCCAGTTTGTTTGGTGCGACTTCTTTATCCTTTTTAAAAGGGAAAGGTTCTCTAGCCTGTTTGCCTTTGATGCAACTTTCACAATATTTTGGATTTGTACTTTCATTATGTAACACACCTGTTGCCAAGCCATTTTTCAACAAAGCCATGCTATAATGATTGAGGTGACCAAGCCGTCTGTGCCATACCATCTGAGAATCAAGGAGTTTCGCCACATTCACAGACTCCGCCATGACATCCAGTTTGTATAAACCATCGACATTCGCTGCAGTAGCTATGGGTTCTCCCTTAATCCGACAATCACCATCATCAATTATTTTGCATCCTTGTGAGTCAAAATGTACACAGTGTCCTTTTGAAACAATCTCACTCACTGACAATAGATTTACTGACAGATTTGGAACATATTTGATTTTTGATATGATCTGTTCAGTTCTATTCGGTTTCAATTTCACAACACTGTTTCCGGTTCCACTGACGGAGAGTTTTGCGTTATCTGCCACAAACACATGCTGCCCTGAGTCTTCATCTGTTAGCTCCAAAAGAAGTTCTCTGTTTCCAGTCATATGGGAGGAGGCCCCGCTGTCAATGTACCAGACTGTATCACGTACATTATTCACACTTAAAGCTGCAGCAAACAAAGCTTTCCGTCCATTTCCACTACATTTATTTTTATTCGGTGTTTCATAGTTGTTTGAAGAACTGTTTTTATTTTGAGAACACTGATTTTTGTAATGGCCTTTTTGTTTGCAATTCCAACACCATGGAGATTTTTTAATTTTCTTCGTGACTAGTGCACAGTCACCAGTATGTTTACTATTCTGCCATTTTTGGTCCTGCAGCAATTTAGTTTTCACAAAGTCCGATGTTATGTCAACTCCTGAATTTTCAAGTGCCATAACCATTGGCTCATAATCCGCTGTGAGTCCCTGCAGCATAATAACACCTAGGAATTCATCATCTAGCGGTTTTCCCATGGATCCAAGTTGTTGGGACAGAGCCAGGACTTCATTAACATACTCCTCCATAGTGCCAAAATTTTCCAGTTTGATGGAACATAGATTTCTTAATGATCCTAGTCGCCTATGAAGTCCTTTGTCTTCAAATGCATTTTCAAGGGACTTCCACGCTTCGCTGGCTGTTTTTGCTTGGGTCACATGAGGATACGTCGACTTATCCAGAGAAAGAATTATTTTTGAGAGAGCCTTCTCCTCACGACGAGCTTTTGTAGCACTATCCACTGTAGACGGCCACTCCTCAGTTATGCAGTTCCAAAGTCCGTCTAATTTCAATAACGCACCCATCTGGAACTTCCAGTCGCTGTAATTTGCACGACCTTTGAGCTTGTCAACAGCCAACCCCATGTTTGAACTTTCGTTAACCGCCATTCTATCTTTATCACGACGACGAATGCACAACCCCGTGTACTACCGAACTAATAAACAAGAGAAACGCGTTATCTAATCACTCCCACGAGCCCTGGGCCCATAACCTATTAGAAGTTGATTATGCAGGGAATGAGTGATTAGAAATAAACAATCTTATATTCAACGCAACGTCTATTCAGTTCAGAATATTACAAACGACTTAACTAAAATAGAAATACAACCTTCCGCATGGCACGAAACAAACAAGAAAACCTGCTTGGACGAAAAGGTGTTTTTCGGCTCCACAATAATCAATAAGGAACAGAACTTGTTACGCATCTTCAATATTGGAAAATACAACACTTTGGTTCTTTGGTTCTTTGGTTCTTTGGTTCTTTGCTTCTGTGGCTCTTTGGTTCTTTGGTTCTTTGGTTCTTTGGTTCTTTGGTTCTTTGGTTCTTTGGTTCTTTGGTTCTTTGGTTCTTTGGTTCTTTGGTTCTTTGGTTCTTTGGTTCTTTGGTTCTTTGATTCTTTGGTTGTTTGGTTCTTTGGTTTTTTGGTTCTTTGGTTCTTTGGTTCTTTGATTATTTGGTTCTTTGATTCTTTGGTTCTTTGGTTTTGCGATTCTTTGGTTCCTTGATTCTTTGGTTTTTTGGTATTTTGGTTCCTTGGTTATTTGGTACTTTGAAGGAGTTTGAAATTAATAATTAAACTTTGTATTATTGATGAACAGAATTGGTCAAAGAAATAAGAATATACTGCTACAAATGTGAGTATTTGTTTTTTTTTTGGATTTGGATTTGGTTCTTTGGTTTCTAGGTTCTTTGATTCTTTGATCTCTTGGTTTCTTGGTTCTTTGACTCCCAGATCCCTCGGTTCTTTGATTCCTTGGTTTCTTGGTTCTTTGATTCTTTGATCTCTTGGTTTCTTGGTTCTTTGACTCCCAGATCCCTCGGTTCTTTGATTCCTTGGTTTCTTGGTTCTTTGGTTTTTGGTTCTTTAGTTTTCTGGTTCCTTGTCTTTTTGGTTCTTTGGTTCTTTGGTTCTTTGGTTCTTTGGTTCTTTGGTTCTTTGGTTCTTTAGTTTTCTGGTTCCTTGTCTTTTTGGTTCTTTGGTTCTTTGGTTCTTTGGTTCTTTGGTTCTTTGGTTCTTTGGTTCTTTGGTTCTTTGGTTCTTTGGTTCTTTGGTTCTTTGGTTCTTTGGTTCTTTGGTTCTTTGGTTCTTTGGTTCTTTGTATTAGAAGTTGATTATGCAGGGAATGAGTGATTAGAAATAAACAATCTTATATTCAACGCAACGTCTATTCAGTTCAGAATATTACAAACGACTTAACTAAAATAGAAATACAACCTTCCGCATGGCACGAAACAAACAAGAAAACCTGCTTGGACGAAAAGGTGTTTTTCGGCTCCACAATAATCAATAAGGAACAGAACTTGTTACGCATCTTCAATATTGGAAAATACAACACTTTGGTTCTTTGGTTCTTTGGTTCTTTGGTTCTTTGGTTCTTTGCTTCTGTGGCTCTTTGGTTCTTTGGTTCTTTGGTTCTTTGGTTCTTTGGTTCTTTGGTTCTTTGGTTCTTTGGTTCTTTGGTTCTTTGGTTCTTTGGTTCTTTGGTTCTTTGGTTCTTTGGTTCTTTGATTCTTTGGTTGTTTGGTTCTTTGGTTTTTTGGTTCTTTGGTTCTTTGGTTCTTTGATTATTTGGTTCTTTGATTCTTTGGTTCTTTGGTTTTGCGATTCTTTGGTTCCTTGATTCTTTGGTTTTTTGGTATTTTGGTTCCTTGGTTATTTGGTACTTTGAAGGAGTTTGAAATTAATAATTAAACTTTGTATTATTGATGAACAGAATTGGTCAAAGAAATAAGAATATACTGCTACAAATGTGAGTATTTGTTTTTTTTTTGGATTTGGATTTGGTTCTTTGGTTTCTAGGTTCTTTGATTCTTTGATCTCTTGGTTTCTTGGTTCTTTGACTCCCAGATCCCTCGGTTCTTTGATTCCTTGGTTTCTTGGTTCTTTGATTCTTTGATCTCTTGGTTTCTTGGTTCTTTGACTCCCAGATCCCTCGGTTCTTTGATTCCTTGGTTTCTTGGTTCTTTGGTTTTTGGTTCTTTAGTTTTCTGGTTCCTTGTCTTTTTGGTTCTTTGGTTCTTTGGTTCTTTGGTTCTTTGGTTCTTTGGTTCTTTAGTTTTCTGGTTCCTTGTCTTTTTGGTTCTTTGGTTCTTTGGTTCTTTGGTTCTTTGGTTCTTTGGTTCTTTGGTTCTTTGGTTCTTTGGTTCTTTGGTTCTTTGGTTCTTTGGTTCTTTGGTTCTTTAGTTCTTTAGTTCTTTGGTTTTTTGACTCTTTGATTCTTTGGTTCTCTGGTTTATCCAATCCAAATCAGCTGATATTGTGACAAATGTGGGCCGTGAGCAATCATAAATTTCGAAGTGAGACAGCCTATTTAATAGAATATCCCAACCGCTCGCAACGCAGTGGGTAAAAAGCCAGTTCTCCATAATCTTCGAGCGTACGATTGTCATTTTCTAAACAACGATGCTGTAAATTCAGATTGAATTCTCATTTCTCATTCACACCAAGTGAAAAGAGCTGACTTTTTGATTATTTTAACGTGTGCCTATATAATGAAAAGCCAATCACAGCAAACAATCCCCATTTTTCATGCTCACAACTATACGAAATGAGAAATTCCCGGATTGCGTGCTTAATAAAAATTCCCGCTTGCTCCGAACCACACGCTTCGCTAAACGTTGATTTATTCTCTGTTGAGATCTTCTCAGAGAAGATACGAATTTGATCCTTCCATCAAAGAATCACCCACAACTGTTGAAACACAAAAATCTCGTTGCACCAAACAACTGGAAGCTTCTAATTACCCTGCTTTTATCAATGTTTGTATGTCGTAATTAGTGTCCAATTTATTGGTAACTGTAATTAAAGACGACTCGTTTGCGGACAGAAACCTGAACATGGGACACTGATGTGACTGGTGGCAGTTCCCACGCTCAATTATTTAACGTAGCTTTTTTTTTACAGACCTCACTGTTCCAAGCTTAACCAAAATGCGCTGGTGCATTCTCAAATGGATCATTTTTGGTACCACCCTCGTTATGTTGGGTGGCAACTTTTGCAAAGCAGCTCCATCTCCCAGAAACGACGACATGTTCAAAGAGCTGCTCAAACTGGACCAGCTCTATTCATCTATTGCAAGACCAAGGTATATACATATTTTCGCGTTTTCATTAAAATATACAGGAAATTGAGTGCCATTTGTTTGGTCGTTATAAAATTCAATGTAGGAGTTGAAATGATATCACAGAATTAATGTAAATGTGAATATTGCTCGTGTAACACAACTGAAGGTAATTAGGATCAAAATTAATTAACGTCTGTTTGATGATTTTCTGTTGAGTGAGCATTAAAACTTTTGTTATTGCTCCTGCGATGTTCTTGATATCTGATCTCATTATTGAAATTATTTTTTTTAATTTATTCTGAAGTGGTTCTCTCCCATGATTCTTTTGATTATCTGGAAATTTATTTTTGTGATTATCTACAATCCTCAATTGATTCCATAATCTTTTGGGGTATGATTGTCACTTTCTCATTTTTTGAATATCGTGTAAATAAATCATAAGGAAAGTTTCTATTAGTTCTTGAAAGTCTTCCATTGAATAAAATGAATAAACTTTTCATAGTTTTTTTATCAATTTGATTATTTGATTTCTCAGTTCACGTGTCTATTGCTTATCATTTTATTATTCAATGATGGTCGTGCACTATTTTAATTTTTGTTATGATTGTCACATCATTCATGGTTTAAATCATGTAAAGAGGTTTTCAAAATCTTGTATTGTCAAATCTAAATCTCAAAAATGTTAACTGATTTTATAATTTTTTAGGGTATGATTGTCAGTTTTTGATTTTTTTATATTTATTTATAAATCTTGAGAAGGGTTTCTATTGTTTCTTCAGAGTATGGAAAAAATAATTTGAGAAACTTTTTAATCGAATTCGTTATCTTAAGTTTTCAATTCACCTTATTTTCCAGGTTGAAGGTTTCCTGTTTCTCAATTTCCATGGTTTATTCAATTCTATGGAGGGATCTTGTCAAAATAATGGTCTGGACATTCACTACCTTCATCATTTTATATCTTGATGGATCGGATTTCATTTTAGTTCTCTCCTCATAATCTTTTGGAGTACGATTGACACTTCACTATTTTTGGTATATGATATAAAAAATCATGAGAAGAGTTTCTATTCTCTCCTAAAAGTACTTGATTCTATGGAAAGAGTTTTACAAATACCTCATCTAAAAATTCATCTTTTCTTGATCTTATTATTTCATTATTGAATAGTCGTGCATTATTTTATTTATATCGGCTTCACAATTTGATGAGTTATGATTGTCACTTTTTCATTTTTCAATCACTAGTAGTTTATATAGCTTGTTTTGATTACTTGTTTTTTATAAATGTTTATTTTTGTCTCAAACTGCTTGGAAGCTTATTCCACTTTCTTGTTTGTTTTGAAAGATTTCAATTTTTTTTTGATTTTTCTTTATAATTTTACTAAAATTTTTTGCATCTAGCATTACCTTCTTAATGTCACTTCTCCTCTCTTGTATTGTGTTTTTAGTAAACTTTTTTCATTCTTTAAATGATTTAGGAACATAATCAGCAATCTCTAATATATTTTAAATTTTTGTGAAAGATGCTTTATATATTTCAAAAACTCTTTTTATTTTAAGGATATTTTCTCATCTTTTAAAACGTTATTATTTTTTTAGAAATTGTTTGATAGCTTGTTTTACTCTTTTGTAACTCTTTTTTTGTTTTAAAATAATTAGAGACAGTTTATGATTTTCTTTTTTTTTTATATTCAAGCGAACGTTTAAGTGTGTGCATATAGGGTGATTTTATTTTATCTACTTGATGTCACTTCTCCTCCTTTGTTTTGTGCTTTTAAGTAACCTTTTTTGTCTTTTTTTTTATAGGATAGTTAGCAATAATTGCTTATTAATTAACATTTAATTTTTTTGTACTTTTATGTTTTAGTGAACATTTCTTTATGTAGGATGATTGTTTTTGAACTTTTGAAAGATTTTATCAAATCAAATTAATTTACCATTTGTTTTTATTATTTTTTCGATGACATGCTTGGTGACCTTTTTTTATTAAAAATACAATACACATTATTCAATCCTTCATGGTTTAAATCATGTCAAGAGGTTTTCAAAATCTTGTATTGTCAAATCTAAGTCTCAAAAATGTTAATTGATTTCATAATCTTTTAGGGTATGATTGTCAGTTTTTATTTTTTTTTATATTTATTTATAAATCTTGAAAAGGGTTTCTATTATTTCTTCAGAGTTTTCCATGGTATGGGAAAAATAATTCGAGAAACTTTTCAATCGAATCCGTTATCTTAAATTTTCAGTTCACCTTATTTTTCAGGTTGAAGGTTTTCTGTTTCTTAATTTTTTATCCATGGTTTATTTGATTCTATGGAGGGTTCTTGTCAAAATGATGGTCTGGATATTCATTACCTTCATCATTTTATATCTTGATGGATCGGATTTCATTTTAGTTCTCTCCTCATAATCTTTTGGAGTACGATTGACACTTCATTATTTTTGGAATATGATATAAAAAAATCATGAGGAGAGTTTCTATTCTCTCCTAAAAGTACTTGATTCTATGAAAAAAGTTTTACAAATTCCTCAACTTTTCTTGATCTTATTATTTCATTATTGAATAGTCGTGCATTATTTTATTTATATCGGCTTCACAATTTAATGAGTTATGATTGTCACTTTTTCATTTTTCAATCACTAATAGTTTATATCGTGAAAAAATCTGAAAATCCATCATCTCCATTGATTTAATCCTCGGTTGATGTCACTTTCTCATTTCAGCATAATTTTATGTTTAATAATTTATTTTATTCATGGTAGTTTCATTGGAGAATTCATCATATTCTTAATTTTTTTGATTTATCCGAACTCAGCTTCGGTTCCCACTAGTATGATTGCCATTTTTTGATTTTAGCTATTTTGTACAGGGTAGGTCTGAAGTATGATTGTCACTTCTCCATCATTCAATCAGTGCATGGGATAAATCAGGATTTTATTTCCATAATCTTTTGAGTTATGTACACCTACTCAAAAATGCAAAAAACTCAATACAATCATCAGTGTTATTCAATTTTCTGTTTTTGTCAATCCTCAATGAAATTCTAGAACATTTTCATAATCTTTGAGGGTATGATTGGCACTTTTTAATTTTCTACATAATTCGTTTCAAAATTGTTTTACTTGATCAAGACCATGAACAACTAAAGAAAAATGGATTTCTAGAAGTGTAGCTGTTAATCCAGTCGATTAGGGAAATTTTAAATGTTCTTGGTAAATAAGTTTATTTTGTAAAAGAAATTAGATATTTTCCCACTTGCTAACATCTCCCTCGTGTTAGGCAGCTTGCGCAGTGTACACACGTCTTCAGAAGTTGGACAAAAAGTACAACGAGCTCTCAATATGCTCCGATTGCAGGAGTTGGACAACCTGTATTCACCCCTATCTAGACCTAGGTGAGCGGACGTCAAATGTTTTTGTAAAATTTAAAATCTTGAAAATTCTGCGTCACCTAAGCGTCCAAGACTGGGGTTTTGTTTATTGTGTAAAGCCCTGCGTCACGGACAATTTTTGAAAAAAATGCGGTGACGCAGGGGTTTTCCAAGCTACATTATAACAAAAATAATTTGTTTTAGGTTTGGCAAACGAGGCAATGAAGTCCGCACTGCGCCGGACGAGTATGAACCTAGTCGGCTTCAGGTGAGTTTATGCAATAAAATGTAAATCCTCACAATTAAGCAAATCAACTTTTTGTTGACTTAATTTGGCCCCCATCAAAATGATTTATTGGAAAATTTTATTCTGTCCCCAGATGCCTTAGTTATAAAATTGGACATAAACTTTGCCGAATCCGAAAGTAGTTTGCAAATTGGTTGAGTGGATAAAAAAAAGGTTTTCCCGTGTCCTTTCATATTAGTGTAGAGTGGCCCAGTTTAACTTGGTTGATGTTTGAAAGAAGTTTCTTGTAACACTTTCAGAAATTTCAGTCTTTTCAGCTCACCAGAAGACTTTTGGTTTGACCTTCTTCTTCCGCTGTAGAAGTTGATTAGTCATCAGTTGTTAAAGTTGTTTCTGCCTTGAATATAGATGTCTCTTCTGATTCAGTTGCTTCACCAGAACTAGTAGTAGTCTGCTGATGAATCTTCTGTGGTAGCAGTGGATGCCTAAAACCCCTGGAAACTTGGATCAATTCAGTCCAGACGATGTTAACCAAAATGTCTTCGGAACTAGTTAAAGAGAGGTACAGCATCCACTAGTGTCCTCCAGAAACTCTTGTAAGACTGTTAGAGGGTACATTATCTTACAAAACTCCAAAGAAGAGCTTATGAAGAAAGGAATCCTACCTCAAAAGGTTCCAGTTGTCTGAAGTCAAAGGTTGACTATGGTGAGAGGACTCATTGCTGAAACAGATTAGCTCTTACCAAAGAAAACTCACCATTTGAATACCTCTCCCTTGGTAGAACCAAATTAGATGATAGTGATTTTAAATTAGATTCCCCAATAGCACCTAGATTTCTCTCGTCAAAACTGCCAAGTTGAATGAAAGTGACGAAAGTTAACTAATTTTGCCCGGTAATAGAAAGTACTTTAATAACTGACCATATATGATTTTTGGTGGTCAACCAAGTTACATAATGCACACTACAATAAGACAGTGAGAAAATATTGTGTTTCTACTGCCCAGTTCAGTCAGGAACTGTTTACATGGGGGAAAAGCAAAGAACGACAGAAAATGAATTTTTCCTTGATGCGGATTCGAGCAAATATGGCGTTATTGTTTGATTTTGAATTCCATCAGCAAATAGAAAAGTTACTTTTGTGATTTTTGGCTTATTTCTATTTTTTTTTATAAAAAATTCGAAGTAGCCTTCATAAAGACTCACACTGACGTCAATATCTAAATTTGTGTGTAGCTTACTTGTTTTTTAGAAATGTTTATTTTTTTCTCAAACTGCTTGGTAGCTTATGCCACTTTTTTGTTTGTTTTAAAAGATTTCGATTTTTTTTTTGGATTTTTTTTAATAATTTTACTAAAATTTTTTGCATCTAGGTTTTTACCTTCTTAATGTCACTTCTCCTCTCTTGTATTGTGCTTTTTAGTAAACTTTTTTCATTCTTTAAATGATTTAGGAACTTAATCAGCAATCTCTAATATATTTTAAATTTTTGTGAAGGATGCTTTATTTATTTTAAGAACTCTTTTTATTTTAGGGATATTTTTTCATTTTTAAAACGTTATTAATTTTTTTAGAAATTGTTTGATAGCTTTTTTTACTCTTTTGTAACTTTTTTTTTGTTTTTAAATAATTAGAGACAGTTTTATGATTTTTATCTACTTGATGTCACTTCTCCTCCCTTGTTTTGTGCTTTTAAGTAACCTTTTTTGTCTTTTTTTTGATAGGATAGTTAGCAATAATTGCTTATTAATTACGTTTAATTTTTTTGTACTTTTATGTTTTAGTGAATGTAGGATGATTGTTTTTGGACTTTTGAACGTTTTTTCAAATTAATTCACCAATTGTTTTTTTTCGATGGCCCACTTGGTAACCTTTTTTTATTAAAAATAACTTTCTTCTACTCAAAACATATTCAAACATTCTTTGACTATATTTTCATTAATCTTTTTTCACACTTTCTTTGCATTTTTGACATGAAGGGCGATTTTTTTATTAATTTTTCGACATTTTTATCAGCTTGAGTTGATTTATTTTCCGTTTATGTCAGGTGTTCCAGGCTCTTTTTTTGTTTTTTTGGCTTTTTATAGTTTTTAGTAACCTTCTTTTCATTTAAAATAACTCTTCTTTTCCTAAAAGATTTTCAAAAAATGTTTGACCATGTTTTCAGTAATCTTTTTTTAGGAGGGTGATTTCTTCTACTTTTCAAACATTTTTATCAATTATTTAGAATGGTTTATTTTCCATTTATATGAGGTTTCTATAATCTTTTTACAAGTTTTTGTTTTTTTTTTGATAGTTTACTATAGCTTTTAGTTTTTTTTTTTCATTCAAAATAAATTTCCTTTTCTCAAATGATCTTTTGACTATATTTTTAATTTTTTGTTTCTACAGTTTTTGTATGGAGGGTGATTTTTTATTATCCATTTTATTACATATAAGTATTATTTCATTCATGTGAGATTTTTATACAGGGTGTACGGTTTTTTTTATAACATCTCAATGTCTAATAGTAACTTTTTTTTCTTAAAAAGTCCAATCTTTGGCAGGTTTCAAATCATGTTTATCAGGTTTTGACTTTTTTTAACGATATATTTTTATATTTTCCTTGTTGTAAGCGTGATTTTTGTTTTCACTTTCTAGACATTTTTTCAATTATGTGTGGTTTTCATAAACTTTTTTATGTTTTTTTCCTTTTTTTGTAGCTTATTATAATCTTTGTATCAATAAAAATTACTTTCCTTTACTTTACAATCGTTTTTATCATTTTTTGTATGGAGGGTAATTTTTTTATTATCCATGTCATTACATATATTATTTCATTCATGTGAGATTTTTATACAGGTTGTACGTTTTTTTTTAAACTTCTTAATAGCTAATAGTAACTTTTTTTCCTTAAAAAGTAACTTTCCAATCTTTGGCAGGTTTCAAATCATTTTTAACAGTTTTTGACTTTATTTTTAACGATAATTTTGTATATTTTCCTTGTTGTAAGCGTGACTTTTTTTCACTTTCTAGACATTTTCATTAATTTTTATCATGTGTGGTTTTCATAAACTTTTTTATGTTTTTTTCCTTTTTTTGTAGCTTATTATAATCTTTGTATCAATAAAAATTACTTTCCTCTACTTTACAAACGTTTTTATCAGTTTTTGTATGGAGGGTAATTTTTTTATTATCCATTTCATTATATATATTATTTCATTCAAGTGAGATTTTTATACAGGGTGTACGTTTTTTTTTAAACTTTTCAATAGCTAATAGTAACTTTTTTTCCTCAAAAAGTAACTTTCCAATCTTTGGCAGGTTTCAAATCATTTTTATCAGATCTTGACTTTATTTTTAACGATATTTTTGTATATTTTCCTTGTTGTAAGCGTGATTTTTTTTTTTCACTTTCTAGATATTTTCATCAATTTTTATCATGTGTGGTTTTCATAAACTTTTTTTTAGCTTATTATAACCTTTGTATGAATAAAAATCACTTTTCTCCACTTTACAACCTTTTTTATCATTTTTTGACTATATTTTCAATAACTTTGTGTGATATTTTCCATAAGTACCTTTTTTCTATCAAAATTCAGTTTTCTCATATAATGTGATGTATATCAAAGTTATTTTTCTATTACATACTGTACCGTAAAGTATCATTTACCGGACCCAAAACTAGTCCGGTAAATGACACTTTACATCATCAGAGTCTGTAAAAAAAATAACTTGACTACTCCAACAATGACATTTTGCATCATCAATGACTGTGAAATTGCATTGGCAGCATGGTTTGGCTGGCGCCATCTCATGATTTTAATTAATAACTTGACATAGAATGTTGGTTACATATAATTAACCTATCTATTGCCCAAGTGGCGCCATCTCATGGTAAGAATGTGAGGTGGAGTGCCACTTCAAGTGTATGTTTTGACAAGAAAGCACTTCAAACCGATTAAAAAAAAATTATCACTGTACGAAACAAAACAATGGACGATACACAGCCGTTGAATGTCATTAAACTACTCGTCTAGAAATACCAGACTCGGGAAAATAAAAAAATAGTTTTTTACAATTATATAAATTTAAAAAATGAAATAAATAAACAAACAGAGAAATTTTTTGGATAAAAAAAACAAAAATTTCAAATGTCATGCAAGAACAAATTTCAAGGTTACTGCACTATCGGCGATACGATACACAACCGTGCGGTTTTCGGTCTGCTTTCAATGCATCCAACTGTCATTAATGTGAAAAAGTGAAAGCCATTTCGCGAATTATATCTTTATAATAGATATGTGTATGTAGATTAGGCTGCTATAGGCTGTTTCCCATAAAAACCCTAGTGCAATTTGCAACATTGACATTTGTAGTTTTACCTCAAAAACTGGCAACATTGTTGACTGTCACTTGTCAAGTCAAATTTGGCGCCAATCACAATTTATTCAATCGCTGCTGCTCCAAATACCATTAATTGGATTTTTGTGAATATTTCACTAGAAATCTGTACCATTATCGGAAACACACTTTACTAATCGACACCAATTCCGATCATTTATCGCATTTATATTGTTTCACATGTAGCTTTTCTCAGATTAAACGTAATTAGCGTTTGATTTATCGATAAATTAATTAATCAATTTTAAAACAATCGCTTGAATATTCATGCAATTAATTTGATAGGAATAGTGATCGCTTTATAAAATAAAATGTAGTTTAATCCAAGAAATTATCATTACATAACCTCAAATCCCATTAGGTTTTTTGATCATTTGCTAGCCAACTGTTGAAAACTAACTTTTCCTGGAAACTTCCACATTTGGATAAATATTACGTCTGGCTACGCTTATCTAACAGTCAACACGTGTGCAACAGACAAATAAATTCCTACACCACACTCATTCACCGCGATTACTATGACTGTTTTGTAGTCTGGAAAAACTTCGAAGCTGAAGCTGGAAGATATCAGAACGTGAGTGGAAATCCCCAGTTCCAAATTGTCAACTTGAAAAAAAAAACTGGGGATGTCAAACCAACGTGATTGTGCCAAATTCCAAAAAAAATTACACCCTGTATGATAAAATAAAGTGAGCACCAGTTGAAGCGTAATTTGATTAGACAAGAAGAAATGTCGTTTTCAGTTCAATCGACCGTGAATCGGATGTCTTTTTGCTTCACAGTGAGCTTTCTTGAAAAAAGATGATGGATTGGTTTTAGTAGTTGCGGTTGTTTTGGGTTTTAATCAACCATTTACTGCAACAGTTTTTTAAAATTGCGTGCTATTCTAGTCAATAATTTTATATTTTTTTTATTCTGTAAATTCTTATTTTTTTCTTTCTCCGTTTGAAGTTATATGTTGATTTATTTAGTTGTTCTGATGATGACCAAGTGTCCTTCGAATCGTCACAAATCATTCTTAAGGTTATGACATTCAAACTTTCATGATATTCATGGAATTAATTGTCCAAAATGTATCGCTTTACATACGGTTCCTTGAGTGGTACCTCAAAACTTCTTTCATAAATATGAGAGGAACCTTATCGTCTACTCAATGGTACTAAATTCAAGTCCATAGCTCATTTAGATCCAGAGATATTGGACTTGAAATAAGTCAACGTTATTTTGAGGATAGTTGTTTTTGAAGACGTTTTAAAGAAGTGGTACTTCAAAATATCTAGCATTCAAAATGTGGTGAATTTTATGGTGAATACAGTGGTACCGAATTCATTCAAATAGTTTATTTAGTTCCAGAGATATTTGACTTGGAGTGCGTCAACGTCACTTTTTTTTCCATCCTCCATCCCAACATCTAGAGACACCCTGTAGATTGACTTTATGAATTTCCCAAAATCAAGGCAATCTGCAAACCATCGCTCTCGAGAAAACTAAATATTTGTCTTGAAAGTATTGTTTTTACTTTAATTAAATTATTTTTGATTTTAATTTTTGCGTGAAATTTTGAAAATCCATTGTCAAAGTATGTTTTTGAAAAAAAAAGAAGGTAATGAAACTATATAACAACAATATGATTGATAGAATTCCTACAAACAAAAAATAGTATATTATTCAACGAGTGGGAAATGGTGGCTATTACTCACGAGTAATAGCCATTTCTCGTGAGTAGAATAATTTACTATTATTGAAGCGAACTTTGCAATATTTGATTTCATTTGGACGGCAATTTTTGACAACTATACAGGGTGTCCCATTTTGGGTACTTGTATCTCCGTTATTCTTATAGATAGAAAGTTGCGGTTTTCGCGAAAGCTTGCAACTTTTTCGTGAAACTAAAGATGCCGTTAACAAAATTTTCATAGCCCTTTTAGTTTTTAAGATACAGGGCTAAACAGAAAATGTTGAATTTTAAGGTACCCCTCGTATCTTAACTATCAGATAAGTTATGGAAAATGTCAACACTGTTTCTTATACAGGGTGTTTATTAATTGAATGCCGATACTTAAGGGTGATAATCTGGGGATGATTTCAAGACAAAAAGTTCATATGAACATAGTTCCGCAAGAGCTTAATTTTCAAGATACAGGGTGTTGAATTATTAAAAAATAAATGATTTTTTTGTAATCACTTTGATACTATTCCAGATATCTTTATGAAATTTGTTACACGTCTTCTAGGCTTCAATATGCATTTAGTGATGTACAAACAATTTCATTATTTTGACCAGTGGCGTCCGTACGGGCTTTGCACTCAATATTTTTGGAGAAAAAACTTGTACGCCACTGCTTCCTTTCAAAATAAAAATTATTTTTGAAATCTTTATTTGTTTTTGAGCCAATTTGTTCTCTTGATGTTTTTTCGTCCGGCGCATGGTTTTCGCTTGAAAAAATAAAATCTACTTAATTGCATTGACACCCTGCTGTGTCATCCAATATTTTTAAATCAGTGGCGCCCTCTCTAACATTCCCATGCATTTTGATGCATAGAAGACGTGTACCAAATTTCAAAAAGATATCTGGAATAGTATCAAAGTGATGATAAATTTTTTTTTATTTTTTTTTATTTTCAACACCCTGTATCTTAAAATCTAAGCTCTTGCTCATATGAACTTTTTGTCTTAAAATCATCCAAGGATTATCACCCTTAAGTATCGGCATTTAATTAATAAACACTCTGTATAACTTTTCCCGTAGAACTCGATTCTGCCTTCAGAATAAGTATACAGGGTCAGGTCAAAAAGTTATCGGACCCAACTTTATTCTTTAAAAAGTGCATATTTTTTTGAAAAGGTAAAGAAAAGACAAATCTTATGGACTATAAATATACAGGGTGTTTCATTTAAAAAAATAAAGTTGGGTCTGATAACTTTTTGACCTGACCCTGTAAACTAATTCCGAAGGCAGAATTGAGCTCTACGGAAAAAGTTATAAAAGAAACAGTTTTCACATTTTCCATAACTTATCAGATAGTTTAGATACGAGGGGTACCTTGAAATGCAACATTTTCAGTTTAGCCCTGTATATTGAAAACTAAAAGAGCTAGGAAAATTTTGTCAACGCCATCTTTAGTTTCACGAAAAAGTATCACACTGTCGCGAAAACCGCAACTTTCTATCGATAAGAATAACAGAGATACCTCGCAAAAGTACCCAAAATGGGACACCCTGTACTTAAAGTGAGGTTAGGTTAATACAATGACTATAAAACAAGTATGAATTTGAACTTGTCGAATTGGCTCTTGAACAGTGGAGTAATGAAATTAGATCATTTCATTGATTGAAAACAATTGAGTAATGAAAAAGATTGAATAGTCATAGAAAAAAGTATATTATCCAACGAGTGGGTGATGATGTCCATTACTCATAAGGATAAAGTTGCGACATTTTTATGACTGATAAATAAAAAAGACCAGTCATGCAAATCAATAACACTGCACCATTTGGTTAATTGGAGGACAAAGTGAGGTTATGTTGACGTATGTCGCCAATTTGACGAGTTTTCTGATTGGCTCTTAAACAGTGGAGTGATGGAATTACATTTGTTGTAAACGATTAAAAATAAAATTCAAGAAATCTATTTCCATTTCCATTACCATAGATTTCACTTGATAGCAATTTTCCATTAAACGCCACAAAAACTATTTCAAGTATACTAACATTTTAATAGAAATAAAAAAAATCCGGTCGTGATTTTCCTAAAAAAAAAACTTGTTTACACTAGGCCGTGAGAAACGGAAAAAATGAACTAATTACAAATTTCATAAGTTCATGTTTTCACTTTTCACGGACATCAGTGCAAGTGATGGAGAAATTTTTTTCACTCACAATTTAATTAATTTTCTATGATTTAGACTGACAATTTTTCAATTAGTTTTCGTGATTAAACAACGTTTCGGGTGAGTGGATGGAGATAATTAGAAAATAAAACAATGTCCTCTACATCTATGGGATTCAAGTCGGGTCTGCAAGAAGGACACAAATAGTGCAAAATAGGGTTTCACAAAACGATAACCTATCGAACACATGTCCACATGGGTACATGCATAATGCCGATGGCTTGTCAAGATTGCAAGCAATTAATCGCAGACTAATTAGCTGAAAATAATCAGTTGTCTTTGGTCCGGTAAATTATTATCAATCGCGACTTTCATCTGTTCAATAGGATTTTCTCGACTGACTACTGCTAATTGTTTTTATGATGCCTAGCCAAAAAGTTCATATGGGCTTTGTCGGCCTTAGTTAGTCATGTGACTGGCTTAGTGTATGTATATCGATTGGTTGGTGCCGCAAATTGTCAAAAATCTCGTCTGATTTAAACTTCTCTCTCACCCCATACTGCGTCTAACCATAACACCCCCATTCCGCAAACAAAAAGCCAAGAAAATTACAAAGCAGCCGATTAAAATTCCACGGGCATCTTTGGAGAACTGCGCTAATTGACTGTAATGGATTGCCATTGCGACTTTAATGAAAAAGGGTGCTTTTAATTTTTTTTTTGTTTCAGTTCCGGACACATGATGAGATACCTCAACCAGACTGGCTGCCACTAAGATGAGGACATTCGGCCAAATGAATTGTGACATTTTATTCTACTTCAATGTTTCAGTAGACAATCGCAAGTTTGGTTTCTCATCCATTTTTAATGATAAAAATATATTTTGTATAATTAACGTTCAATTGCATGTTTCTCATGTCGTTTCATGGCTTTTTGTCGGATAACTTGTATATGTATTTTCGGCCAATAAATTTTGATCTATTTCCTGTTCGATCGATATCTACTGATGTTACTTCTAGTCCTCTGATTCTAATATTATGTATATTATAGCGTCAGGATATAAATAAAATATGCATATTTGTGGCTATACACTTTTGAGTTTTATTGCAATATTTTAGATGTTTTTCTAGGAATAACACACTGCAGGAAACACTATCCATTATATTCTTGGGAATCCCATCAAGGGCCGCTCAAATTATTCAGTCCAATTCCAAATTGTTTCTTTTGATATATATTAACGATTATTGTTGAATTTATTAATAAAATTTATTAATTGTGTTTGACTATACTGCAACAGCCAAGAAGATTTATTGATCTCTAACAATATTCTCAAAAAAAAAAAATTCTGAATTTCCAAAACCACGTTCCAAAATAATCTTGACAATCATCAACAACGTAGATTTCATTGTTGTGCCAAAACTAACCCAAACCACGTGGCAAGTTGAAAATTTCAGGAAATAATCTCCAATCTATTATTGAACAGGAAAAAAATCCACAATCCTGCAACACATCCATAATTTCCAAAATCGCGTTCCAAAATAATCTTGACAAACGTCAACAACGTAAATTTCAATGTTGTGCCAAATCTAACCCAAACCACTTGGAAAATTGAAAATCGCAAGAAACATTCTCCAATCTATTCTCGAACAGGAAAAAAATCCACAATCCTGCAACACATTGAGAATTTACAAAATCGCGTTCCAAAATAACCTTGACAAACGTCAACAACGTAAATTTCAATGTAGTGCCAAAACTAACCCAAACCACTTGGAAAATTGAAAATCGCAGGAAACATTCTCCAATCTATTCTTGAACAGGAAAAAAAATCACAATCCTGCAACACATCCAGAATTTCCAAAATCGCGTTCCCAAATAATCTTCACAAATTTCAACAACGTAAATTTCAATGTTGTGCCAAAACTAACCCAAACCACTTGGCAAATTGAAAATTGCAGAAAACATTCTCGAATCTATTATTGAACAGGAAAAAAATCCACAATCCTGCAACACATTGAGAATTTACAAAATCGCGTTCCAAAATAACCTTGACAAACTTCAACAACGTGAATTTCAATGTTGTGCCAAAACTAACCCAAATCACATGGCAAATTGAAAATTGCAGAAAATATTCTCCAATCTATTATTGAACAGGGAAAAAATCCACAATCCTGTAACACATCCAGAATTTCCAAAATCGCGTTCCAAAATAGTCTTGACAAACTTCAACAACGTAAATTTCAATGTTGTGCCAAAGCTAACCCAAACCACTTGGAAAATTGAAAATCGCAGGAAACATTCTCCAATCTATTCTTGAACAGGAAAAAAAATCACAATCCTGCAACACATCCAGAATTTCCAAAATCGCGTTCCCAAATAATCTTCACAAATTTCAACAACGTAAATTTCAATGTTGTGCCAAAACTAACCCAAACCACTTGGCAAATTGAAAATTGCAGAAAACATTCTCCAATCTATTATTGAACAGGAAAAAAATCCACAATCCTGCAACACATTGAGAATTTACAAAATCGCGTTCCAAAATAACCTTGACAAACTTCAACAACGTAAATTTCAATGTTGTGCCAAAACTAACCCAAACCACTTGGAAAATTGAAAATCGCAGGAAACATTCTCCAATCTATTCTTGAACAGGAAAAAAAATCACAATCCTGCAACACATCCAGAATTTCCAAAATCGCGTTCCCAAATAATCTTCACAAATTTCAACAACGTAAATTTCAATGTTGTGCCAAAACTAACCCAAACCACTTGGCTCCAATCTATTATTGAACAGGAAAAAAATCCACAATCCTGCAACACATTGAGAATTTACAAAATCGCGTTCCAAAATAACCTTGACAAACTTCAACAACGTAGATTTCAATGTTGTGCCAAAACTAACGTTCCAAAATAATCTTCACAAACCACTTGGGAAATTGAAAATCGCAGGAAACATTCTCCAATATATTCATAAACAGGAAAAAAATCCACAATCCTGCAATACATCCAGAATTTTCAAAATCGCGTTCCAAAATAATATTGATGATCTTCAACAACGTAGATCTCAACGTTGTGCCAGAACTAACCCAAACCACTTGGCAAATTGAAAATTGCAGAAAATATTCTCCAATCTATTATTGAACAGGAAAAAATCACAATCCTGCAACACATCCAGAATTTCCAAAATCGCGTTCCCAAATAATCTTCACAAATTTCAACAACGTAAATTTCAATGTTGTGCCAAAACTAACCCAAACCACTTGGCTCCAATCTATTATTGAACAGGAAAAAAATCCACAATCCTGCAACACATTGAGAATTTACAAAATCGCGTTCCAAAATAACCTTGACAAACTTCAACAACGTAGATTTCAATGTTGTGCCAAAACTAACGTTCCAAAATAATCTTCACAAACCACTTGGGAAATTGAAAATCGCAGGAAACATTCTCCAATATATTCATAAACAGGAAAAAAATCCACAATCCTGCAATACATCCAGAATTTTCAAAATCGCGTTCCAAAATAATATTGATGATCTTCAACAACGTAGATCTCAACGTTGTGCCAGAACTAACCCAAACCACTTGGCAAATTGAAAATTGCAGAAAATATTCTCCAATCTATTATTGAACAGGAAAAAATCACAATCCTGCAACACATCCAGAATTTCCAAAATCGCGTTCCCAAATAATCTTCACAAATTTCAACAACGTAAATTTCAATGTTGTGCCAAAACTAACCCAAACCACTTGGCTCCAATCTATTATTGAACAGGAAAAAAATCCACAATCCTGCAACACATTGAGAATTTACAAAATCGCGTTCCAAAATAACCTTGACAAACTTCAACAACGTAAATTTCAATGTTGTGCCAAAACTAACGTTCCAAAATAATCTTCACAAACCACTTGGGAAATTGAAAATCGCAGGAAACATTCTCCAATATATTCATAAACAGGAAAAAAATCCACAATCCTGCAATACATCCAGAATTTTCAAAATCGCGTTCCAAAATAATATTGATGATCTTCAACAACGTAGATCTCAACGTTGTGCCAGAACTAACCCAAACCACTTGGCAAATTGAAAATTGCAGAAAATATTCTCCAATCTATTATTGAACAGGAAAAAATCACAATCCTGCAACACATCCAGAATTTCCAAAATCGCGTTCCAAAATAACTTCGACAAACTTCAACAACGTAAACTTCAATGTTGTGCCAAGACTAACCCAAACCACTTGGCAAATTGAAAATTGCAGGAAACATTCTTCAATCTATTACTGAACAGGAAAAAAATCCACAATCCTGCAATACATCCAGAATTTCCAAAATCGCGTTCCAAAATAATATTGATAATCTTCAACAACGTTGATTTCAATGTTGTGCCAGAACTAACCCAAACCACTTCGCAAATTGAAAATTGCAGGAAACATTCTTCAATCTATTACTGAACAGGAAAAAAATCCACAATCTTGCAACACATCCAGAATTTCCAAAATCGCGTTCCAAAATAACCTTGACAAACTTCAACAACGTAAATATTAATGTTGTGCCAAAACTAACCCAAACCACTTGGCAAATTGAAAATTGCAGGAAACATTCTCCATTCTATTCTTAAACAGGAAAAAAATCCACAATCCTGCAAAACATCCAGAATTTCCAAAATCGCGTTCCAAAATAATGTTGATAATCTTCAACAACGTAGATTTCAATGTTGTGCCAAAACTAACCCAAACCACTTGGCAAATTGAAAATTGCAGGAAACATTCTCCAATCTATTCTTGAACAGGAAAAAAAATCACAATCCTGCAACACATCCAGAATTTCCAAAATTACATTCCAAAATGATCCTGATGAGCTTCAATGCTATGCCAAAACTAACCCAAACCAAACAAGTTGAATTTTCCTAAAAACACTCCTGAATCTCTTCATAAGCAGGAAAAAAATCACAATCATGCCACCCATTCAGAATTTCCAAAACCGCATTTCGACCAACAAAAGTCCCATCATTTTCAGCTTCCAACAACATAAGAAAGAACATGGGTTTGTTTGGGTAAGCTTAAGCTTGAGTAAGGCTTGAGCAAGCATCGCATCGGTTAGGTCAAATTGCCTTCCTTTTCAATTCAGCTCTACGTTTTAGAATTTTTCTAAGGAGGTTAACTATCAATTTCAACGCTTTCATTAGCTACTACAACCCCAATTTTGCAAGATAACGCCAAATTAACATTACCAACGCCATTAACCAACAACTTGTAGGCAATAAAATGTCTCCCCCTTTGTTGAGCCTGTCATCCAGTGTGGCGCATTGCTGAGATTAATTTTCACTTATAATCTCCCTAGAGCTCGAATTATTTCCGGATTTTTAATTCGAGCTCTAGGGAGATTCGGCAAGAAAATTTCATGCCAAAACTGATCATTGGAAAAAACATAACCCAGGACTCACCTCGCATTTAGTGGAAGAAACCACCGGCTCCTTACTCTACTCGCCATTGAGGAAGAAAGAAGGGAATCAGGATTTTATAAAACATTTGGAAGTTATAACCAATCTTGTCCATAATTGATAACATTGCAACTTTGTATTGGAAGTTGAAAATAAATCATTTATCAAAAATATTTGTCAGTGTTTTTAACAGCTGTCAAGCACTCGCGGCTGGATGTAGCTCCCATGCACCAACCACAGTGTTGCCGTTTGCTTTATCTCTGTCTATGAAAGTAGGGTTGGGTTGGGATTGTTAGGGAGAGTGGGGATGGCAACACTGTAATCATAGGGGAGCTACATCCAGATGCAAAGCCAGGGTGATTTCCACTTATTAATCTTTCAGTCACGTGATTATGAGCAGAGTGATTTCCGATAAAATTAGGTAGTTGCCATAGCAACATAATAAAATGCAAGCCTATGATTGGTTAGAATTGACTGGTAGGAAATTTTCACTTATAATCTCCCCGGAGCTCGAATTATTTCCGGAAATTTTGTCGAGTTGCGAATTTTCTTGAAAAATTCGCAACGAGAACAAATTTCCGGATTATTAATTTGAGCTCTAGGGAGATTCGGCAAGAAAATTTCATGCCAAAACTATTTGAGACGATTTAATAGTAGCGGCTAGACTCACCTCGCATTTAGTGGAAGAAACCACCGGCTCCTTACTCTACTCGCCATTGAGGAAGAAAGAAGGGAATCAGGATTTTATAAAACATTTCGAAGTTATAACCAATCTTGTCCATAATTGATAACATTGCAACTTTGTATTGGAAGTTGAAAATAAATCATTTATCAAAAATATTTGTCAGTGTTTTTAACAGCTGTCAAGCACTCGCGGCTGGATGTAGCTCCCATGCACCAACCACAGTGTTGCCGTTTGCTTTATCTCTGTCTATGAAAGTAGGGTTGGGTTGGGATTGTTAGGGAGAGTGGGGATGGCAACACTGTAATCATATGGGAGCTACATCCAGATGCAAAGCCAGGGTGATTTCCACTTATTAATCTTTCAGTCACGTGATTATGAGCAGAGTGATTTCCGATAAAATTAGGTAGTTGCCATAGCAACATAATAAAATGCAAGCCTATGATTGGTTAGAATTGACTGGTAGGAAATTTTCACTTATAATCTCCCCGGAGCTCGAATTATTTCCGGAAATTTTGTCGAGTTGCGAATTTTCTTGAAAAATTGGCAACGAGAACAAATTTCCGGATTATTAATTCGAGCTCTAGGGAGATTCGGCAAGAAAATTTCATGCCAAAACTATTTGAGACGATTTAATAGTAGCGGCTAGACTCACGTCGCATTTAGTGGAAGAAACCACCGGCTCCTTACTCTACTCGCCATTGAGGAAGAAAGAAGGGAATCAGGATTTTATAAAACATTTGGAAGTTATAACCAATCTTGTCCATAATTGATAACATTGCAACTTTGTATTGGAAGTTGAAAATAAATCATTTATCAAAAATATATGTCATTGTTTTTGACAGCTGTCAAGCACTCGCGGCTGGATGTAGCTCCCATGCACCAACCACAGTGTTGCCGTTTGCCTTATCTCTGTCTGTGAAAGTTGGGTTGGGTTGGGATTGTTAGGGAGAGTGGGCACGGCAACACTGTAATCATATGCGAGCTACATCCAGATGCAAAGCCAGGGCGATTTCCACTTATTAATCTTTCAGTCACGTGATTATGAGCAGGGTGATTTCCGATAAAATTAGGTCGTTGCCATAGCAACATAATAAAATGCAAGCCTATGATTGGTTAGAATTGACTGGTAGGAAATTTTCAATTTAAATCAATTTAATTCACTGAACGTCAAAGATGTATTATTGTGAAGAAATAAGCAAGGTGATAATAAAGGTAGCTGGAGATGTCCAATATGTACCAAAAAGTAAATTAAAAGTTAACCTTCCCTATCTATTGATTAACACTTCCTATTCACACCTTGCACAAATATTCTGGGCTCAACAGAGAAAATCGCAGCCTTCTAATTAGTTTCCATGTTAAAGAGCTAATTAAAGGTTAAACTAAGGAAATAGGAGCCGCCTTGTAGGTAAATAGCTAGACGCGAATTTTCGTATGTTTTACGCCTAAGAATTTCGACAAAGTGGCAGAAGATTGTGTTAGCACGTAGGAGCTGAAAATTGGTGGATAATTGAGAAAATATCCGGAAAAGTCCTTTCAGTGGTTTTGCAGTAGTTATAAATGTCGGCGCAGTGATTGTTTTACCAAGTTATTTCTGAGATTAAATTTAATTATCATTTTCGTGCCCGATGCAAAATTGTTTTCAAGCCGTTGAAAAGGAAAATTGGGTCTATCGAGACATGGTGATTTAATTGGAAAAATGCCATTTTGTTGTTTTGATATGAAAAATGCATCCCACGCATGTGTGTGATAACAACAACAGAATATGATTTTACTTTGATCATTTTAATTTTTTTTAAAGTATTTTCATCTCTTGTCAATACAATTCAAGTCCTTTTTATTCCTGATAACAATACAAAGATTTTTTTTAATTTCAGTTGAGCTTGTCATGTTTTACTATTCATATTACCAATTTATTTATTTTTTTTATTTACTAGTTTCCTGTTCCTCTTACTTGAATTGGATTCAGTTTTTTTCAATGTTCACCTTCTTTTTTCTATTTTCCAGTGTAATATCTGGGTTTTCAGGTGTTGTATATTTCAATAATATTATTTTAGGTCTTTTTTGCTTTTTTTTATCGATTGAAGATTCAATGTTTCCTTCATTTTGTCTTTCTTGGTATTTTTATTGGTTTTATTATTATATTCATTGTTCCTGAACTTTGACTGATTATTATCATTTTTGTAAGTAATTAATTTTTCAATTAAATAAATGTTTAATGAGTTTTAGCGTTGAGTTTTGTTTTGACTTCACATGATAAATACTAGAATTTGACGTAATTTTGAGTTCATTATTTTGACTAGTTTGACTAGTTTTTGTGAAATTTTGGAAATTATCGGTTTTTGAAAATCTGCAATGATATTATAGTTCAATGAGGTATGTGTATAAAAAAAGCTCAATTCATTTTTGTCGTAGGTGAAAAAAAAAGAAGTTAAAAAAAATTTGCTCTGCAAATTTATGAATTTTGTTTTTCTCATAAGAACTTCAAGATTCCAACACAAATTCCTTTTTCAAGAAATTCAAAAATTGGATATTGTTCCCTTCTCAAAATTTTCCATTGAACCTCGCTTCTAATATACAGTGTGTCCAAGATAAGGATGTCTATCATGGGGATCTTGGAAATGTTGCGCATTTTCAAGCCTAAAAATATGCCGTTTAGAAAGTTTTAAAATTCCGAGTAGTTTCGGAGATATGCTTGAAGAAACGAAATTTGCCGATTTCGTTTTTATTTTTTTCTGACGTTATTTAAAGAGATATGGAAAAACTAAAGACATTTTCTCATGGCCACTTTTCAAGCTCTACAAAACAGCGTTGAGAGATTTTCCGTACGACGTTTCGTTTCGGAGAAACCATCATCAAATTTGTTTTTTTAAATACGGTCCTGGATTTTTTATGACGGATTTCAAGAGCCTCTTATGTTCCTAACCCGATAATGTATAGCAATTATTCAAAAAAAATATATTGATGAGTTTTTCCATAAGAACTCATGTGTTAGAGAGAGACAAAAAATACATTTTTAATAGGATTAAAAACAAACACCTCTTTTTTAATAAGTGCGATACATCGTTGGTTTAGGAACATAAAGGGCTCTTAAAATCCGTAATAAAAAACCCAGGACCGTATTTAAAAAAACAAAGTTGATGATGGCTGCTCATAGACGAAACGTCGGTTCTTCAATCTAATAACGCTATCTTGTAAAGGGCAAAACGTGGCAATGCAGAAGTTTCATCCATTTAAAAATATCTCTTCAAATGTAATTAGAAAAAGATGAAACAATTTTGGAAAAATTCGGTTTTTTTCGGATAAATTCGGACGTAGTCGGAATTTCTTGGCTTTAAAAACGGAATTTTGTTAAGCATCAAAATACGCAATTTTGCCTCCATTCAACCGACCTTGTATCTCTTTAGGTTTCCAATATCCCCATGATAGACATTCTTATCTTGAACACACTGTATATTGTGAGGCCATCCATTTTATTATTCTCCACCTATATTTTTTTATTGTGCTATTTTTCAATATTTCAGGAGTTATTCGCATCAAGTTTTTAATGAATATTTTTATTGTTTAATGTTATTTCTCATTATACAGGGTGTTTCCTAACCTCTGTGACAAAATGAAAGGGGTGATTCTTCGCTTAATTTTAAGACGAAAATGTGGTATAACTTTTTTCGAATTTCGCTTTGTTTCCAAAATACAGGGTGTTTATTTATTTTTTTTATTAGTTTTTTATTTTAAATTAATTTATCTTTTACTCGATTTTGTTGAAGTTTGGTAACGGTATTTATAGTGATAACGGGCTCATTTTGCCATGAACAAATAAAAATTATCGAATACACTGGCGTCCCGAGCGGCACTTCAACCAATATGATTGGGAAAAAAATGTACGCGACTGACTTTTTGTGTCATTTTCATTTTTTTCTCAGGTTATTCAACTAAAAACGCAACTTTTTGATCTCTTGAATTTTTATCGTATCTTGCCTAATTTTTGATTGGTAAACTCAGCCATTATGAAGAGAACGTAATTTATTACGAATAAAAAATTTAAACTTCTATATAACTTTTATAGGAAGAAATTCCGAATACGGGAGAGGATCTCCTCAAAGAAAAAGAGTTGGAATATCACTCCTCCAAATTTGAGTTGCGTAACTCAATTAAGTGAGTCACTACAGCACTCCAAAGAAAAAAATAAACATTTAACGAAAACCAAACGAGTTAAAACAATATATTTGAAAAGGGGAAATTGGGAGGGTCAGTTCAAATATGACAGTACTTTTTTAAAGAGGAGGAATTGGAGCATCACTCCTCCAAATTTGAGTTTCGTAACTTCAACACTCCAATTTAAGCAAATGAAAAGAGATTTTTAGATTTATGGTACCCTGAAGGATTATAAATCAGAAGTTGTTTTTGCAGTCGAACCTATAGCTGCGCTGATGAGGCCTAATAGGCAGAAATGTTGTATATTGATTAGTTAGTTAGTTTTCACCCGCTATATAAAAAGTCAAAGTTCCTTAAATTAACTGATATCGAAACTTAATTAATATCCAATATCAAAGCGGAAGATCTCTTTCCATTCTACTTAAATTTCAACTATCGCATTACAAAAAACTTTATCAATTTCGAAATGTCTTATTGAGAGTATTTCTCAAGGAATCATTTGTATTGAATTTTGATCCTAATTGATTTTGTCTGTTAAGAACAGAGACGTGCATCAATTAGAACCGCCTACGACTGCTAAGCCAAAGAAATAAATAGAAATCGAGATGTTTGCAAGTGGAAGGTTAATTTTATTATCTAGGGTTAAATTGTACGTGATAACAATTCTGGACGAGTTGGTGAACCCAACCATCACCATTCTCCAAAAATCACTTTCATTTGCATGGCATAGCTGCGACAACGGTACTATTATTATCATTTTCACTCTCTCACACTCTAGTTGCGGTCGTACCTGGGGTAACGAGCGGTTCCCTCGGCCATGATATTTACCTAACACAGTTATTATGTGCGGACGGAGTCCGGTACTGTTACTTTCGTTAGTGCTGGTGCTACTGGTGATACAGTTTCGGACTGCTGAGTCGCAGCTGCAAGAAGGTAAAGATTTCAGGCGATTTTGTGATTCGCTTTTATGTCAACTAGATTTTAATAGGATGTTCTGGTAATTGGTGCTTATTAGTTTTGGTTGATTGCGTTATGACAGCAGGAAGGGAGTGTCTTATATTAGAAAAATATGAATTAATTGCAGTGCTACTGTTCTAGATCACCTGATAAATCATAAAAAAAAAGTTTGTGTTCTTGGTCTTTAAATTTATTTGTAGAGCTTGTATGACCCTGCTGCAGCACCTACCAGAGCTGCCCATTCATAAAATGATGATTCGCTAATATAAAAATTTAATCAAACTGCTCCCTCTGGCGAGGCCTTCACTATCAAGAAAAAACAAAAGTCTAGAAGGCTTTGACACTGAGCTTATTTCAATATTATTTACATCCGACATAACTGGCACAGGAAATGAGATGCATCATAATTAATAAACGTTTCTGCTTGCCGAATTGTTTTGAAAAGGATTAGCTACGTGCTTTAATTGGCTAAGTAGAAGGAATTGTACAACTATGTGCCCTGCATCGTCAATAACTACGCAGTTTTCAACGAATAAATTTATTCTATTTTCGTTAAGGCGTTGGACCCTTTGCACCTACAGCTTGTGGTGCAATAGGCTTGGATGACTGTGCAAAAGCAAGGTTCCTTTGGAAAATTTGACTGGTACTACACAATCCAGAGCTGGCAGGGTTTTTTTCCATTTGGTAGCCATCAAACTTTGGTTGTTCGGTTTACTCTGAAACCAGCCTTTACTAAATTGTGTGTCACATTATGATTATGGTGATTAACTTAATTTATTCTATTTTGGTCGAGGAGTTGTATCGTCCGCACCTACAGCTCGTGGTGCAATAGGCTTGGATGAATGTGCAAAAGCAAAGTTTCTATGGGAAATTTGTCTGGTACTACACAATCCAGAGCTGGCAAGGTTTTTTTTCATTTGGCAGACATCAAACTTTGGTTGTTGGAAGGTTCTCGGTTTACTCTGAAACCAGCCTTTCCTAAATTGTGTGTCCCATCAAGATTATGTGCCCTGCATCGTAATTAACTTGATTTATTCTATTGTGGTCGAGGAGTTAGACCATCTGCACCTACAGTTAGTGGTGCAATAGGCTTAGATGAATGTGCAAAAGCAAGGTTCCTACGGGAAATTTGTGTGGTACTGCACAATCCAGAGCTGGCAAGGTTTTTCTTCATTTGGCAGACATCAAACTTTGGTTGTTGGAAGGTTTTCGGTTTACTCTAAAACCAGCCTTTACTAAATTGTGTGTCCCATCAAGATTATGTGCCCTGCATCGTAATTAACTTGATTTATTCTATTGTGGTCGAGGAGTTAGATCGTCTGCACCTACAGTTAGTGGTGCAATAGGCTTAGATGAATGTGCAAAAGCAAGGTTCCTGTGGGAAATTTGTCTGGTACTGCACAATCCAGAGCTGGCAAGGTTTTTCTTCATTTGGCAGACATCAAACTTTGGTTGTTGGAAGGTTCTCGGTTTACTCTAAAACCAGCCTTTACTAAATTGTGTGTCCCATCAAGATTATGTGCTCTGCAACGTAATTAACTTAATTTATTCTATTGTGGTCGAGGAGTTAGATCGTCTGCACCTACAGTTAGTGGTGCAATAGGCTTAGATGAATGTGCAAAAACAAGGTTCCTGTGGGAAATTTGTCTGGTACTGCACAATCCAGAGCTGGCAGGGTTTTTTTCCATTTGGTAGCTATCAAACTTTGGTTGTTGGAAGGTTCTCGGTTTACTCTAAAACCAGCCTTTACTAAATTGTGTGTCCCATCAACATTATGTGCCCTGCATCGTAATTAACCTAATTTATTCTATTGTGGTCGAGGAGTTAGATCGTCTGCACCTACAGTTAGTGGTGCAATAGGCTTAGATGAATGTGCAAAAGCAAGGTTCCTGTGGGAAATTTGTCTGGTACTGCACAATCCAGAGCTGGCAGGGTTTTTTTCCATTTGGTAGCCATCAAACTTTGGTTGTTGGAAGGTTCTCGGTTTACTCTGAAACCAGCCTTCACTAAATTATGTGTCCCATCAAGATTATGTGCCTGCATCGTAATTAACTTGATTTATTCTATTGTGGTCGAGGAGTTAGATCGTCTGCACCTACAGTTAGTGGTGCAATAGGCTTAGATGAATGTGCAAAAGCAAGGTTCCTGTGGGAAATTTGTCTGGTACTGTACAATCCAGAGCTGGCAAGGTTTTTCTTCATTTGGCAGACATCAAACTTTTGTTGTTGGAAGGTTCTCGGTTTACTCTGAAACCAGCCTTTACTAAATTGTGTGTCCCATCAAGATTATGTGCTCTGCAACGTAATTAACTTGATTTATTCTATTGTGGTCGAGGAGTTAGATCGTCTGCACCTACAGTTCGTGGTGCAATAGGCTTAGATGAATGTGCAAAAGCAAGGTTCCTACGGGAAATTTGTGTGGTACTGCACAATCCAGAGCTGGCAAGGTTTTTCTTCATTTGGCAGACATCAAACTTTGGTTGTTGGAAGGTTCTCGGTTTACTCTAAAACCAGCCTTCACTAAATTGTGTGTCCCATCAAGATTATGTGCCCTGCATCGTAATTAATTTAATTTATTCTATTGTGGTCGAGGAGTTAGACCGTCTGCACCTACAGTTAGTGGTGCAATAGGCTTAGATGAATGTGCAAAAGCAAGGTTCCTACGGGAAATTTGTGTGGTACTGCACAATCCAGAGCTGGCAAGGTTTTTCTTCATTTGGCAGACATCAAACTCTGGTTGTTGGAAGGTTCTCGGTTTACTCTAAAACCAGCCTTTACTAAATTGTGTGTCCCATCAAGATTATGTGCCCTGCATCGTAATTAACTTAATTTATTCTATTGTGGTCGAGGAGTTAGACCGTCTGCACCTACAGTTAGTGGTGCAATAGGCTTAGATGAATGTGCAAAAGCAAGGTTCCTACGGGAAATTTGTGTGGTACTGCACAATCCAGAGCTGGCAAGGTTTTTCTTCATTTGGCAGACATCAAACTTTGGTTGTTGGAAGGTTTTCGGTTTACTCTAAAACCAGCCTTTACTAAATTGTGTGTCCCATCAAGATTATGTGCCCTGCATCGTAATTAACTTAATTTATTCTATTGTGGTCGAGGAGTTAGATCGTCTGCAGCTACAGTTAGTGGTGCAATAGGCTTAGATGAATGTGCAAAAGCAAGGTTCCTATGGGAAATTTGTCTGGTACTGCACAATTCAGAGCTGGCAGGGTTTTTCTCCATTTGGTAGCCATCAAACTTTGATGGTTGGAAGGTTCTCATTGCTATATCTATAATATTTGCTAGCGCAACTCATCAACAAATGTCACCTGGCAAGTAGAGGCTTCTTGTAGATATGAAAAACCTCAGATGACACCACTTGTTCTTTTCCCAGACTAGCAACAACAGCTTTACTCTGGAACCAGCCTTTACTAAATTGTGTTTAATTAAGATTATGTGCCCTGCATAGTAACTAACTGAATTTATTCTATTTTGGTCGATGAGTTGGACCCTCTGCTCCAAAAGCTTTTGGTGCAATAGGTTTGGATTGTTGAGTACAAGCAAGGTTCCTATACGGAATTCATCTGGTACTGCACAATCCAGTGGTGGCAAGCTTTCCCCCATTTGGTAGCCTTCAAAATGCCTAGTTTTGGTTTTTGAAAGGTTCCTGCTGTTCCCTCCAGGAGATATTTGTTAGTTCTCTTCTAATTTCTGCCGAATCATAGCCGCTTTTTTTCTGGACTAGCAACACAACTTCATTCTAGATAAATTTTGTTAGACAAGGCAAAATTTGGCGCCCGAGTCAAACTTCAATTGTTCGTAATTTCTTCATTTATAGATGAATTTCAGTAATTTTCACGTTACCATGTGAATAAATAAATAAAGATTGAATGGTCATTGTCAAAAAATCTGTTTTGTTAAAAATGGCAGAGTTTGGCACCCGAGGCAAACTTCAATCGTTCGTAGTTATTTCATTTATAGATGGATTTTAGTGATTTTTGCGTCATTATGAAGAGAAATAAATAAAGATTGAATCTTCATTGTCGAAAAACAAGTTTTGTTGAAAATTGGCAATGTTTGGCGCCCGAGCCAAACTTTATTCGTTCGTGGTTTTTTCCTGTATTGATGAAATTCAGTGATTTTCACGTCGCAGTCTGTGGAAATAAATAAGGTTTGAATGGACATTGTCAAAAATAAGTTTTATTGAATATGGCAAGGTTTGGCGCCCGAGTTAGACCTCCATTGTCCGTAGTTTCTTTATTTATAGACGGAATTCAATGATTTTAACATCATTGTAAAAAAAAAACAAGTTTTGTTAAAAATGGAAAAGTCTGGCGCCCGAGCCAAACTGCAATTATCAGTAGTTTTCTCATTTATTGACGAATTCCAGTGATTTTAGCGTCTCTGTGGAGAGAAAAGAATAAATATTGAATGACTATTATCGAAAAATGAGTTTTGTTAAAAATTGTAAAATTTGGCGCCCGAGCCAAACTTCAATTGTTCGTAGTTTCTTCATCAATTGATGAATTTCAGTAATTTTTGCGTCTCTGTGTAGAGAAATGAATAGAGTATGGATGGTCATTGTCGAAAAACCAGTTTTGTTGAAAATGCAAAAATTTGGCGCCCGAGCCCAACTTCAATCCTCCGTAGTTTCTTTATTCATTGACTGATTTTAGTGATTTTTTCACCGCTGTGTAAAAAAAATGAACATAGAATGACCATTGCCGAAAAACGGATTTTGTTGAGAATGGCAAAGTATTTATTTCTTCAAACTAAAAATTTAAGTTACTTTGGTGAAACATTCAACGTTCTCAAGTAAGAAGTTTCAACAAAGCCACAATTGATTAAAATGGTCGGAGGCACAAATTCTGCATCGGAGATCAACATCACATGGTTTAAAAGCTTCAAACAAGCTCCTCATTAGCACAGCAGGTGTCACCAGCTGTCACCAATCACTGCTGCTGACTCTTGCAAACTTCAAATGATCTGTAAAACCCACATGGTTTACCAAAACTCTCAAGTCCAAAAGGGTACCATCAAGAGCAAATGAACCAGCTAGAAGTCCTCTAATAGCGATGATGGATAATGAAGACTCCTCACCTGGACCTCCTGCTAATACTATAATAGCTGAAGAAAATTCTGGACAAGGGTTTAAACCTAAAACTATCGCAAACACTGTACCGTCAGAGCTAGTCAATAAATCTTTAAATTCCTTCCAACACCTCATTATTACTATTTCCAAAGCCCAAATATAGAAAACTAACGCCCAAGCAATTATATAAACATGATAGCTGGCCATAATTTAATTTCATTACCGCCAGCGGTCGAGCGGAACAAAGTGGTTTGTTGACATGTAATAGGCTTTCACTTTCGTAAGCTCAGCCGTAATCACGATAGCAAAATTGATTTAATAATCTTTTTCCTGTTTGCAGAATGTGGCCGCAGTTTTCGAAGATCAAGACAACCGAGAGCAGGATCTGTGGGACGTATCATAAATGGAAAGCAAAGTGTTAAGGGTGCTTGGCCTTGGCAAGTGAGTATCATCTGGGTGTCCATACTTTCACTGTCCAAAGCTGGACTGCAAGGCAGATGGACAGATGGATGGAGTGTCCCCTTGGACGACTCTAGGTGTTCTCTCATCCAGCAGGATTGCCCAAGTTTTCTTCAATGCCACAGTTTTACCCGAGGAATTAGTACTGATTTTCTCAATAAAACTACTTTGAGGTCAAGAGAGTGACAATTTGAATGCACAAGCATCAAAGAAAGAAGTTCAGACTGCTGCAGCTTCTTGAGGATCACCTGTAGAACCTGCTGGTCAATGGCCATCGATAAGTGTCCATCAAACACAACACAAATCTTCAATCAACCAAATGTTGCTTTAGTCGTTAATTATCATTAACAACATTAAGCGCCACAAACACCAGCATTTCCTTTCACTTTTCTAATGCACAATGAGCTGCAATTCGGCCACAATGGGCCATAAAATGGTCGAATACAATAAATATGTTCAGCTTTCTTAGAAGGAATTTAATTTTACTTTTCGTTACGCCAATAAATGAATGGACGGGTCCATGTAATTTGCGCTTCACTTTCAGTATTCAGTGTCAAGTTCAACATTTTACGTGATTAGCATTTGTTACGACGTTTTGTGTTATGGATCGCTGGGGAAATGGGATTTTTCATTTTTATGATGTTGACCAAATAAATGGTGGCAATTTTTCTGTCCGAACTTCATTACAACATCAGTTATAGGCATAAATGAAGAATTTTATTCATCTGGCAGTATTTACTGTGAAAGTATACTCCATTTCCTTTTAAACAAAAAAAGTTTTATCGCAATCAGACAACTCCTTCTTGGGAGATAGTCATTTTTATCTTCGTCGATATCGACAAACTCTCGATCGATATGCATGCCCACTCGATTGATTTGACCAAATTATCACTGTTCGAGTACCTCAGTGCCATTGTCTGTCCAATCCATCACAAAATCAATCATAGGCATAAATGAAGAATTTTATTCATCTGGCAGTATTTACTGTGAAAGTATACTCCATTTCCTTTTAAACAAAAAAAGTTCTATCGCAATCAGACAACTCCTTCTTGGGAGATAGTCATTTTTATCTTCGTCGATTTCGACAAACTCTCAATCGATATGCATGCGCACTCGATTGATTTGACCAAATCATTACTGGTCGAGTGAATCAGTGCCATTGTCTGTCCAATTCTATCACAAAATCAATCATAGGAATAAATGAAGAATTTTATTCAACTGGCAGTGTTTACTCTGAAAGTATACTGAATTTGCTTTTGAACAAAAAAAGTTTTATCGCAATCAGAAAACTCCTTCTTGGGAGATGGTCATTTTTATCTTCGTCGATTTCGACAAACTCTCAATCGATATGCATGCGCACTCGATTGATTTGACCAAATTAATACTGGTCGAGTACCTCAGTGCCATTGTCTGTCCAATTCTATCACAAAATCAATCATAGGAATAAATGAAGAATTTTATTCATCTGGCAGTATTTACTGTGAAAGTATACTCCATATCCTTCTAAACAAAAAAAAAGTTTTATCGCAATCAGACAACTCCTTCTTGGGAGATAGTCATTTTTATCTTCGTCGATATCGATAAACTCTCAATCGATGTGCATGCGCACTCGATTGATTTGAACAAATCATTACTGGTCGAGTACCTCAGTGCCATTGTCTGCCCAATTTTATCACAAAATCAATCATAGGCATAAATGAAGAATTTTATTCATCTGGCAGTGTTTCCTATGAAAGTATACTCAATTTCCTTTTAAACAAAAAAAGTTTCATCGCAATCAGACAACTCCTTCTTGGGAGATAGTCATTTTTATCTTCGTCGATTTCGACAAACTCTCAATCGATATGCATGCGCACTCGCTTGATTTGACCAACTCAAAAGTGGTTGAGTATCTCAGTGCCATTTGCTGTCCAAATCTTTCACAAGATCAATCATGGGCATAAATGAAGAATTTTATTCATGTTGCAGTATTTACTGTGAAAGTATACTCCATTTCCTTTTAAACAAAAAAAGTTTTATCGCAATCAGACAAATCCTTCTTGGGAGATAGTCATTTTTATCTTCGTCGATATCGACAAACTCTCGATCGATATGCATGCGCACTCGATCGATTTGACCAAATTAATACTGTTCGAGTACCTCAGTGCCATTGTCTGTCCAATTCTATCACAAAATCAATCATAGGCATAAATGAAGAATTTTATTTATTTGGCAAAATTAACTATGAAAGTATAGTCAATTTCCTTTTAAACAAAAAAAGTTTCATCGCAATCCGTCAATTCCCTATTGATATCGATATCGACAAACTCTCCATCGATATACATGCGCAATCGCTTGATTTGACCTGAAAACTAACCCAAGGCATCACTGGTTTCTTCATCGCCACAGTTTCACCCGAGAAGTTAATATTACTTTCTTCAATGTCACAGTTTCACCCGGGGAATTGATACTGATGTCTTCATTGCTACACAGTTTTACCCGTTTCCTCATTGCCACACTTTACCCGATAAATTAATGCCTCTTTATTCGTCACAGTTTTACCCGAAGAATTATTACTAGTTGCTTGATTGTCTTGGTTTTACCCGAGGAATTATTACTGGTTTCTTGATTGCTACAGTTTTACCCGAGGAATTATCACTGATTTCTTGATTGCTACAGTTTTATCCGGGGAATTATTACTAGTAAGTTGATTGACACAGTTTTACCCGAGGAATTATTACTGGTTTTTTGATTATTAGAGTTAATTATTACTAGTTTCTTGATTGCTACAGTTTTACCCGAGGAATTATTACTGGTTTCTTGATAACTACAGTTTTACTCAAGGAATTATTACTAGTAGCTCGATTGACACAGTTTTACCCGAGGAATTATTACTAGTAGCTTGATTGACACAGTTTTACCCGAGGAATTATTACTGTTTTTTTTATCGCCACAGTTTTACCCAAGGAGTTATTGCTACTTTCTTGATTGATACAGTTTTACCCGAGGAATTATTACTAGTTTCTTAATTGCCACACTCTTACCCGAGAAATTATTTCTGGTTTCTTGATTGCTACAGTTTTACCCGAGGAATTATAACTGTTTTTTTATTGCTACAGTTTTACCCGAGGAATTATTACAAGTTTCTTGATTGCCACACTTTTACCCGAGGAATTATCACTGGGTTCTTGATGGCTACAGTTTTACCCGAGGAATTATAACCTACTTCATTGCCACAGATTTACCAAAGAAATAAGTATCTACTGGTTTCAACCTTGCCACAGTTCAACCCGGGAGAATAATACAGTTTTTCCAGATATAAGATCAAAAACTAGCATTAAAAAATAAAGAAATCAAAATGAGGTGATTGAGAAAAAACAACAAAATAATTAAAAACAACCGAAAAAAAGTGAATTCGGGAAAATAGTATCAAATTAATGCCAATAAAAAAAACATATAAAAATAAGGATTGGTGGATATTGGATGAATGTAATTTTTTGTCCAGTATGATCGACTATATGGGGATTCTTAGTTTGCAATGTTGTCTGCTTCTGACAAATGTTTGCTTCCAGGTTTCCCTGCAACTCCTGCACCCTCAATTCGGATTCCTAGGCCATTGGTGTGGCGGTGTTATGATTTCGCAGGAATGGCTTCTTACAGCTGCACATTGCATCAATAAGTAAGTATCAACAAAACTTTGCTTACCTTCTAATCAAACTTACCTCATGTAATGTTAATTAGCAGCAAAGTTTTCTTATAAGCTAAATAGCTTTGTTGTTGGTAACAAGTTTGATCAACTTTTTAGTGATCTGTTCAACTTACCATTAGCAGCCTTATGGACTGCTGTGCTGGGCGATTGGGATAGAGATATGGAGGAACTCACTGAAGAACGGATTCCTGTGGAAAAAGTTATCTTGCACGAGAAATTTCATAATTTTCAGCACGATATTGGTGAGTGAAAAATATTTTTCTGTTGAAAGTAAAATGTAATTTATATAATGTAACGTGCCTCTGGGGAAAATCCGTATTTTGAATCACCATTCTGATTCAAAATGATGATCTCGAGTGGCTGGATTGTGATTGATTGATATGGAGGGATGAAATAAAAGCAAATTCACAATAACAAAAATACAGGATATCTTCCAACTTGGTTTTATTCAATAATTATTAAGTTGATTTTGGCTAGTTTGGGTTATTTAGATTACTTTGGGTTAGATTGATTTTGGCTTGATTTGAGTCATTTTGCCTAATCTTGGGTAAGTTTTGGATTATTTTGTGCAAAGGAACACGTAGTTTGACTTGAGGTTTCCATTAAGGTTAATTTTGGTTAGGATTGAGTTGATTTATGCCGATTAGCCCAAAACTAGTTCAACTTGATGCAGGTTAGTTTGCTTTAGTTTAGGTTAGATTGAGTGAAGTAACTAGACTGTAGGTTTTCAAGGATAGTTTAAATAATTTGGATAAATTGGGGTTTCTGTATGAAAAGTTATATTAGGCTAGTTTAGTTTACGCTGGAGTTAGTTTAGGTTAATTTGATTTAATTTTAGTTAGTTTGGTTAGGAACTGTAGCTTAAATGAGTTCGGGTTCATTAAGGTTAATTTTGTAAAGGTTGGATTGGTTCAGGTTAGTTTGTGTTAATTTTGGTTAGAATAGCGTTAATTTAGGTTGGTTTAAGTTAGATATGGATTGGTCCAGGTTACTTCAGGGCATCCGTAATTTTCCTGTTTAGATTAGTTTTATTAGTCCAAAGGGACCGTGGCTGTCCAAAATTAATTTAGCTTGATTGAAGTTAATTCTGTTCAGGGTTGGATTAGTTTAGGTTAGTTTGAACTACTTTATTCAAAAGGACCTGTTTTTAGGGTTAAGTTAGTTTAGAATAGTTTAGGACGGTTTAGGTGGATTTGTGAAAATGATCAATTTTGGTTTTGATTTAGATTTAGGGTAGTTTTGGTCACTTTGAGTTGATTTATGTTAATCTAATTTGCTTTGGGTTAGTTTGGCTTAGCAAATAAATCCTCGAGGTTTAGCTTAAATTTTTCCTAACTAAGCCTGATAAATTTGATTTGATTTAGATTTGTTTTGTTTATACTAACCTGTCATTTTTATCTTCGTCGATATCGACAAACTTTCGATCGATATGCATGCGCACTCGATTGATTTGAGCAAATTAATACTGTTCGAGTATCTCAGTGCCATTGTCCAATTCTATCACAAAATCAATCATAGGCATAAATGAAGAATTTTATTCATCTGGCAGTATATACTGTGATAGTATACTCCATTTCCTTTTAAACAAGAAAAGTTTTATCGCAATCAGACAACTCCTTCTTGGGAGATAGTCATTTTTATCTTCGTCGATCTTGACGAACTCTCGATCGATATGCATGCGCACTCGCTTGATTTGATCAAATCAATACTGGTCGTATATCTCAGTGCCATTATCTGTCCAATTCTATCACAAAATCAATCATAGGCAATAATGAAGAATTTTAGTCATCTGGCAGTGTTTACTATGAAAGTATACTCAATTTCCTTTTAAACAAAAAAAGTTTTATCGCAATCAGACAACTCCTTCTTGGGAGATAGTCATTTTTATCTTCGTCGATATCGACAAACTCTCGATCGATATGCATGCACACTCGATTGATTTGACCAAATTAATACTGGTCGAGTACCTCAGTGCCATTGTCTGTCCAATTCCATCACAAAATCAATCATAGGCATAAATGAAGAATTTTATTCATCTGGCAGTATTTACTCTGAAAGTATACTCAATTTCCTTTTAAACAAAAAAAGTTTCATCGCAATCAGACAACTCCTTCTTGGGAGGTAGTCATTTTTATCTTCGTCGATATCGACAAACTCTCGATCGATATGCATGCGCACTCGCTTGATTTGATCAAATCAATACTGGTCGTATATCTTAGTGCCATTATCTGTCCAATTCTATCACAAAATCAATCATAGGCAATAATGAAGAATTTTATTCATCTGGCAGTGTTTACTATGAAAGTATACTCAATTTCCTTTTAAACAAAAAAAGTTTTATCGCAATCAGACAACTCCTTCTTGGGAGATAGTCATTTTTATCTTCGTCGATATCGACAAACTCTCGATCGATATGCATGCGCACTCGATTGATTTGACCAAATTAATACTGGTCGAGTACCTCAGTGCCATTGTCTGTCCAATTCCATCACAAAATCAATCATAGGCATAAATGAAGAATTTTATCCATCTGGCAGTATTTACTGTGAAAGTGTACTCCATTTCCTTTCAAACAAAAAAAGTTTTATCGCAATCAGACAACTCCTTCTTGGGAGGTAGTCATTTTTATCTTCGTCGATATCGACAAACTCTCGATCGATATGCATGCGCACTCGCTTGATTTGATCAAATCAATACTGGTCGTATATCTTAGTGCCATTATCTGTCCAATTCTATCACAAAATCAATCATAGGCAATAATGGAGAATTTTATTCATCTGGCAGTGTTTACTATGAAAGTATACTCAATTTCCTTTTAAACAAAAAAAGTTTTATCGCAATCAGACAACTCCTTCTTGGGAGATAGTCATTTTTATCTTCGTCGATATCGACAAACTCTCGATCGATATGCATGCGCACTCGGTTGATTTGAGCAAATTAATACTGTTCGAGTACCTCAGTGCCATTGTCCAATTCTATCACAAAATCAATCATAGGCATAAATGAAGAATTTTATTCATCTGGCAGTATATACTGTGATAGTATACTCCATTTCCTTTTAAACAAGAAAAGTTTTATCGCAATCAGACAACTCCTTCTTGGGAGGTAGTCATTTTTATCTTGGTCGATATCGACAAACTCTCGATCGATATGCATGCGCACTCGCTTGATTTGATCAAATCAATACTGGTCGTATATCTTAGTGCCATTATCTGTCCAATTCTATCACAAAATCAATCATAGGCAATAATGAAGAATTTTATTCATCTGGCAGTGTTTACTATGAAAGTATACTCAATTTCCTTTTAAACAAAAAAAGTTTTATCGCAATCAGACAACTCCTTCTTGGGAGATAGTCATTTTTATCTTCGTCGATATCGACAAACTCTCGATCGATATGCATGCGCACTCGATTGATTTGACCAAATTAATACTGGTCGAGTACCTCAGTGCCATTGTCTGTCCAATTCCATCACAAAATCAATCATAGGCATAAATGAAGAATTTTATCCATCTGGCAGTATTTACTGTGAAAGTGTACTCCATTTCCTTTCAAACAAAAAAAGTTTTATCGCAATCAGACAACTCCTTCTTGGGAGGTAGTCATTTTTATCTTCGTCGATATCGACAAACTCTCGATCGATATGCATGCGCACTCGCTTGATTTGATCAAATCAATACTGGTCGTATATCTTAGTGCCATTATCTGTCCAATTCTATCACAAAATCAATCATAGGCAATAATGGAGAATTTTATTCATCTGGCAGTGTTTACTATGAAAGTATACTCAATTTCCTTTTAAACAAAAAAAGTTTTATCGCAATCAGACAACTCCTTCTTGGGAGATAGTCATTTTTATCTTCGTCGATATCGACAAACTCTCGATCGATATGCATGCGCACTCGATTGATTTGACCAAATTAATACTGGTCGAGTACCTCAGTGCCATTGTCTGTCCAATTCCATCACAAAATCAATCATAGGCATAAATGAAGAATTTTATTCATCTGGCAGTATTTACTGTGAAAGTGTACTCCATTTCCTTTCAAACAAAAAAAGTTTTATCGCAATCAGACAACTCCTTCTTGTGAGGTAGTCATTTTTATCTTGGTCGATATCGACAAACTCTCGATCGATATGCATGCGCACTCGCTTGATTTGATCAAATCAATACTGGTCGTATATCTTAGTGCCATTATCTGTCCAATTCTATCACAAAATCAATCATAGGCAATAATGAAGAATTTTATTCATCTGGCAGTGTTTACTATGAAAGTATACTCAATTTCCTTTTAAACAAAAAAAGTTTTATCGCAATCAGACAACTCCTTCTTGAGAGATAGTCATTTTTATCTTCGTCGATATCGACAAACTCTCGATCGATATGCATGCGCACTCGATTGATTTGACCAAATTAATACTGGTCAAGTACCTCAGTGCCATTGTCTGTCCAATTCCATCACAAAATCAATCATAGGCATAAATGAAGAATTTTATCCATCTGGCAGTATTTACTGTGAAAGTGTACTCCATTTCCTTTCAAACAAGAACAGTTTTATCGCAATCAGACAACTCCTTCTTGGGAGGTAGTCATTTTTATCTTCGTCGATATCGACAAACTCTCGATCGATATGCATGCGCACTCGCTTGATTTGATCAAATCAATACTGGTCGTATATCTTAGTGCCATTATCTGTCCAATTCTATCACAAAATCAATCATAGGCAATAATGAAGAATTTTATTCATCTGGCAGTGTTTACTATGAAAGTATACTCAATTTCCTTTTAAACAAAAAAAGTTTTATCGCAATCAGACAACTCCTTCTTGGGAGATAGTCATTTTTATCTTCGTCGATATCGACAAACTCTCGATCGATATGCATGCGCACTCGCTTGATTTGATCAAATCAATACTGGTCGTATATCTTAGTGCCATTATCTGTCCAATTCTATCACAAAATCAATCATAGGCAATAATGAAGAATTTTATTCATCTGGCAGTGTTTACTATGAAAGTATACTCAATTTCCTTTTAAACAAAAAAAGTTTTATCGCAATCAGACAACTCCTTCTTGGGAGATAGTCATTTTTATCTTCGTCGATATCGACAAACTCTCGATCGATATGCATGCGCACTCGCTTGATTTGATCAAATCAATACTGGTCGTATATCTTAGTGCCATTATCTGTCCAATTCTATCACAAAATCAATCATAGGCAATAATGAAGAATTTTATTCATCTGGCAGTGTTTACTATGAAAGTATACTCAATTTCCTTTTAAACAAAAAAAGTTTTATCGCAATCAGACAACTCCTTCTTGGGAGATAGTCATTTTTATCTTCGTCGATATCGACAAACTCTCGATCGATATGCATGCGCACTTGATTGATTTGACCAAATTAATACTGGTCGAGTACCTCAGTGCCATTGTCTGTCCAATTCCATCACAAAATCAATCATAGGCATAAATGAAGAATTTTATCCATCTGGCAGTATTTACTGTGAAAGTGTACTCCATTTCCTTTCAAACAAGAACAGTTTTATCGCAATCAGACAACTCCTTCTTGGGAGGTAGTCATTTTTATCTTCGTCGATATCGACAAACTCTCGATCGATATGCATGCGCACTTGATTGATTTGACCAAATTAATACTGGTCGAGTACCTCAGTGCCATTGTCTGTCCAATTCCATCACAAAATCAATCATAGGCATAAATGAAGAATTTTATCCATCTGGCAGTATTTACTGTGAAAGTGTACTCAATTTCCTTTTAAACAAAAAAAGTTTTATCGCAATCAGACAACTCCTTCTTGGGAGATAGTCATTTTTATCTTCGTCGATATCGACAAACTCTCGATCGATATGCATGCGCACTCGATTGATTTGACCAAATTAATACTGGTCGAGTACCTCAGTGCCATTGTCTGTCCAATTCCATCACAAAATCAATCATAGGCATAAATGAAGAATTTTATTCATCTGGCAGTATTTACTGTGAAAGTGTACTCCATTTCCTTTCAAACAAAAAAAGTTTTATCGCAATCAGACAACTCCTTCTTGTGAGGTAGTCATTTTTATCTTGGTCGATATCGACAAACTCTCGATCGATATGCATGCGCACTCGCTTGATTTGATCAAATCAATACTGGTCGTATATCTTAGTGCCATTATCTGTCCAATTCTATCACAAAATCAATCATAGGCAATAATGAAGAATTTTATTCATCTGGCATCCGTAATTTTCCAGTTTAGATTAGTTTTATTAGTCCAAAGGGACCGTGGCTGTCCAAAACTAATTTAGCTTGATTGAAGTTAATTCTGTTCAGGGTTGGATTAGTTTAGGTTAGTTTGAACTACTTTATTCAAAAGGACCTGTTTTTAGGGTTAAGTTAGTTTAGAATAGTTTAGGACGGTTTAGGTGGTTTTGTGAAAATGATCAATTTTGGTTTTGATTTAGATTTAGGGTAGTTTTGGTAACTTTGAGTTGATTTATGTTAATCTAATTTGCTTTGGGTTAGTTTGGCTTAGCAAATAAATCCTCGAGGTTTAGCTTAAATTTTTCCTAACTAAGCCTGATAAATTTGATTTGATTTAGATTTGTTTTGTTTATACTAACCTGTCATTTTTATCTTCGTCGATATCGACAAACTTTCGATCGATATGCATGCGCACTCGATTGATTTGAGCAAATTAATACTGTTCGAGTACCTCAGTGCCATTGTCCAATTCTATCACAAAATCAATCATAGGCATAAATGAAGAATTTTATTCATCTGGCAGTATATAGTGTGATAATAATAATAATAATAATGCGTTTATTTAGCAAATTTGCTATAAAAGAACATTGAAAATAAGTATAGACAAAATATAATATATCTGTAAATAAGTGATATATAAAAACAAATACATAAATACAATCAATAAAATAAAATCAATGGAAACATTTTTGATAGTATACTCCATTTCCTTTTAAACAAGAAAAGTTTTATCGCAATCAGACAACTCCTTCTTGGGAGGTAGTCATTTTTATCTTCGTCGATATCGACAAACTCTCGATCGATATGCATGCGCACTCGATTGATTTGACCAAATTAATACTGGTCGAGTACCTCAGTGCCATTGTCTGTCCAATTCCATCACAAAATCAATCATAGGCATAAATGAAGAATTTTATTCATCTGGCATCCGTAAATTTCCAGTTTAGATTAGTTTTATTAGCCCAAAGGGACCGTGGCTGTCCAAAACTAATTTAGCTTGATTGAAGTTAATTCTGTTCAGGGTTGGATTAGTTTGAACTTTATTCAAAAGGACCTGTTTTTAGGGTTAAGTTAGTTTAGAATAGTTTAGGACGGTTTAGGTGGTTTTGTGAAAATGATCAATTTTGGTTTTGATTGAGAGTTGGTGATTTAGATTTAGGGTAGTTTTGGTCACTTTTAGTTGATTTATGTTGATCTAATTTGCTTTGGGTTAGTTTGGCTTGGCAAATAAATCCTCGAGGTTTAGCTTGAATTTTTCCTAACTAAGCCTGATAAATTTGATTTGATTCAGATTTGTTTTGTTTATACTAACCTGAATCAAACCAAACTGAGCTAATTCAACTCTAGACATAATTTATCTAGATCAGGATAAACTGCGGTATAACCCAAATCAACCTTGTAAAACCACCAGTTCTAGCATAAAGTTATCTTATATAACCTAAACTAATCCATCCCAACCAAATTAACCAAAATTGTCCTACTCTAATCTTGGCAACACCGGATCTCTTTGCACAAACCAAACTAGCCTAAACTATTCCAAATTAACTTAGGTAATCCTGAACCAAACTAACCTTGGTCAAATTTTTGAAAACTAGTTTACATTTTGGTAATCGAACTTAACCTGGTCTAATCCAACCTTTAGGCAAACTTACCTCAATCAAGCCAAATCAATTTTCTGCAGCTACCTAAACCTGTGCAAATCCACCTGAATTTACCTCAATCAATCTTAATTAACCTGAGCTAATTCAACTCTAGACAGAATTTATCTAGATCAGGATAAACTGCGGTAACCAAACTAACTCAAATCAACCTTGTAAAACCACCAGTCCTAGCATAAAGTTATCTGATATAACCTAAACTAATCCAACCCCAACCAAATTAACCAAAATTGACCTAATCTAACCTTGGCAACATCGGATTTCTTTGCGCAAACCAAACTAGCCTAAACTATTCCAAATCAATTTGGGTATGTCTGAACCAAACTAACCTTGGTCAAATTTTTGAAAACTAGTTTACATTTTGGTAATCGAACTTAACCTAAACTAATCCAACCCTAACCAAATTAACCAACATTGGCCTAATTTAATCTTGGCAACACCGGATCTCTTTGCACAAACCAAACTAGCCTAAACTATTCCAAATTAACTTAGGTAATCCTAAACCAAACTAACCTTGGTCAAATTTTTGAAAACTAGTTTACATTTGGTAATCGAACTTATCCTTAACTAATCCAATCCTAACCAAATTAACCAAAATTGTCCTAATCTAATCTTGGCAACATCGGATTTCTTTGCACAAACCAAACTAGCCTAAACTATTCCAAATTAACTTAGGTAATCCTGAACTAAACTAACCTTGGTCAAACTTTTGAAAACTAGTTTACATATGGTAATCGAACTTAACCTAGTACCTAATCCAACCATTAAGAAAACTAACCTCAATCAATCCAAATTAATTTTCTACATCAGCTTCCTAAACTTGTGCAAATCCACCTGGATTAACCTCAATCAATCTTAATTAACCTGAGCTAATTCAACTCTAAACAGAATTTATCTAGATCAGGATAAACTACGGTAACCAAACTAACTCAAATCAACCTTGTAAAACCACCAGTCCTAGCATAAAGTTATCTTATATAACCTAAACTAATCCAACCCCAACCAAATTAACCAACATTGTCCTAATCTAATCTTGGCAACACCGGATCTCTTTGCACAAACCAAACTAGCCTAAACTATTCCAAATTAACTTGGTTATGCCTGAACCAAACTAACCTTGGTCAAACTTTTGAAAACTAGTTTACATATGGTAATATCGAACTTAACCTAGTCTAATCCAACCTTAAGCAAAACTAACCTCAATCAAGCCAAATCAATTTTCTGCAGCTACCTAAACTTGTGCTAATCCACCCGAATTAACCTCAATCAATCTTAATTAACCTAAACTAATCCAACCCTAACCAAATTAACCAACATTGGCCTAATTTAATCTTGGCAACACCGGATCTCTTTGCACAAACCAAACTAGCCTAAACTATTCCAAATCAATTTAGGTATGCCTGAACCAAACTAACCTTGGTCAAATTTCAAATTCCTAGTTTACATAATATGGTAATCGAACTTAACCTATACTAATCCAACCTTTAACAAAACTAACCTCAATCAAGCCAATCCACAACGGCCCCTTTTGATAAATCTAACCTAAACTAACCCAAGCTAAACCAGTTTTGGTAAACCAAAGACAACTTGAACCAACCCAAATTGACCTAGATTAGCCTTGAGAAACTCTTGTTGTTCAGCTATTCTTTCAATAACGAATATTCATCAAGTAATAACAATTAATTAATCATTAAAATCTCAAGAGTTGGTTAATCGTATCTTAACAAATTATGGATATTTGATGGGGTTTTAAATGGAGAATGTAAAACGTTTTAAAAAATTAAGAATCAAAATCCATTTCCATCTGTTAGAAAAAAAAGAAAATTAGATCAAAATCTCATTTTAAATATAGCTGTTTTATCCAGATGGTTAAACCCCAGAATTCATAACCCCGGTTTCGACTAAATCACATTATCCAGATGAAATATGACAATGTAATAAGCAAACAAAATGGCCACATTTCTTCTTAAAACGGTTGGTCATTTCTTGATTATGAGGGACCATCGCAATTTTGTCGTTATGAAACATTTTTGGTTTTTTATTAGGATGGAGAATATGGAGAAATTATTTCTTTTTTAGCTCTAATGAAACTAAGCAGACCAGTCAAATTCACCTCCAAAACCAAAGTGCGCGCGGTATGTCTGCCAACCAAGCGACTCAACCACAACCAAACCGACTTCTGTGTGGCCACTGGTTGGGGTAGAGACGTGGAAGATGGGTTGTTGGCGGGGAAACTTCTGGAAACTAAGGTACCTGTACATGACAATGGGTTGTGTAAGAAAAAGTATGGACATGCTGTGCATATTAGAGGTGGACATCTTTGTGCTGGACATTTGGATGGAACCACTGGGACATGTGTGGTAAGTTGATGAGGAAAATGATCAGTTAATTTCCATCCATCACATTGGCATAAAATAAAGTTCAAATAGCAAATTAAACCATCTCGAACATGCATGGATCAATTTACTAATTAATAATTTGAAGCTCACGCCAACAGAGTTAATAAAAGCGAATAATTAGGATGTGGTTAATTTAGCACTGTTTAGCAGATTTTGGGGTAATTAATTTGGTTTTAGATAACATTGGACATGTATTTTTTTGCTCTGGATAGCAACAACAGTCAAAGATGAATAATCACTGTCTATTCCGGTTTTAGATTGAATAAAACAATACTCCATTGTTGGGGATAACTATTTCCGGCCTCAAAAATAAACTCGTTCAACTGAGGCTAGTTTGGGTTAAGTTTAGATTAATCTAGGTTAGTTTGGTTTAGATTATAGCTTTGGTTTGTTTTGTTTTTGACTTATTTTTAACTTATCCCAAAATTTCTTTATGACACCCTTTATATTTTCTTGCTGATTATTATAGCAAATTCAATGGGTAATTCATATGTGCAAAAATCAAATCGCTATCTTTGATGGTTTTGGAAAAATTAATCTATTTCTAGTACCCTACAAAAATTGATGATTTTAGACTTCATTTACTTTGATCCGACTTATCCCAAAAAATCTTCAAGACAACCTGTATATTTTCTTGATGTTTATTATAGGAAATTTAATGGGGAAACCATGTGTGCAAAAATCAAAAGGTTTTCAACAAATTAATTTATTTCTGGATCCCTACATACAGAATACAGAGTGACCCATTCGACACCATAACATTTTTATTTATTGAACGATTTTGACGATTTTTTTTTTAAATGTGGAAAGATTTTTTTTGGGCCATACGTCGCCCAGTTTTTTTTCAAAAACCGCCTTCTAGAGCATTTTTAGAGGCTGAAAAATCCAGAAAACATATTAAGCGATTTTTTTTTTTAAAATCTGTCAACGCCACTGGATTTGTCATACCCTGAATTGGATCTGTAAAAAATTTCATGAAAAAATATTAAACATTTTTTTATGCACCAAGGAGTATTTAACTTGAAACTCTTGCGATAGCAAATCTATCGGAAAAAAAATTATAAATATAAACATTTAATAGATATTCTCATGTCAAAATACCATGAAAACAAACAAACGAGACTGACAAAAAAAACTACACACAGAAATAATATTTTTGAATTGAATATTTTTTCATGAAATTTTTTTACAGACCCATTTCAGGGGATGAAAAATCCAGTGGCGTAGGCAAATTTTCACTAAAAAAATCGCTAATATGTTTTCTGGATTTTTCAGCCTCCAAATATGCTATAGTAGGCCTTGGTTTTTGAAAAAAAATGGGCGACGTATGGCCTCAAAATACACCTTTTCCCCCTCTACATTTAAAAAAAAATCGTTAAAATCGATCAATAAATTAAAAAGGTATGAGGGTGGCCCGCTTTCAAATGGGTCACTCTGTATAACTAATTTTTTTTAAGAAAAGAAAAACCAGAGTAAAAATAAATCTTAGATTATGATTAAAATAAAATATGAAACAAATAAGCTAAAAATATTGAAAGTTGACAAAAAAGTGCAAGATAAACAGGATTGAAAAAAGAAAAAAAATATTTTTTTTACTTACTGACAAAAACGTGATTAAATAGTAAATTATTTGATATTTACATATCTACATATCAAGTTTCCTCGTAATTATTTATTTCACAAAACATTTGACTACTCTAAAATCAATCATAAAATGAACAGAGCAATAAAAATTCAACAAAAAAAATCATCATTCATGAAAAAAGTCCAAGATAATCCAATAAATGGATAAAATTATTCTTTCAATTATAAAAAAAAAGAAACATTAACCAAAACAACGATCAGAACGATTTGAAGTCAATAAAAAAAAACAAAAAGTCACTTGAAGGATAAAATGTGTTATAGTAAAAAAATCAAATATAAATGTTTCAAAAAAAAACATACCGACATTTTTTTATAATAAATTAGTTAATGAAAAGCAAAAGTAAAAAATATTAAAACTTGACTAAAGAAAAAGTTAAAACGGTTTGAACTCGGTAAAAAACCATTTTTTTTATAAAAGTCAAGACAGTAGGTATTAAAATCAATCAAAAAGTGAGCATACAACCTTAAAAAATCAAAAAAACAAAATGGGTTGAATTAAGTTATTTGAAAACAAGTCCAAGATTTTCCAAAAAGATAAAATTATTGTTTTAATCAACTGGGAAAAAAGGAAATAGAAAAAAAATTGAAAGCTTTCTTAAAAACAGTAATCAAAACCATTTGAATTCATTAAAAAAATTACTGGAGAACAAAAAAAGGTAATAAAAGAATAATAAATTGTTCATAATGTATTAAAAAGAGAAAATGAATGTTACTTCCAACACAATTTTTTTTTAATTAATCGGGAAAACAATAACAAAAATATATAAAAATTAAACTACTAATAGAGATTTCATCGATTCAAACTCATTAGAAAATAATGTCAAAACTACTAAAAAAAAAATCATTAAAGAGTCTAAAAAATATATAAAAGTTATTAACTACATAGGTAATTAAAATGATCATGAAGCATTAAAAATTGAAAAATAAAAAAAAAGATTTATTACTTAATAAAACTACAGAAAACATTAAATGAAGAAACAAATGAAAAGTGTAATTTTTTTTCTACAGGGTGATTCTGGAGGACCCCTCCAATGCGCCATGAGCGATGGACGATGGATTTTAACAGGAATAACTTCTTTCGGATCTGGATGTGCCAAACCTGGATTTCCAGACGTATACACCAGACTTTCGTACTATTTACCATGGATTAAAATGAAGATGAAGGCCAATCGAAGCGATCTACGTCGAAGATATAGATGATATTCACCATTTTGTACTGAAAATTCATACTGTTTGATAGTTTTTATTTATTTTTGTTGTAATGTGATGTAATTTTTTTATTATTTATCAATTGTGATATAGTTAATGTTATTGTTAAATAAAAGGGTTAATGTTTTGAAACTAATTTGACAGTATTTTTCTTATAGTAATGTTGAGATATTTAAAAAGGAAAAAATTGACAATTCCCCCAAAAAAAATCATAGGTATCATGGGAAATTTGGGATTACTTTTCATGTACAGGGTGTTTTGACATAGCACTTGATGCTCAGGTAAATGCTGTAAATTGTATGGAAGAAGCACCCAAAAATGATAAAAGTAAAAAAAATAACAAAGCAGCGTCAGAGAATTTCCTCACATAAATATTGAAAATAAACAGTTTCTTGTTATCAGTATTATTGTTTTCAACATATCCACATCATCAAATATTTTCAAAATTTCCAAGGCATTTCCATGATTTGTTTATCATCAACTTTGTAATTTTAATTAAATTCATAAAAAACAATTATCACGGGTCACTTTGACCTGCCATGGTTGATTGTGAGATCAACAACTACTAAATATAGGGTGCAAACAATAAATTAACAAATAAGGTTTTTAACCAAAAATACAAAATAATCAGCTTTAAAGCTTCAATTCCGATTCAACTAAATCACCGATTAAATTAAATTAAATGTATTCACATCAATACATGCTCAATAATCTCATTCAGTATAATTGGGCGACTGGGTATACACTTGTTATCGCAAAAGAAGAATTAAAACAAGTTTTACTGATTTAATGTTATTTAGTAGTTGACGAGGCTTTTCTGAATTACGCATTCACTTGTGTGTTGTTGCAGCGAGTTTTATACAAAATGATGTCGCAAAAATCAAAATGTATTTCCATACAACAAAAAGAGGTGACGGAGGAGTTGGAAGGAAGTCCTCCAGATGTCGTAAGTAGTGTTTTGATTAGCTAGGATCTGGGCGGCCAGTTAACTTGCCCACGGGTTGTTAAAAAAATATATTTTTCAACCCTGCACTGATGTATAGGTTTTGCGATATCACCTTGAAATTTGGACATGATATAGATCAACTTGTTTGTCATTACTCAACTTTTTAACCAGATAACTTATCACTGTAGAAAAGCAAAAAATTACACAATAAATCGACCTTCATGTCTTATTACGCGTTATGATTTTTTCTCAAATTTCATCAGAAAAACGGGTGGGGGTATACAAAGAAATCTGCAATTTGAGGCGGTAGTTCCAATCAATCTGATGCAATCTCTTCGGCCTGTTGCTAGTGGTTGAAGGTACCAAATTACGAAGAGCAATTATTTACTAATTGTATATAAAAGAAGTGGTTTGGGTTTATGTGGGTAGTTTGAACAGTGTGAGAGATGAAGGAGAATTATTTTGTCCTGTGGGATGTGAGTAGAATGTTTTATTTATTGTTATTTTTCTTTGTAAAAATCTAATTAATAAATAAAAAAAAATACTAAATTGGCATTAAGTGTTGTTATTGATAACTCTTATAAAACAAAGTAAAAACACATCAAAGATTAAATTAGTACTGTAATTAAGTGATTTTTGTTTAAATTTATCTCATGTGATTTATTGATAATTTTTTTTAATCAATTAATAAATTCATAAGAATTAATTTGAATTCATTTCTAGATCTTATTTATGAGTTTGAAATAGTACAAACAATATTTTATATTTTTATTGAACACTTCTTTGAGTTTCATAAATTTTATTCTTCATTATTTATTTATATTATTATTTTTTATTTATTTGTGTATGTTGAAATCATTTTCACGCAATGATGAAAAAAGAGGTTAAAAACACATAGATATATAAAAAAAAATTAAACTTATAAAAAGTTGAATATCAGGCATGAGTGGCCCTTCGAACCTATGAAGAAATTTTGACCTCTGATAGGTGGTTTTTGAAGATAGTTGTAAGTGGCGCTATTTACATTAAATACAGCAAATTTCCTCCTTTTTCTAATAAAACTAAGCTCACCTCGATATCTCTGGTAATTTTTGAGTTATAGAGCCTAATATAGAGGAACTACATCGAACGTAAGTGGCTCTTGGAACCCATGAGGATATTTTGGCCTCTGATAGGCAATTTTTCAAAATAGTTGTGAGTGGCGCAACCTATATTAATAACTGCAAATTTCCTCCTTTTTTTAATGACGATAAGCTCACCGCGATATCTCTGGTAGTTTGTGAGTTATAGAGCCTAATATTGAGTAACTACATCGAACGTAAGTGGATCTTAGAACCTATGAGGATATTTTGGACTCTGATAGGCAATTTTTAGAAATAGTTGTGAGTGGCGCAACCTTCATTAATTACTGCAAATTTCCTCCTCTTTTTAATGACGATAAGCTAACTTCGATATCTTTGGTAGTTTGTGAGTTATAGAGCCCAATATAGAGTAACTACATCGAACGTAAGTGGCTCTTGGAACCCATGAGGATATTTTGGCCTCTGATAGGCAATTTTTAGAAATAGTTGTGAGTGGCGCAACCTATATTAATTACTGAAAATTTCCTCCTCTTTCTATTGACGATAAGCTCACTTTGATATCTCTGATAGTTTGAGAGTTATAGAGCCTTATATAGAGTGACTACATCGAACGTAAGTGGCTCTTGGACCCTATGAGGATATATTGGCCTGTGACAGGCAATTTTTGAAAATAGTTGTGAGCGGCGCAACCTATATTAATTACTGCAAATTTCCTCCTCTTTATATTGAAGGTAAGCTCACTTCGATATCTCTGATAGTTTGTGAGTTATAGAGCCTAATATAGAGTAACTACATAGAACGTAAGTGGCTCTTGGAACCAATGAGGATATTTTGGCCTCTGATAGGCAATTTTTAAAAATAGTTGTGAGGGGCGCAACCAATATTAATTACTGCAAATTTCCTCCTCTTTCTATTGAAGATAAGTTCACTTCGTTATCTCTGATGATTTGTGAGTTATAGAGCCTAATATAGAGTAACTACATCGAACGTGAGTGGCTCTTGGAACCTATGAGGATACTTTGGCCTCTGATAGGCAATTTTTGAAAATAGTTGTGAGCGGCGCAACCTTTATTAATATTAATTACTGCAAATCTCCTCCTCTTTTTGATGATGATAAGCTCATTTGGATATCTTTGATGATTTGTGAGTTATAGAGCCCAATATAGAGTAACTACATCGAACGTAAGTGGCTCTTGGAACCCATGAGGATATTTTGGCCTCTGATAGGTAATTTTTGAAAATAGTTGTGAGCGGCGCAACCTATATTAAGTACTGCAAATTTCCTCCTCTTTTTAATGACGATAAGCTCACCGCGACATCTCTGGTAGTTTGTGAGTTATAGAGCCTAATATTGAGTAACTACATCGAACGTAAGTGGATCTTAGAACCTATGAGGATATTTCGGCCTCTGATAGGCAATTTTTAGAAATAGTTGTGAGTGGCGCAACCTTCATTAAGTACTGCAAATTTCCTCCTCTTTTTAATGACGATAAGCTAACTTCGATATCTTTGGTAGTTTGTGAGTTATAGAGCCTAATATTGAGTAACTACATCGAACGTAAGTGGATCTTAGAACCTATGAGGATATTTCGGCCTCTGATAGGCAATTTTTAGAAATAGTTGTGAGTGGCGCAACCTTCATTAAGTACTGCAAATTTCCTCCTCTTTTTAATGACGATAAGCTAACTTCGATATCTTTGGTAGTTTGTGAGTTATAGAGCCCAATATAGAGTAACTACATCGAATGTAAGTGGTCTTGGAACCCATGAGGATATTTTGGCCTCTGATAGGTAATTTTTGAAAATAGTTGTGAGCGGCGCAACCTATATTAATTACTGCAAATTTCCTCCTCTTTTTAATGACGATAAGCTCACCGCGATATCTCTGGTAGTTTGTGAGTTATAGAGCCTAATATAGAGGAACTACATTGAACGTAAGTGGCTCTTAGAACCCAGGAGGATACTTTTGCCTCTGATAGGCAATTTTTGAAAATAGTTGTGAACGGCGCAACCTATATCAATTACTGCAAATTTCCTCCTCTTTTTAATGACGATAAGCTCACCTCGATATCTTTGGTAGTTTGTGAGTTATAGAGCCCAATATAGAGTAACTACATCGAATGTAAGTGGCTCTTGGAACCCATGAGGATATTTTGGCCTCTGATAGGCAATTTTTCAAAATAGTTGTGTGTGGCGCAACCTATATTAATTACTGCAAATTTCCTCCTCTTTTTAATGACGATAAGCCCACTTCGATATCTTTGATAGAGAGTTATAGAGCCCAATATAGAGTAACTACATAGAACGTAAGTGGCTCTTGGAACCTATGAGGATACTTTGGCCTCTGATAGGCAATTTTTGAAAATAGTTGTGAGTGGCGCAACCTATATTAATTACTGAAAATTTCCTCCTCTTTCTATTGAAGATAAGTTCACTTCGTTATCTCTGATAGTTTGTGAGTTATAGAGCCTAATATAGAGTAACTACATCGAACGTGAGTGGCTCTTGTAACCTATGAGGATATTTTGGCCTCTGATGGGCAATTTTTAGAAATAGTTGTGAGTGGCGCAACCTATATCAATTACTGCAAATCTCCTCCTCTTTTTGATGATGATAAGCTCACTTGGATATCTTTGATGATTTGTGAGTTATAGAGCCCAATATAGAGTAACTACATCGAACGTAAGTGGCTCTTGGAACCCATGAGGATATTTTGGCCTCTGATAGGCAATTTTTCAAAATAGTTGTGAGTGGCCCAACCTATATTAATTACTGCAAATTTCCTCCTCTTTTTAATGACGATAAGCTCACTTCGATATCTCCGGTAGTTTGTGAGTTATAGAGCCTAATATAGAGTAACTACATCGAACGTAAGTGGCTCTTGGAACCCATGAGGATATTTTGGCCTCTGATAGGCAATTTTTCAAAATAGTTGTGAGTGGCCCAACCTATATCAATTACTGCAAATTTCCTCCTCTTTTTAATGATGATAAGCGCACTTCGATATCTCCGGTAGTTTTTGAGTTATAGAGCCTAATATAGAGTAACTACATCGAACGTAAGTGGCTCTTGAAACCTATGAGGATATTTTGGCCTCTGATAGGCAATTTTTAGAAATAGTTGTGAGTGGCGCAACCTTTATTAATTACTGCAAATTTCCTCCTTTTTTCAATTACGATAAGCCCACCTCGATATCTTTGGTAGTTTGTGAGTTATAGAGCCTAATATAGAGTAACTACATCGAACGTAAGTGGCTCTTGGAACCCATGAGGATATTTTGGCCTCTGATAGGCAATTTTTAGAAATTGTTGTGAGTGGCGCAACCTTTATTAATTACTGCAAATTTCCTCCTCTTTCTATTGAAGGTGAGCCCACTTCGATATCTTTGGTAGTTTGTGAGTTATAGAGCCTAATATAGAGTAACTACATCGAACGTAAGTGGCTCTTGGAACCCATGAGGATATTTTGGCCTCTGATAGGCAATTTTTAGAAATTGTTGTGAGTGGCGCAACCTTTATTAATTACTGCAAATTTCCTCCTCTTTCTATTGAAGGTGAGCCCACTTCGATATCTTTGGTAGTTTGTGAGTTATAGAGCCTAATATAAAGTAACTACATCGAACGTAAGTGGCTCTTGGAACCCATGAGGATATTTTGGCCTCTGATAGGTAATTTTTGAAAATAGTTGTGAGCGGCGCAACCTATATTAATTACTGCAAATTTCCTCCTCTTTTTAATGACGATAATCTCACCGCGATATCTTTGGTTGTTTGTGAGTTATAGAGCCCAATATAGAGTAACTACATCGAATGTAAGTGGCTCTTGGAACCCATGAGGATATTTTGGCCTCTGATAGGTAATTTTTGAAAATAGTTGTGAGCGGCGCAACCTATATTAATTACTGCAAATTTCCTCCTCTTTTTAATGACGATAAGCTCACCTCCATATCTTTGGTTGTTTGTGAGTTATAGAGCCCAATATAGAGTAACTACATCGAACGTAAGTGGCTCTTGGAACCCATGAGGATATTTTGGCCTCTGATAGGCAATTTTTCAAAATAGTTGTGAGTGGCCCAACCTATATCAATTACTGCAAATCTCCTCCTCTTTTCAATGACGATAAGCCCACTTCGATATCTTTGATAGTTTGTGAGTTATAGAGCCCAATATAGAGTAACTACATAGAACGTAAGTGGCTCTTGGAACCTATGAGGATATTTTGGCCTCTGACAGGCAATTTTTGAAAATAGTTGTGAGTGGCGCAACCTATATTAAGTACTGCAAATTTCCTCCTCTTTCTATTGAAGAGAAGTTCACTCCGATATCTCTGATAGTTTGTGAGTTATAGAGCCTCATATTGAGTAACTACATCAGGCGTAGGTGGCTTATTGAACCTATAAGGATATTTTTGCCTCTGACAAGTAGCTTTTGAAGACAGTTGTAAGTGGCGCAGCCTACATTAGGTACTGCAAATTTCCTCCTCTTTTCAATGGAGTTTAGCTCACCTCCGTATTTCTGGTAGTTTTTGAATTATAGAGCCGAATATAGAGTAACTACGTCATCCTTAATATGAAGACTGGACTGCTACGATGTTTCGTCGTGAATTAATTTCCAACTGACTCTTTTTCACAAAAAAAAACAAATAAAATTGTTACTTATAAGTTTAATTTCCAATGAACACAAAAATTAAAATCACTAAACCAACAAAAGTTGAAAAAAAATGCTTAAAAACTACAGGTGATAAAAAATCCTAGAAGCCTCAAAATAAAAAAAAACAAAGTATTTTTCCATGCAAAATAGACACAAAAAAAAATTCAAACAAGACAAAGTTAATTCGGATGAGGGAAAATATCCAATTTTGAAAAGCCTTCAAATGACAAAACAAAGTACAAAATATATTTTTTTTTGATACCTATCCAATAAATACAAAGACCAAAATGACAACATCGACAAAGAGCTGAAAAAAAAAGATTCAAAATCACAGGATACAAATATTTTAATAGCATTAAATATATAAAAAAACTTAACAAAAGGTGAAAATAACTTTTTCAAGCTCTATGTGACAGACAATAAATACAAAAGCAAAAAAATGTAAAAACAGGATATAAAACAGTTTTAAAAAACCTTAAAATTAAAAAAAATGAAAATAAACAAAAGGCGGAATAGTTTCAATATTATGCCTTTTGAATACGAATATAATAGCTCAACCAACAATTTTTTTTTAAGAAGGAAAAGATCTAAAAATTCATTTTTAGAAAACACTTCGATTTTAGACCACCAAAGTTGACTTTTTTGCGACATTCACAAGCCCAAAAGAATTTCTCAATATCTGTTTATTTAATTCTTATCACGTCATTGAAAATATCGTTATTTATGAATGACTTAATGATATTACAATCTCGAAAATATCACTTTAATTCAATTACAAAATAACGAGCAAAAACGATAATAAATAACAAATTGATTCCTCATGGCCAAAAAAGGCAGCATTCTTCATCATCAAGCAACAGACTCTACCCAGCTTGTTTGACCCGAGATCCAATAAAGTAAAGATCTTGGTGTTTTCCAGCCCAAACTGATGCCTGGAGGCAACTACATTAAAATTGGCAGAGACTCAGCCAAAAGCACCTACCTCCTCTTTGCCCCTCAAGTGGAAGATGTAGGAATCCTAGCCAAATACCTCAACATTTTCAAAAAACACTCCATCAACTTGCTTCACATCGAATCGAGACCTTCCACCAAAAGACCTGATTTGTACGAGTTTATGGTCGAATGTGCTCCATCAGGAAACCTTGGTGGAGCTATTGAGGACATAAAGGACAATAGCCAGTACCTTCAGATTATATCCAGAAATTATACTGATAATAAAGGTACTTTAGTTACTTTATCCATATATTTATCATAAAGAAAATTGTAGATACTGTCCCATTCTTTCCACGACGTATACGAGACCTGGACATATTCGCCAATCAAATTCTGTCCTACGGAGCAGAGCTGGACTCGGACCATCCGGGGTTTACTGATCCAGTTTATAGAGAGAGAAGGAAGTACTTTGCTGATATTGCGTACAATTACAAGTAAATTTCGTCAATACCTTAACTCTTTATACTACATAGTGTTGCAGACATGGGCAGAAGTTACCCCACGTGGAATACACAGCGGAAGAAACCGAAACCTGGGGCAAGATCTATAGGCAGTTGAAAACATTGTACGCCACTCATGCCTGCAAGGAACACAACCACGTGTTTCCGCTTTTGGAAGAAAACTGTGGATACCGGGAGGATAACATTCCGCAAATCGATGATGTATCCAATTTTCTCAAAGACTGCACTGGCTTCACGCTACGCCCAGTAGCTGGACTTTTATCATCTAGAGATTTCCTGGCAGGGTTGGCTTTTAGAGTTTTCCACTCAACCCAGTACATCCGCCATCCTAGTAAGCCATTTTACACTCCAGAGCCGGACGTGTGTCACGAACTCCTAGGCCATGCTCCTTTGTTTGCCGATCCAGAGTTTGCCCAATTCTCCCAAGAAATCGGCCTGGCTTCGTTGGGGGCCCCTGATGAGTACGTCGAGAAGCTAGCCACGTGCTTTTGGTTCACTGTCGAATTTGGACTGTGCCGAGAGGGCGACCAGTTGAAAGCCTACGGAGCAGGACTTCTTTCCTCTTTTGGAGAACTGCAGTATGCCTTGGAGGGCAAGCCCGAGTATAGAGCCTTCGAGCCTGCCAAGACTTCCGAACAAAAGTATCCCATTACTGAGTATCAGCCTGTTTACTTTGTTGCTGAGAGCTTTGAGGATGCCAAGGATAGGATGATGTAAGTGCTGGGTTAGTTTGGGTTAGTATCATCATAGTACTATTGCAGAAAATATGCCGCCACCATCCCAAGGCCTTTTGGGGTAAGGTATAACGCCTACACCCAAAGTATAGAAGTGCTGGACTCCAAGCCCCAGATCCAGAGGCTGGTCAGCAACATTGGGTCTGAAATGTCCATTTTGATTGATTCCTTGAAGAAGTTGTAGCTTAGTTGATAATTTATTTATGATAGTTTTAGTGATTGAAACATGGTCTAACAATTATTGATATATTGAACCAAAATAACACAGCTATTACTAGTAAAATTATATGTACAAAGGTAAAATAACTTAAAAATCAGTCTATGTGCACTAGAAGAAATCAGGGTCACTTCCTACCAGTCAACCGTTTTTCGCACTTTTCCAGAAATTCTGTCTGGATGGTGACTATGGGAAGGGGGACATAGTCCCCCTTCAAACTAATCCCCCCTGGTATTCCTACCCTGCTTTTTAACAACGTGTAACAAGCGGAGCCGGATATGAGAACCAACCCCCCCACCCCCAATGAGTACTTCGTAATATCCAGAGCCACAGGAAGCACGTGGCAGATCAGCTG